>CAMZMU010000109.1:35981238-36718868 GCA_947311845.1 Poa pratensis | reverse complement strand
GAGGGATGCGGTGAACTCCATCGAGCATGCTTACAGGGAGGCCGCAGCCACTTTCCCAGTCGATGAAGATGCCATAGAACAGGTCGGGGGCTATGAGAGGAAGAAGCAATGCTTTCCCAGGAGCACGCCAGAGCACAGAAAGCCGCGTATGCTGCCACCCTCGCCGAGGCCCTGGCAGCGGCTACTCTCGCTGAGCATCAACTAGTTGACTAAGGGCGCTGAGGGCTCGGGGGCTCACAACACTCTCAAGGGCAGTTCCTCCAGCAAATAGGAAGGCGCGCTCGACGCCCCTCCCCGAGCGTACTCAGGCATGCAACCCGCAGTCGGAGAGGTGATCGAGCCCCACCTTGCAGAGATCAGAGCAAGACAAGTCATCAATGGCACAAGGCCAACGAGGGCAAAAGCCACCCAAGCCTCTAGACGACTGACAAGGCAGAGCGAGGATGTCCGCCGGATGCATACACACATCAATCGCGTGGCATCGGGAGCTTTCATTCTGTCAAGAGCGTGCGGCAAGGGACTTGCGGCGCGCTACTTGAAGTGGCAAGGTGGCTGAGCCGCCGCCTCCGGGCGGAGCCAACTGCCGCGCCACTGGAGCTCCCCGGCACAGCGACACCCCGCGGCCGCGAGGATATCTGTCCACTCAAAGGGAGCTTGACGCCAGACTTGGGCAACAGTTTTTGCTTTTTGAAGGCAGCCAAGGCGGCCTTGTAACATGGCGACTGCAGAATTCTTCAACGCGCGTCTTGAGCCAGATGGAATAAAGAAATCCACTCGCACTCTGCGAGCTTCACATCTAAGTCTCGATGCGTTCCCTTAGTTCTCCCCTGTATGCGCCATACAAGCGGGGGTTGGGCACTGTGCCTTAGCTGGGGCAACCCGTCAGCACCGCGCTTGGATACTGAGCTCTGGCAGCGGGGTCGCTACCCGCACTAAGCCACCTCACCAAGGCAGTTGGTGTCTGATCTCCTCGCATAGCCACACACGAGAAACACATCGCACAAGCGGACAAAACGCGCAAACCTTACGGTTACCTCCACGAGGAACCAACAAGGAGTCGCACCAAAGCCTAAGGCGCAAGTCTTACGGTCACCTCCATGAGGGACCAACAAGAATCCGCTGACAGGATACCTACTATACACGTGCAAACCTTACGGTTACCTCCCCGAGGAACCTACAAGGAGACACGTCAAAGCCTACATGTGAATCTTGTGGCTACCTCCCCGAGGAGCCATCTAGAGAACGCATACAGGATACCCCATACACGCGCAAACCTTACGGTTGCCTCCACGAGGAACCAACAAGGAGACGCGTCAAAGCCTACATGTAAAGTCTTACGGTTACCTCCCGAGGAACCAACAAGAACATGCATACAGGATACCCCATACACGTGCAAGTCTTATGGTTACCTCCCTGAGGAACCAACAAGATGTCACGTCAAAGCCTACATGTAAATTCTTACGGTTGCCTCCACGAGGAACCAACAAGAACACGCATACAGGATACCCAACACGTGCAAATCTTACTGTTACCTCCCCGAGGAACCAACAAGATGTCACGTCAAAGCCTACATGTAAATTCTTACGGTTGCCTCCACGAGGAACCAACAAGAACACGCATACATGATACCGAACACGTGCAAAACACGTAGGAGCATGTGTACTAAGTCTTACGGTCATCTCCACGAGGGACCAACAAGAATACGCACACAGGACATCCGCTTATGTGCCAAGCTTACGGTTACTTCCACGAAGAACCAACAAGAAGACACAGAAAGCATTCATAAGAACCAAATAAGTTCTACACCCGCCAAGCAGGCGGGGTAACGAGCTGATAGACCACCAGGTCTAGGTTCAAGTATTACAAACAGGACTTAAAAACATCGAAGATAAAAGCCCTATACGGCGGCAGTCAAGCTGGCGGCGGAGAGGTAGGGTCTTCACGGGGGTCATCCAGGGGCTACTGTCGATCCAAAGGCAAATGGGGTACCCTGGCCCATCTGCGGCTGGGCCCCGATGCCACATGGCCTCCCACGTGAGGCATGATTCTACTAAGGACCTCTACCGCAACAAGAGCCTCCTGAACAGCAGGAGTGCCTCCGCGAGCCTCCTCGCGGAGGAGCATCAAGACCTTCATCATATCAACCTCTCACTCCAAGACAGAAGACGGAGGCTGCGACTTCATCGCCTCCTTCCTCCCGCCAAGCGCGCCGGGATCGCGTCCAACAGCTATCCTCACCAGCTGGCGCCAGGCACGTGACAGGGGAGGAAGCTTCCTGGCAGGAGCTCCCACGCCAAGGCAAGCAGCGCACGGCGGTGACATGCGTCACCAACGGGACCCGCTCCAGCCATAGTCCATTCTGTAAAGTAGTTGGCCGCCTGCCTCCTTTCCGTGATGTGGCAACCCTTCCCGCAAGGCGCGGTTGTGCCTTGCGGAAGAGGTCCAGCACGACCTTTATAAGGGGAGGCAGGGCACCTGAGAGGGGGATCGACTCATTCTCCTCCCATCTTCCTCCATGGGCATGAACGCCATGGAGGTGACATAGCTCTCCGAGCTCCACCAATCAATACACAAAAGCAGGAGTAGGTCTTTACCTCATCGCGAGGGGACGAACCTGGGTAAAAAATCTCTGTGTCTGCCGTGTTTCTCTTCACGCGATCTCTCCTTCACCTCTGTGAGCTCGACTAGGCCCGGCTAGGTCTTGAACTACGTGCGATTCAGTCCCCTGTGTTCGAACTACGGGTTTCGCGTGGTACCCCGGTTCTCACGACCGAAATCATCACCGACACAAAGGAAAACAAACTAGCACACACCTCTCACACCTTCTAGCAGGAAAAAAACAGAGAAGAGAGGCTGGCTGGGGAGGGGTATTTATAGGCATGGGAAGGGTATTAGTCCCGGTTGGTGAGGCAAACCGGGACTAAAAGTGTTGCGGCAGGCCACGTGTCTGACACAACACTTTTAGTCCCGGTTGGTGTCACGAACCGGGACTAAAAGTCGCGTCCGAACCGGGACGAATGCCTATCGACGCCCTGGCCGCTCGAACCGGGACGAATGCCTACCATTAGTCCCGGTTCATGACGCGACCGGGACAAAAGCTCGGGGCAGCTCTGGACGAAAGGCTTGTTTTGTACTAGTGGGAATAGGATACCGTTTGATAATTAAAATCAGTGCATGATGACAGGAATAAGCATTTACTATTAATTGTAGTCTGGGCAAGACCATGAGTTGTGAGCTCTAGTGCTGGGTATGCCCCTCTATTTATAGGTTTTTGCCTATCAATGTGGTGTTGACAGAATCATCATGCAGATGATGATTCACCTGCTTGGTGATGTGTGAAACCGACTATGTTATCTAACTTATGTGCAGGTGGCACTTGCACTTTTGGTGGTTAAGCCCATAACTTGTTTGGACTTTGTGCTTTGGTTTTATGTGCATGTGAGGAGTATCTCCATATGCCTGATTAGGCATGTGGCGGCTACTCTTGTCCTATCCAGTTTTTGGATAGTGACAATTGTCACATTTTCTAATTAACCTGAATTCTGGAGATAATTTTAATTGAATCCCCCTTTGAATTTTGTTTGGTTGAAAAGGCTTAGCTAGTATTCCTAAGATTTCTGATAGGTTTAGTTTTCTAATTGTTCATGATTTTGATTCATGTGTTCTTGTGTTTTTCTAAGAATCCAAGCCTGAGCATTTGTTTTGGTTGAAAGGTTTGTCTACTGGTTCTATGATCAATCACTGGTTTACTTTTCCCATTCTCTCAATTTGAAAATTTGGGATGTTCCAGGGATCAATTGCTTATTAGTTTTCTACAGTTTTGGTTGATGTTCTATGGCTGTGTTGGGATCAAAGATCAGTCCTGTTTTTGCAAGGCTCATTCCTTTCTCACAATTTTTAATTTCCTACTTTAGGTATTCTGGTTTTATTTGCTTGCACAGGTTACTGAGTTCAGGACAAGTTCCTGGACTTGGTTTGGATGGATTCTACATCAAATGGTTTCACCACATGGTGAAACCAACATTTTAATAAACTTTGTTTGTTTCATGTTTTTGGTTTTGTTTTCAGGTTTAGCAAGATGAAGATGAGAATTCAGAAGATGAGAAGAAGAATGGTGGTTTAGGATTTCTAGTTCTAGGTTTTAGTTCTGTAGCTTGTATCTAGGTTTATTTCTGTAAATTTAGAATTCATGGAACAATGTATTCATCCTGTGTGAAATGAATAAAAATTCTGGAATCTTTACAGTTTTGGTTTGTGAAGATCTCCTTGAAGATCATTTGACTTCTGTTGTCTATTTATGAATCATTATTTGAATTCAGGTCTGACTAATTTAAACCTTCATTCAGAATTCAAAAATGTGATTCCTACCTGTACTATTATTACTACTACCTATTTTACACTCAAGTGTCTTAAGCTATTAAGTTCAAATTTGAAGTTCAAATTCAAATACTAGGTTTGACTTAGGTCAAGTAAGCCTAGTTTCAAATTCAAACTTCACACTCAAGTTTAAACAACAAGGTTTAAAATATTTCACTCATTCTACATTCAACTATGAAAAGTTTCAAATTCCCCCCCCCCCCCCCCCCCCCCCCCTTATTTTCTGTTGTATGAATGTAATGTACTCAAAATTGCATATCAGCCCTTAAACCCTTCCTATTCTTCGGGATGTTATAGTCCCCTTCATAGCCAAGCTGGCAGCCTAGATCGTATGTGTGCGCGCGTTCTCGCGGCGATGTCATGCAGTATAAGACACCTCTCGATATTTCTGTCCACGCAAAACAGTAGATAGGTCCTCTTCTCTTCCGCCTCCGCCTCCTGTAAGCCTTGCTCCCCTCGCCGTTCGCGTGCGACGGTCCCATGAACACACCCGGTGCCGACGACGCGAGGGGCTACGGGCGTGGACTGAAAAGAGGCGGCTTTGGTAGATCAGAGACCGGCTAGACGGCGGTACACGCAGTGGGTACCTGGCCTCACGCACTTCAATGCGGTTGTAGGCTGGGTACCCACTCTGCGTGTTCCGTTGGATCTAGCTTTCTTGAAACGGTGGTCGAAACGTCGAGCATGGTGCGAGCGGTGACGTGAATCGTCTACTATGCCGATGATGACGCGAGCGGTGATGGTCCACAACGGCGACGACGACGAGGTCAGCTGTGGTCTATGTCGCAGGCGTTAGGTATGTATCTCCCAAACAAAACCGGGTTTTATTTGTTCTTCTTTTCTACGCCGTTTCTTTCTGCGATTGCCCATTCTTTCGATTTTTCTTTGCCGTCTGCTTCTTCGTTTACTTTTCTCTAATATTTTTTCGTCTGCTTTCTTCTTTACTCGGTTCTTCTTTTTTTATGATATGGTCATCATTTCGATGTGAAACGTACGACAATAGAAGCCCGTTGATTGCGAATCGTCGAATGCGAAACGTCCAGTTCGAAACGTTTCATGCAAAGAAAATGCCTCCCGGTTACTGAAGAGATGTTAAACGCAAAGTTTAAAATAGCCGGCTATTGCATTTAGCCCCATCAATTTTCAGAAGATATAAAAGGCTATAGCCGGGCTATAGCGGGCTATGGCCTTATAGCCGTTTTGCTTAATAATGATAAATTTTTAAAATTTAGGTACCATATATTCGTATATATCAATAATTCACTGATACATACCATATTAATACAGTCACATAAGAGATATAAGTAACCAGTAGTACTGGACGTAGTTATGTTCATATATTACAACATTCAGTAGCAGCAAATCAGTATGGCTCTGATATATGGCAGAGCGGACAAATTTTTGTCCAAATTTTTTGGACCCCTCTACCGAAATTTTAGCGGCTAAGAGACTAAATCGGGGCTAAATTGGGACTAAATCAATTTAGCCGGGCTATTAGCGGTTATTATCACTATAGCCTATAAAGACCATAGCCGTAGCCCCGAGCCTCTCGAAAGGCTATAGCCGGGCTATAGCCAGCTAGGCTATAGCCGGCTATTTAAAACTTTGGTTAAACGTGATACAGACGCGCTTCGTCATCCTGCCGATGTGCAAAACAGCAAACATGGAATGCTAATTGTAAAACGCGAAACGTTGAAGGCTAGAAAATAGATGTCCCCGCTGAATACATAAGATACGGGAGAACGATCGTGGTGGAAACAACGACTTCGAGGCTACATGATTCCTTTCATCCAGATCTGCGGCAGACAACACTAGCCCTGCGCCGGCCAGTCCGCGGCGGCCAGCCCGAGCCGGAATAAACAGCCTCCTTCAATCACCGGCCGCTGCGCTATTCGGGAAACCGCAGCTGTCCACGCCGAGGGAGCTCGCCGCTCCTCGCCGGACAGGAGTGCCATGCTTGTCTCACCGGGAGGCTGGCTCCGGCCAGAAAACATGGAGCGGGCGGACAGGAATGACCGAACAAGAAAAAAAGTTTCAGCTTTGACTTTCTGGTCGCACTAGTAGGTAATTTAGATCAACTCTACGGGCAAAACTGTAAATTCCGTACGAAGTTTATTCGGTGTAGATTCAGCAATCTCGTCGTCATCACAACTCGATGGTGGACGTTTTTGTGCTGCCTTGAGACATCGGCGACATATGCCCTCGGAGGTGGCTGCTAGCTCCACCACTCCGGAACAAGACCGGAGGCGAGGCTCTCTGACATGGCGCCTAACGAATTTGGCATGGCGCCGTCTAAAGAAGTATGGCAAAATCAAAGAGCAAAGACAGCCCGAGGTAGTGGTGGCCACTTCATGGACAACATTCAATTTTGCTTTGATCCTAAGAGCCTCGCCCATTTACGCATGGACCTACATGCATCGTGCTATCATGTCCACCTTTATGGCTCGAGCTCGTGGTATTAGGCAGCCGCAGGCCTGCACTAACACCAAGATTCTAGCATGACGATTAGCTTTGTGGTCAGGGTGGCCATGTCGTTTGAGCGAAAAGTGCCGTCCGGAAAGATATAGCAGCAGCGTGGTCGCAGTCTCATGCATCACTTGCGAGGATAGTTGAGTGACGACATATATTTCTCCCCCGTTGCGACGGACAGACATTTGTGCTAGTAATTAATTGTTACTGTCATAGGCGCATAAATGATCTACTGAGAAACCAAGCAATCACACAACATGATGACGACACCGAGATTTGTTAATGCAGTTCGACAAATTGCATGCTCTGCGGGGCATGACTACAGGCGCTCCTCTCCATTGATACCGCAACACTTTCCGCCTTGGTCGCCAGGACAAGTCGCCGGCTCCTGTGTGCATGTTGCTATCAAGTAATTATGGGTTCCAACCGTGGGGTGCCCTCTTTACATGGGAGGCCCCGGGATAGAGTTTAACCACCAAAATCGGGATGAATTGTTGTGGTTCCTCTACGTCTAGGACACCAGAATACACATGTTCGACTACAACACTATTCGTACCCATCCACACCAACTCCTACACAAATATTCGACACAAACATAACATTAATTATTAATTAACTATTCCTAAAAGACCATCATTACCTTACTCTTCTAGGAGTATCAAACGATCTCATCCATCCTTGCCGGAGCAAACGCCAAATTTATAAGGACGGAATGTATTCTCCATAGCTCTATTAATTGCGCGACGAGATCGTGCGCCTTTGCATGCTCGAGCACGGACCACCCACATTTCTGCAACCAGCACATATATTCGGCGCGGCTACCACTAGCTAACTTGTTAGTGGAAGACTCACAGCTCCGGTCAATCTTCTTCCCAGTTTCCTCTCAACGTCCTGCAAGGAGACTGCACGTGAGAGCATATTTTCTAAAGCATTGTTCAACGTACGGCGTGGAGAGCGCCGTAGAACCGATTCCCAATACGTCGAAGGAATAAAATTTTGTTTTTTGCAAATCAAAACTTTTGAACCAAAGTATCAATATTACAAACCGAATTACGTGTAACAAATCAAAATATTCATTATTACAAACCGAATTAAATGTAATAAGTCAAATTGTTTAATATTACAACCCGAATTAAGTGTTATAAATTGAATTGTTCGAAAGCAAATTAATGAAAATAACACAACTAATTGCCGCCGAGACGCCAGAGATGCTCAACAAGATCTGCATGTAGCTGATTTTGTTTCTCTCTATTCTCGATGCTTCAGTGCATTGCGAGGAACTCCTCGATCCTGTTTAGATCATGCCCAGGCTTAACAGGGTCTCCATTTGAGACGTGCCTACATTCATCAACCATATCTCTCTCATCTTCGATGATCATGTCATGCAAAATGATGCAACATGTCAGTATCTACTAGGGGACCTCTTGCTCATTGCTGCCAAAGCGCTTCTGAAGCACACCAAAATCTCTCTCCACATCTTTCATTGCTGCAAAGTGTGGTTTCTTCGAGTTATTGCAATGATGCCGGGGGACTGTCTTCACAAATGTGGACCATGGAGGGTATAGCCCTTTGTGTACTCACGGCCTTCGACCACATAGTTGCAAGGAGGAGCTTCACCCTTAACAAGCCTTGAGAATAGTGGTGACCTCGACAGCACATTGAGATCATTAAGAGAGCCAGGCTGTTCAAATAACGAATGCCATATCCTTAGATCATGCGATGCAACTGCCTAAACTATGATTGTTACACCTTTGCAGTGGCCTTTGTATTGGTACCTTTCCACCAAGCTGGACAATGCTTCCAGGTCCAATGCATACAGTCAATTGAACCTAGCATCCCAGGCCATCATCTTGCTTCATTTTCAGCAAGAAGCCTCTTGGTGTCTTCTTCATTGGGTGCCCTCAAATACTCTGGACCAAAGATATCAATCACAGCTTTTGTAAACCTTCTCACGGCCTCCAAAACGGTCATCCTCCCAAATGCGAACATAGTCATCAATAGCGCCGGCCAAACAGCCATATGCAAGTACCCTCACTGCCGCCACACATTTCATCACTGGGCTTGCAGTGATCTCTACCGTCGTACTCCTCCGAAGCTTGATCCAATCATCATAGTCCTCCACGACTCTTGTAATGGTGAGCAACAAGTCTTTTTGCGTCCGAAACTGGCGCTAGAATTACTTGTAGGTGTAGGCTGCATCGGGGTCGAAATAATCTCTCATGATGTTGGCATGACCGTCGGCTCTGTTTCGGTTGATCCAAGCACAGCCGAACTGAGATTCTTTCCTCGGCGCCCAAAATTTTTCGTTCAAAATCATGAGTAGCCATTTCCAAATCTTCGTCATCATCATCTTCCTCCTCGGACGACGAATTGTCGAAGATCATCTCTCGGTCAAGCTCGGCTGCGAACAAAGGAGAAAAACAAAAACAAAAGTCGCATGGAAATTCGGTCGAATACCTTGTGCGCGGCGGAGGTACAGACCGTGGCCGGGGTAGTAGAGCCGGCCAAAAGGTTGCCCGACGATCACAGGGGCTACACGACGACCGGACGGCAAGGTCGCGGCCGAGAAATGCCCTCTGTGTGGCAGCGCAGCGACCAGACGGAGACGAACTGGCGACTCTGCCGCCGGGAAAAGCTCGCCGCAATCTGGCCGCGGCACTCGGTTCTAGCGATGAACTGGTAGGCGGAAGTCGATCTACACCACCTCCATCCTCCTCCGACGGCTTTTCCCTGACGAAATGAACCTCGCCACGGCGGGAAACGACCTTTCAATCGGAGGCAGGATCCAGCTCGATGCGGCGGCTCTTGGGGCGATCCGGGGATGGCTGGCACCGACGAGTGAGGCGGAGGGGGGAATAGGGCGGCGGGGTTTCGGGCCATCGGCGGAGGGGCCCGATGTACGGCGGCGGCAACACCGGCGGGAACGGAGCGACGAGGCAGTGGCAACCGCGGGGAGAAGGACAAATATGTGCGTCGAGGCCCGCGACATTTATATATGAGAGCCGTGGAGGCCAATTCCTAAAAAAAAATCTCCTCTAAAGCCATTACGGGTTGGGTTAGAGGATGTTTCGGCCGTTAGAGGAAACAAGAATGTCCTCTGACAGCCGAAAGGGGATGGGTTTGAGATGCTCTTATTACAAAAAAAAAAAAATTGTGTTCGACCGAGTCGATGTGTTAGCTGTATTTTATTTTGTATGGATGGATTGACACTCTAAAGATTGTGTACGTATGAACGAATGTGTGCACACTATTACAAAAAAAAATCATGTATTTTGTTATGATCTCCCCCCCCCCCACTACCCCCCCGCCCTTCGTTTGGTTGCTTATGTGGTAGAAGCTGATTAGTCAGACCGGATACTTAGTTACATCTTTACTTGTTTTATTTGCTTCTTGTTAGACATTTTGTTCATCTGACCGGATGTAGAAGTCTATATGTTAGACCGGATGCTTTGTTAAATATTGGCATATTTATTTTTTGCTATATGTTTCACATGTTTAACTCTACCTAGCATCTAATAAATAATAGGGATATTATTTTGGTCACACCGTATAAGAAGGGGTTCGGTTACCAGTCTGGAGTTGAAGGTTGTATGAGAATGTCCAGAAATCATTTGAATTCGCATGTATGTAATTTTAGCTTTTTTTGTTTATATGCTCACATGTATGGAAGAGTGATGATCAATCCACCTGAGGAAGTTAACCAATCCGTATGAGAAAGTCAAGGCAAGGAGTTCATACGGAAAGAAAGGCTCAATTGTCTCTCTTTCATACGAGAGTTGTCATGAGTATTTTAATGATGCATATCTTCTTTCATTAGAAGTTTTTAATCACGGAGGCTTAAGTGTATCCCTTGTTCAATGGTTGCTCCTTTCGTGCTTGCCCATCGCCCACCCTCGTGTCGTGACGGATGGGTCATTTCAGCCATGTGCGACCGGGTCTGTATATCTTTGCTATTTTACCACTATGATCTTTCCCTTCACTCTTGGGTCTCAATTTGTATCCAACTCTACTAGCAGAACGACAACTACTTCGTTACTTTGTCGTCCTAAATTATAAGGTGTATATGTTTTTCGAAACATCCAGGTTCTAAAATTAGTTTACGGATGGCAATGGGTGCTCAATACCCGCTTACAAAACATGGTTTTACCCATAGGGCAATTATGGTTGAAAAACTTAATCCATGGGTAAGTAAATGGTCAAATATGGTCCGGGTGTGTGGAGTGGCAGGGCCACGGGCCTTTTGTTTACTCAATTGACTACACATTATTTTTGCGAAAACTTTAAATATATGGTAAAAATCATGTCAAAAAAGCTCAGTTAATCTAAATCAATGAATTCGAGACCACAACTTTGTACTCCCGGCTCCGCCACTCGGTGTGGGATTACAAAACTCACACCTGTATGCTCACCTACCTGGTTACCTTCATATATGACATGTGGTTCGTCTATATCACAATGTATTTTCAAAAAAAAAAATCACAAAACCTAGTACTAACCGCTTCACTGACTTATACGTTGTTATGTTGTTATGCAACTTATGTTGGAATGTAAAATGTTTAACTTCACATACGTGGTGCTATAATGTTGTTATTTTTCATATTGTGCTGTTTTGTTGTATCTTTTCATACATGTTATGCTATTGTTCTATTTGTTTTCATATGTGCGAGTTGTTTTGCTGAATCGGCGAATTTATGATATGCTTCTATTTTTATTATATTTTGTGTTGTTATATTGTCTCGTTGGGTTGTTGTGGTGTTTGGAATGTTGTCCAGCCATCGGTTTTTTCTACCCCGGTGGGTGTGGGTATGAGACGAAATCTATACCTATATGCGGGTGCGGGTAACACATGTGCGGATTTTATAAACTCCACCAGCATCAAATGGGCGCGAGTGTTATCCATAGTTGTGTTCATTCTCTAAGCTCTATATGCTAGAAAAAAAATCCCATGTTGCTCTTTTGTTACTTGCCGGGAGGAATTATGGGTCTCCAGAACCTTCTCAATAGGTGTTGTAAGAAAAGATCTTGAGTATTTGTCCCATGTATCTCTTCGTATATATGCTCCTCGATATATACATGGCGCATGTATGTGACTACAATAATGGGGACAATGGCTTCAGCGGCTACCGCTGGGCGGTCACGAGAACGGCGTGCACGCGAACCAGGGCCGTGGCGTGGAAGGTCATGGCAACGAGTATTTGTGTCCCTCTAGTACTAGTTGCACGTTACACAATTAAAAGGGGCAATTTAGAAGTACGAAATATTTAACTTGTAATGCACGTGTCGACTAATACATATACAAAAATTAGTCTGGTTGTAATAAAATTGATGTGCATACATAATTTTCAAAATGTGGTCATCTACTTTTACTCTTGCAGCACAAAAGTTAAATAGCACAAAGGAAAACCTGCTCGATGTAGTGCATTAGTACCCTGGAACACAAAAGATGGCTTAATTATATTGCAGTAACATGAAAAGGTGATCCCTTCTTATACAGCAAGATGAAACTGGACAACTTGAGAAAACTGAGAAATATTTCCTAGCACTCCTACACCAGAAAAAACATACATGACATAAAGAATACACATGCAAAGTGGTGAGATTACATATATGCAACAATTATGTTTCTAGCACGTCATCCTACTTTTGAACAATTAATCTTGTGAACCTAATAATGTAACCTGGCCCTGCACTGATATGTTTACTGAAATCAAGATAGCAGCGCCTCTGCTCATGTCTCTGCAGCTTTTACATTTACTCTGACCACGAGCTTGGGGAGAAGGCTCTTGAGCTCCGTCAGGAATCATGAGCTTGGGGAGAAGGCTCTTGAGGTCGCCCAACAACCAGGAACCCTCGCCGTCTGGCCATCCATCACCATCAGGCAGAGCAAGACAGTGAGAGCGTGCGGGCAAATATCATCCGGGTCGTGGCGCCTTCCCGGCTGCACTACCGCCGCCCTTCCAGAGTTCCAGGAGACGCCTTGGGACGGCAGGGGCGCGCGTCAGGCGTTGTCAAGTGGAGAGGAGGCGGCAGGGCAGGGTCGCGCCGCGCCGAGAAAAAATCATGGGGCGATCTGATCTGATTGGACAGAGGAGGCGGAGATCGAGGGAGGCACGTCGCGCTGAACTTGACGCGGTCGAGGGAGGCACCTCATGCTGAACTTGACGCCCACGATTAGGCGCCCCAGCGGTAGCCTTGCGGAGCTCGGCTGCGACAGAGGCACGCGACGGGAGATGGTCGCGGCATGGTGGTTTGGCGTCAGGACCAAGCTGAGAGATCCTGGTCCTCCTTCCGTCTTGAGGAAGGTCTTGAGGAAGGGTAACGGCGGCGGAAGGAACGGGGACTGGATGTCGCGGTGTCGTTTCAAGATATGAATTTATCCATATTAAATTGAAAATGACAATAATAATGTAAAATTGATTTTGGATTATTTATACAAATTCAAACACTTTTCATGTTGAAAGTTTTGTCAATTCAAAATATGCAATAAAGTTAATGCATTTTTAATTGAAAATGCAAAATGGTTAATAGTTTGTATAGTTAGAATAATTATTTTAGAAAACAGAAAATGGTTTTGGATTATTTATTCAAATTTAATAACTTTTCATGTTGAAAGTCTTTTCAGATTCAAAACCATTTGAAATTCATATCCAAACACCTAAATAAGAAAAAAAAAGGCGGGAACAAAATTTCAGAACTGAAAAGTTCGAAATAATTTTGAAAAATGACTCTTTGGCCCGGTTTCTACCAAGAACCGGGACCAATGAGTCCGTGGATCCCGGTTGCTGGCATTAACTGCCCACTCATTGGTCCCGGTTGCCCGGTTCTGGCATTAACTGCCCACTCATTGGTCCCGGTTGCTGGCAAGAACCGGGACCAAAGAGGCATTGGTCCCGGTTCTTGCCAGCAACCGGGACCAATGACCCCTGCTATAACTCTGCCCCGGCCCCTTCTTCTTCCTCATTCACCAAAACTGACGAAGGAAGACCGGAGGCGACGCGGAGCGACACTACGCCGTCAGGCTGCCCGACCTCGCCCCTCGACGCTCCCTCGACGCCGGTGCCCTCGACGCCCACGCCGCGCCGCCCGTGCTGCAGAGAGGGAGAGGAGCCCGGCCGCACGTACGCCGGCCTCCACACGCGCCCGTGCACGTCGGGGGACTCGCCGCCAACGCTCCGCCATCCACCGCACTCGCCTCCGCCGTGCTCGTGGTGAGCATACGCTCCTCCTCATGTACTTCACTTTGTCCAATTTGCGCTGAGGTTGAAGTTCGTCGAACGCCAACTCCGGCCGCCGCGGTTGTGAGTAGCCGGAGCTACTCCGGCGACCTTTCCGGAGCGGCGCCACCACCGTTTGGTTCGCCTAGACTAGCTCTATCTCGTGCACCTTCCAATTTGTCTCAATTCGTTCGAATTCGTCGAATTCGAGTTCGGCCAGGAGCATAGCTCCATTGATGATGTCATCTTGACGTCATCGGGCCAATCCAATAATTTCCTGGATGCTCTAGAACTTCAAATGACTTGATGTCAATTTTGTTAGCTTAGTAATTTAAAATGTTAGTTATCCCTATTTTTCTAGAATTGTTAGAATTTTAGGATTTTAGGATTTTTTTTGTATAGGAAATGTTAGTGTTAGGATTTTTTTATTTTGTATAGGAAAATGTTAGTGTTAGGAAAATTTTTTTTAGGAAAATGTTAGTGTTAGGATTTTTTTGGTAGAAATAGCATTTTAGGTTAGTGTTAGAATTTTATTGTATAGGAAATAGCATTTTAGGTTAGTGTTAGGATTTTTTGTATAGGAAAATTTTGTTAGTGTATAGGAAAATTTTGTTAGTGTTAGGATTTTTTGTATAGGAAAATTTTGTTAGTGTTAGGATTTTTTTGTATAGGAAAATTTTGTTAGTCCTAATTTGTGCTTGTCCTAATTCAATAACATTTCAAACATGATTTAGAGTTCCATGTCAATGCATTAAATTGATCATGCATACATATTGCGCATTGCATCAATGCCATGTATTGATTGTGTTCTTGTCCGGTATTTGTTCTTCCCGGTAGATCGTGGTTCGGAAGTTGACCCGGTAAATTGTGTTAGATATGCAAAGATGCAAATTTACGGGTTTACGATACGAGTTTACGAGTTTACGGGTTTACGATACGAGTTTACGGGTTTACGATACGAGTTTACGAGTTTACGGGTTTACGATACGAGTTTACGGGTTTACGATACGAGTTTACGGTTTACGATACGAGTTTACGGGTTTACGATACGAGTTTACGGGTTTATGATATTGTAGATGTATCTTGACATATGGAACAAGTTACCCAACTAAAGTTTTGTGCATTGTTCTTAATTTGCAGAAACTATGGAACGAGACGAAGATCAGGAAAATATCCTCCAGGATATAATCCGCGGGCCGGAAGATATTGTCGATGTCACCACGGAGTTTTTGAACAACTCCGGTGAGGGAGATGAGTCTCTCAACCGAAGAGACGGCTCCGGTGAGGTAGAACCCGACGGCCGGGGTGAGGGAGAAGTCAGCGAGGGAGAAGCCGACGAGGGAGAAGCCGAAGGCTCCGGTGGAACATTAAACTCCGGCGAGGTGCATATACATATATTAATGAAGCCGAAGATTGTATTAATTAAGTCTCTGATGTCTATATACATATATTAACGCTCTTTCTTCTTTTAGCCCTCCGGATCGAGCAAATCTTCTGTAAGGACAAAACGAGGCCCAGCCAAAAAGTTGGGCGACCAAGAAAGGTACACGATCGAAAGAGTCGCTGAAGACGGCACACCGACTGCTCCCCCTGGTGTTAAAAATAAAATGGTAAAGCAATGCGGAGTTCTTGTTAGGGACTTCATCCCGATCACCGTTCGAGAATGGCATCGGCCAAACGAGAAAGGACAGCTATATGTCAGCGATGAGGGCAAAGAAAGACTTTGGAGAAAGCTCATGGTTAATTTCACCCTGCCGGCGCCAGAGGTGGATTCAGATGAGGAGGATCCAGATGAGGCAGAAAAGATTGCCCGGAAAATCATGGAGCAAAAAGTCAAGGACTGGGCACTTAAGAAGATGGCCGAGCTATTCAAGAACTGGAAGAAAAGATTGAACAAACTGTTTGTCAAGAAAAATAAGACTCCAGACTTCGATAAAGGGTATGAGAAGATAAAGGACTACTGGGAAGAATTTGTGGCGTACAAGAAATCAGAGGAAGCTCTGGAAAAGTCTGCAAAAAATGCGGCAAATGCTGCTCTAAAGATGTACCACCATACTATGGGGCCTGGTGGCTACGCTGGTAGCATGCCTAAGTGGGAGAAACTTGAGGCGGACCTGCTGGCTAATGGGATCACTCCAGAGCCACTCAAGTGGATCGAACGGGCAAGAAATTGGTTTTACGGGCATGGGGGCACGTTGGACGCAGAAGGGAAGTGCATATATAACAGAAGACACAAAGATAATCCCCTACTACCCATCCAAGAAATTAGAAAAGCAGTAAAGGATGTTGAAGAGGGACGGTTCATTCCCGATAGAGAGGATGACGAGCTCACACGCGCCCTTGGGAATAAGGAACACGACGGACGGTTACGAGGCGTACCTGGCTCCAAGCCCAAGACAATTGCGATTCCCGAGCACAGGAAGAAATTTCCTGATAGAAGCCATCAGAGGAGAAAGGAAAGGGAGGCAATGGAAGCACGCGCTGCTGCAGACCGGCTGCTTAATATAGAAGAAGAATTAAAGCTGCAGAAGGAACAAATTGCCGTGCTTAGCCAGCAAGGTACTAGCGGCCAATCTCAACGGCACATGGTAGAAGCTGCATGCGATGGTACCGGTGGCCCATCGAATCGGAAAAGCAGCGTGGCTTCCACGGAGCTCCAGGATGGTAATGATGATGCAGTGGCTCCACTTCGTCGCTACCCAGTGGATGATATCACGGAGAGCACACCTTGTGAGATGCATGTGAAAGTTTTTAACTTAACCGTGAAGGTGGCGGTCGGCTATGTCGTACCAATTGGACCTAATCCAACTTACCATTTCTCTCCGGTTCCAAATGGCTACGCTGTTGTCGCGGTGGATGAAGTGATGAAAGATTATGAGGAGCTGAAGCTGCAACACCCTGCAGGTGAAGATGGGGAGGTGCTTGAACTTGGAGAAGCCAAGAAAGCGACCATTCTATGGCCAAAGGAATTCATCGTGCTTCCGAACTGGCAGCCAAGGCCATCGACTCCTCACCAGTCTCCAGCGCAACAGTCCTCTTCACCGCCTCAGCATTCTCCAGCGCAACAGTCCTCTTCACCGCCTCACCAGTCTCCAGCGCAGCCGTCTCCGCCGCCGCGTCAGCCGTCTCCGCCGCCGCGTCAGCCGTTTCCGCCCACCGCTCGTACTATGAGGGGTAAGCGATCACCGAAACGTAAAAGGTCGCCCCTCCCAACAGTACCTCATAAGAATCTTCCCATTAGACCTTATGACAGGACTGTAGCGGAAAACGCCGCGGAGGTGGCTGCCTACAATAAGGCTTTTTTTGCACCAAAAAAGCCCGAGCAGAAGCCGGTATACGATGAAAAATCCAAAAAGTGGAGAAAGTCCTTCCTTGAGCAGCCATCCCAGATATCGATGAATCTGCCATCTGACTATGGTCGTGAACTTACTAAGCTAGCACGTGCCCAGTCTGAGCAGAACAAGGGAAGAAGTGCAAAAAGCGGGAAACAAATTGCCCAGCTCGGACAGCAGAAAAATCAATCGGTCCCCCCGCTCATAGTGTGTTCCGATGTCGACAAGGACTTCAGAGTCGCTATGGATAAGACCTGGAATTATTGGACCCCAGAGCCATAGCTGCTGCTAAAGAACTTGGTGTCACTGTATCTCAGGCCAAGGAACAGGCTACCGCCTTGGGTATGAGCCTTGGTCAACTTTTAGGCTATGAACATGCGCCAATGTTAGAGATGGCACGGAAATATGTCCAAGGGGAGCCTATGGTCAGTAATGAGGAGATGACGGGTCTATCAACACATATGCGAAATCTGCATACCTGGTACCTGGTGCACACATCAAAGAAGGACGCGAAAGAGTGGTTTCCGCTGGACGTTAGAGTGGAGCATTTCTTCAAACGTTACACTATACAGGTTCAACTGACTGAACTGTTCCAGTTATTCCAAAAGCGCGCCCTCGACAAATCTATCCTCTCTTGCTATTGTCTGTAAGTGATTTATTTTCGTAATTAAGTCTCTAGCTCAGCTCGTTCATTGCCTGTATTATATTATCCTGCCTATATATATATCCTTTTGTACGCTATTATGCAGAATGAAGATGCTGGAATGCAAAAGATCTAAAGTTTTTGAGGTTGGGTTCGTTGACCCATATATCGTGAATTCACATACGTTAGTCAATCACCCCAAAGACGTGGAGCATGACCTGACCACCTTTTTAACCATGCAACATTTCTGTACGGAAATACTATTTCCTTACAACTTCAGGTGAGTGTTTCTGTCTTGTACATATTTTTATTTGGCTTTCTCGATGTTAAGTGTAATTGATGAGCTATGCATGTCTGCTTTATGTAAACGTCCGCAGGTTCCACTGGATTCTGCTAAGCATTCAACCTGACAAGTCCACAGTTGAAGTCCACGACTCATTAAGTTGGGACCAAGCGTTGTGGTCCGACATGAAAGAAATGCTCAACAAGTAATTTCAATCATTATCGCATTATATCGCCCTCTTTCGTTCGTTCCCTGATGTCAAGTAATTAATAACTCCTTTGTTCATTTTCTTTGCCAAAGCAGGTGTTGGACAATTTTCAAACAGAAGGTAGAAGGTCCATTCAAAGATGAGCTAACTTATAAAACGGTGGAAAGTCCGCAGCAGCCACCGGGGAGTAATTTATGTGGATTCTACGTTTGCGAGTTCATTCGCGAGTTGACCACTGAGCGGAGAACAACTGCTTTCAGCAAAATGCGGGAGAAGATCGACCCAGAACTGCGCGTAGGAGCAATTCAAGAGGAATTGGCGGGATTTCTGCTTAGGGAGGTCATCGATGAAAGGGGAGAACATTATGCTTCGGACGATGAACTACATATGCCTTGATGGCTTGATCTATCTCCATGTAATTAAATAGTTGTATTCTCGCAAGAGATCGAATATTAATTATATATGCATCAACATGTACTGTGTATATAGTAGAGCGTATAATATGCGTACGGAAACGATGGAGAGCACGTCGGCGATGCGAAGAAGGGGGAGACGACGGAGGCACCGGCGAGAGGGAGAGGGGGCACCGGCGAGAGGGAGAGGAGGCACCGGCGAGAAGGAGAGGGGGCACCGGCGAGAGGGGGCACCGGCGAGAAGGAGAGGGGGCACCGGCGAGAGGGGGCACCGGCGAGAGAGGAGAGGGGGCACCGGCGAGAGGGGGCACCGGCGAGAGGGAGAGGGGGCACGGCGGCGAGAGGGAGACCCTAAACCCTAAATACCAAAAAAAAAAAGCACTCATTGGTCCCGGTTCGTAACAAGAACCGGGACCAATGAGTCTCTCCCCACGCCCAGCCAGAACTGGCCACGTGGCCACACATTGGTCCCGGTTCGTGGCCCAACCGGGACTAGCATTAGTCCCGATTGGCCAGTCCCGGTTGGGCAACCGGGACTGATGGCCCAACCGAACCGGGACCATAGGCCCATTTTCTACTAGTGCTAGTATATCTTTGCTATTTTACCACTATGATCTTTCCCTTCACTCTTGGGTCTCAATTTGTATCCAACTCTACTAGCAGAACGACAACTACTTCGTTACTTTGTCGTCCTAAATTATAAGGTGTATATGTTTTTCGAAACATCCAGGTTCTAAAATTAGTTTATGGATGGCAATGGGTGCTCAATACCCGCTTACAAAACATGGTTTTACCCATAGGGCAATTATGGTTGAAAAACTTAATCCATGGGTAAGTAAATGGTCAAATATGGTCCGGGTGTGTGGAGTGGCAGGGCCACGGGCCTTTTGTTTACTCAATTGACTACACATTATTTTTGCGAAAACTTTAAATATATGGTAAAAATCATGTCAAAAAAGCTCAAGTTAATCTAAATCAATGAATTCGAGACCACAACTTTGTACTCCCGGCTCCGCCACTCGGTGTGGGATTACAAAACTCACACCTGTATGCTCACCTACCTGGTTACCTTCATATATGACATGTGGTTCGTCTATATCACAATGTATTTTCAAAAAAAAAAATCACAAAACCTAGTACTAACCGCTTCACTGACTTATACGTTGTTATGTTGTTATGCAACTTATGTTGGAATGTAAAATGTTTAACTTCACATACGTGGTGCTATAATGTTGTTATTTTTTATATTGTGCTGTTTTGTTGTATCTTTTCATACATGTTATGCTATTGTTCTATTTGTTTTCATATGTGCGAGTTGTTTTGCTGAATCGGCGAATTTATGATATGCTTCTATTTTTATTATATTTTTGTGTTGTTATATTGTCTCGTTGGGTTGTTGTGGTGTTTGGAATGTTGTCCAGCCATTGGGTTTTTTCTACCCCGGTGGGTGTGGGTATGAGACGAAATCTATACCTATATGCGGGTGCGGGTAACACATGTGCGGATTTTATAAACTTCACTAGCATCAAATGGGCGCGAGTGTTATCCATAGTTGTGTTCATTCTCTAAGCTCTATATGCTAGAAAAATAATCCCATGTTGCTCTTTTGTTACTTGCCGGGAGGAATTATGGTCTCCAGAACCTTCTCAATAGGTGTTGTAAGAAAAGATCTTGAGTATTTGTCCCATGTATCTCTTCGTATATATGCTCCTCGATATATACATGGCGCATGTATGTGACTACAATAATGGGACAATGGCTTCAGCGGCTACCGCTGGGCGGTCACGAGAACGGCGTGCACGCGAACCAGGGCCGTGGCGTGGAAGGTCATGGCAACGAGTATTTGTGTCCCTCTAGTACTAGTTGGCATGTACGTGCAACGCACGTTACACAATTAAAAGGGGCAATTTAGAAGTACGAAATATTTAACTTGTAATGCACGTGTCGACTAATACATATACAAAAATTAGTCTGGTTGTAATAAAATTGATGTGCATACATAATTTTCAAAATGTGGTCATCTACTTTTACTCTTGCAGCACAAAAGTTAAATAGCACAAAGGAAAACCTGCTCGATGTAGTGCATTAGTACCCTGGAACACAAAAGATGGCTTAATTATATTGCAGTAACATGAAAAGGTGATCCCTTCTTATACAGCAAGATGAAACTGGACAACTTGAGAAAACTGAGAAATATTTCCTAGCACTCCTACACCAGAAAAAACATACATGACATAAAGAATACACATGCAAAGTGGTGAGATTACATATATGCAACAATTATGTTTCTAGCACGTCATCCTACTTTTGAACAATTAATCTTGTGAACCTAATAATGTAACCTGGCCCTGCACTGATATGTTTACTGAAATCAAGATAGCAGCGCCTCTGCTCATGTCTCTGCAGCTTTTACATTTACTCTGACCACGAGCTTGGGGAGAAGGCTCTTGAGCTCCGTCAGGAATCATGAGCTTGGGGAGAAGGCTCTTGAGGTCGCCCAACAACCAGGAACCCTCGCCGTCTGGCCATCCATCACCATCAGGCAGAGCAAGACAGTGAGAGCGTGCGGGCAAATATCATCCGGGTCGTGGCGCCTTCCCGGCTGCACTACCGCCGCCCTTCCAGAGTTCCAGGAGAGGCCTTGGGACGGCAGGGGCGCGCGTCAGGCGTTGTCAAGTGGAGAGGAGGCGGCAGGGCAGGGTCGCGCCGCGCCGAGAAAAAAATCATGGGGCGATCTGATCTGATTGGACAGAGGAGGCGGAGATCGAGGGAGGCACGTCGCGCTGAACTTGACGCGGTCGAGGGAGGCACCTCATGCTGAACTTGACGCCCACGATTAGGCGCCCCAGCGGTAGCCTTGCGGAGCTCGGCTGCGACAGAGGCACGTGACGGGAGATGGTCGCGGCATGGTGGTTTGGCGTCAGGACCAAGCTGAGAGATCCTGGTCCTCCTTCCGTCTTGAGGAAGGTCTTGAGGAAGGGTAGCGGCGGCGGAAGGAACGGGGACTGGATGTCGCGGTGCGTGGGTGCGGCGCTGGCCCGGCTCGGCGTAGCACGGTGCGACGTAGTCGGCTTCATCTACGGTGGCGTCCAAGCTGGCGGAGGAGCGTTCGGGAGCTACAGGACCTTGCGCGGCGGCACAAGCACCTCGCAGCGGCGCCAGGTCGAGCGCTGCACCCGGAGGTCACGGGGAGAGGAGAACAAAATAAACGAAAGGGTACGGTGGCAATTTGGTCGTATTATGTGTTTTGGTGGGAGGGCAAAACGGTCCAAAACGGACATTGTTGAGTTGTCAAACATTGGAGCAATCTGGAGCGTCGATCAGATATTTGAACGGCACATATTTAAAGTATCCCAACATGTTTGCTCTTTTAATAGTAGTATAGATTTACTTAATATACAGTTCAAGTTGCCATATTTACTTGATCGCTTAGAGCAATATACATAAACTGGATTGTTTAGTACTCCTCGACTATGATTGTTCAACTTTGTACCACGAGATCTATCGTACCTTTTGGAGCTTATACATGATCGTCACAATGATTCGAAGTTTCATCGACTAAACCCTCATAATTAATAGTCTAATCACGTTGTGCGGTGAACACCATTGACACATAACATCGAGTATGACTTAATCGCATGTAAAAAAGTACCTGTATAATACTTAACCATTGGTATGTATTAAGGGAGATTCAAGACACTGAATCGGCGTTACTACAATACACATAAGGCAGCGGACATGTTTCCACATACAAGGCCTCCAGCTCCATCTGAGTACACTAGTAAACTCAGGCAACAGTCGCAAAGCGATACAGAGAATAACAAGTAGTGGAACAAAAACTAGAGTTCCAGGTTTATTTATCAGTAGCACGAGATACTGGCCGAGAACTTAGCCTAGAACTTAGCCTAGGTTGGCAAATCAAGGAAGAACAACTTCACACTTCACGACTGGGACTGGTCATGGCCCCTACAACAGTTCTGAGAGCGAGGAAGGAAGAAAGGTTGGAAGCAGACTGACAAGGGCGAGGTAAGAGATGAGATTGAGAGCTTGTCGACATAGATATTTTATAGGCCGCAGCAAGGTGGCGATGCGTCCAATTCGGGAGGGCAGGTACCTGATCAACTAGCGACCCGGTGGCTCCTAATCTTAGTTGTGGATGAGATTGGGCCGTGAATTTTCTTTGGGACCCTTATGTGATGCGTGGATTATAGCGAGCACTCGGGCCGGTTGCCTAGTCGTTTGTTAGCCACTTTGTCCTGCCCATTAACAGAGACTAGCAAAATTGCCCGTGCGTTGCACCGGGATAAAAAACTCTTTCTATGACGCATACATGAGAGGATGGTCGTTCTCGCCTTTGAATTTCCCCGGACGGAATTTTCTCTAGGCTGCGCGTGGTTCTCCTTCATTTTCTTTCTCTATCATGTCGTGTGGACGAACCAATTGTGCCGCCGCGGCCTTGACGTCATCCACGCCACTTGTAGGCCACAACTTAGGACTATTCATGCGCCACTCTGGTGCTCTTTGGGCTGTTATGTCCCTAGCTAGTCTAGCCGTACTCGAGTTTCACTCATCGGCTCATCAGCCTAATGGCACACCCTTGAGGCAGCTAGACACTTGTATATTCCTAATTCAGCTTGTTGATACTTCATGGATCTTGCGATCGCATATAAACAGTAAGACTCAGAGTAATGAGTACTCCAGAGTAATGGATCGAGATAAGAGTAAACAAGAGGCTTTCACCTCAACTCGGGCTAGTAGTAGATGATTCTTGAAAATATCCTATGGAATAGGGATGCCCAATGTCTAACATATTTAGCCCAAATCAGCGTATGAAATAAAGAAGTAGCACATCACGCATTAACGTCTAACATATTTAGTCCATCATTTTTTCCAAAAAAATAAAATAGTACTTGACCATTTTAGGCATCCCTTTTCGTTTTGACTCGGGTATAACAACGCAGAGCTAGTTAGAGCTAGCTTTTTTTCTACTGGACACAGCAAACTAACCGAACCGGCCGCACAGCTGGGCCAGCTAGTCACACGATCCCGTCTTGCTAGACTTCTCTGCTCCCGACGCAAGCCCGTCGGGGTCTGACCTTTGCTGTGACTCTCTCTGCTCTTTGCAACCATCGCAGTTCCATTCTATCTCATAGAGCTCTTGTTACTTGGCTTGTTGACAGATAATTAGCAAAAGTATATAAACAGGTACTCCCTCCGTTCTAAATTACTTGACTTGAATTTGTCCAAATATGTATGTATCTATACTTGTTTAGTGTCTAGATACATCCGTATTTGGACAAACCCAAGTCAAGTAATTTGGAACGGAGGGAGTAGAACTTTTCGTATGGGAGCGAGGTGGTCTCAGAGTTCTGCGGGAATCGATGGTTCATCTCCATCGAGTTACGTGTTAATATAGCCCAAAGGGCAACGGTCTAAACCGTGATTACAGGGCCGATTAAGGGAGGTACAACGGCCGTCATCGTGGTCGACTCGACCATCCCGATAGGCACATAAACGTGACATTATGGCCTTGCCTATATTATACCAATTGCCTTATACAGATGACAACGGTTTACAAGTATTTGGCAAGACAATTAGTCCTTTCCTAACACCCTCGCTTAATCAAAACTTGTACAAGTTTAAATTATACTTAAATTTTTCTAACTCCCTTGAGGCCAACAGCTTCGTGAATCCATCTGCGACTTGATCATGTGTTGAGATAAATTGAATATCAAGAAGTTTTTTTTGCCACTCTCTCTCTGACAAAGTAGAAGTCAATTTCTATGTGTTTAGTTCTTGCATGGAAGATAGGATTTGCAGATAAGTATGTTGCGCCCATATTGTCACACCACAAACATGGTACTTCTTTGATTTTAATGCCCAATTCCTTGAGAAGAGTCTCTACCCATATAACTTCTGCTGTTGCATTTGCTAGAGATTTGCCCCGTGACCTCCTCTCCTATGGTGCCGCTTGCTCTCTGCCTCCCCTCCCCCCCCCCCCCCCCCCCCCGGCTACTTCCTATCCCCCCCCCCCCCCCATCCCCATACGTGCCATGGACGGCTCCGACGATGACCTGGCCCCTCCGCCGCCGATCCACCACCTGCCGCCGGACGCGCTCCACACCGTCATCCTCCGCCTGTTGCTGCGGGACGCCGTGGTGTGCCGCCCAGTCTCGCGCCTCTTCCACGAGACCCTCTCCTCCCCGTAACACCAAATCGCCCTCCTCCCGGCGCTCCGCCTCCTCCTGCTCCGCCACCCGCGCCCCGACGGCGGGGGCTGCCTCCACGCCTTCGACCCGGACTGCCGCTGCTGGCCCCGTCTCCCCTTCACCTCCGTCCTCGCGGGGACAGACGGGGTCGTGCTTGTCCTCACCGAGCTCGCTGCCCTCTCCTACGCCCCCTCCGACGGATTCGGCCTCCTCGCTGCGTCCTTATGATCGGCGGACTCAGGTCCTCCGGCAATTCCTACCCGTCGCCGGCGCGGAAATTATTAGCATATAGCACTTGATTACCAAAGTTTCCTGCTTTGATGAGCTCTGTGCCTACATGGCAGGATAAGTCGAAATAGAGCTGTCATTCGGTAGAGAATTTTCAAATGACAAAGCTGTGATTCGCGAAGCAGCAACAACTCTAGACTACACGTCGTAACTTCAATCTTATTGCTGGAACTGCAGGTTGGAGAGATTAGCAGATGTTTTATTCACTAGTACAGAACGACACATCGAAAACGGAGCAAAACCCTCATTGGAAACGGAGAAACGGTCCGTTGCCCCGCCTCTGTCATTGATGTGAAAGCGGCTCATCAGCAACGGAGGCTGAAACTCCGTTTCCAATGTGGAATACAAATTGCAAACGGTTGTTATAAATAACCGTTTCTGATGTGAATATTCTATATTATAAAAAAAGGCCGGCTCACAGCCGGCTCACATCAACAATCGGCTCACAATAGAGCCGGCTTGCAGCAACAATCAATACAGCCAGCTCGCAGCAGAAATCTGACCAGTTATTCATTTCACAATATAACACCGAACATCAAATTACACAGAGGAACAAGTAGAATGTACAAAAGGTATATACACACGTTATGTGCAACAGTAAATGACTAAGGTAAAAATTGAATATACAAAACAACTACCATCTAGCAGCGATCCACCCAGCTTCCGACCACCAAAGGGCACCACCAGCAGCAGCAATCACCAACAACTTGATTGAGCATGCTTCCACCATAGCTCAGTCCTTGTGTCGTCGATGGTGTACTTCTGCAACAACAAGACGAACAAGAACACACATGAGAAGTCCAAGTTACAAACATACACTAGTATTCATTTGTACTGAAACCTGAATGCAACTTGAATCAACTCAAACTAGTATGAAATATTCAGCCAAAAGGTGCTACATGTGTACTGTAAAGACAGTGCAAAGAGATTACTAACCTCATTATATGTTGTTCTCTCTTTACTTCTGACTTTCTCCCAGACTGCAAAAACAACAAAGAGAACACATCATGATACCATTGATGTTGGCAGTAAGTGTACCTCTACTTGTAATACTACCAACTTGCAGCAAGTGCAAAAAATAACAAGCACCAAGCAGGCTAGCTTAATAGCATGATCAACTAGCAGAGCTAGTAACTGAATGATACACACACGTTATGTGTTGAGCTGGGTACACCAAGCTCAACACAATGCATGAAAGACTTCCAGCCAAACTATACTTGCGGTGCTCTTTGTCAAGCAACATGAAGAAAATTTGATACAGCTTGCAACAATTACAAGAAAAATACAACCACACTATTCTAGAAATGTCTCTAACTTATGTAGCATAATCATGATCAACTGCTTTTTACACTATTATTCTCCCAAGTGAAACCAACTACACCTACTTAATTACCTGAAGTGATGTGCTGCATAGGAGAACTGCTCTTTAATCCCATAAGCCTTCTCACTTATGTAGTATCAGAAGGATAGAGAACATCACATATCTACAAGATATATTATTTTCTTATATACAGTTTAGCTGGTTCATGAAAAACGAAATTGGAGAAAAAGGATGCAGTAGCTACTTCTGCTCTATATTTCTTTCTCTTGCCGAGATTTACAAAACTGAAGTTGATAATTAACTTAATCCTTCAATCCAACAAAACTGTAGTAGCTACTTCTGCTCTATATTGCTCTATATGTTCATGACTATTTAAGTACCAAGCGATATCATCATACAAGGAAAGGCTTTCCGTCTCTGCCATACCTAGCAATACATTACTTATCCAAATAAGTAAGAAGTGCTAGGTGTAACATGCTTCTTTCAGCAATCAATCTAAATAAGAAGAGCTAGGTGTAACATCCTAGTTAAATAAACTGAAACTACATGTACGTAGTTTTATTTCAAATTGGCACCGATAGCTAGACATAATTCCTTTAGCATAAATTAAGATCTAAGTAATTGGATGAGTTGAACACTTATAACAATAGCCAAATGGCAGTGCTACAATACACAAAACTAATACTTCCAAATACTGAAGACTAATTAGCAGTGCTACTACAAACTGAGAACAACAAATCAATTGTTGCTAGCCAAACAAGATTACTCAGCTAGCTAGCAGTACTATTGATCCTGACAAAAGCATCACAGGTAGTACTAGATTCAGCAATAGTGCAAAGCAGGAACAATTAATCAAAGCAGTAGCAAAGCTGACCGATGCTGATCGATCCTGCACGTACCTTTCTCTACTGTGCGTTACTCTCCAAGTGTCTAGCCAGCTTAGGGAAAAAAAGACAGGGAGGTGAAAGCGGCCGATGGAGGACTTGGTCTCACCTCTAACGGGCGAAGTTGAGGACGGCCGAGGCAGGAGGAGCAGCTCGCAGCTTGGGGACGTGTTTGGGAAGACGACCGCAACAGCTCCAACACTCCCGCCGTTCAGGTCCGGCGCCTCTGGCGGAGGAGGCCGGTGAAGCCGCGGCGGCCAGAATCGACGGCCAGGCCAGGGAGACGCCGAATCACCGCCGTTCCCTCCCACGAAGGCACCGTATCCGTCCTGGTGGCCGGAGAGCGGTTGCCGGTGAAGCAGCGGCGGACGTTGCTGCGGGCGGCCATCGATCTGGTGCTCAACAGCATCAATCCGCATCAGCTCGTCCCCATCGGCGTCGGAGGAGAGCTGTAGCAGGAGGAGGTCGGCGTTCTCCTTGTCCAGCGGCGGCGGCGCATCTGGCAGCAGGTCGCCGTCCTTGTTCCGGACGGAGTGCCGAAGCTGGAACGTCCGTGAGCACCCGAACGGGAGGAGAGGACGATGGTGGGAGGAGGTGTTGCCGGAGGGGAAGCCGGCGCGGAGGGGAGAAGGGGACGGTTGTGGGGAGAAGGGGATCGAGGCCGGGATGTGGGGGAGAAGGCGAGCCTGCGGGTGTTGTGTGCGTAGAGAGGATAAGGAGAGAGAACGAGGATAAGGGGCTGCGGTGCGGGGTTAGGGTTTGACTATTTATATGACCAAAATTAATTTGCATACGGAGGTAAAATTCCACCGTTACCAAATATATCGGAAACAGAGATTTTTTTGTTGTCCGTTGCCGATGTGTCGCGAATTTGTTACTGGACAGCCGCGGAATATTTTTAACCGTTGCCTTCGTGGCGCGGACTGTTGCCTTTTTGCTGCCGTTTCCATAGAGGGGTATCCTTTGTGTCGTTCTGTACTAGTGATTCGTTTATGCAGAACTTTCATGTGCAGTTTTATTTTACTGAACCCTATCAGCCCATTACATTCAACTACACGTATTATATATATGGGGTGCACTCATGAACTGCTACAAACTGGTTATTCAGGTAAATGTCTGAGCAATATTACTTGGTTCTTTTTGCTTTCTTTTGTCCAATAAGAGACGTATGCTAAGTTGTATAAGCATTTTTTAAAACCATTAAACATGTGCACTGATATACAATATTTATACATACCATTTTTTCCTTTGTCAGATAGTTGCCCTTGAAAGTGTGACATATTCAAACGGTAAATAAGAACAACCAGTCATTCGAAGGCCCTGGTAGGCAACCTTCGCTGCAATGAGAAAAAGTAACACGACCAGTATTAGATTTACAGCAAGTCGCTCAAGGCAAGGGCCCTGGTAGGCACCCTTCTGCAATGAGAAAAAGTATCACGTCCAGTATTAGTTCAAAATTAACATGTTTCTGGTATATAACATGTCCATCAAGGAAGGAGAAGAACAATGCTAGGTTCTATAGCATGCGTAGATAACTACAATGTTATGGCTTCTAAAACCATCGATGTACTCTTGGATTCTGGCTGTTTCTGGTTAGTAGGCCCTGCCTATTTGCCAACTATTTCCTGAGCCTCTGCTCACTAGTAGAAAAAGCGGCTTCGGTGCGGCCTTTTTTGTACCGGTTGGACAGGAACCGATACTAAATGGGGCATTAGTACCGGTTCCAGAGGCGAGGCGGCCGGCCGGAAGCCGTCCCGGTTGTTGCGGGGCCTTTTGTCCCGGTTGGTAAAGGGTTGGGGCAGGCGGCTGCAGTGGGGGGCCCCACGGCGAGACCCTTTAGTACCGGTTCGTGTTACCGGTTCGTAACACGAACCGGTACTAAAGGCCCATCTTTAGTACCGGTTCGTATTACGAACCGGGACTAAATTTTACCCTATATATCTTCTTCCACCCGGAGCCCAGCTCCATTTTTCCTGCTCGAGCACAACTCTATTTTTTTGCTCTCTCTTTCCTCTCCCGAGCTCGAGTTCACCCCATTTTTATCCAACATTTGTCAAGATTGGTGGCACCTAACTATACAAGGGTTAGCAACTTCATCCTCTTTTCCAACATTTCAAGTTTAGCTCATTTTATTGCTAGTTTAGCTCATTTGATTTTTGTAGTGCTAGCTAGGTGTTTGATGAAATGCCTAAGTTAGGGATTTCATTTCTTTTATATGCATTTTGAGCTCAAATTAAAGTATGATTTGTGGTTTTTTATAGTGTCGTCCCGTCCCCTTTCTCACCGCCGTTGATCGCCCGTGCCGCCCCGTCACCGACACCACCTCGGTGAGCCTCTTGTTTTTATCTTAGTTGTATGATTTTGATGCATAATTATTACTTGTATAATTTTCTTGTCTGTATAATTGTTTGTTATATACAGTGTCATGGTTTTGACATCTGTCCACACCGGCTCTCGTCCGCTCTATTATTCGGATGTGGTACGATTGTTTGTTATAACTATATATTTGTTTAATTTCGTGTTTATGAAAATTATGCCGACTAACTTGACATAGATATATTTTTATCTAGGAGGTAGTTGAACCGGAAATTCCAACCGACCCTATTGTTGAGTTTTTTGAAAAAGAAAACAATGATTTGAAAAAAAAATTGAAAAGAAGTGAAGATCTTCGTATCCAATACTTAGAAGAGAAGATGAAATTGGAGTTCAAGTTTGCCGACGTCGTCGATGATCACGAGATCAAGATGGAGGCAATGCGCTTGGATCACGGGATCAAGATGAATGCAATGCGCTTGAAACTTAAAAAGATTAGAAAATATGTCATTAGCCAAGAGGCTTGGTATCATTATGCGGTTGGTTCAATTGTTACCTTTGCTGCGATTTTGATTGCATTTGTTGTTGCATTTAAATGCATTAATTAGATAGTTGTATATTAGTTTCAGTGTATTTTTTATGAGAACTATGTATTACATTTGGTCACTACTCTACTTTGATTTTAATGTGTGATGAACTTGTATTAATTAATTTGGTCAGTTCCCTATTCATGATGATGTAGTGTAATGGTTTTTGATATATTTATATAATGCAGATGAGCCGGCAATGGATGTACGGTGACCGACGATATCCCGAGTTCATTAATGGCATGCATAATTTTCTCCGTGTGGCTGAGGCAAACAAGCAGAATGGTTTTATGTTTTGTCCATGTGATGACTCTAGGAATAGGAGGAATTACCCTTCCTCAAATACCCTACACTCCCACCTGTTGCGAGAAGGATTCATGCCCAATTATTTTTGTCGGACCAAGCACGGAGAAAGAGGGGTTATAATGGAAGACAATAAAGAAGAGGATGATGACAACTATCCTGTGTTCTCTGAACACGGTGGTACTACAATGGGGGAAGACGAAGCTAAACATGAGCATGCGTGTCGAGGTAACAACCTTTTTTGCACGGAAAAAACAGGAAAGACAGGACCCCGTAAAGTAAATTCTGAAGAATATGCCAAGGGAGACACTTGATCGCACCGTTGACAACTTATATATCCCTCCAATGTGGCCCCTTTCAGACTATGAGCGCTGTATTGACAAGCAACATAGCTCACAGATGGAGGAAAAGAAATGCGGGAAAAATGTTCCCCAGCTCGGAGAACAAGAAGTACAATCGATCGCCCCGCTCATTGTGCCTTCTGATAAGGCGGCTCTCTACAACGACAATATTGTTGCTCAGCAAATCTATGGCGATACAGGTTACGCCATTGCTGAGGTGGCATATAAATATGTTTTCGGGGAGCCTCTGGTCAAAGATCCGAATGCTCTAACAACACAGTTATGGAAATTGCATAACTGGTACATGACCGCCGCAAAAGAAGGGAGATTCTATTTCATGGCGGGAGTTAAGGAACAACACTACTTCCGTGAATATGCTGTGCAGCTTGAGTTCTCCGAACTTTTTCAGATGTACAATCAACGTGCCCTCGACAAATCTATCATCAGCTGCTATTGTCTGTAAGTGATTTATTTGTGTAATTTAATTCTTTAGTTAAGCTCATTCATTGCATGTAATTATCCTCATGACATTCTTTTGTATGCTATTATGCAGAATGAAGATTCGTGAATGCAGACTGGGAGGAATCTGGGACATTGGGTTCATTGACCCGGATAAAGTTCATGAAGTCACCGTAGAACAATATGCCCAGGACACAGAGGACATTTTGCTAACGTTTTTAAAGCGACAAAGTACCAAAAAAGAAATAATTTTTCCTTACAACTTCAAGTGAGTGTTACTGTCTTGTACACATTCTATTATGCTTTCCCGATATTAAGTGTAATTGATGAGTTCTGAATAACTGCGTATATAAACGTGCGCAGGTTCCACTTCATTCTGCTAATCATTAGAATCGATCTTGGAGAAGTTGAAGTCTGGGACTCATTAAGGAGAGATCAAGATGAATACGAAAGCGTGCGTATATTGCTCAAGAGGTAATTTCAATCGCACTACATCGGCCTTTTTCGTTCATTTCCTGATATCAAAGTAAGTAATAACTCCTCAATTCATTTTCTTTGCCGGGCAGGGTTTGGAAAAAGTTCATCACGGAAGAACGCGGTGAATGGAAAGATAAGTTGGAGTTTAAGGCTAACAACGTAAGTAGTACTACGTACCTAGGTCCGCGTATCTCTCTAATTCTAGTTTCAATACCATTATCATTCTCTTGATTATTATTTGATTGAATTCTATTCTCGTATAGTGGTGCCTGCGACAACCCCAGGGGACGGATTTATGTGGATACTACGTTTGCGAGTACATTCACATGAAGGTCAATAAGACAGTCAATAGTCGAAGAAATCAAGAGGTACGTAAACATCATTCACAAATTTATTTTGCTACCATCAATTGTATTTAGTTTCCTTCATAATTGATTTGATCTCCTTCTTTTAAAGATGGCAAGGAAGCGGAACCAGCTCCTACCAGAAAACCGCGTAAAAACAATTGCGGAGGAATTGGCGGGATTTTTCCTTATGCAGGTCATACCTGAATCCGGAGAATTCCACTATATCGAAAAATAGACTCCCTCCATGTACTAGCAGTGATCTCCATGTAATGAGTACTTTATATGTGTACATATATACCAAGTTGTATGTGTGTTATGTGATCTTCACGTGTGCGGAAACTTTTTTTTTGTGCATCGACGTGATCTCCTCCGAAACCCTAAACCCTGAAAAATAAGCGAAAAGAAAAAAAGCAGAAAGCCTAAACCCTGAAAAATAAGCAAAAAAAAAAAAAACAGAAACCTTTAGTCCCGGTTGGTGTTTCCAACCGGGACCAAAGGTCTTGCGCCCGCGCGCGCAGCTCCGCTCACGTGGAGGCCTTTAACACCGGTTCGTGTACTACCGGGACTAACGCGGGGGGGGCTTTAGTCCCGATTTAATTGTCCCGGTTGCACAACCGGTATTAAAGGCCCTCTGGAACCGGTATTGAAGCCCTTTTTTCTACTAGAGAAGCCCTTTTTTTCTACTAGTGGCTGATCCAGGAAACCTGAGGGGAGCAAGGTGAACCAGTCATGAAGTGCCTCGTGTGCAGAACTAAGTGTTTCAAATTTTCCCTAATCCGCAATTAAGTGATTCAAATTTAGGTGAACCAGTCATGAAGTGCCTCGTGTGCAGAACTAAGTGTTTCAAATTTTCCCTAATTAGCATCATGATTATTTGTGTTTCAACAGGACGGTCCATTTTTCGGCAAGAACCATCATTCTACAGATTAACTGCCCAAGGCTTCACTGCTTCACTGCTTCTATGGCTTTGTTCCAATGTTCATGGCGATTCGGCTTTAATAATCCTTACCTAAAAGCGATGACGACGTCTGTCGGAGGAGTAATTTGGAGGATGACGACGTTTGCCGAGGAGCAACTTGGAGGCTACGCCGAGCAGGGCCTAATGGGATCCAGCTTCCGCTGGAGATGATGACCGTCAATTAATGTCTGCTGCAGTTCGACCAGATCGCTGCATAAAAACGTAGTGCTGTATTTTTTGAGAAGTTGCTCCGAGCGGGAGCCTACTGTTTTGATTTCTTGTTGTACTGGTAACATCAGGAGAGATAGGAGAGAGATAGGGAGAAAAAGTGGGATTTCTTGTTAGCTGTTGTATGTAACGTGAGAAGAGGAGAGATAGAGAGAAAAACACGGTGGCTGATGTTGTGTCGTTTCTTGTTAGTTTGTTGTTGTACGTGAGGAGTGGATAAAGATAGAGAGAAAAATCACGGTTAGTTAGTTGTTTATCTTTACGTGTTTGTTAGCTGCGGTGACATTTGGTAGGTAAATATTGAGGTGTGTGACACCAGGCATTCACCAAGCCACCTTTAATAGTAAAGATGTTGTGGGAGAAAAACATCTTTTAGCTTTTTTTTTAAACGAGGCAAAAGCTTTGCCTTTTATATTGATAAAGGAGTAGCAAACATTGGTGGCCTAGGCCAAAATAAAAAACCCCATGAAAGGGACAAAACACCCTAGCTTGTAATCTCCTGAAGGTGTTTTGCACCCGCTAGAATCCAATTTTTGCTCTCGTCCTTAATCTTCTAAATGATAAACGTAGGCATAGCGAACTTGTTGTTGAAAACTCTTGCGTTCCTCTCCTTCCAAATTTCCCAAGTGATAAGCGTGACCGCAGATTTCAGCCCCTGAGGGCAAGTAGAAGGCGTCTGGATGGCCGCCTCGCAATACTGAAGTACCGTAGGCCGGTTCGAGCCAATGTTTTGGGCGAGTGAAGGGCAACCAAGCCAGGAGGCTGCAGCTCTCCAGATCCTCTTGGAGTATCGACATTCAAACAGGATGTGCCTGGAAGTCTCCCCATGGCAAGAACAAAGTGGGCATGTTGGCTGATGCGGCCAACCCCTTTTTGCTAAACGGTCTGAGGTCCAAAGCCTATTCTGCACAGCCAACCAGGAGAAGAAACGGCACTTGGGTGGCGCCCAAACTTTCCAGACGAGCTTGTCGAAAGAGCAAGGAATGGACCCCAAGAACTGAGCTTTGTAAGCGGAGGCCGAAGTATATGTTCCGGAGGCCGTGAGAGTCCAAATGATGGTGTCGTCAATTCCAGGCAGAAGCACAATATCGTGCAAAAGCCCCAGAGGGTGAAGTACAGGGCCAGGTGCTGAGCGGTGAAGTTCTAGACAGATATGTCTGCGATCCATTGGGAGTTCGGCAAGGCCTCATGCACCAGCCTTTTCTTCCTTCTAGATGCAGCATAAATCAGAGGCGCCAAAGATCTAGGGGAGTTTAATTCCATTCAGCCATGAGCAATTCCAGAATGAAGCTTTCTTGCCATCTCCAGGGGTAACTTTTGTTGCCGCGTTAAAAAGCTGCCTATCAATGTCATCGTTTGGTGTTTCCATACCAACCCAATGCTTCTCTGGAGCTATCCACTCAAACCACAGCCACCTCAGTCTGAGAGCCCTAGCAAATTTCTCCAAGTCAAGGATACCCAGTCCTCCCAATTTCTTTGGACGGCACACCTTTGTCCAGCTCACTTTGCATTTTCCACCACTGACGGCGGCCTTGCAGGCCCACAGCATACCCCTTCGGATCTTATCCATGGCTTTAATCGTTGCCTTATCAGCTTTGATAGCTGTGAGAAGAAAAATCGGCAGAGCCGTGAGCACCGATTTGACCAGCGCCGCACAGCCGGCAACATTCAGAAATCTTGCTTTCCATGGGTTAAGCCTGAATATAGCCTTGTCTATGTAAGGCTGAAGGTCAATCCGACGCAGTCTTCCAAGAGCCAGAGGTAAGCCAAGGTACTTAATTGGGAACTACGACAGGGTTGCCGAGAAATCCTGAAGAATAGAATTTAGGTCAATTTCCTCGCAGCGAATAGGGACCACCGAGCTTTTCTCCACATTGGTTACCAAACCAGTGACCTCTCCAAAATTCTGCAGAATCAAAGCCAGATTTGAGATGTCCGGAGCCACAGGAGCGAGGAAGATCACAGCGTCATCAGCGTAAAGCGAAAAGCGTGACTTCAAGAAATCCCCAGGAAGCCTCTAGCGAGCAAGACGAGCCGAGCTCAAATACAACATTAGGCTCGCAAGCCGAGCTCGAGCTCACCTGTATGTTCGAAGTGCCAATCGAGCTCGAGCCGAGCTAGACAGTATTCGCTCGAGCTCGGCTCGTTGACAGCCCTAATGACGACACCGAGATTTGTTAATGCAGTTCGGCAAATTGCATTCGCTACGAGGCATGACTACGGACGCTCCTCACCATTGATACCGCAAGACTTGCCTTCTTGGTCGCCAGGACAAGTCGCCGGCTCCCCTTGCGGGTCTGTTGCTATCAAGTCGTTATGGTTACAACCGTGCGGTGCCCTTTTTATATGGGAGGCTCAGAGATACACGTGTTCGACTACAACACTACTTCTACCCTATCCACACCCAATTAGTACACTAATATTCGACACAAACACAACATTAATTATTAATTAGTTACTTGTAAAAGAACATCATTACCTTAATGTTCGAGGAGTATCAAACGATCTCATCCATCCTTGCCGGAGCAAACGCCAAATTTATAAGTACGGAATGTATTCTCCATAGCTCTATTAATTGCGCGACATGATCGTGCGCCTTTCCATATATTCGCCACCCACGTTCCTTTATCAGCTCTTTTTACGTATGCTACTTTCAGTGAACGGACAGTGTACAGTCTACACTCATTTCAATTCGACCCTCCCAAGCCAAAGCAGCATTATCGCGTGGGCTCGGAAGTCGCGTGACGTCAGTGGCTCTGACGTAAGGCTGCATGGCGCAGCCGTCATAGCCTTCTAGCACGTTTACGTTCTCCCTTTTTTCTAAGAACTATATGGCCGGATTAAGTTTAAATCCCTATATTTGTTCCTCTAAATTTTGCGCCGCAGAATCGATCCCAATAACTTGGAGGACTCAAATTTTGTGTTTTGCAAATAAAACCTTTTGAACAAAAGTATAAATATTCTCAAACCGAATTAAGTGTAATAAATCAAATTATTCATTATTACAAACCGAATAAAATATTATAAATCAAATTGTTCAATATTACAAACCGAATTGAATGTAATAAATCGAATTGCTAGAAAATAAATTAATGAAAACAGACACAACTAATTGCCGTGGAGACGCCAGAGATGCTCGACAAGATCAGCCTGTAGCTGATTATGTGCCTCCACATTCTCAATGTTTCGGTGCATATCGAGGAACTGGTCGATCCTGTTTAGATCATGCTCAGGCACAACAAGGTCTCCATTTGAGACGTACATATAGTCATCAACCATGTATCTCTCATTTTCGATGATGATGTTATGCAAAATGAGGCAACATGTCATTATCTGCCAGAGGACCTGTGGCTTCCAATACTCGACAGGTCCACGAGTAATGCCAAAGCGCTTCTGAAGCACACAAAAAGCTCTCTCCACATCTTTCCTTGCCTTCTTGCTCTGTTGCAAAGTGTGATTTCTTCGGGTTAGCAAAGATGCCGGGGGGACTGTCTTCACAAATGTGGACCATGGAGGGTAGAACCAGTCAACAAGATAATAACCCATTGTGTCCCCACAGCCTTTGATCACATAGTTGCAAGGAGGAGTTTCACCCTTGACAAGCACTGAGAACAATGGCAACCTTGAAAGCACATTCAGATCATTAAGAGAGCCAGGCAATCCAAAGAGTGAATGCCATATTCATAGATCATCTGAGGCAATTGCCTCAAGGATGATTGTTGAATCTTTGCTGTGGCCTTTGTATTGACCTTTCCAACCAGCTAGATAATTCTTCCAGGTACAATGCATTCAGTCAATTGAATGAAGCATCTAAGGCCATCCTCTTGCTTCGTTTTCAGCAAGAAGCCTCTCGGTGTCTTCTTCATTGGGTGCCCTCAAATACTCTGGACTGAAGATATCAATCACAGCTTTTGTAAACCTTCTCACGGCCTCCAAAATAGTACCCTCCCCAATGCGAACATTGTCATCAATGGCGTCGGGTGAAAAGCCATATGCAAGTACCCTCAATGCCGCCACACACTTCATCACCGGGCTTGCAGTGATCTTTTGCCTCGCACTCCTATGAAGGTTGAACCAATCATCATAGTCCCCCACGGCTCTTGTAATGGTGAGGAACGAGTATTTTTGCATCCAAAATCGGCGCCGGAATTGCTTGTCAGTGTAGGTTGCATCGGGGTTGAAATAAGCCCTCATGATCTTGGCATGACCCTCGGCTCTGTTTCGGTTGATCCAAGCATGGCTGAACTGACATCCTTTACTCGACGCCCAAAAATCTTTGTTCAAAACCGTGATGATAGCCATTTCAAATCTTCGTCTTCATCATCTTCTTCCTCGGACGAAGAATCATCGAAAATCATCTCTCTCGACCTCTTCATCTACAGCCGTAGGTGCTCTCGGTCAAGCTCGGTTGCGAACAGAGGAGAAAAACAAATGAAGGAGAAATTCGGTCAAATACCTTGGTCGCGGCGGAGGTGCAAACCGTGGCCGGGGCAATAGAGCCGGCTAAAAGGTTGGGCAACGACCACAGGGGCTACGCGACGACCGGACGGCAAGGTCACAGCCGAAGAATGCCCTCCGTGCGGCAGCGCGACGACCGGACGACGACGAACCGGCGAATCCACCGCCGGGTAAACCTCGTTGGAGGCTGGCCACAACCCTCGGTTCTGGCCACAAACTGGTCGTTGGAAGTCGATCTACACCACCTCCATCCTCCTCTGATGGCTTTTCCCCGATGAAATTGACCTCGCCTTGGGTGAAAATGACCTTCAATCAGAGGTGGGATCCGGCTCGATGCGGCGACTCTCGGGGGTGATTCAGCGACGGCTGGCACCGGCGAGTGAGGCGGGGGGGACTAGGGTGGCGGTGTTTCGGGCTATTGGCGGAGGGGCCCTGTGGACGGCGGCGGCAACGCCGGCGGGAATGGGGCGGCGGAGCGACAAGGCAGTGGCAACGGTGGGGAGGAGGAAAAATAAACGCGTTGAGGCCTACGGCTCGTATATTTGGGAGCCACGGAGGCTAATTCCTAATACCTTTTTCTCCTCTAAAGCCGTTGCGGCTTGGGTTTGAGGCTGTTTCGACCATTACAGGAGAAAACAAAGTCCTCTAATGGCCGAAAGAGGATGTGTTAGAGATGATCTTAGCCTTGGATGTTTAAATTTCTAGCATGGATCTACCATAAGCATACTTAGCTAGGCCAGATGTGTCACAGTATTCTTAGATGTGATCAAAATTTACACTCATTATCTCAAGTTTCTTCGACCAGATCGCTTTGTTTGCTCCAAAAAATTATTGTGTTCGACCGAGTCAATGTGTTAGCTGTATTTTATTTTGTGTGGATGGATTGCCACTCTATGTGTACGTATGACCGAATGTGTGCACACTATTAGAAAAAAATCATCATGTATTTCTTATGATCTATCCCCCAACCCCCGCCCCTTCGTGTGGTTGCTTACGTGGTAAAAGTTGATTAGTCAGACTGGATACTTAGTTACATCTTTACTTGTTTTATTTGCTTCTTTTTAGACATTTTGTTCATCTGACCGGATGTGTGCACTTTAAAACAATAATCTACATCATGTATTTTCTTATGTTCTATTGATGCCACAACTTCATGTGGTTGCTTCTGTGGTAGAAGTTTATACGCTAGACCGGATCCTTTGTTAAATACTAACATATTTAGTTTTGCTATATGTTTCACATGTTTAACTCTAGCTAGCATCTTATAAATAGTAGGGATATTATGTTGGTCACACCGTATAAGAAGGGGTTTCGTTACCAGTCTGGAGTTGAAGCTTGTATGAGGATGTCTAGAAATCATTTGAATTCGCATGTATTTATTTTAAGCTTTTTTGTGTTTATATGCTCGCACTGATGAAATTTTTTGTGCAGCATTTCGGTCTTGTGCTGAAAGAGTGATGGTCAATCCTCCCGAGGAAGTTAACCACTCCGTATGAGAAAGTCGACAACTGCAAGGAGTTCGTACAGAGAGAAAGGATCAATTGTCTCTCTTTCATACGAGAGTTGTCATGAGTATTTTAATGATGCCTATCTTCTTTCATTAGAAGTCTATTATCATGGAGGCTTAAGTGTCTCCCCTGTTCAATGGTTGCTCTTCATGCTTGCCCCTCGCCCACCCTCCCGTAGGGACAGATGGGTCATTTCAGCCATGTGCTACCCGGACTGGACTAGTATACATTCGATATTTTACCACTATGATCTTTCCGTTCACTCTTGGGTCTCGATTTGTATCCAACTCTACTAGCAGAACGACAACTACTTTGATACTTTGTCGTTCAAAACTATAAGGTGTATATGTTTTTCGAAACATCCATATTCTAAAGCTTGTTTACGAATGGCAATGGGTGCCCAATACCCGCTTACAGAACGTAGTTTTACACATAGGGAAATTATGGTAGAAAAACTTAACCCATGGGTAAATAAATGGTAAAAGATGGTCTGGGTGTGTGGAGTGGCAGAGCCACGGGCCTTTTGTCTAGACAATTGACTACACAGTACTTTTGTAAAAAACTTATATATATGGTAAAAAATCATGTCGAAGTTCTACTTCATCTAAATCAATCTATTCTAGATCACAACTTTGAATTGACTACACAACTTTGTACTCCGGCTCCGCCACTAGGTCTGGGATTACAAAACTCACAACCGAATGCTCACCTATCTGGTTACCTTCATATATGACATGTGGGTCGTCTATATCACAATGTCTTTAAAGAAAAATCACAAAACCGAGTACTAACCGCCTCACTGACTTATACATTGTTAGGTTGTTATGCAACTTACGTTGGAATGTAATTATGTTTAACTTCAAATACGTCTTGCTATAATATTGTTATTTTCATATTGTGCTGTTTTGTTGTGTCTTTTCATATATGTTATGCTATTGTTCTATTTCTTATCATATGTGTGGGCTTTTTTGCTGAATCGGCGAATGAATGATATGCTGCTATTTTTCTTATATGTTGTGTTGTTATATTGTCTTGTTGAGCTCTGGCGGTATTTGGAATGTTGTGCAGCCATGGGTTTTTTGTACCCCGGTGGGTGTGGGTATGAGACGAAATCTATTCCTAAGATGCGGGTGCGGGTTACACATGAGCGGAGCTTATAAAGCTCCACCTGCATCAACTGGGCGCGGGTGTTATCCATAGTTGTGTTCAATCTCTAGAAAAATAATCCCATGTTGCTCTTTTGTTACTTTCCCGGAGGAATTGTGGGTCTCCAGAACCGTCTCAATAGGTGGTGTAAAAAAAGATCTTGAGTATTTGTCACATGTATCTCTTCGTATATATGGTCCTCGATATATACATGGTGGTAACTAGAACAGCGTGCACGCGAACCAGGGCCATGGCGTGAATGGTCATGGCAACGAGTATTTGTGTCCCTCTAGATTTTACTCAATATACCGTGCCAGTTGCCATATTTACTTGATCGCTTAAAGCAATAAACATAAACTGGATTGTTTAGTACTCCTCAGACTATGATTGTTCAACTTCGTACCAAGATATCTATTGTACATTTTGGAGCTTAATTATTATACATGATCGTCATAATGATTCAAAGTTTCATGAACTAAACCCTCATAATTAATAGCCTAATCACGTTGTGCGGTGAGCACCATTGACACATAACATCGAGTATGACTTAATCCCATGTAAATAAGTGCTTGTATAAAACTTAACCATATATTGGTATGTATTACGGGAGATTCATGAGACTCAATCGGCATTACTACAATACATAAGGCAGCGGACATATTTCCACATACAAATACAAGCAGCCTCCAGCTCCATCTGAGTACACTAGTAATACAGGCAACAGTCGAAAAGCGATACAGAGAATAACAAGTAGTGGAACAAACCCTAGTGTTCCAAGTTTATTTATCACAAACACGAGATGCGGGCCTAGAACTTAGCCTAGGAAGAACAAGTTGACACTTGACAGTAGGAGCTGAGGATTATAGGAGGAACGCCACAGAGCATGATTGCGGCCCCAAAGAAGCGAGTTACCATGCAGTGGATCGACGGCGGTCGTGCATTCAGCGAGCGCGGCGGCGGTCACCTCCTCCTTGTTGCCCCTCGTAGGCACGCGGGTCTGTCACACCGCAGCCGATTACAACAGACCCTGAGTGGCTTGTGTTAACGTGCCCAAGTGGTATTGTGCTGGTAACCGACCCTGCGCCCCTGGTGTTGACACTTTCTGCACCTGGGATCATAACACTTCCTAACCCTGCCGTGTTCACGTCCTTTGGCTTGGAAGGGGTCACTGGCAGTGCAGTACTGTTACCGTTACCGGTCACGGGCACTTCACGACTGGGCCTGGTCATGGCCCCTACACTAGTTTTGAGAGCGAGGAAGGAGGAAAGGTTGGAAGCAGGTAAGAGATGAGATTGAGAGCTGATCGACACGGATATATATAGGCCGGAGGCCGGAGCAAGGTGGTGATGCGTCCGGTTCGGGAGGGCTGGTACCCAATCAACTAGCTACCCGGTACCGGCCGGTGGCTCGTAATCTTTGTTGTGGATGACATTGGGGCGTGAATTTAATTTCTTCGGGACCCCAATGCAATTGAGGCTAATTAATAGCGAGCACTAGCTAGGGCCGGTCGCCTAGTAGTTTGATAGCCGCTTTGTCCTGCTCACTAACAGATATTAGCGCACTCAAATCTTTGAAAAATATTAGAGCACTCCGGTCGTGGTATCAGTAGCCCTCCTAATATGGTTATTGGACAAAAACCCGTTAAGCCGGCCACCCCACCATGCATCGTATTATTGAGCACCTCATGCGCTTAATTTATACTGCAGTACCGAACGTAGGGCTATTTCCAGTCGGTTTTCCTTTCTCGCACTCGACCGCGCCGCGCGATCATTTCCTCACGGCTAATTAATTCGGCTGACTAATCACCGCCATGCAAATCGGCGGGCGAGGGGATCGAGGCAGCATGCATGCACATGCAACTCTTTTTCTTCTACGCCTTTTCTCTTTCATGCACGTGCTTACTGGCGCACCACATGCACATAATTCTCGTTTGCTTTTTCACTAATTACAGCATGCAACGCTGATGACGCATGCATGCGAGTTATATGTGCCATTTTCTCCTTTCTTTTCCCTATTCCATCTTTTCTCTGTCCTTAACAATTTCCTTTTAGTAATTATTATGTCTTTTATAAGGACCATACTGAATTTTGAACCAGCCTTTATCTAATTCCTTTTTATGGGACCGTGGTTTTTTAGGGGGAAATAGCGGGTGGGAAAATCACTTTCAACGCAATTGAACTACCACTTTCAAATCAAATGAACTAATCTTACATGGTTACCGACACAGTGTTGATGTACTTAGCAATGTGTTCAATAGCTAGTCACTAACACATTATTGATGTAGTCATCAACGTGTGTTCTCTAACAACCAACACAGTGTTGATTTAGTTACCAAGGTGTTTAGTAACTAATCACAAACACGGTGTTGATGCAGTTATGAAGGTGTTCAACAACTAGTCACCACCAATAAGGTGCTGATGTAGTTACCATTGTGGTCAGTAACAAGTTACCAATACGACGTCGATGTAGTTAGCAAGGGGTTCAGTAACTAGTCATCACCAACACGGTGCTAGTGTAGTTACCAAGGTGTTCAGTAACTAGTCACCATCACAGTTCTGATGTAGTTATCAAGGTGTTCTGTAACTAGTCATCATTACCAACACAGTGTTGATGTCGTTATCAATGTGCTTAGGTATCAATGCATTTTAGAAAGTCACCAACACAATGTTCATGTAGTGATCAAGGTGTTAAGTATGTATATTCGAATAACATAATAGAGAGAAATAAGGAAAATTGCATTAAAGTACTACCCTATCTTTTTTTTTTCATGCTTGTTATCAACTCTTTCACGATATAGTTACCAACCTGTCTTTTTAACTTGTCATTAAACATGATTTTCTATATGAAGTTATCAATTAAGTTTAGAAACTAGTCACCAAAAGGATGTTCATGTAGTGATCAAGGGGTTAAGAATGAATAAATAACGAAATAGAGAGGATTAAGGGAATTGCATCAAAGTACTACATTTATCCTTTTTATGCTTGTTATCAACTCTTTTACGATATAGTTACCAATCTGCCGTTTTAACAAATCACCAACACGATGTTCATGTAGTGATCAAGGTGTATCAGTAAGTGAATAACGGAATTGCATCAGTATACTATTCCCTCTTGCCCAAATTAATTGACTCAATTTTATCTAGATATGCATGTATCTAGACGTATTTTAGTGTTTAAATACATGTGTTTCTAGTCAAAGGTGAGTCAATTAATTTGGCGAGGACGGAATTCATATTTTTATTTCATTTTGAAACTGCTAGTACATTCTTGTTGAAAGTGAATTGTTCTATTTCTCTCCCCATTTTTTCCCTAAAATTTCGCTATCCGAAAACGAGACTTGAAAAAAAGGGAGAAAATGTGAAAAAAAAGGTGCCAATAAAGGGAATAGCAAAAAGTGTGCGTGCATAACGATTTTCTTTTCAGTAGCGCTGGAAAAAAGCACACGAAAAGGAAATGCCGACGGAAAGTAGTCTGGGAAAGAGCGTGCGTACTCTGCGCGGCAAAACGGAAAATAGACAGAGCGGGGGACAAAGGAACAAGAAAGAAAAGGAAGAGAAAAGACGCGCGCGCGGGAAGCCGGGAAACAAAGACAAGGCGCGCACTTGATTCTTTCCTTCCGCGGAAACGACGCCTTGGTCGGTCGACCGCGTTTTCGGCGCGCCCATTTCCAGTTATCATTCTTGGGGCTTGAATATGTTCCTGATGTAGGTTGCCGGAACAAAAGCTGGAACCATAGAAATTCCGATACGAAGGTATCACCCCGGTCGTTCTTCTTGCTGACGTACCCAGATGAGGAACATTACTCCACAGGGACGACAACACGGATCCCCATGAGCTGTTGATGGCAAGAACATCTGAAAAGGCACAAGAAGCCCCGTGATGAGGAACCATGATGGAGCTAACGACGATCACTTAGTTGTTTGTGTGGCGCCAGTAATGCAACAAGAAGCATAGCGAGTCCGTGAAGCGTTTTAGGACAAAGATGAATACCATACCCAACGTGGAGGACCGTTACATTGTATACACAAATGTGAACGGCGTGCATGCCCAAGGGCCACCTGCAACACCAATCCAAGGACCATCTTATAGTAGTCATCGGCAAGGCGAACATCCATGAGAAAACCATGCTTTGACAACAGGAGGGAGAAAAAGGGGACCAGCCACAACCGGAACCAAGGAGAAACCCATAAAGTCTCGGAGAGACCAAGTCGCAATATGTCGCTTGTCATCACTTTTTTCTACCGCCCAGGTCCGCCCATAAAACAGACGTATTTTTATTTTTTCTGTTACTGGTAAGCACTGCGGGATCAGTTCGCGACCTATAGGAGAAGGTCATTTTTTTCGCATCTCCAGGGGTTGACGTTACCAGCAATGGACTTTCGTACTTACGCCACTAAGGGTTCTGCGAGGCCAAGTCTTTTCCCATAGCCCCCCTTCGTCTGTAGTGAATATGGCTGCAAGCCAGGGGCACAAGTAGTAAATAGACAATCAGCGGGAAGACCGCTCCCACGAGCGACCAGGAGTAAACCCAAGCCGCCGTTCCTCGCGCCCCCTCCTCCCTCCCCTATCCTCGCCGCCACCGGCGCGCGCTGGCAGCCGAAGCCCGGTGAGCGTCGGCGGCGGCGGGGCTCTTTCTCTCCCCGCTCGGTAGTGACGGCGCAGGCGGTTGGTGCCGAAAGGCAGAGTCATGCTTGCGTGGGGCGCGGAGGCGAGCACTGGCGGCAGAGCTGCGGGTGCTGGGCGACGACGTGGAGGCCCTCAAGGTGCTGCTCGCGCTCGGGGCGGCGGGCGGCGGCCGGTTTGGCTCCATGACCTGGTTCGGCCTAGATCTGATGGGGTGGTTCCCATCTCCTGCCTCATTGGCCGGGGGCCCCCTAGTCCTCGGCGCGTGGCCGTTTTGGCGGCAGTGGGCGTGAACTGGTCCTTCTCGTAGGCTGGCGTGGTGTTGGGCGGCGGTGTTCCTGCTTGCGGTGTGCTGGCCACCGGTGGTCGGTGGGGTGGCTGCAAGGGTTGTCTGCCTCTTTACCTAGCCATCATCGTGCAGCGGGTTGCCCGCTGGGGCTGGTGGGTGTCGTGCCTTCGGAGTGGCGGCCATGGTGGTGAAAAGCTCCCCACGTGGGGGGCTGATGTCTACGCACGCTTCTATTCTTGTAGACAGTGTTGGGCCTCCAAGTGCAGAGGTTTGTAGAACAGTAGCAAGTTTCCCTTAAGTGAATAACCCAAGGTATATCGAACTCAGGGAGGTAGAGGTCAAAGATATCCCTCTCAAGCAACCATGTAATTAAGATACAAGAAGTCTCTTGTGTCCCCAACACACCCAATACACTTGTCAGGTGTATAGGTGCACTAGTTCGGCGAAGAGATATTAAAATACAGGTGATATGGATGATTATAAGTGGTAATTGCAATCTGAAATAAAAATGGCAGCGAGCAAACATGATGTAGCCCGACCTACGTCTCCTACAACAAGTGGCCCAATGACAAGAGCAAGGGTCAAGGCACTTCATGATAAGGTGAACTCGCTCCTATCCATGTGTGATCTCGATACTCCTTTGAATAGCTTGCTACTTCATTCCGATACCTTGTGTATACTCAGGCATGATCCTCATGAAGATCTCCAAGAAAGTGTAGAAGTTGGACAAGAATCGAGTCAAGAAGACAAAGGAGAAGGAGAGAAGAATGGGAACAAGTCCCAGGCGGCGGTACTACCGCCGGTGGCATCGGTACTACCGCCCCAGGTCCAGCCGAGCCAGACGCGCCCACGCCCGGGTCCAGCCGAGACAGAAGAGGCTGGGCGGTACTACCGCCACACCGGGCGGTACTACCGCCGAAGCTGCCGCCGAAAATGGGCCTCTGTCTGATCTGCCGGTAGCTCCAGCGGCACCGGGCGGTACTACCGCCGGCCAGCGGTACTACCGCTGGGGGTAGCGGTACTACCGCTCCAGTTGACTTCAGAAACTGCAAAGAAGGCCTGCCACCGCTGGCTCCAGCTGTAGTACCGCTGCGTCGGGAACCTGTCGGGCTGAGGACCCGTGTCACCTCACTTATCCACCCCTATCTCACCTAGACTATAAATAGAACCCCTCCCCTTCAGATCTAGGGTTAGACAATGATTTGGGATTGGAGTAGAGCCTTGCTCCTTCTTCTCAAAGTGTCTCCTTCCTCCTATGGAGATGAATCAAGCCTCCCCTTCTGGAGATGAATCAAGGCCTCCTCTTGAGGAGAAGATCCCTGCGTGGATACCAAGTCTTCCACTTTTAGTTGCGATTACTTGCCAATCTTTCATCTTCGGGTGATTCTATTGGGTTGGTTGGATTGACCAATTGGACAAACAATCCTAAGAGTAAGGTGTGCTTGGGAGAGGAGAATTGGGGGCTACCCTCGGGGATTTGTTACCAATTGAGTCTTGCCGGGTTGCTACTTGCTATTAGCCCTTGTTTTGATTTTTCCCCTCTTTGTGTTCTTGAGTTCATCCCGTGTTCTTCGTGTTCATCGTTCCCTCCGCACAAATCCGTGAAAATCGGGACCCACTTACATCATATGGTATCAGAGCTCTAGGTTGACACAGATTTGATTTGTGTTTCCACCAAAATCCACCAAATTTTTCTTCGTTTTTGAGAAATTCGAAAATTTCCACCAAAAATAGCCTTGCCTTGATTCGTGCCGATCTGTCGATTCGTTGCGTTTTTGGTAGTTTTTGTCCATGGATCTGTTGCTTTAGGACCCCCTCCAACTTTGTTTGCATTCCCTAGCCTTAATTTTGCCGATTTTCCACGAATTTGAGAAATTTTTGGAGCCCAAATTCGCCCAATTTCGAGTCAAAATCGCGCAGCGGTACCGGGCGGTACTACCGCCGTGTACCGCCAGGGGCAGCGGTACTACCGCCAGGGCTAATTTTTCAGAATTTTTTTCTTTTCCTCGGTTCGTTTTTGGCATTTCCTCTTTGGTTTGAGTCCTTTCTTGGTGTGCCCACGACATCGACACGCTTCCGCAGCCACGCATCATCAACGCCAAGCGACGACGCCACCAAGGACTCGACATTTCCCAACCATCATAATCCAATGTGAGCACTTCTTCCTTTCGTGTACCTTGACCTATCGGACTAGCTCTTTAATATTGCGGGCATTGCACTTGTTCGAGTGATTGTATTGAAGTGTTGGCAAGTGTGTATTGTTAGAGATCTTGGCACTAGCAAAAGAGAAGGAATCATCATCAAAAAGCAAAAAAAAAAAATCAAAAAAAAGAGAAGAGAAAAGAAAAGAACATGAGTAGTGCCAAGTATCGTCTCTTGTAGGTTGCGACAAATATTGTACCGCCAAAGTGAGTGAGTGTGTAACACTTGTGCAAATCCGTTGCCCATCAAAAAGCAATTGAGCTAGCGTCCATCTTGTGTTGGGTGACATTTGAGCACGTAGTCTTCGTTAGGTTGTCTATCTTCGAGTGCTCGCCCTTTGGTCGCCCAACCCCATTATTCGCTTTTGTTTGTGTTTCTTCAAAATTTGTGGTTGGAGTTTTTTGGTAATTTGATCATTGTGGATTTTCTCTACCTTTGACAATACACTTGTCGTCGGGTTTGCTTGTTTCGTTTGCCACTTCATACCTTCCTATCCTCATAAGTGTGTGTGTTGGGTGTTAGAACCGGATTTTCTCCTCTCAAGCCACATTATACTTGGGATATAGTTTGTCTTGGTTTTCCTTACCACACATCTCACTTGTTCTTGAGAAAATGTTTAGGGGAAGTACAAACGAAAGCACAAGCTCGGATGATGAAATCCATGGTGGAGTTCGCGGTGATCATGGCTATGTCACACAAACGGAGTTTGTTGGTGTTCGACATCTTGTTCGTGATGGCTTAGGACGCTACGAGCGCCGTCTTCAAGCTCAAGAGAACAACTTCAACGAACGCATGCATGCGCAAGAAACATCTATGGAGCGGATGACCGAAGCCATCAACAACCTTGTGCGACAACGACCTTCTTCACACTCAGGTCGTACAAGAAGCACCTCAAGGTCGACACAAGCACGTCATGGACGTCATGAACCTCGACAAGAACGTCAACATGACCCAAGGCGTGACGCCCATGAACGACCTCCTCCTAACGTTGAACAACCACATGATCTTCACGCAAACAATGCCAATGCGCATCAAGAACAACCTCGCCAAAATGTCAAACATCGCGAGCACATACCATCACCACCACCGCCACAACGTGATCGTCATGACCCATTGGCTTATGACAATGGCGTTCCGGGTGCGAATGACTTCGGTGAACAAGGACGTCACCCCCGTCATCCTCCTAGGCCACGTCATCAAAATCATGACAATGCGAGCAATAACGAACAACCCGTTCCTCAACAAGAGCTACCTCCTCAACATGATCCTCGTCCTCGTCAAGAACTTCCACATGATCGTCCACAACACCACCGCTCTGAGTCAAGTGATAGCGAGCCAAGCGAACACAATGGTGATGGACTCAATCGAAGGAGACGTGGACGTGCATTCCCACGTGGTGGCCATCGTGACGACTATGATGACTTGACCAACGTCCGCTATGATATACCCAAGTTCTACGGCACAAGTGATCCGGAAGCTTACTTCTCATGGGTACTCAAGGTTGACAAGATCTTCCGTGTACAATACTTCTCCGACAAAAAGAAGGTTGCCTTAGCCTCGATGGAATTTGAAGAGTATGCCCTCTTGTGGTGGGAACAACTACAAGATGCACGCGTCGCTACCCACCAACAACCAATTGACACTTGGGTTGAAATGAAAGAAACAATGTACAAGCGCTTTGTGCCAAGCCATTACACTAGAGACTTATACAAGAAGTTGCAAGAGTTGAAACAAGGTTTGAAGTCGGTTGACGAGTACTACAAGGAGATGGAAATCTCCATTATGAGAGCCAATGTCAACGAGTACGAAGAGCAATCCATGGCTCGTTTCATGAATGGCCTCAACTATCCAATGAAGAAGATCGTGAAGTTCCAACCATATGCCTCTTTGGTAGAGCTAGTACATCAAGCTTCCAAGTCCGAGCGCCACGTGCTTGAAGAGCTCAAATACCTCAAGACAAAGGCATTCTTCGCTAACAAGCCTTCTTCATCAACGCCTACACCTTCACAAGCTCTTCCTCAAGCGAACACACGAGGTCCTCCAAGAGTCTCTACATCGACACCTCAAGCGCCTCAACCTTTCAAGAAAGTACCTCCCTCCTCCAAGGCGCCTCAAGGATCTTCGTCCGGCACAAGACTCTTGCAATGCTACAAGTGCGGCGGACAAGGGCACAAATCTTTTGAGTGCACCAACAAGAAGGTCATGATCATCAATGAGATGGAAGAGTATGAATCTATGAGTGAAGAAAGTGAGATATATTGTGACGGCGACAACAACCCTTCCTTGGTTGTGGCAAGAGCTCTAACCACCAATGTTCAAGTGGAAGAAGACCAAAGATGCAACTTGTTTCAAACTAGAGCGGGAATCAATGGAAAGTCCATCAAGGTCATCATAGATGGTGGAAGTTGCCACAACTAGCGAGCAAAGAACTTTGTGATAAGCTCAACTTGAAGTTCAAGAAGCACCCACATCCTTACCATGTGCAATGGTTGAGTGATACCGGAGCCGTCAAGATTCAACACATGGTGCAAGTGTCCTTCAAGATTGGAGCCTATGAAGATACGGTTGATTGTGATGTTGTGCCTATGACGTTTGTCACTTACTCTTGGGTCCTTGGCAATTTGACAAGGGTGCTATGCATGATGGAAGGACAAATACTATAGCTTCAAGAACAACGACAAGACCTTCGTCCTTCGTCCCATGACACCAAGTCAAGTCATCGCCGACAACGCCAAGACTATTGCAAGGGCACAACAAGATCGTTCGTCTAGTGAGATGAGTGGTGAGCGAGAGACCCACCATAAAGTGAGTGAGAGCCACAAGCCAAATGAGTGTGACACTTCAAAGAGAGTTCCCACAAAACTTACACTATTTGCCACAAAGAGAGAGATGAGGGAGTTGAGAGAGAACCCATCCACCCTCCACTATGTGCTCATATGCAAGGGTGAAGTTTCTATGACTAACACTTTCACAAACCTTCCTCCTTCTTTGTTGTCTCTTTTGAAGGACTTTGAAGATGTCTTCCCTCAAGAAGTGCCACCGGGACTACCTCCTCTACGCGGAATCGAGCACCGCATCGACCTTGTTCCCGGCGCACCGCTACCAAACCGCGCTCCTTACCGCACCAACCCCGAGAGACAAAGGAGATCGAGCGGCAAATACAAGAACTTCTTGCCATGGGACATATCCGCGAGAGCTTGAGTCCGTGCGCCGTGCCCGTCATCTTGGTACCCAAGCACGACAACACTCTTCGCCTTTGCATGGATTGTCGCCCCATCAACGCCATAACCGTTCGGTATCGCCATCCTATCCCTCGACTTGATGATATGCTTGATGAGCTTTGTGGTTCCGCTATATTCTCCAAAATTGATCTTAAAAGTGGATATCACCAAATAAGATGTGTGAAGGTGATGAATGGAAGACCGCATTTAAAACTAAGCTTGGTCTTTATGAGTGGCTCGTCATGCCATTTGGTCTTTCCAATGCACCTTCTACTTTTATGCGTCTCATGAATCATGTTTTGCGTCCTTTCATTGGGAAATTTGTTGTGGTATACTTTGACGACATCCTTATCTATAGCAAATCTTTGGAAGAGCACACTTCTCATGTTGCTCAAGTTTTGTTGGTTCTTCGCAATGAAAAGCTTTATGCAAATCTTTCTAAGTGCACTTTTGCCACCAACAAACTTGTTTTCTTGGGTTTTGTTGTTTCTTCGGATGGAGTCGAAGTCGATGAAGCAAAGATACAAGCAATTCGGACTTGGCCTTTTCCGATGTCACTTGAGGAGTTGAGACGTTTTCTTGGTTTTGCCGGATTTTACCGCCGTTTCATCAAGGATTTTTCCACAATTGCTTGCCCCCTCCATGAACTTACAAAGAAGAATGTACCTTTCATTTGGGGCAATGCACATGATTTTGCTTTCAATGAGCTCAAACGGTTATTAACCGAAGCACCACTCCTTGCCCTTCCGGATTTCTCTAAGACATTTGAGATTGAATGCGATGCAAGTGGATTGGGCATTGGTGGAGTGCTTATGCAAAATGGTAGACCCATCGCATACCATAGTGAGAAACTAGATGGAGCTCGCTTGAATTACCCCATTTATGACAAAGAGTTATTTGCTTTGGTTCGTGTTTTGGATGTGTGGCAACATTACCTTCGTCCTAAGGAATTTGTCATTCATTCCGACCATGAATCCTTGAAATATTTGAAAAGTCAAACAAATTTGAACAAAAGACATGCTAAGTGGGTTGAGTTCATTGAGTCTTTACCTTTGTAATCAAATACAAGAAAGGTAAAGACAATGTGGTCGCGGATGCTCTATCCCGCAAGGCCAACCTACTTACACGTCTTGACATTAGTGTCTTGGGTTTGGATGAGATAAAGAGTTGTATGCTACCGATGCTTTCTTTGGAGACATTTTCGCTCAATGTTCGGAGCACAAAGGAATTGGTGATTTCTATTTGCACAAGGTTTCTTGTTTAAGGCTAACAAACTATGTATACCCGAGTCTTCGCTTCGTTTGGTCCTTTTGAAGGAATCTCATGGAGGAACACTCATGGGTCACTTTGGCCGCGACAAGACCTACGCCATGCTCGCCACCAACTACTATTGGCCAGAATGAAGCGTGATGTGGAACGCCTAGTTCGACGATGTTCTACATGTCTCAAAGCTAAGTCTACTCTAAACTCTCATGGCTTATATACACCTTTGCCTATTCCACATCACCCATGGTCCGATATAGCTATGGATTTTGTCTTAGGACTCCCACGCACTAAAACAAACAAGGATTCCATCTTTGTCGTCATTGATCGCTTCTCTAAAATGGCACACTTTATACCTTGCAACAAGACGACGATGCTTCACACATTGCTACTTTGTTTTTCAGGGAAATCGTCCGTCTTCATGGTGCCAAAGACCATTGTGTCGGATCGTGACGTCAAGTTCGTGAGCTATTTTTGGAAGACTTTGATGGCCAAGATGGGAATCAAGCAACTATTCTCCACCGCATACCACCCTCAAACCGATGGCCAAACCGAAGTGGTGAACCGAAGCCTATCTACACTCCTTCGTGTGTTGATCAAGCCTAACTTGAAGAATTGGGAAGAGTGCATCCCACACGCCGAGTTCGCCTACAATCGAGCACTACATCGCGCAACAAAGAGAACACCCTTCGAGATCGTCTATGGCTCCAACCCCTACACCGCGCTCGACATGCTACCACTTCCACTCCGTGAGCAAGTTAACATGGACTTCGACAAGCGAGCCGCTTACATGAAGAAGCTCCATGAGGAAACAAGAACTACTTGAGAAGCACAACAAAGACCATGCTACGAAGATGAACAAACACAAGCGCGCCATGATATTTGAAGAAGGAGACCTTGTGTGGCTACACCTTCGCAAAGATCGCTTTCCGGATGCAAGGAAGTCCAAGCTTCACCCTCGTGGAGATGGACCTTTCAAGGTTATCAAGCGCATCAACGACAATGCCTACAAGATCGACATCTCCCACACCAAACACTTGGTCCATGACACCTTCAACGTCGCCGACCTATCGCCATACCTTGGAACATCAAGCGATGAGATGACCAAGAGTCGAGGACGACTCTTTTCCAAGGGGGGGGGGAGATGATGTAGCCCGACCTACGTCTCCTACAACAAGTGGCCCAATGACAAGAGCAAGAGTCAAGGCACTTCATGATAAGGTGAACTCGCTCCTATCCATGTGTGATCTCGATACTCCTTTGAATGGCTTGCTACTTCATTCTGATACCTTGTGTATACTCAGGCATGATCCTCATGAAGATCTCCAAGAAAGTGTAGAAGTTTGACAAGAATCGAGTCAAGAAGACAAAGGAGAAGGAGAGAAGAATGGGAACAAGTCCCAGGCGGCGATACTACCGCCGGTGGCAGCGTTACTACCGCCCCAGGTCCAGCCGAGCCAGACGCGCCCACGCCCGGGTCCAGCCGAGACAGAAGAGGCTGGGCGGTACTACCGCCGAAGCTGCCGCCGAAAATGGGCCTCTGTCTGATCTGCCGGTAGCTCCAGCGGCACCGGGCGGTACTACCGCCGGCCAGCGGTACTACCGCTGGGGGTAGCGGTACTACCGCCGGCCAGCGGTACTACCGCTGGGGGTAGCGGTACTACCGCCCCAGATGACTTCAGAAACTGCAAAGAAGGCCTTCCCAGCGGTACTACCGCTGGCTCCAGCGGTAGTACCGCAACGTCGGAAACCTGTCGGGCTGAGGACCCGTGTCACCTAACTTATCCACCCCTATCTCACCTAGACTATAAATAGAACCCCTCCCCTTCAGATCTAGGGTTAGGCAATGATTTGGGATTAGAGTAGAGCCTTGCTCCTTCTTCTCAAAGTATCTCCTTCCTCCTATGGAGATGAATCAAGGCCTCCCCTTGTGGAGATGAACCAAGGCCGCCTCTTGAGGAGAAGATCCCTGCGTGGATACCAAGGCTTCTGCTTGTAGTTCCGATTACTTGCCAATCTTTCATCTTCGGGTGATTCTATTGGGTTGGTTGGATTGACCAATTGGACAAGCAATCCTAAGAGTAAGGTGTACTTGGGAGAGGAGAATTGGGGGCTACCCTCAGGGATTTGTTACCAATTGAGTCTTGCCGGGTTGCTACTTGCTATTTACCCTTGTTTTGAGTGTTTCCCCTCTTTGTGTTCTTGAGTTCATCCCATGTTCTTCGTGTTCATCGTTCCCTCCGCACAAATCCGTGAAAATCGGGACCAACCTACATCAAAACATGTAGCAGAACTGGTTGTAAACGGTGTTTCAATGCTTGGAAACACGGCCTAGGGATCATACTTTCACTAGTGGACACTTTCAACAATAATAATATAATTGAATACATAGATACTTCCTCTTCACTCTGCTACCCCGAACTACTCTCCCGTTGGATAACGAACACCAATCCACTGCGTAGGGCTGTAAAAGCACGCCTCAAGTCTGTATTCCACCTCTGGGGCACCCCACGCTATCACTATGAGCGCCCCAGATTAGTACTAAACAAACGCCACAATATCATAGAGACATCCAACTCAAAGAACAACTCATGGCAAGTATTCGCATAAACTTTAATCCAAAGAGTCACACACGGTGCGCACACTGTCAACTTCGCACCGTGGGACAAAGATGACTCCGGAGTTTACATTAATAAAACCACTTGAGTAGCATATTCATAAGATTAAGAAGAGTAACATCTATGGATTCAACTAGATTACAAAGCTCATGATCACATAAAGATCACACCATGGGAGAGAGAGATAAACCACATAGCTACCGTACGAGCCCTCAGCCCCGAGGGAAACTACTCCCTCATCATCATGGAGGCAGCAACGGCGATGATGGAGGCGGTGGCGTCGATGAAGATAGCTCCGGGGGCACTTCCCCGTTCCGGCAGGGTACCGGAACAGAGACTTCTGTCCCCCGAATTAGGGGTTCGGATGGCGGCGGAGCTGAGAGTCGTATCTGGGAAAATCATCGAACCTCCTAGAGTTTTCGGGGCGAAGGCAATATATAGGCGAAAGGGCGGCGTCGGGAGGCACCCGAGTCAACCACAGCACCCCTCGGCACCACCCCCTTCTTGGCCGCGCCCAGGCATGGTGTGGAGGCCGTGGGCCTCCCCCGGACTTGTCATTCTGGCCCATGGAGTCTTCTGGTAAAATAGTGATGTCCGTTGATTTTCGTCCAATTCCGAGAATATTTCCCGACTAGCTTTTCTGAAACAGAAAAACAGCAGAAAACTGGAATTGGCACTGTGGCATCTTGTTAATAGGTTAGTTCCAGAAAATGCATAATAATGGTATGAAGTGTATGTAAAACATGTAGCAATCTATTATATACTAAAAGCAAAATGAGTTAGTGTTTCGAGCCACCACGTTAAGCCACATCATCTAAATTAATTTTAATAGTTAGATCTAAAATGTGTGGTTAGGATTTAATGATGAATTATTAATTACGTGACAGTGTAGTTTCGTTGTTTATATCTGTCAGCAAGGGTCAGGCCGATCGACGTGATAGGTTCGGTCGAGATCTACTTCTGTTACCGATCGGGCTGGTCTCCTAGGAAAAAAATAAGTGAATGTTGCGCCATGGCGATGAGAGTTTGAGATATATACCGGTTGGTTTTAAATTCGGCAATCATTGTACTCAGAATGACTCGAGAAAGAAAATAAATTTTCTATGCATAAATATACATGAGAGGTAACATTACACAAATTTCCTTTATAGCATAATAATTTTCTTTCAAAGAGTGCAAGTAATAAATTTAGAATGTTGAACCATGTGGCAATGAGCGTTCAGAGTATATACCGATTAATTTTAAATTTGGAATCAGAATTACTCAAGATTTTTTTTTCTATGCCACAAATGTACATGGGATGCAAAGATCATACACGTTTCTTTGTAGCCTAAGAAAATGATGTTGAGTGCATGTAAAAACTTAAGAACCGTTCATCAAATTTATTTTGTTTATATCGTCATGATAAATAAGAACATGGATTTTTTAGTCGACCTTACATGTAGGATTATAATGAACAATTATAAAAATGATAAACATGTTTAATCGTAAATAATTGGATATTGCTGTAAAAATAATTTATAATAATTAATTTATATTTTTTTAGAAACATAGTCATGCAAACTTGGTAGAGTTGCCTTAGTATAAATTACAGTTGAGAAAACTGTGTGTTGTTTGACTGTCTAAATTCTAGAGCTTACTAATATTTAATCCAATAATATGCAGGTTTATCATGTGCCAGAAAGGTGATTTCTTATTTAATTCACATCCAAAATAACTTTAATATGGTCAACACAAATTAATGTTAATGCATGAATTTGGAAAGTTAAATTTGTGTTATATTTCTTTAAAAAGCGAGCAATATTATTGTACATGCCAAATTTAGTAATTACACCTCAATATTACTTTGTATTAAAACTTTAAAAATATAATATGCATTTTACTTTACAAACTCAATCCTTAACCAACGTTAAATCTGAGGGTTATGTGATATATAGTGGATAATGTAGACCAAAAGTAATGCACATTAAGAGAAATGCATATGAAGCATGGAGGCAACATTGCCACGGCCATTATGGATGGCTAAGTGAATGGTATAAACTAAAATTCTTGATTTGGTGCAACAAAGGACACCATATTTGCTTACTTATGTCTGAAAAATACTATTCAGTTAGTCAGATATAGTGACATAGCTAATAGTAATGTAATCTAAGCTGGATTATTACCTATGATTAGTATGGTGATGATGGACTAATGAGTAAATGTTGCAGTAGCAACTAAATGCGTTAGTACGATATCTTTGATGCTTGATTGCCTTTTCCTATCTTTGTCATCCTAAAATTACTCACTGTAAGTGTATGTTAGTCTCTTTCAAGGTGGAAACCTTGCCGATATGTTATTGTAATTTTTGTTTATGTATCATGAGATTGTATGTATCCCTCTTATGTATGGTTTGAAGTCCAAAGAGACATTAGTAAAATTATTGTTACAAGTCTATCGTTTTCTTAATTAACTCTAGAACATTGAAGTATGTATAATTAGTTTCCGATGTGGCATAAGAATAGAATTAGCTTTGCGCAGATCTGGATAGAAAGCGCATTGCAACCTTTCGCCGTACTATTTTATTTATATCCGCATGACAACTAAAACCTTAGAATATTAGTCTACCTTATGTATGATTGTTATGATCTACAATATTCACAGTCCCATTATTCAATATAACTATATGAATCATAATCAAGAAGGCTAAGATGTTTCATGGCAAAATAATAAGATAGTGCCGCAAAAAATGTTTATAATAAATATTTTCTTATTTCTTAGAAATAAAATTAGGTACAAAATTGAGAAAGTTTCACATTTAGGTCTATATCCAGAGCTAAACATTGTGCAATTTAATGAAGGGGATAAATGGAATGGTATAGTTTGTATAAGATAAATGTACATATTTAACAATTTTAAAACACTTAAGGTGATGCCCTTGCATTTGCCAATATCAGAATAGCTACTCTCCATGAATTCAAAGGTAACACGCATGTGTCATTTATCTACCATAACTATAGTCATAGGATACTGTTAATTAGATTTCGATCTTTCCCTATGAAGCGCAAATGTAGTAAACGAACATATTCAGTATGCTGAAAATGATGCCCTCGCATTTGCGAGGGCCACCTTGCTAGTTGGTATAATAACAACATGGAATATCAAAAATTATAGATACGTTTGAGACGTATCAGCATCCCCAAGCTTAGTTCCTACTCGTCCTCGTGTAGGTAAACGATAAAACAAAATAATTTTTGAAGTGACATGCTACCATCATAATCTTGATCAAGTAGTATTGTAAAGCACATGTAAATGAATGAAGTGATCCAAGTCAATGGTCTATAGTTTGCTACCATGATATTCATCCGGTTCTTCCATAGGTGCCTCCTCCACTTGGCTACCGCCAACTCTCTAGTCTTGTACCCCTTGTACCACTTCGCCATCACTGCAGACAAGGCATACATAGACAAGGCATGTTGTAGTATCATGTTATGCAACAAAAAGAATGGCATGATCACGGAATATAGCAAAGATATGCATAAACCTAAAACAAAGTAGCACATATAATTAAGCGCATGTCCAACATAGCTAGGCATTACGAGCCTCGGTAAGTTAAGGTTTACGACTCCCACACACACGTCCAAGACGATAGTTCCGAAACATCACGAGGATAGTCGATCAAGTTTACGACATACACACGACACACACTAGCTGCTAGCTAGACGCACACACATCATGTAGACCTCTTCGGGAATGGTAGGACGTCCTCTCTCGTCATGAAGGTCCTGGTGTCGTGCTTCATCTCGAGGCGTTCTTCGATCTCGCTGTTAGTCAACGCTCTGCCCCAGTGAAAGGTCCCCCCATTTGTCTGGACATCTTCATGGATGCATAGACAGATCTGAGTCTGGATACGCCAGAAGTCTTCCATGAGGTCCGCATCCTCGATTGCCGCCAACTTTTTGGCCCAGTGGCGGAGATTAGCTGGCAGCGCATCATTCCGTGAATCCCGCATGAACCCCTTTATGTGATGGAGGGCGTAGAAGGCCTCCTTCACACTGCCCGGCGGCTGCTTGACGCAGGGGAACTTGGTGGCGAGGGTGAAGACATGTTTGCCATCCTTCTTTCTTTCGCCCCCCTTGCAGAACGTGCCTCCCTTTGCGACGTAGACTTGTAGAGCAAGATCCAGGACACGCTTGATTCTGTCGAAGTTTTTCGGCTTCGTGTCACTGGATGAGTCCATGTACGTCGCTTGCGACAACCTCGGGCAGATGACGATGAGTGTGCAGTATATGCCTCTGCGCAAAACAATTGAAACGGAATTGTTGGAAGAAGGGACAATGGACAATATGTGTTACGATGGAGACCGGATGTGTGTACTTACTCGGGGAAGGTAGGCACAAGGATGCAATCTTGGTCTTGTTCTCCTCGAAGAAATTCCCGAGGTAATCCTTCACCAATGCCAGGTCCGACTCGTCCTCCAAGACAACGTCGCGCATGTAGTAGGGGTCCACAATCGCCAAGCCGGGGGTTTTCTCCCTCTGGACCTTCAACGACATATGGAGTGCGTAGAGACGGACCAAGTTATAGTCCAGACGCCTCGAGTGCATCAGATCGAAGACGTCCTCGTACCGCACGAAGAACAGATCCGCAGGTGCTGCATCGACGAAGCCATGGCCCTTTGGCACCTTGCATGTGAAGACCAGGTACCCGGGGTTCTTCTGCTTAAGAAGCATGGTCTCGAGATGCAGAATGCTGTGATGCAAATTTGCCATGGGTGGACCCGCGGCATCAAGCAGTTCCTGAGTCAGAATCGGCTGACCCGCTATGTGCATCATGAAATCACGGGGCGCTTCTCTCAAGCCATCCTGATGCCGGAGGACCTGCTTCTTCGGAGCCGGCTGGCTTGCCGAACCCTTCTTGCTCCGGTTATGCTTCCGGCCCTTCTTCTTATCGACGAGATCAACGGATCCTAGCTGCTCACCGGCCGCCTTGTGGAGTGTGGTGGGGCTGATAATAACCGGATGAGGACCACCGGCGTCACCCTCGGGCGTCTCTTGGGAACCGCCAAACTACAGATGCTGTGTGCATGACAAGGGACGGCCGGCCTGTTGACCGCGGGAGGCTAGCTCTCCAAGTGGAGGCATGTAGAATCCGTCGGTGGCCATGGCGTTGGTGTTGAGGTAGCCACCGACGACCTCATCATCCTTGGGTGCAACTTCCACGTCATCGGGTTGTGGCGACGGCGTGTGTGCGGCCAACTGCTGATGCCTCTTGGTGTTGGCGATGACTAGCGGTGGCCATGTCTTTGGTGCGGCGGTGCACGCTTCCTTCGCAAGCCGAATCTGGGACTTGGGCCATAGCAAGGGCCAGCCGCAGCAGCCATCGAGGTCCTTATGTTCTTCGGCTCCCTCGGGTTGCTTGGGGGGGGGTCAATTCTTTCGCACCCCTTCAAGGCCCTCACCAACCACACCCGGAACCAGCCAGCAGGGATCGGCTTGTTGTGCATCATGAGGCCCTTCGGTTGAACGATACTGCCCTTGCCTACATCCTTCAACACGCCGTCCACATGGTGCAGGAATGTGCAACTGGTGTCCTGCGGGACAACATATATGTTGGGGTAGGCATCATGATCAGATGGAAGGTCATCAAGTGTTATTCATGGTGTGTGAAGTCGAGCCTACGATCGTCGATCGATGAAGCATTGTTACTTACATGGGTGAGGGCGTCGAGCTCGGCAAGTGTCAACCAAAAGTAACCACAGCGTCAGTTCGCTGTGATTTCGGAACTCCGCCAGGTGCAGCCTCGAATCCCCGCCGCGCCAGCCAAAGAAGTGCCGACCTCCATCCTTTCCTTCCTCCACCACCTTGACGGCCTCCGAGAAAGGAGAAGAAGCCTGCATCGACCGAGCCAGCACTGCAGCCTGGCCCCAGAACGAGATCTGAAGACAAGCCATCGAGCTTATTGAGGAAATCGCCTTCGGGTCCTCCACTCCGGCGCATCATCCACCAAGGACGTACACCACGAGAAAGAGGATCCAGGATCGAGTCGCTGCTCGGAAGCGACCTGACCAGACGAAGGAGGCGAGAAAGAAAACCAGCCTTATTTTGGAGATGCCCGGCTATAACACGCCCAGCCACCACCGCACCTGCCACCGGCGCAGCGCCGCCGAACAGCCCGTCGCCAGGACGCTCCAGATCTGGCCGGAGAGATCTGGAGACCGACTCTAAGACGCCATAGAGGCACACGAGGACAAGCCCCAAACCTAGACTAGAACCTAGACTACGCTGTACAGCCCACGCCGTGTTCTCTCTACCACGCCGGGCAGCATGGCCGTCGGAGAGGCGAGGGGAACGGGCCGGTTTCTCACTGGCGACTCTCAAGGAGGTTTGGCGGAGGAGACAGTTGTGCTCTTTGAAACCTGTAGGTGCGCACTACCACCTTTTTTTTGGTTGGTTTAAAATATATTTTACAAAGTTTGAAATGAATATTACAAGAAATACCATGTACTCATTTAAAAAAAAAATTGCTAGTATTTTTAAAAATACTAACACTCCAACATTTACAAATATGAAGCAACAATATGTATACAATTGCGAGTAAGACAATAAATTTATTCCAAAAAACCACGAATCATCATGTATATATATATATGAATGTTCCAAAAATCCACGAATCATCTATATGATTGTTCCAAAAAACCACGTATAGTTTTGTCGACTTGACGCACACGCGCACATGCATACATCACACACAAAAAAGGTCACTTCGTGCGATGTTGCTTCCGAACGAGCTAGCGTCGACGTCTCGTCACGATCCTCTTGCCCTTCTTCGTCGCGGTAGAATAATTGAGCCCTGGAACTTGTGGATTTCTTCTCGTGTACGGACATCCTTTAGCGGGTAGGGTGGTCTTCCTTCTTCCTTTAGCAGCACTAGGCTTGTCGAAGTACTTGTCGAATTCCTCTTCTATCTTCGGATCGTCGTACTTGTCGAAGTCTTGCTCGGTGGCGGCTCCCTCCATTCCGATGATGCTCCTTTTCCCCCTCCTGACGACAACACGGGTAGGCCTTGTAGGATCGGTAATGAAGAAGCATTGATCCACTTGGCTAGCCAGTACCCATGGCTCATTTTTCACCTGGACGTTCGCGTCAGACGCCTTTGACGCTTTGGCTTCGGGTATAACCACTAGTACAGAACGACACATCGGATACCCCTCTATGGAAACGGCAGACGTTAGGCGACGGAGAATCGCGCTTTCCGCGCGGCCAGTGCGTACAAACCTGACCTGGGCCGTGGCTGGCCCGTCAACATAGGTAACGGAGAAAGTATTAACTCCGTTACCCATAGTATTGGCAACGGTCTTAATTCTGGCTCCGTTTCCGATATGTGCCTCTATAGCAACGGAGACTTTTTTGTGTCCGTGTGCAATGTGGACACGTTCCATCTTCTTGGAATTCGATGCGAGCGGAGTAACTGCTATGGCGAAGTGGCGTAGTGACGCCGCGGCACCGCCCACTACTCCTTAAAAACCCACGATCTTCCTGCTATCTCAGTACGCCACTTCGCCGCAGCCATGGATACTCCTAGCAACTCCTCGGGCGTTCGCCGCAGCAGTTTCCCGCTTTCGCTGAATTGGAACCGTGTCGTCGTGCCGGAGGCCGTCACGCAGAGGCACTGGCAATATAGGAGGCCAGTGCCCTGGTCAAATGTTTGCCTCCCCACTGGCTGGCGCGTCAACCACAGGAGGGTGCCTATGCCGCCGGAAGAGGATGCGGGATCCTCGGCGCCCGCGACCGCAGCCGCTCGCCGCGGCGGAGAGACGCTCGTCCGCGGTCGCCTGGATGGAACCGCGTCATCGTCGGGCAGGCCGTCGCGGAGCGGTACTGGCAATATAGGAGGCCAGTGCCATGGTCAAAGGTTCGGCTACCCGGTGGCTGGCACCTCAACCGCGCGTCGGTGCCTATGCCGCCGGAAAGAGTTGAGCTGCTTCAGAGCCGCCGGCTCCTCCTCCCGCTGGAGCTGCGCGACGATCCTGCCTACGACGACGACGAGATGTGGGAGGGGCGCACGGGCGGCGATGACATCGTCGCGAGGAGCCACGCGACGACACGGACGACTACGCGGCTCTCCTCGCATACGAGCAGGAGAAGGCGGAGGCCGAGGAGTAGTTATAGTTATTTATTTTTTATGTTCTTCAACTTCAATACTAGTAGAGATCAGTATAAGCCCAGTGTGTCAGTGAAAAAATCAAAGGAAACGGTTGTTTATACCCTCCGTTTCCGATGTTCTACCTATAAATGCGCCCTTCACACAGCCCTAAACTCTATCGCTCACTCTCAGCCTCACTCTCAAAGTGTGGCGGCGCCTCCATGCAGCACCAGATCTTAGCTCCACCGTGGTGGCGCGCATCTCCCTCCCTCCGACCGTGGCGGCGCGCATCTCCCTCCCTCCGACCATGGCGGTGCGCATCTTCCTCTCCTCCGACCGTGGCGGCGCGCATCTCCCTCCCTCCGACCGTGGCGGCGCGCATCTTCTTCTCCGACCGTGTCGGCGCGCATCTTCCTCTCCTCCGACCATGGCAGCGCGTACCCGTTCTTTGCTCCACCCGGGCAGATCTCGTCGCCTGATCTGTAGCTGGAGGGCGCATGGCGTGTCGATCCAAGGACGACGAGGACGACTACGTACTCCCGCCGCCAGATCCAAAGGTAATACATCTATTGTGACTGGCCGTCGTGCTGACGAACTAGGGATGTTGTCATTGTTCTGCTTAGGTTTTCTTCCATAGGACACTCATGAACAGAACTAGAACTAGGGTTGTAATACATCCGAGGACGATGAGGACGACCACTGGCGGATCCACCTTGAGCCAGCCGGGTGCACAGGACACCGGGAGAAGGAATTTTTCTTTGTAAATTAGCAATTTTTCATCACATATGCACCCCTAAAAATTGTTTTAAATGTATTGTGGTAACAAGTGTGCATCCTGGTTCAATATGTTCTAGCTCCGCCACTGAGGACGACTACGTAGTGTCGCTCGAAAAGAACATAACTAGCACAAATCGGTAGTGTATGAAACTCATGGCTGACTTATCTCCTTTGCAAAACATATGTACATTTCGGTGACACTGTATAAAAAGCCGGGTCCTTAGCCAAGGTGCGCTTGTCGTCCGGCATAATTGTTGGTACACAACAACTATGCAATGGATTTGTAAGTTTGTTATTCTGTCTTATGCATCCTTTTGTGTTGTATGTCCTTTATGCTAGATGTATAGTGAGCTAACATGGAGTCATATATTCTCTCTTTGCATTTCAGTGACCACTTTACAAAAGAGGCACCTTCAGTACATCAGCACTCGCTTATTGCACTATGTGCAGAGCATGGTGCTGATCCGTTTAGCTCATTTAAATGAGCTAAATACAAGGTCGGGGACAAAGTGGCGAGTTGATTATATTTTAGCGACACCGTCCAAGAAGAAGATTGAATTCATGAACTCTAACAGCAAGTCATGAAGATAAATTAAGTTGGAAATGACAAGGATAAGTTTAGAGAGGCATGACATAGATAGATTTATGTAGAACCCCCACCTTTGAACAAAGGTTGGGATTCCCCGTGTAACGTGCTAGTCCCTGGATCGACTTGCTAGCACACACAGTTTGAGATGCAATACCATAACATTGTATCAAAGTATGTTACACGATGATCCAGAATTTAAAAGATTCGATACAAGGTGCATAGCCGAAGGCTAGCTCAAACCAAAGTAAACACACAGCGGAAAGCAAATGATACAGTGAGCCCATCATCTTCATGTGCCACAGGCAAGCATGTTGGTTGTAGACTCGAAACCCTGTCGAAACCTCACTCATCGTCTGACGGACCTGCAACGGTGAGTTACAGCCCAACTATATGGGTCAGCACAATTGAATTGTGATGGCAAGATGACACTTATGTGGATATAAATGGCAACCTATCTTCTACATGAATATTTGGCTAAGTGGAGTTTGAGGCTGTTTTGCATAAGGCCAGTTTCATCCTATCATTTGTAAAACAAATTTTATCTTAGACAAAGAGTACCACTGATAGACATCAGTGAACACCTTTGACAACTACTCACAACAAGCACCACCGATAGACATCAGTGAGCTCCCATCCCTTGTTCACCCTCAAGTTTTAATTTAGAAATTGGGATGAGGAGATCTTCAACAGCTTCCCGGTCTAGTTGCTCAAAATTGTCCATAACCGGGGACACGGCTAAGTATACTTAGTTTTTAACTCTCGAGAGGGTGTGCACTTTCACCACAAGACCCAATCATTCCATCCTCCATTGCAACCAATTATGCAATGGAAAAGAGAAGACCGAGACGAGATCTTTCAGAAGTAATTCCCCGGAGTCTAACGTCGGACCCACTCCAACCTATCATCCCCTACATCTGCTGGTCACGACAGAACCAGGGTCTCACAACTTAATTGATCAAGACAGAGCCCATATGACCTGTGGCTGCACTAGAAGCTACTGAACAAGGAGAGTCTACAATCTCTTTAAGCCTGGGTGACTTTCCACAAGTGTGCACTTCCACCAAGGGCAAATTACCATAGACATGAACCATAGACATGGACCCCCTGAGTAGTCACCCACCACGGTTCTCCAACCAGCACCCAGGTAGTTCATTGATTAGTTATTAGTTTCCATCACTATCCAACTAATCAAAACATTTTTTTCATAGCATGACTATACTGAGTTTCATACTACAAAGTTCTGGGTGGGGGATGGCTACACACTAATAGGAGCATAGCATAGTATAATATTCAGTAACAAGCCTATCATGCATACTACTGAAAACACTAAGTGCATAGTAGTAAAAGTAGTAGGACTTTTATGGTGTCACTTGCCTTGGCCAACTGAAGAGTTGTAGTTACACTCTTCACAACACGTGAGACACTCCGCACAATCTAAAAGACAACAAACATACAACAATTCAATACACATGCACATTACAAAAACAATGCTATGCATGTATGGATGCAAACAACATTATTAAGAGAGTAGTACACTTTATTAGTTCTCTGGTTTTTAAATGATGCATGATGAAATGATCAAAGTTTAATGCATTGTTATTAATTGAAAACATTTTTGAAATACTAGAGCATTTACAAGTAAATTTGATACCTTTGAACTCTTATTAATAAATAAAATAGTGTGTTAGGCTCTCTGGACAGAGGAGTTAATTGTTGACATTTACCAAAAAGATTCATTTTAAAATAATTTTTAAAACTCCAGTTTTGAATTAAATGGCCGAAATGGCTCTCTGCAAAATGATCAATTTTAACAGATGCAAAAAGTAAAACAAATGATTCCACAGTAAACTACATGTCAATAGCTTTTCAGTGATATAAAGTTTGCTAAATTTGGACTTAGGTTAGAAAGTTATGAATTTTTGAAGTTTGAATCATTTTCTGTTTTTATTTCTCAATTTCCAGACGAATTAAATCGAATAGGGCGACGTGGCGCAACGCCACTGGCCCGTACCGGTTCGCTTAAGTGAACTAACGGTAGCCGTCCGATCGCGATCGGACGGTCGAGATCCTAGCGACCTAAGCAGAGCGGCGCGTTGCGCCGGCGCGGCTCCGGCGACGGCGGCGTCATTGCCGGCGTGCATGGACGCGACGGGGGAGAGGGCCAGGGGATGTTGCGGACTCACCAGAAGGCGGAGGAGCTCGAGGCGGGGTCGATGGCGTGGTCGGGGAAGCTCCGGGGCGTCGGTGGATCCTTGCCGGAGTTGCGGCAGCGGACGGTGGCGTCGGTCGAGGAAGCTCCGCTCGATCTAGTGCACGGCAGGGGACGGAAAACAGGTCAGGGAGGTGCGCGAAAGGGCGGCGAAGTCGAGGGGATGGACGGGAGGGAGCGGGGAAGTCTGTGCTCACCGGAATCAGTGAAGGACGGCGGCGGCCATGGTGGTCTTCGGCGGCGAAATCCGGCGGCCTGGGGGCGGTGTGGTGTGCGTGGGTTGGGGAAGATGGAGGAGCGGGGTGCGGGGATTTAAGGGGGTCTCGGAGGGCCGTTGCGAGGCGTGGGGGAGTGGGGAGCGTGGCGAGGTGGAGCGCGTCCGTGCGCGTCGTGGGCGCGGCGGCGGTTTCGGCCGGAGGTTGGGGAAGAGGGCGCTGACGGGTGGGGCCCGCCAGTCAGCGAGAGGGGAGAGGGTTGCAGAGCTGGGCTGGCAGTGGGCCTCTGCGCGCGGCGTGTGCGGCAGGTAAGATGCTGGGCCGGCTCGGCTGGCCCGGCTAACCCTTTTTTTTTTGTTCTTTTCTTTTCTCTTTTCTGTTTTCAGTTCTTGGTTCAATATTCTCACAAATTTATTTTAAAATATGTTTTGGAAAGCTTGTGCAAAATAGAGACTAATGGTAGTCCTCTCGATACAAAATAATTTAATAAAAATTAAAAATACCCTTTTGTGAAAAATTAAATAAAGGACAAATGGGTTCATTGGTTGAGTTTAAAATTTATAAAATTTAAATGGAATGCAGATGAGATGATGAATGTATGCATGATTTTGGAATTTAAAAATTGGGATGTTACAATTTAGCTAGACATGTCAATGATAGATTTAGAGAGGCATGACAATGAAGATAAGTAATTGGTTGTCTTGTGATGCAATGTATCGGTGACATTTGTTATACCTTATGAATGAATGAATTTGTTAGCCTTTTTGTGCTTCTGCTGTGAAATTTTAAATGTCCAGTGCCAAATCAATTCCTGCTCTAGGCTTATGAAGAAACCTCAATGAAAACGAGCAGAAACAGAATCTCCGTTACTGATGTTCCGACACATCAGAAACGGAGGTTGTGCACTACCGTTGCCAAACCGACGCCTCATCAGCGACGGGTTTTTCGCCTCCGTTACCGATGAGGGCCTTCACATCAGTAACGGGGTCTGGGACATGGACCCTTTTTCCGTTTCCGATGGGGTTTTTGGCCCGTTTCCGATGTGTCGTTCTGTACTAGTGAACCATGGTGGTGAAATACTGGCCTTCTTTTTCGACGTTCTAGGCCCATCAGACCCGAATCAACAATCACTCCAGGAGGAGAAGCCTGGAGTGAGGCTCCGCGAGGGCCAAGCCCTGGCGGATACACCCTAAGGGCAAGAAGCGACCTCGTGGAGATCGCATATGCTAGGAGAGCATCGGATACCCTTCCCACGGGCCCCACCGGTGGGAGCCAAGAGGTTGTACCTCCAAGAGCTACGGGACAAGCCAGGCGGACGTTGCTGGCGACACGGATGGGCCCAAAAGCTCCATCCCGAGGAGGAGAGATTCCATTGCCTCTTTGGTTCAAAGGGAGGCTCGACGAGGACCAAGGCGCCAAGGCCTTGTCTCTGCCACTTTGGTGCAAGATGGGTTGGACGGCACAAGCCGCCAGAGGAGGCATCATCGACGACCTCATCCACTACCATGGACCGATGCTTTTAATCGACCATGGACCAAGTCTACTTGAAAAGCGCGAGGGCGCTTCCCGCCCTCGGCGTGGGAGATGTGGAAACCCTTCCCGCTCAAGATATTTGAGGGAAGAGGACCAGCTCCCCTATATAAGGACTAGCTTAGCTAGCGTAGAGGGGGTCGATCCACCGCGATCTCAAACCCTAGATACTTGTACGGTCATCTTCTTCACAGAGACCTGCAATACATCCACCAAAGCAGGACGTAGGGGTTTTACCTCTCCGAGGGCCCTGAACCTGGGTAACTGCTGTGTCACTCTCTGCAGTGTTACCGTCTGCCTCGCCGACTCTGTCGCCGGGAAGGACCTCGACGTGCCTCTGAGTCCCCGTGTTCCTTCGAGGACGCGAATCTCCGGCATTTGGCGCGCCAGGTAGGGGACTCAAGCGTGTCGTCGTTTTTCTCCGACAGCTTTGTCGACATGGCCGGAGAAGCTGAGACTCGCAGCGAGCGTGCGCGTCGCCGCTAGGCTAGCCGCGCCCGCTCCGAGCCCGCTCGTCGCCGCGCTCTGGTGACCTCCGAGTTCTCCAGTCGTCGCGCTCCGGAGGCCCCAGAGTCTGCCAGCCGTCGTGCTCCGGACGTTCCGAACCCGAGGCATGGACCGACGACGAGGAAGGGTCATCCTTTCACCCATCGGGAGAGCCTCAGCCTCCATCGACGCGAGGACTCACCTCGTTCGTCATCTCCGAGCCCAACGCCCCCGGACAGCTCACGGAGGAGGCTCGCATCCTCCTGGCCCAGGAGCTGCTGAACCATCCACCGTCGGACGCCGGGCAGGAGAACTGGGCCACGCGCATCACCGAGCTAGTCACCGGGCGCGGACGGCGTCATACACGGAACCCCTCTCCGCCGCCACTACCGCTCGACCAAAGGGCGCCAAGGGTTCCCTCTCGCGCGGCCTCTTCACCACATGTCGTAGAGCCCAGCTGCCAGATCATCCTGAGAACGCCGGAGGACGCCCACGTCGGACTCGAGCGTCAGCACGAGCGGCAGGCCCGGGTCCTCAGGGAGATTACGGCGGCGGGTCAGGGTAACCGCGCCGCGGGCACGCCCGTCTGCATGGGAGCCTGCATCGCCTACACCAAGGAGCTCCGTCACGTCTCGTGGCCACCGAAGTTTCGGCCAGACTTATCCGCCCGCTACGACGGCCATGGAGACCCCACAGAATTCTTGCAGTTGTACACCGTGAGCATTGAGGCTGCGGGAGGAGATCAGAAGGTGTTGGCCAATTGGTTCCCCATGGCTCTTAAGGACATCGCGCGCTCCTGGCTCATGAACCTCCCGGAGGAGTCCGTCTCCTCCTGGGAGGACCTCTGCCAGCAGTTCGTGGCCAACTTCAAGCAAACAGCTGACCGTCCATCTACCCTCAATGACATGCGCAAGATTCGTCAGGAGAAGGGTGACACGTTGTACCAGTTCATGCAGCGCTTCAGCCAGGTAAGGAACAAGATTTCTCGGATCTCCCAGGCCAACATCATCTCAGCTTTCACTGAGGGAGTTACCGACCTGCGGATGCAGGAGAAGCTCGCCATGCACGATGAGCTGGAGTCCACAACCGAGCTCTTTGCGATGGCCGACAAGTGCGCCAAGGCAGAGGCAGGTCGGCTGTTCATTCGGGACCTCCAGGAGGCTCGTGACACACCGCCCTCCTCCAAAGGGAAAGGCTCCTCCAAGGACGTCAAGCGCAAGACAGCCGGAGTGCTGGCAGCAGAGCCGCATCAGAAGTTCCAGCGAGGAGGGGAAGAGATGAATGGTGGAGCCAATGGGCGCGTGTTCTGCACCTTACATCGCAAGGCTGGCCACTCCACCGATAACTGTTACGAGATCCAAAAGATCCGTGAAGAGCGGGATAGTCAAAAGAAGGAGAAACGCTCTGACGGGTGTGGAGGCGGACGCGGGGGAGGTCGTGGAGGCGGAAGCTGGAGCAGCGACTGGGGCCGAGGCAACAACCAGGGCAGCCACATCCTAGCGAAGGGAGAAACCTCGCCGAGGACAACGCAGGGGGCTACCAGTAGCCAAAGAGCACCATCTGCTGCATACTTGGCGGAGCCCAGGCACCAGTCTCCACGAGGCACTTTAAGCAGCTCGTCCGGGAGGTCGGCGTTGTACGCCCAGGTTTGGATCCTGTTAAGCTCAAATGGTCACAGTATCCTGTCTCTTTCAGCTTCGAAGACCACCCAAGTCCGTCAAGACAGTGGGAGCCATTTCCCTCATGTGCACGCCCACCATCAACAACATCGCCGTCACCAAGACTCTGATTGATGGAGGAGCTGGGCTGAATGTACTCTCGCTGGAGACCTTCAACAAGATGCAGGTGCCTCATGATCGACTGAAGCCCACGATGCCATTCTCGGGAGTCACGGAGGGGTCCACGGTGCCCATCGGGCAAGTGCGACTCCCCGTCACCTTCGGCTCCTGCAGCAACTATCATACAGAGCTCATCGACTTCGACGTGGCACACATCGGGCTCCCGTACAATGTCATCCTTGGCTTTCCTGCCCTCGCCAAGTTCATGGCGGTCACGCACCACGCCTACAACCTCGTCAAGATGCCGGGCTGCAGTGGTGAGACCATCACCGTCCGCTGTGATGAGAGGGATGCGGTGAACTCCATCGAGCATGCTTACAGGGAGGCCGCAGCCACTTTCCCAGTCGATAAAGATTTCATAGAACAGGTCGGGGGCTATGAGAGGAAGAAGCAGATGCTTTCCCAGGAGCACGCTAGAGCACAGAAAGCCGCGTATGCTGCCACCCTCGCCGAGGCCCTGGCAGCGGCTACTCTCGCCGAGCATCAACTAGTTGACTCTAAGGGCGCTGAGGGCTCGGGGCTCACAACACTCTCAAGGGCAGTTCCTCCAGCAAATAGGAAGGCGCGCTCGACGCCCCTCCCCGAGCGTACTCAGGCATGCAACCCGCAGTCGGAGAGGTGATCGAGCCCCACCTTGCAGAGAAGAGCAAGACAAGTCATCAATGGCGCAAGGCCAACGAGGGGCAAAAGCCGCCCAAGCCTCCAGACGACTGACAAGGCAGAGCGAGGATGTCCGCCGGATGCCATACGCACATCAATCGCGCGGCATCGGGGAGCTTTCATTCTGTCAAGAGCGTGCGGCAAGGGACTTGCGGCGCGCTACTTGATGTGGCAAGGTGGCTGAGCCGCCGCCTCCGGGCGGAGCCAACTGCGGCGCCACTGGAGCTCCCCCGGCACGGCGACACCCCGCGGCCGCGAGGATATCTGTCCACTCAAAGGGAGCTTGACGCCAGACTTGGGCAACAGTTTTTGCTTTTTGAAGGCAGCCAAGGCGGCGTTGTAACATGGAGACTGCAGAATTATTCAACGCGCGTCTTGCGCCAGATGGAATAAAGAAATCCACTCGCACTCTGCGAGCTTCACATCTAAGTCTCGATGTGTTCCTTTAGTTCTCCCCTGTATGCGCCATACAAGCGGGGGCTGGGCACTGTGCCTTAGCTGGGGCAACCCGTCAGCACCGCGCTTGGATACTGAGCTCTGGCAGTGGGGTCGCTACCCGTACTAAGCCACCTCACCAAGGCAGTTGGTGTCTGATCTCCTCGCATAGCCACACACGAGAAAGACATCGCACAAGCAGACAAAACGCGCAAACCTTACGGTTACCTCCACGAGGAACCAACAACGAGTCGCACCAAAGCCTAAGGCGCAAGTCTTACGGTCACCTCCATGAGGGACCAACAAGAATCCGCTGACAGGATACCTATATACACGTGCAAACCTTACGGTTACCTCCCCGAGGAACCTACAAGGAGACACGTTAAAGCCTACATGTGAATCCTGTGGCTACCTCCCTGAGGAGCCATCTAGAGAACGCATACAGGATACCCCATACACGCGCAAACCTTACGGTTGCCTCCACGAGGAACCAACAAGGAGACGCGTCAAAGCCTACATGTAAAGTCTTACGGTTACCTCCCCGAGGAACCAACAAGAACATGCATACAGGATACCCCATACACGTGCAAGTCTTACGGTTACCTCCCTGAGGAACCAACAAGATGTCACGTCAAAGCCTACATGTAAATTCTTACGGTTGCCTCCACGAGGAACCAACAAGAACACGCATACAGGATACCCAACACGTGCAAATCTTACTGTTACCTCCCCGAGGAACCAACAAGATGTCACGTCAAAGCCTACATGTAAATTCTTACGGTTGCCTCCACGAGGAACCAACAAGATGTCACGTCAAAGCCTACATGTAAATTCTTACGGTTACCTCCCTGAGGAACCAACAAGATGTCACGTCAAAGCCTGCATGTAAATTCTTACGGTTGCCTCCACGAGGAACCAACAAGAACACGCATACAGGATACCCAACACGTGCAAATCTTACTGTTACCTCCCTGAGGAACCAACAAGATGTCACGTCAAAGCCTACATGTAAATTCTTACGGTTGCCTCCACGAGGAACCAACAAGAACACGCATACAGGATACCGAACACGTGCAAGACACGTAGGAGCATGTGTGCTAAGTCTTACGGTCATCTCCACGAGGGACCAACAAGAATACGCACACAGGACATCCGCTTATGTGCCAAGCTTACGGTTACTTCCACGAAGAACCAACAAGAAGACACAGAAAGCATTCATAAGAACCAAATAAGTTCTACACCCGCCAAGCAGGCGGGTACGAGCTGATAGACCACCAGGTCTAGGTTCAAGTCTTACAAACAGGAATTAAAAACATCGAAGATAAAAGCCCTATACGGGCGGCAGCGGCAGCGGCAGTCAAGCTGGCGGCGGAGAGGCAAGGTCTTCACGGGGGTCATCCAGGGGCTACTGCGGCAAATGGGGTACCCTGGCCCATCTGCGGCTGGGCCCCAATGCCACATGGCCTCCCACGTGAGGCATGATTCTACTAAGGACCTCTACCGCAACAAGAGCCTCCAGAACAGCAGGAGTGCCTCCGCGAGCCTCCTCGCGGAGGAGCATCAAGACCTTCATCATATCAACCTCTCACTCCAAGACAGAAGACGGAGGCTGCGACTTCATCGCCTCCTTCCTCCCGCCAAGCGCGCCGGGATCGGCGTCCAACAACTGTCCTCACCAGCTGGCGCCAGGAACGTGACAGGGGAGGAAGCTTCCTGGCAGGAGCTCCCACGCCAAGGCAAGCAGCGCACGGCGGTGACATGTGTCACCAACGGGACCCGCACCAGCCATAGTCCATTCTGTAAAGTAGTTGGCCGCCTGCCTCCTTTCCGTGATGTGGCAACCCTTCCCGCAAGGCGCGGTTGTGCCTTGCGGAAGAGGACCAGCACGACCTTTATAAGGGGAGGCAGGGGCACCTGAGAGGGGGATCGACTCATTCTCCTCCCATCTTCCTCCATGGGCATGAACGCCATGGAGGTGACATAGCTCTCCGAGCTCCACCAATCAATACACCAAAGCAGGAGTAGATCTTTACCTCATCGCGAGGGGACGAACCTGGGTAAAAAATCTCTGTGTCTGCCGTGTTCCTCTTCACGCGATCTCTCCATCACCTCTACGAGCTCGACTAGGCCATGGCTAGGTCTTGAACTACGTGCGATTCAGTCCCCTGTGTTCGAACTACGGGTCTCGCGTGGTACCCCGGTTCTCACGACCGAAATCATCACCGACACAAAGGAAAACAAACTAGCACACACCTCTCACACCTTCTAGCAGGAAAAAAACAGAGAATAGAGGGCTGGCTGGGGAGGGGTATTTATAGGCAGGGGAAGGGTATTAGTCCCGGTTGGTGAGGCAAACCGGGACTAAAAGTGTTGCGGCAGGCCACGTGTCTGACACAACACTTTTAGTCCCGGTTGGTGTCACGAACCGGGACTAAAAGTCGTGTCCGAACCGGGACGAATGCCTATCGACGCCCTGGCCGCTCGAACCGGGACGAATGCCTACCATTAGTCCCGGTTCGTGACGCGACCGGGACAAAAGCTCGAGGCAGCTCTGGACGAAAGGCTTGTTTTCTACTAGTGGGAATAGGATACCGTTTGATAATTAAAATCAGTGCATGATGACAGGAATAAGCATTTACTATTAATTGTAGTCAAAATCCACAACTCAACTGAGTTCATCACATCAATTACACTTTATTCAATCATACATCACATGGATGTGTTACTACATCCTTTCAATCAATTCATAATTTATCAATCAATGGCTGCTGGGTTGTGCACATGGTATAGTATCTGATCAGGGGTTGTGATGCCTCCTCTTGGAGTGTACACAAATCTTGATCAGTTGACTGTGCTTGTGCTTGCCTCCCAGTAATAGGATCATGATTTGACATGATCTACTGGTGCAATGCATAACCACCATCCCTAATATCATAACCCTCCCCTTTAATTTATCTCTAACTACTATATTTCCTATTATGCTACTGGTACCCATAAATTTCTAGAAGGTTCTAGACTAAAACCTTTGTAGATTCCTAGGTGTGCTTGAGGAAGATCTGTAGCTGATGTAGTGGCCTTCTCCTCCTCTCCTTGCTTGTTCTTCCCCAACTTCCTAGGTGCTACCCCCTGTCAGATCTCTCTCTACTATCTAAGTGTGTGTGTTTGGTCTGAGCAAGACCAGTGAGTTGTGAGCTCTAGTGCTGGGTATGCCCCTCTATTTATAGGTTTTGCCTATCAATATGGTGTTGACACATGGCTCATGCAGATGATGATTCACCTGCTTGGTGATGTGTGAAACCGACTATGTTATCTAACTTATGTGCAGGTGGCACTTGCACTTTCGGTGGTTAAGCCCATAACTTGTTTGTATTTTGTGCTTTGGTTTTATGTGCAGGTGAGGAGTATCTCCATATGCCTGATTAGGCATGTGGCGGCTACTCTTGTCCTATCCAGTTTTTGGATAGTGACAATTGTCACATTTTCTAATTAACCTGAATTCTAGAGATAATTTTAATTGAATCCCCCTTTGAATTTTGTTTGGTTGAAAAGGTTTAGCTAGTATTCCTAAGATTTCTGATAGGTTTAGTTTTCTAATTGTTCATGATTTTGATTCATGTGTTCTTGGTGTTTTTCTAAGAATCCAAGCCTGAGCATTTGTTTTGGTTCTATGATTAATCACTGGTTTACTTTTCCCATCCTCTCAATTTGAAAATTTGGGATGTTCCAGGGATCAATTGCTTATTAGTTTTCTACAGTTTTGGTTGATGTTCTATGGCTGTGTTGGGATCAAAGATCAGTCCTGTTTTTGCAAGGCTCATTCCTTTCTCACAATTTTTAATTTCCTACTTTAGGTATTCTGGTTTTATTTGCTTGCACAGGTTACTGAGTTCAGGACAAGTTCCTGGACTTGGTTTGGATGGATTCTACATCAAATGGTTTCACCACATGGTGAAACCAACATTTTAACAAACTTTGTTTGTTTCATGTTTTTGGTTTTGTATTCAGGTTTAGCAAGATGAAGAGAGAAGAAGAATGGTGGTTTAGGATTTCTAGTTCTAGGTTTTAGTTCTGTAGCTTGTATCTAGGTTTATTTCTGTAAATTTAGAATTCATGGAACAATGTATTCATCCTGTGTGAAATGAATAAAAATTCTGGAATCCTTACAGTTTTGGTTTGTGAAGATCTCCTTGAAGATCATTTGACTTATGTTGTCTATTTATGAATCATTATTTGAATTCAGGTCTGACTAATTTAAACCTTCATTCAGAATTCAAAAATGTGATTCCTACCTGTACTATTATTACTACTACCTATTTTACACTCAAGTGTCTTAAGCAATTAAGTTCAAATTTGAAGTTCAAATTCAAATACTAGGTTTGACTTAGGTCAAGTAAGCCTAGTTTCAAATTCAAACTTCACACTCAAGTTTAAACAACAAGGTTTAAAATATTTCACTCATTCTACATTCAACTATGAAAAGTTTCAAATCCCCCCCCCCCCCCCCCCCTTATTTTCTGTTGTATGAATGTAATGTACTCAAAATTGCATATCAGCCCTTAAACCCTTCCTATTCTTCGGGATGTTATAGTCCCCTTCATAGCCAAGCTGGCAGCCTAGATCGTATGTGTGCGCGCGTTCTCCCGGCGATGTCATGCAGTATAAGACACCTCTCGATATTTCTATCCACGCAAAACAGTAGATAGGTCCTCTTCTCTTCCGCCTCCGCCTCCTGTAAGCCTTGCTCCCCTCGCCGCTCGCGTGCGACGGTCCGATGAACACACACGGTGCCGACGACGCGGGGGCTACGGGCGTGGACTGAAAAGAGACGGCTTTGGTAGATCAGAGACCCTGCTAGACGGCGGTACACGCAGTTGGTACCTGGCCTCTCGCACTTCAATGCGGTTGTAGGCTGGGTACCCACTCTGCGTGTTCCGTTGGATCTAGCTTTCTTGAAACGGTGGTCGAAACGTCGAGCATGGTGCGAGCGGTGACGTGAATCGTCTACTATGCCGATGATGACGCGAGCGGTGATGGTCCACAACGGCGACGACGACGAGGTCAGCAGTGGTCTATGTCGCAGGCGTTAGGTATGTATCTCGCAAACAAAACCGGGTTTTATTTGTTCTTTTTTTCTACGCCGTTTCTTTCTGCGATCGCCCATTCTTTCGATTTTTCTTTGCCGTCTGCTTCTTCGTTTGCTTTTCTCTAATATTTTTTGTCTGCTTTCTTCTTTACTCGGTTCTTCTTTTTTTATGATATGGTCATCATTTCGATGCGAAACGTACGACAATAGAAGCCCGTTGATTGCGAATCGTCGAATGTGAAACGTCCAGTTCGAAACGTTTCATGCAAAGAAAATGCCTCCCGGCTACTGAAGAGATGTTAAACGCAAAGTTTAAAATAGCCGGCTATTGCATTTAGCCCCATCAATTTTCAGAAGATATAAAAGGCTATAGCCGGGCTATAGCGGGCTATGGCCTTATAGCCGTTTTGCTTAATAATGATAAATTTTTAAAATTTAGGTACCATATATTCGTATATATCAATAATTCACTGATACATACCATATTAATACAGTCACATAAGAGATATAAGTAACCAGTAGTACTGGACGTAGTTATGTTCATATATTACAACATTCAGTATTAGCAAATCAGTATGGCTCTGATATATGGCAGAGCGGACAAAGTTTTGTCCAAATTTTTTGGACCCCTCTACCGAAATTTTAGCGGCTAAGGGACTAAATCGGGCCTAAATTTGGGCTAAATCAATTTAGCCGGGCTATTAGCGGCTATTATCGCTATAGCCTATGAAAACCATAGCCGTAGCCCCGAGCCTCTCGAAAGGCTATAGCCGGGCTATAGCTGGGCTATAGCCGGCTATTTAAAACTTTGGTTAAGATACAGACGCGCTTCGTCATCCTGCCGATGAGCAAAACAGCAAAACGTGGACTGCTAATTGTAAAACGCGAAACGTTGAAGGCTAGAAAATAGATGTCCCCGCTGAATACATAAGATACGGGAGAACGATCGTGGTGGAAACAACGACTTCGAGGCTACATGATTCCTTTCATCCAGATCTGCGGCAGACAACACTAGCCCTGCGCCGGCCAGTCCGCGGCGGCCAGCCCCGAGCTGGAATAAACAGCCTCCTTCAATCACCGGCCGCTGCGCTATTCGGGAAACCGCAGCTGTCCACGCCGAGGGAGCTCGCCGCTCCTCGCCGGACAGGAGTGCCATGCTTGTCTCACCGGGAGGCTGGCTCCGGCCAGAAAACATGGAGCGGGCGGACAGGAATGACCGAACAAGAAAAAAAGTTTCAGCTTTGACTTTCTGGTCGCACTAGTAGGTAATTTAGATCAACTCTATGGGCAAAACTGTAAATTCCGTACGAAGTTTATTCGGTGTAGATTCAGCAATCTCGTCGTCATCACAACTCGATGGTGGACGTTTTTGTGCTGCCTTGAGACATCGGCGACATATGCCCTCGGCGGTGGCTGCTAGCTCCACCACTCCGGAACAAGACCGGAGGCGAGGCTCTCTGACATGGCGCCTAACGAATTTGGCATGGCGCCGTCTAAAGAAGTATGGCAAAATCAAAGAGCAAAGACAGCCCGAGGTAGTGGTGGCCACTTCATGGACAACATTCAATTTTGCTTTGATCCTAAGAGCCTCGCCCATTTACGCATGGACTACATGCATCGTGCTATCATGTCCACATTTATGGCTCGAGCTCGTGGTATTAGGCAGCCGCAGGCCTGCACTAACACCAAGATTCTAGCTTGACGATTAGCGTTGTGGTCAGGGTGGCCATGTCGTTTGAGCGAAAAGTGCCGTCCGGAAAGATAAAGCAGCAGCGTCGTCGCAGTCTCATGCAGGGCCGGCTCTAACATTTTATGGGCCTGGTGCGAACTACATAAATGGGTTCCTAATTTATGGGCCGCTGACTTTTTTTACTATGACTTCTATGTATTGCTGCTGGCGTGGTCTTATTTTCATACGCCACTAATAATATGGGCAGTTTACACAAATTACTACCAGTGACGTGTGTTCGTAACTGCACGCCAGTGGTATATAACTCCAGTTATGGGCCCCAATTTTGGCTGGGCCCTGGGCGGTCGCACCTCCTAACTACCCTTAGAGCCGGCCCTGGTCTCATGCATCACTTGCGAGGATAGTTGAGTGACGACATATATTTCTCCCCCGTTGCGACGGACAGACATTTGTGCTAGTAATTAATTGTTACTGTCATAGGCGCATAAATGATCTACTGAGAAACCAAGCAATCACACAACATGATGACGACACCGAGATTTGTTAATGCAGTTCGACAAATTGCATGCTCTGCGGGGCATGACTACAGGCGCTCCTCTCCATTGATACCGCAACACTTTCCGCCTTGGTCGCCAGGACAAGTCGCCGGCTCCCCTGTGTGCATGTTGCTATCAAGTAATTATGGGTTCCAACCGTGGGGTGCCCTCTTTACATGGGAGGCCCCGGGATAGAGTTGAACCACCAAAATCGGGATGAATTGTTGTGGTTCCTCTACGTCTAGGACACCAGAATACACATGTTCGACTACAACACTATTCGTACCCATCCACACCAACTCCTACACAAATATTCGACACAAACATAACATTAATTATTTATTAACTATTCCTAAAAGACCATCATTACCTTACTCTTCTAGGGGTATCAAACGATCTCATCCATCCTTGCCGGAGCAAACGCCAAATTTATAAGGACGGAATGTATTCTCCATAGCTCTATTAATTGCGCGACGAGATCGTGCGCCTTTGCATGCTCGAGCACGGACCACCCACATTTCTGCAACCAGCACATATATTCGGCGCGGCTACCACTAGCTAACTTGTTAGTGGAAGACTCACAGCTCCGGTCAATCTTCTTCCCAGTTTCCTCTCAACGTCCTGCAAGGAGAGTGCACGTGAGAGCATATTTTCTAAAGCATTGTTCAACGTACGGCGTGGAGAGCGCCGTAGAACCGATTCCCAATACCTCGAAGGAATAAAATTTTGTTTTTTGCAAATCAAAACTTTTGAACCAAAGTATCAATATTACAAACCGAATTACGTGTAACAAATCAAAATATTCATTATTACAAACCGAATTAAATGTAATAAGTCAAATTGTTTAATATTACAACCCGAATTAAGTGTTATAAATTGAATTGTTCGAAAGCAAATTAATGAAAATAAACACAACTAATTGCCGCCGAGACACCAGAGATGCTCAACAAGATCTGCATGTAGCTGATTATGTTTCTCTCTATTCTCGATGCTTCAGTGCATTGCGAGGAACTCCTCGATCATGTTTAGATCATGCCCAGGCTTAACAGGGTCTCCATTTGAGATGTGCCTACATTCATCAACCATATCTCTCATCTTCGATGATCATGTCATGCAAAATGATGCAACATGTCAGTATCTACTAGGGGACCTCTTGCTCATTGCTGCCAAAGCGCTTCTGAAGCACACCAAAAGCTCTCTCCACATCTTTCATTGCTGCAAAGTGTGGTTTCTTGCAAAGTGTGGTTTCTTCGGGTTATTGCAAAGATGCCGGGGGACTGTCTTCACAAATGTGGACCATGGAGGGTATAGCCCTTTGTGTACTCACGGCCTTCGACCACATAGTTGCAAGGAGGAGCTTCACCCTTAACAAGCCTTGAGAATAGTGGTGACCTCGACAGCACATTGAGATCATTAAGAGAGCCAGGCTATTCAAATAACGAATGCCATATCCTTAGATCATGCGATGCAACTGCCTAAACTATGATTGTTACACCTTTGCAGTGGCCTTTGTATTGACCTTTCCACCAAGCTGGACAATGCTTCCAGGTCCAATGCATACATTCAATTGAACCTAGCATCCCAGGCCATCATCTTGCTTCATTTTCAGCAAGAAGCCTCTTGGTGTCTTCTTCATTGGGTGCCCTCAAATACTCTGGACCAAAGATATCAATCACAGCTTTTGTAAACCTTCTCACGGCCTCCAAAACGGTCATCCTCCCAAATGCGAACATAGTCATCAATAGCGCCGGCCAAACAGCCATATGCAAGTACCCTCACTGCCGCCACACATTTCAACACCAGGCTTGCAGTGATCTCTACCGTCGTACTCCTCCGAAGCTTGATCCAATCATCATAGTCCTCCACGACTCTTGTAATGGTGAGCAACAAGTCTTTTTGCGTCCGAAACTAGCGCTAGAATTACTTGTAGGTGTAGGCTGCATCGGGGTCGAAATAATCTCTCATGATGTTGGCATGACCGTCGGCTCTGTTTCGGTTGATCCAAGACCGGCCGAACTGAGATTCTTTCCTCGGCGCCCAAAAATTTTCGTTCAAAATCATGAGTAGCCATTTCCAAATCTTCGTCATCATCATCTTCCTCCTCGGACGACGAATTGTCGAAGATCATCTCTCGGTCAAGCTCGGCTGCGAACAAAGGAGAAAAAACAAAAACAAAAGTCGCATGGAAATTCGGTCGAATACCTTGTGCGCGGCGGAGGTACAGACCGTGGCCGGGGTAGTTAGAGCCGGCCAAAAGGTTGCCCGACGATCGCAGGGGCTACACGACGACCGGACGGCAAGGTCGCGGCCGAGAAATGCCCTCTGTGTGGCAGCGCAGCGACCAGACAGAGACGAACCGGCGACTCTGCCGCCGGGAAAAGCTCATCACAATCTGGCCGCGGCACTCGGTTCTGGCGATGAACTGGTAGGCGGAAGTCGATCTACACCACCTCCATCCTCCTCCGACGGCTTTTCCCTGACGAAATGAACCTCGCCGCGGCGGGAAACGACCTTTCAATCGGAGGCAGGATCCAGCTCGATGCGGCGGCTCTTGGGGCGATTCGGGGATGGCTGGCACCGACGAGTGAGGCGGAGGGGGGAATAGGGTGCGGGGTTTCGGGCCGTCGGCGGAGGGGCCCGATGTACGGCGGCGGCAACACCGGCGGGAATGGGGTGGCGGAGCGACGAGGCAGTGGCAACCGCGGGGAGAAGGATAAATATGTGCGACGAGGCCCGCGACATTTATATATGAGAGCCGCGGAGGCCAATTCCTAACAAAAAATTCTCCTCTAAAGCCATTACGGGTTGGGTTAGAGGATGTTTCGGCCGTTAGAGGAAACAAGAAAGTCCTCTGACAGCCGAAAGGGGATGGGTTTGAGATGCTCTTATTACAAAAAAAAATATTGTGTTCGACCGAGTCGATGTGTTAGCTGTATTTTATTTTGTATGGATGGATTGACACTCTAAAGATTGTGTACGTATGAACGAATGTGTGCACACTATTACAAAAAAAAATCATGTATTTTGTTATGATCTCCCCCCCCCCCCCCCCCCCCACTACCACCCCCGCCCTTCGTTTGGTTGCTTATGTGGTAGAAGCTGATTAGTCAGACCGGATACTTAGTTACATCTTTACTTGTTTTATTTGCTTCTTGTTAGACATTTTGTTCATCTGACCGGATGTGTGCACTTTAAAACAATAATTTACATTACGTATTTTCTTATGTTCTATTTATGCCACAACTTCGTGTGGTTGCTTCTGTGGTAGAAGTCTATATGTTAGACCGGATGCTTTGTTAAATATTGGCATATTTACTTTTGCTATATGTTTCACATGTTTAACTCTACCTAGCATCTAATAAATAATAGGGATATTATTTTGGTCACACCGTATAAGAAGGGGTTCGGTTACCAGTCTGGAGTTGAAGGTTGTATGAGAATGTCCAGAAATCATTTGAATTCGCATGTATGTAATTTTAGCTTTTTTGTTTATATGCTCACACGTATGGAAGAGTGATGATCAATCCACCTGAGGAAGTTAACCAATCCGTATGAGAAAGTCAAGGCAAGGAGTTCATACGGAAAGAAAGGCTCAATTGTCTCTCTTTCATACGAGAGTTGTCATGAGTATTTTAATGATGCATATCTTCTTTCATTAGAAGTTTTTAATCACGGAGGCTTAAGTGTATCCCTTGTTCAATGGTTGCTCCTTTCGTGCTTGCCCATCGCCCACCCTCGTGTCGTGACGGATGGGTCATTTCAGCCATGTGCGACCGGGTCTGTACTAGTATATCTTTGCTATTTTACCACTATGATCTTTCCCTTCACTCTTGAGTCTCAATTTGTATCCAACTCTACTAGCAGAACGACAACTACTTCGTTACTTTGTCGTCCTAAATTATAAGGTGTATATGTTTTTCGAAACATCCAGGTTCTAAAATTGTTTACGGATGGCAATGGTGCTCAATACCCGCTTACAAAACATGGTTTTACCCATAGGGCAATTATGGTTGAAAAACATAATCCATGGGTAAGTAAATGGTAAAATATGGTCCGGGTGTGTGGAGTGGCAGGGCCACGGGCCTTTTGTTTAGTCAATTGACTACACATTATTTTTGCGAAAACTTTAAATATATGGTAAAAATCATGTCAAAAAAGCTCAAGTTAATCTAAATCAATGAATTCGAGACCACAACTTTGTACTCCCGGCTCCGCCACTCGGTGTGGGATTGCAAAACTCACACCTGCATGCTCACCTACTTGGTTACCTTCATATATGACATGTGGTTCGTCTATATCACAATGTATTTTCAAAAAAAAATCACAAAACCTAGTACTAACCGCTTCACTGACTTATACGTTGTTATGTTGTTATGCAACTTATGTTGGAATGTACTATGTTTAACTTCACATACGTGGTGCTATAATGTTGTTATTTTTCATATTGTGCTGTTTTGTTGTATCTTTTCATACATGTTATGCTATTGTTCTATTTGTTTTCATATGTGCGAGTTGTTTTGCTGAATCGGCGAATTTATGATATGCTTCTATTTTTATTATATTTTGTGTTGTTATATTGTCTCGTTGGGTTGTTGTGGTGTTTGGAATGTTGTCCAGCCATCGGTTTTTTCTACCCCGGTGGTGTGGGTACGAGACGAAATCTATACCTATATGCGGGTGCGGGTAACACATGTGCTGATTTTATAAACTCCACCTGCATCAAATGGGCGCGAGTGTTATCCATAGTTGTGTTCATTCTCTAAGCTCTATATGCTAGAAAAATAATCCCATGTTGCTCTTTTGTTACTTGCCGGGAGGAATTATGGGTCTCCAGAACCTTCTCAATAGGTGTTGTAAGAAAAGATCTTGAGTATTTGTCCCATGTATCTGTTCGTATATATGCTCCTCGATATATACATGGCGCATGTATGTGACTACAATAATGGGGACAATGGCTTCAGCGGCTACCGCTGGGCGGTCACGAAAACGGCGTGCACGCGAACCAGGGCCGTGGCGTGGAAGGTCATGGCAACGAGTATTTGTGTCCCTCTAGTACTAGTTGGCATGTACGTGCAACGCACGTTACACAATTAAAAGGGGCAATTTAGAAGTACGAAATATTTAACTTGTTGTTGGGATATACCTACTAGGGGTATCACCAGCATGGATCAATCCGGCTAGTCCAGGGTGGCCCGCAGTGGTGGTGAAGGCTTTGCCTACCGGGCGGCCCAGATAGCTGACGACCAAGGAAGGCGGATGCCGGCAAGGAGGAGGCCCAAGACTGAAGCCCATGAAGCCACCAAGACCAAGACGGAAGGCGGCATACTTGCCGGCTAGGTTTAGGACTCCGTATACTTGCTGGATACGTATCACCTTGTAACCCTAGGTCCAGCCGCCTATATAAGCTGGACCTCGGGACGCCTTTAGGGCAACGATCATATCTCATACATCCAACTCATTGTAACCTGTTCACGGCGATATTGCCTTATAGTGAGTTATAGCAGCACGTAGGGCACCGCCACCGCCGTGGTGCCTGAAGCTGGGTAAACCGCCGTGTACAATCCCGACCTTGACGACGTCCACCTTCTTGCCCTACGTTCACCCTCGGCTAGCAGGACCCCGTCTCCTATCCAAGATGCCGATACGACGACAGTTGGCGCCCACCGTGGGGCCTAAGGCGTCAGGCGTCACGTTCCAGGCGGGAACTCTTGGCGGCATCGGCGAAACAATCGCCGTCGGCCGCGCTGTTCGCTACGGCGACAACCACTACATCAGCTGCGACGAGTCCTACATCCCCGCAGACGACTACATTGTCGGATGCGGAGTTGTGCCGTTTGGCGGCGTCGATGTGTTCATCGGCTACACTTCTGAGGCGTATGGGTTGCCGCGAATTTATTCGCCATCCCACCCGCCCTACAATCAAGACGGATCTGAGTTTGCCTCCTCTGAGGAGTCCGCAGATTCAGATCTACACTTTGTCGGCATGACGGGACTGGGATCAGACTCCCAGCCCAACAGTCAAGATCCCGAATCTATTCTTCCTGCACTCCAGGATGATGCGATGTCGGATGCCGGATCCAGATCTACCGTTCACGTCAACGTAGATTCTGATTCCGAAGAAGATTCTGCCAGCATGTTTGAGCAACGGGTCAAGCAGTGTTTTATTACACCTGATCCTCCGCCATCTGAGGCGGCTACGGGCTCTTCCGTCAACATGCAGCAGGTTTTTGTGGCGGATGTCACCGGCGCAGCTTCAGAGAAGGCGGCAACTGACGCCGCCAACCTGGGGACCCCGGCAACCGATCCACAGTTTCCAGAGCCTCCTGGGGCTCCAAAGAAGAAAATCTGGAGAAGGGCGAGCCCAGCAAGATAGGAAGCATGGCGGCTCTGGCGGAAGTTCTTCACACGCCGGTAAACGACAAAACCAATCCGGCTGATTTGGAGAAACTTCGGAACACCTTGGTGGAGCAAACTGAGTACCTCAAAAGCAAGCAAGCAGAGGTCCAGAGCCTCCTCGACGAAGCCAAGGAGGAAAACGCCAAGATAACTGCCAAGTGCGACCCCAAGCGTAATCTTTTCACCACCACCCCATTGCCCAAGCCGGCAGGACAAGTGGCGGAGAAGAAGGTAGGAAAGGCAGGGATCATGACACCTTCAAATCCCCTGCCCAAAAGCTTGGTTTCGAGTGGGCTACAGCGCCGCAGCGTAAGGACAAGAACGGGGACGTCATCCTCGCAACACCTGTCCTCAACACTGCAGCCGCCTTGGACATCCTCAACAATGATGACTATGACAAGGACGAGAAGATCTACTACGCATCGATCCTTGCTCACAAAGCTCTAGAGCAGCAGGCCCGTGCTGATTCTCGCGCCGACATGGCGGACGCAAGGGGAGGAAAGTTGGAATCAAAATCCAACGCTTGCAAAGCTGCGGCCGGTGGCAACCCAGAAGATCCGTCCGGCTCCAGTAGCCACGGAAAAGGGAAGGACAAGGAGAAAGACCCACGCAAATCACCACCTCCAAAGGCAGCGTGATGAGGCATCCAGGACCGGCAACAGGCGCAAGGCCTCACCTCCTCCGCCTAGGCGGGATGAAGGCGGAAGCAGGGGCAGCAAGCAGCCGCCAAGGAGTGGCGGCAACCGCGACGATGCCCCGCCGCCAAGAAGAAGCAGGGACCGCACACAGTCCCCACCACCAGTGCCCAGGCACGAAGGCGGAAGCCGGGCAGCGCAGGACGAGCCACATGCATAGATCTGGCAAACAGCTCAGTCCGCAAGACGCGAGACATCGTCTCAATGACATCAAGGCTGGAAAGCAAGATGCCTATCTAGGACCTGAGTGCTTTGGCCCAGCCATCCGCAACGTTCAAGTACCCAGAGACATGACATCAGTGTCAAAAACTCATCAAAGGTACAATGGAGCGGACAAGCCAAACTCATGGTTGTCGGACTACGCGCTGGCAGTTGAAATTGCCGGAGGCAATGGCCTCGTCGCGCACGCTTCCTTCCCCTCATGTTGGAGGGGACAGCCCGAAGCTGGATCGAAAACTTGCCGGAGAAAAGCATTCATAGCTGGCATGACATGGAAAAGGTGTTCACGCAGCACTTCCAAGGCACGTACAAGCGACCCAATACATACACAGATTTGGTTCGTTGCGTGCAAAAGCCAGATGAAACAGCTACAAGCTTCTTGGCAAGGTGGATTCAAACAAAGGCAAGCTGCGAGAACGTAGACGACAATCAAGCAATCCATGCCTTCACCACGGCCTCCTGAAGGGCTCAAGTCTCAGACATAAGCTCGTACGCATGCAAGTCAAGGATCTCGGAGTCATGCTCGAAGTAGCAGCCATGTACGCACAGGCGGATGATGATGCACGCGATGGAGATGGCGCACATGATATGGCGCCAAACAGGCGAGCAAGTCACAAACGCAAGGCTCCCCAGGATGACAAAGCCGGACCATCAAACGAGGTCGCCGCCTTCGAAGGCAAAGGCGCAACCGCAAGTGGAAAGGAAAGGGTAAAGATGGCGGCTCCAGCAAGCAGCGCCTGACATGATCAGGCGAAAGCCTTGCCTGCCCAATCCACGCGTCCTTAGGCAAAGTCAACCACACATTAGGGGAATGCCGGTTCATGGAGGACTTCAAGAAGACCCCGAGGTTGGCTGGAAATCAAAAAAGAGCAAAAAGGCTGAGAAGACAAAGAAGGAAGACGATGATGGGGCATGTCCATGTCGAGGATGAGGAACCCAAGCTGATGCGCAAAGAAAGGAAATATCCCAAGGTACATGGCCAATTGGTGTGCTTCCTGGGCACTCCTTCGGCAAAAGAAGAAAAGGCGGAGATGCGCGAGCTAAACGCCACAGTACCAGACGTTCCCCAGTATCTAGACTGGTCAGAGGAGCCAATAACTGGGATAGAGATGATCATCCAGATCACGTTCCTCACCCCGGCAAATACGCCCTTGTCGTCGACCCAATTGTCGATAACTTCAGGCTCACCAAGGTGTTGATGGATGGCGGCAGCAGCCTCAACATCATCTACGCGGACACTCTGAAGCGCATGAACTTGTCGGAAAGCCAGCTTGACTATAGCAAGTCAAGTTTCATGGCATTGTTCCGGGAAAGCAAGCAAGTCAATGGGAAGCATCAGATTGGAGGTTACTTTTGGGCCTGAGACAAACTACCGCTCGGAGTATCTCAGGTTCGAAGTAGTCCCCTTCAAAAGTGCCTACCACGCCATTTTTGGACGGCCAGCTTTCGCCAAATTCATGGCTCGCCCGTGTTACATATACAGCAAGCTGAAGATGCCGGGACCCAATGGTACAATTACCATCAGTGGCAACTTCAAGAAAGCAAAGGAGTGTGAGCGTGGCAATGCCGCCTTCGCTGAGGCAGTCCTCCACGCAGAGGAGTTAGCCATGTTGAAGAAAGAGCTCGATACATCACAGTTGCCGGAGCATGTAAAGACCGCTGAGCAAAAGAACACTTTCAAGGCGTCCGAAGACACAAAGAAGGCGGATCTGGTCCCAGGTGACAGCTCCAAGCAAGTCACCATAGGGGCTGGCTTGGACGACAAATAGGAAAGCGCGCTCGTCAGGTTCCTCCGTGAGAATCAGGACATCTTTGCATGGTCATCAGCTGACATGCCAGGTGTCCCGAGGGAACTTGCCGAGCACTCTCTTAACGTCTACGAAGGAGCCAAACCAGTGAAGCAAGGAATAAGACGCTACGGTGAGAAGAAGCGGACAGCAATAGGGAAGGAGATCATCAAGTTGCAAGAAGCCAAGTTCATTAGGGAGGTAGTACACACTGATTGGTTGGCAAATCCTGTAATGGTTCCAAAACCTAATAAGGAAATGAGAATGTGCATTGATTATACCGGTTTGAACAAGTGCTGTCCTAAGGACCACTTTGCTTTGCCTCGTATAGATCAGGTCATAGACTCCACAGCCGGCTCCGAGCTGCTGTGCTTTTTGGATGCGTACTCCGGGTACCACCAAATCAAAATGCGAGAATCCGACCAAATCAAAACAGCGTTCACTACACCCTATGGGACCTTCTGCTACATCACGATGCCCTTCGGTCTAAAAAATGCCGGCGCAACGTATCAGCGGTGTATGCAAAGATGCCTTCACGAGCAAATTGGCCGCAATGTTCACGTCTATGTTGACGACATTGCCGTCATGTCAAGAAAGAAGGCAGATTTGCTTGACGATTTGAGAGAAACCTTTGATAGCCTCCGGGTATATAGGATGAAACTCAACCCGAAAAAATGCGTCTTCGGGGTTCCTGCCGGCAAATTGCTTGGCTTTATCGTTTCCGAACGAGGGATAGAGTGAATCCAGAAAAAATCAAAGCGATCCTCAACATATCCAGGCCCAAGGACCTGAAGGACGTGCAGCGACTTGCCGGATCGGCGGCTGCCGTCAGTCGTTTCATTAGCCGTCTTGGTGAGAAGGCACTGCCTCTCTACCGGCTTCTGAAGAAATCCGACAACTTCGAGTGGACAGACGAAGCAGACGCCGCCTTGCAGCAACTCAAGGACGCGTTAACGTCTGCTCCAATTTTGGCAGCTCCTCGTTCGCAGGAACCAATGCTGCTCTATATTGCCGCAACTAACTTAGTTGTTAGCGTGGTACTGGTTGTGGAACGCAAGACGGAAATTTCAGACTTGCCGGAACAACGTCCGGTTTACTTCATCAGTGAAGTATTTTCCGCCTCAAAACAGCGTTATCCGCATTACCAGAAATTGGTCTACGGTGTTTTTACGCCGCCAGGAAGTTAAGGCACTACTTCCAGGAACATTCAATAACGTGGTGAGCAAGGCACCTCTGGGGGATATCATCAATAATACAGATGCAACAGGCCGCGTTGCCAAATGGGGCATTGAACTTGCCGCCTTCGACATCTGTATAAGCCCAGAACGGCCATTAAGTCTCAAGCCTTAGCAGATTTCGTAGCTGATTGGACGGAGGCCATGGACGAAGTACCTCTCCCTGAAGATGCATACTGGATCATGCACTTTGATGGATCAAAAATGCTCCAGGGCTCGGGGGCTGGCATTGTTTTAAGAAACCCTCAAGGAGACAAGCTTAGTTATGTGTTACAAATTCACTTCAAGGCAACTAATAATGTTGCTGAATACGAAGCTCTCCTTCATGGTTTACACATTGCCAAGGAACTTGGCGTCCACGTGTCCTCTGCTACGGAGATTCAGATTTGGTGGCGCAACAGATACGTGGTACTTGGGACACAAAGAGCGAAACAATGGCGGCATATCGAGCTACCGTTGACGAATTCGCCAAGTGTTTTCTAGGCTACGAGGTCCGCCACATCCCAAGAGCTCAAAATGAGGCGGCAGATACACTTGCCAGAATGGGGTCTGAACGCAAAAAGGTACCAAAAGATGTTTTCCTGGAACACCTACACAAGCCGTCAATTAAAGGAGCAGACCTCCTTGACCCAGAGTCGGCAGAACCAGTTGATAGTGCTAGCTATGCCGTCTACTTGGTAAAGCCGGATTGGACGACGCCATATTTGGACTTCCTGATCAATCAGGAGTTACCGGATGATGAGGTTTTGAAAAGGCAAATAATAAGAAGAGCCAAGGCATTTACAATAATCAAAGGTGAATTGTACAAGCGTAGCACCACTGGTGTTTACCAACGCTGCATTTCGCCCGAAGAAGGCAGAGAATTGTTGGATGAGATACATGCCGGCGTATGTGGACATCATGCTTCTCACGCGCCCTTGTTTCAAAAGCCTTCCGACAAGGTTTCTATTGGTTGACAGCCAAGCAAGATGCAGAAGACATTGTTAAAAGGTGCAGGGGCTGCCAACTTTATGCCAGACAATCACACATGCCGGCTCAAGAGCTTAAAACAATACCCATCACATGGCCTTTCGCAGTCTGGGGCTTGGACATGGTTGGTCCGTTTAAAACGGCGCCTGGTGGCTACACACATTTACTTGTGGCTGTAGACAAGTTTACCAAATGGGTTGAAGCTAAGCCTATCAAAAAGCTAGACGGCGCCACAGCCGCAAACTTTCTGTGGGGAATAATCTCTCGGTTCGGGGTGCCTCATAGCATTATCACCGACAATGGCACTAACTTGTCGCAAGGCGAAGTCGAGGAATACTGTTATAAGCATGGTATCCGCCTAGATCTAGCCTCCGTAGCGCATCCGCAGCAAACGGTCAAGTAGAGCGTACAAATGGTTTAGTCTACAAGGAATCAAACCACGTCTCGAAGTACCATTGCACAGAGCGGCTGGGGCTTGGGTGGATGAATTGCAGTCTGTCCTTTGGAGTTTACGCACAACTCCAAACAGATCAACCAAGTTTACTCCTTTCTTCTTAGTCTATGGCGCAGAAGCAGTGTTGCCAACCGACATGATGTACGATTCTCCCAGAATCAAGCCTACGTCCAGGAGACGCAGAAGATGCAAGACAGGATGGCCTTGACCTACTTGATGAAGAACGAGATGTTGCCCTTGCGCGATCCGCCATCTATCAGCAAAGTTTGAGGCGTTATCACAGCAGAAGGGTGAGGCAACGAAGTTTTAGAGTGGTGACCTGGTTCTCCGCCTAATCCAAGATAGAAAGGGCTTGCATAAGTTATCCCCGCCTTGGGAAGGACCTTTTGTGGTCAGTAAGGTGTTGCTCAATGGTTCTTATTACTTGGTCGATGCACGTGACGGATACAAGAAGAAGCGAGGTCGCAAGCGCAAAAGGAAGGTTGACGACAAGTACGAAGAAACCAAGCGACCCTGGAACATTGAGCAGCTACGTCCTTTTTACACTTAGCAATTTCCACATTGTAATAAGTACTATATGATTATGAAATAAAAGTCTGTGGTTTGCTCATTCAGTTTTGGGATCATGCCATCTTTTGTCTTTTCTCGCAATCATATATCTGTTGTCATAAAAGTTACCAAACAAAATAAGTTTTGCTCCGTGCTAAGGTCCAAACTTTTTGACATTTGCCGTCTGCCGGCTAAAAACGCAAACAATCTTTGCACCGCCTAATATGCTTATCTGTCTGTTTGTGTGTGGGTCGCCTAGTAGTATGTCGTTGGCACCAACATGCTGGCTTTGGTCTCTGAGTCTAAATTAGTTGGTATTGCACCTGGTTGGCTCAGCTAAAGTAACTAAGATGAGGTTCCGCCAACATATGAAAAAGCTAAACATGCAGGCGAGATACATATTAAGGCGGGCCACTTAAGTAAGCCTACCGCCAAGTGTAGCATAAAAGTTGGCCCATAAATATTTACAACCCAAAATAAAGTTTTATGCGTTAACAGATTAACGCAGTGTTTTGTGCTGCCTTTGCAGGAGGAGTCTAAGGGATTGCCGCCTTGTAGAGCTGGTGGAGAGATCCTGGGGGCTGACGCCGGCATTCTTGGGGCTGGCTCCGCCATCCTTGGGGCTGCGCTTGTCGGCTCCGGCTTCGCCTTCTTCGCCGGGAAGCTTCAGGATCGCCAAGGAGGGATCAGCTACGGCAACATGCGGGTCCGGGTGTTCCTTGTAGAACTTGCGGATGTCAACCATGTTGGCAACCCGGGTCGCATAGCCGCGAACAGACCGCAGCACGTCCTGCATCACGATGGCTTGGTTGTTTTCGTCTTCGGTGGGGAAGTACTCGGTGACTTGATGAATATCAGCCTCCGGGTACCACGCCGCCGTCATTGCCAATGCCAACTTGGCGCCGCCTCGTGCTGCTGAGCGTAGTGTGTGTCGTGTTCAGCTGCCGCCTTCTCCAGCAGGTCCGGCAGAGCATCGAAGATGACGGGATCGCCGTCTTCCCCAGGGTAGAACTTGGCGGCAAATGCTTTGCCTGCGCCGACAATCTGGTTGACGATTTCGCCAACTTTCAAGATCGGCAAGGCGCGGCGTTGTGCCAGGTCATCTCCCAAGCTAGCCGGCACTGCACAAACACAAAGTTACACACTGCAGCTTCAAGTTCAAGAAAGCAAGGTGACAAAATGAAGGATTGGAGGCATACCCAAGACATGGTCGTGGATGGCGTTGACCTCATCCAGATGGTTCTCAAGCGTTTCTTGGCTAGCTGGACCGCCTTTGACAGTTGGTCCTGCTGCTCCTTGGCGTTCTTGTTCACCTGGTCAAGGTTGTTGCTCATGGCCTCAAGTTGTCCAGTCAACTTGCTAACTTCGGCAGCATGGCCAACGCACGCTCATCCAGCTCCTTGGCGTGATCCGCCTTCAGCTTGGTCACCAGCCCGGCAAGATCTGCAGCTTCGTTCATCAAAGCTTGCATGTCAGTGGAGTTCTTGAGAATATCTTGCGCAGTGTTTAGTAATTCTACAAATAAAAAGAAAAGACGACTAAAATACTTGTCGGAAAAGGAAAAGAAGTCGGACGAAAAGAAGGCAAAGAAAGCTTTGTCACCTTCATCCTTCTTGCGAGCTTCTTCCAAGCTCGCAATTTGGGCGTTCTTCAACTCCACGTCCTGCTGCAGTTCCTGCATTCCTTCTTCTTCATCTCTTGAGCACGAAATAGCTCAAGATTGGAAGCAAGAACGGCCTGCATGCACGAAAACAACATTATGGTTAGCACTATTTAGTCAACGAGACCACTTTGCCGGCTAAATTTTTCAGCCGCCAAAGTGCTCGGGGGCTGGGACCATAGGCTATTTTACCTCAAGTTGTCCGTGCAGGGTGTCGTGGAGTTCGTCCATGTGCGCGTACCAGTTGCGGGTACCGTCACGCATGGTCTTCAGTGTTTGCCGGGGGTCTTGCAACCCTTTGCCAGGTTGGGAGCCAGGATGGGAGGACGATCCGCCTTGTTCGGCCGCCATCTGGTCATCCATCTCCTGCTTCATGGCATAAATCGAGCGGCATCACTAGCCGAAGCTTCAGCCGTCTTGGAAAAAGTTATGCCGGCAACTGATTTCTTGCCCGCCATCTCTGTAGCCGCCTCTGCGGTACCGGCAGCTGTGTACGTTCCCTGGCATACAACCACGGGAACGCCAACTGTGGGCGTTGTCGGCGCAGCAGCTGGAGAAGCGTGGTGGCTTGCCCCTGCCGGCAGCAATCTTCAAGTTGGAGCGGAGTTTGGGCATGGCAGGCTTGCCTCTGTAAGCAGAAACATGCAAGTTTGTCAGCACAAACATATTAAAATATCCAAGTCAGGGAAGCCAAAGTTTGCTACCGCTTGAAGGGACATTCCCCACGGTCTCATCCTCTGCATCGACAGAGGTGGCCGCCTTCTTCCTCTTCTCCAAATCCTTGGTGGAGGAGCTCAGCTTGCGCTTCTTCGACTTGCTGGCACCTGTATCGTACCAGTTTGGGCCAGCTCGTCCTCTCCCAAGGTTTGCAGCTGAAAAGGAAGCAAGACAATATTAATTCAGTACCTAGTGGGCAAGGATGTTAGTGAAATAACAAAGTAGCTTTGACTTACCGCTGGGGCTGGGTTGTATGGTGAACATGGCGACGCCTTCAGCCGCCTTCACCGACAGAGGCTTGATAAGCTCTCTAAGCCGGTACTCCAAGGCATCCTGATCAAGGGTGCTGTTGCCGGCGTCGTCCGCCTTGTACTCGCACATCTTCAGTGGGCGATGGCGGAGAGGCATAATCTTCCTCGACACCCAGCAATGACGGTGTCAACTCCGTCAAGTCGTGGAGCCAACATCGTCTTCGTCAAGAACTCGATCCGCCTAACGGCAACTCGAAGTTCCGCCGGCAAGCTGCTGAGCGGCACTTTGCCGTCCAGCAAGCCTTGTGGGTTGGCGGACCGTTGACGAAGGCTGGCATCCCTTGTGTGCTGCCAGGTGTCGGGATGTCCTTGCAGTAAAGAAAGTGCTGGTCCAGTGCTTCACCGACTCGATGTATGGTATTTTGGGTACCAGTCGGGTTGGCGGCAGTTGAACGTACACTACCGCAGGTTGCTAGGTGGCCGCCTGGTATGGTTTGCCGGCGGCACAGGAAGCAGTACTTAAACAGCTCTATGGACGCAGCTATGCCTAAGTACCCTTCGCACAAAGCCTGGAAGCCGGCTAGCACTAGAATACTATTGGGCGCTATGTTGTGTGGCTGCAGCCCATAAAAACTAAGCACCGCCAAGAAGAAGGCGGAAAGCGGCAGAGACATACCGCGAAGGCTATGCGACGCCAACATGACGCGCTCGCCGTCTTGGGGGTCAGGCACCGCCTCGTCGCCTGGAACCCTCCAGGAGCATTCCGTCTTTGGCGGAATGTATCCGCCTTCCTCCAGTCCTTCAGATATGCTGACGTCATAACTGACGGCAGCCAGTACCTGGAACCCAGGTCTCCAGCCTCTTCCTCTTCCTCGACGTCGTCATCCTCGTCGGCGGCAGATTCCGCCGCGCCTCTGAGCTGGTCGCCGCGAGGGATGGGAGGGGAAAGTTGGAGCGGCGGTTGCAGGCGCCGCCGGAGCTGGGGAAGAAGTAGAAACCCCGCCCGTGGCCACGGTGGCCGCGGAGAGGTCATCGATGCACCCGGGCACCGCCGCCGCCGCTGGGACAGATCCAGATCCGGCGGGGGTCGCGAAGCCGCAGCCAGTGCCGCCGTCGCCGCCGCATCCTGCTGAGTGCTCGCCATTTGGGGAGAGGCGCTCGTGCTCGCCGGAGTTGAGTTCGAGGAGGAGTTGAGCTCGGGAAGGTGAGGAGGCCACGGTGGGTGTGCGAATGAGAAGAAGTGCATCGATGTGCCCTTTGGGGTATTTATCCCCACGCGCCAAGATCCGTGCCTGAGATTGGGGGACGCGAGATTTCCGCCACGTGCCCACGATTTGCACGTCGTGGCAACGGCGTCTGCGGCCTCGCTCCGATTTCTGTGCGTAGTGGAGAAACCATCATGACGCATGCCCAAGTCCAAACTGTCGTGGACTGCATGGCGTCATCCGTCAACATTTGACGGTCCAGTCAATTGACAAGACTGGTGCCAGGAAGATTCCTGACAATGGTCAGGCCGTCTTTCCCATGATGGCGGCAATTGTCCGACTACTTTAGGCGGACCGCCGCTTACTTTCAACTTGGAATGCTTCAAGCTCTTCAGACGCTTACAAGACAAGGCGGACGTTGCCGACAAAGAAGACGGCGCCTGAAGAACTCGAACCCTCCCAGGGGCTAATGTTGGGGATATACCTACTAGGGGTATCACCAGCATGGATCAATCCGGCTAGTCCAGGGTGGCCCGCAGTGGTGGTGAAGGCTTTGCCTACCGGGCGGCCCAGATAGCTGACGACCAAGGAAGGCGGATGCCGGCAAGGAGGAGGCCCAAGACTGAAGCCCATGAAGCCACCAAGACCAAGACGGAAGGCGGCATACTTGCCGGCTAGGTTTAGGACTCCGTATACTTGCTGGATACGTAATCACCTTGTAACCCTAGGTCCAGCCGCCTATATAAGCTGGACCTCGGGACGCCTTTAGGGCAACATCATACTCATACATCCAACTCATTGTAACCTGTTCACGGCGATATTGCCTTATAGTGAGTTATAGCAGCACGTAGGGCACCGCCACCGCCGTGGTGCCTGAAGCTGGGTAAACCGCCGTGTACAATCCCGACCTTGACGACGTCCACCTTCTTGCCCTACGTTCACCCTCGGCTAGCAGGACCCCGTCTCCTATCCACGATGCCGATACGACGACACTTGTAATGCACGTGTCGACTAATACATATACAAAAATTAGTCTGGTTGTAATAAAATTGATGTGCAGACATAATTTTCAAAATGTGGTCATCTACTTTTACTCTTGCAGCACAAAAGTTAAATAGCACAAAGGAAAACCTGCTCGATGTAGTGCATGGTAAATTAGTACCCTGGAACACAAAAGATGGCTTAATTATATTGCAGTAACATGAAAAGGTGATCCCTTCTTATACAGCAAGATGAAACTGGACAACTTGAGAAAACTGAGAAATATTTCCTAGCACTCCTACACCAGAAAAAACATACATGACATAAAGAATACACATGCAAAGTGGTGAGATTACATATATGCAACAATTATGTTTCTAGCACGTCATCCTACTTTTGAACAATTAATCTTGTGAACCTAATAATGTAACCTGGCCCTGCACTGATATGTTTACTGAAATCAAGATAGCAGCGCCTCCGCTCATGTCTCTGCAGCTTTTACATTTACTCTGACCACGAGCTTGGGGAGAAGGCTCTTGAGCTCCGTCAGGAATCATGAGCTTGGGGAGAAGGCTCTTGAGGTCGCCCAACAACCAGGAACCCTCGCCGTCTGGCCATACATCACCATCAGGCAGAGCAAGACGGTGAGAGCGTGCGGGCAAATATCATCCGGGTCGTGGCGCCTTCCCGGCTGCACTACCGCCGCCCTTCCAGAGTTCCAGGAGAGCCCTTGGGACGGCAGGGGCGCGCGTCAGGCGTTGTCAAGTGGAGAGGAGGCGGCAGGGCAGGGTCGCGCCGCGCCGAGAAAAAAATCATGGGGCGATCTGATCTGATTGGACAGAGGAGGCGGAGATCGAGGGAGGCACGTCGCGCTGAACTTGACGCGGTCGAGGGAGGCACCTCATGCTGAACTTGACGCCCACGATTAGGCGCCCGAGCGGTAGCTTTGCGGAGCTCGGCTGCGACAGAGGCACGCGACGGGAGATGGTCGCGGCATGGTGGTTTGGCGTCAGGACCAGGCTGAGAGATCCTGGTCCTCCTTCCGTCTTGAGGAAGGTCTTGAGGAAGGGTAGCGGCGGCGGAAGGAACGGGGACTGGATGTCGCGGTGCGTGGGTGCGGCCCTGGCCCGGCTCGGCGTAGCGCGGTGCGACGTAGTCGGCTTCATCTACGGTGGCGTCCAAGCTGGCGGAGGAGCGTTCGGGAGCTACAGGACCTTGCGCGGCGACACAAGCACCTCGCAGCGGCGCCAGGTCGAGCGCTGCACCCGGAGGTCGCGGGGAGAGGAGAACAAAATAAACGAAAGGGTACGGTGGCAATTTGGTCGTATTATGTGTTTTGGTGGGAGGGTAAAACGGTCCAAACGGACATTGTTGAGTTGTCAAACATTGGAGCAATCTGGAGCGTCGATCAGATATTTGAACGGCACAGATTTAAAGTATCCCAACATGTTTGCTCTTTTAATAGTAGCATAGATTTACTTAATATACAGTTCAAGTTGCCATATTTTCTTGATCGCTTAAAGCAATATACATAAACTGGATTGTTTAGTACTCCTCGACTATGATTGTTCAACTTTGTACCACGAGATCTATCGTACCTTTTGGAGCTTATACATGATCGTCACAATGATTCGAAGTTTCATCGACTAAACCCTCATAATTAATAGTCTGATCACGTTGTGCGGTGAACACCATTGACACATAACATCGAGTATGACTTAATCGCATGTAAAAAAGTACCTGTATAATACTTAACCATTGGTATGTATTAAGGGAGATTCAAGACACTGAATCGGCGTTACTACAATACACATAAGGCAGCGGACATGTTTCCACATACAAGGCCTCCAGCTCCATCTGAGTACACTAGTAAACTCAGGCAACAGTCGCAAAGCGATACAGAGAATAACAAGTAGTGGAACAAAAACTAGAGTTCCAGGTTTATTTATCAGTAGCACGAGATACTGGCCGAGAACTTAGCCTAGAACTGAGCCTAGGTTGGCAAATCAAGGAAGAACAACTTCACACTTCACGACTGGGACTGGTCATGGCCCCTACAACAGTTCTGAGAGCGAGGAAGGAAGAAAGGTTGGAAGCAGACTGACAAGGCGAGGTAAGAGATGAGATTGAGAGCTTGTCGACATAGATATTATATAGGCCGCAGCAAGGTGGCGATGCGTCCAATTCGGGAGGGCAGGTACCTGATCAACTAGCGACCCGGTGGCTCCTAATCTTAGTTGTGGATGAGATTGGGCCGTGAATTTTCTTTGGGACCCCTATGTGATGCGTGGATTATAGCGAGCACTCGGGCCGGTTGCCTAGTCGTTTGTTAGCCACTTTGTCCTGCCCATTAACAGAGACTAGCAAAATTGCCCGTGCGTTGCACCGGGATAAAAAACTCTTTCTATGACGCATACATGAGAGGATGGTCGTTCTCGCCTTTGAATTTCCCCGGACGGAATTTTCTCTAGGCTGCGCGTGGTTCTCCTTCATTTTCTTTCTCTATCATGTCGTGTGGACGAACCAATTGTGCCGCCGCGGCCTTGACGTCATCCACGCCACTTGTAGGCCACAACTTAGGACTATTCATGCGCCACTCTGGTGCTCTTTGGGCTGTTATGTCCCTAGCTAGTCTAGCCGTACTCGAGTTTCACTCATCAGCTCATCAGCCTAATGGCACACCCTTGAGGCAGCTAGACACTTGTATATTCCTAATTCAGCTTGTTGATACTTCATGGATCTTGCGATCGCATATAAACAGTAAGACTCAGAGTAATGAGTACTCCAGAGTAATGGATCGAGATAAGAGTAAACAAGAGGCTTTCACCTCAACTCGGGCTAGTAGTAGATGATTCTTGAAAATATCCTATGGAATAGGGATGCCCAATGTCTAACATATTTAGCCCAAATCAGCGTATGAAATAAAGAAGTAGCACATCACGCATTAACGTCTAACATATTTAGTCCATCATTTTTTCCAAAAAAATAAAATAGTACTTGACCATTTTAGGCATCCCTTTTCGTTTTGACTCGGGTATAACAACGCAGAGCTAGTTAGAGCTAGCTTTTTTTCTACTGGACACAGCAAACTAACCGAACCGGCCGCACAGCTGGGCCAGCTAGTCACACGATCCCGTCTTGCTAGACTTCTCTGCTCCCGACGCAAGCCCGTCGGGGTCTGACCTTTGCTGTGACTCTCTCTGCTCTTTGCAACCATCGCAGTTCCATTCTATCTCATAGAGCTCTTGTTACTTGGCTTGTTGACAGATAATTAGCAAAAGTATATAAACAGGCAGAACTTTTCGTATGGGAGCGAGGTGGTCTCAGAGTTCTGCGGGAATCGATGGTTCGTCTCCATCGAGTTACGTGTTAATATAGCCCAAAGGGCAACGGTCTAAACCGTGATTACAGGGCCGATTAAGGGAGGTACAACGGCCCGTCATCGTGGTCGAGTCGACCATCCCGATAGGCACATAAACGTGACATTATGGCCTTGCCTATATTATACCAATTGCCTTATACAGATGACAACGGTTTACAAGTATTTGGCAAGACAATTAGTCCTTTCCTAACACCCTCCCTTAATCAAAACTTGTACAATTATATTTAAATTTTCTAACTCCCTTGAGGCCAACGGCTTCGTGAATCCATCTGCGACTTGATCATGTGTTGAGATAAATTGAATATCAAGAAGTTTTTTTGCCACTCTCTCTCTGACAAAGTAGAAGTCAATTTCTATGTGTTTAGTTCTTGCATGGAAGATAGGATTTGCAGATAAGTATGTTGCGCCCATATTGTCACACCACAAACATGGTACTTCTTTGATTTTAATGCCCAATTCCTTGAGAAGAGTCTCTACCCATATAACTTCTGTTGTTGCATTTGCTAGATATTTGTATTCAGCTTTGTACTTGATCTGGACACGGTTGGTTGTTTCTTAGCACTCCATGATATGAGGTTTGGTCCAAAGAATATAGCAAAACCACCAGTGGACCTTCTGTCATCAATACAACCTGCCCAGTCTGCATCTGAATATGCACTAATAAGGGAAGACATTGATTTTTTGAATGTGATTCCTGTGGTGAGAGTATCTTTGATGTATCGTAAGATTCTCTTGACTGTTGTCCAATGAACTATAGTAGGAGCGTGTAGGTACTGGCAAACCTTATTAACTGAAAAGGAAATATCAGGCCGAGTTAGTGTCAAGTACTGTAGGGCACCGACCACACTCATGTACCTGGTACTATCTTCAGGACCTAGTGCATCCCCTTCATGAGCAGATAATTTTTCTGATGTAGATAAAGGTGTAGAGGACGGCTTGCAGTTGTTCATACCAACTTTTACCAGAAGTTCCGAGGCATACTTTTCTTGAGTAAGGACAAGACCATCTTGAATTTTCTTTACTTCAGTGCCCAAAAAGAAATGTAAGTCTCCCAAATCCTTAATGGCAAAGTGCATATTTAAATCATGAACTAGGGTAGAGATAGCTTGTTGAGATCAGCTTGTGACTATAATCATCCACATAAACGAGGACAAATACCATGATACCTGACCTGTCATAGATGAACAAGGATGTGTCTCCTTGTGATGGCCGAAAACCAAGTTGCTGAAGTTTGGTCCTCAAACGTGCATACCATGCTCCCAGCGCCTGTTTGAGACCATACAAAACTTTGTCCAATTTGCAAATGTGATGAGGGGCATTAGCATCTTCATACCCAGGAGGCTGTTTCATGTACACTTCCTCTTCTAGAACACCATGTAGAACTGCATTCTTGGCATCAAGTTGTCGAAGACTCCAGCCCCTGGAAACAACAATAGCCAAGACGAATAGTAGCTGCTTTGACAACAGGACTAAAAGTGTCCTCGTAATCAATACCGTATCGTTGTTTGAAGCCCTTGGCTACCAAGCGGGCTTTGTACCGTTCAATAGAACCGTCTGAGTTTTTCTTGATCTTGCAGATCCATTTGCAGTCGATGACATTTTTCTTGCCATGATGTGAAGGAACTAGGTGTTAAGTCTTGTTCTTCATGAGGGCATTGTACTCTTTGTCCATCGCTTTGCAACAGTTCTCATTCTCCAAGGCCTCGGTGAAATGTTGCGGTTCTCCTGTTGCACACAAAAAAGCATACCGAATAGTTCCGTCAGTGTATTTGATTGGGTTACTGATACCTTTTTGTAGCCTTGTGCGAGCTGCAGGAGGTAATCAATTGGCGCAGAAGTTTCCGTCCTGGGCGCCTGGCATGAAGCAGACCCAGATACGTTTTCTAGCCCATATGGACCCGCGCTGGCGGCTTTCTTGTCGCGTGCGTCTCTGGTTCGGCGGGGCCCGCGTCCGGCGCAGTCCCGTGCGGAGACTGGGTGGACGCATTTTCCTCCTCGGGTAGGCCCGCACCTGGCGATGTCCCGTGCGGAGACGCGGTTGTCCCCGCGAGCTGACCAGCACCAGCCCGACGCGTGGAGGAGGCAGACCCGGGCGTGGCCCCACTTCCTGGAGGCGACTCGGTCTGGCCATCACAAGAAGGGGGCGTGGACGGAGTGGAGCCGGAGGTGGCCCCGTTCGCTGTACCGGGATAGACCCAGCTGGCCCGGTCGGTGATTTGTCGATGCAGGATTGGGGCGCGCGGGACGTTGGAGATGCGCGGTTCCCGGGCACAGAGCACGACATGCGCGGGGGCGTTGATGGCGACGCGGTCGACGAGGGAATCCCCGCTCTGTGATCAGTGGCGCCAGGAGAATTATCTCTGGATCCGGCGCCTGTCAGCACATCGTCTTCGGGATTGGAGCCGGTCGGCGCGTCTCTTCCTGGCATAAAATACTGCCCAGTTTCTTCACTGTTTTGGCCCGAATTTTGACCAATTTGCTCCGAATTTTCTGCAGTGACCTGCAAAGGACTAGCAGCAGGCATAGGTGAAGCATAATTAGGCATATAATCATCATTATTCATATCCCCTTGTGTGAGTCCAAGTTGTTGTGGTAGGAGTAAAATTTCTTGTCTAAGAAGAGCACCGGCATTGGGATGTAGAGAAGCAAATGGAAAAATATTTTCATCAAAGACAGCATCTCGGGAAATGTAGATACGCCCACTGGAAACTTCGAGACATTTGACGACTTTGTGTCTTGGAGTATAACCAAGAAACACGCATTGTTTGGATCGGAAAGATAATTTTCGAGAGTTATATGGGCGCAAGTTTGGCCAACATGCACATCCAAACACGCGAAGAGATTTTTAGTCGGGAGTGGTTCCAAGGAGGCGTTCAACCGGAGTGGTATTGTTGATGACTTTGCTTGGCATAAGATTTATAAGATATGTTGCAGTAAGGAATGCTTCATCCCAAAATTTTAAAGGCATGGATGCATGAGCAAGAAGTGAAAGGCCAACTTCAACTGTGTGTCAATGTTTTGGCTCCGCTGAGCCATTTTGTTGATGGGCATGCGGGCATGATACATGATGAGTAATTCCAAGCTTTTGAAATAAAGGATTTAATTTTTCATATTCTCCTCCCCAATCGGTTTGCATAGTAACAATTTTCTTATCAAATTTCCGTTCAACAAGATTCATGAAGTTATGGAAAACATCAAAGACATCGGATTTCTTTTTAATAAGATAGATCCAAGTAAATTTGCTAAAGTCATCAATAAAACTCAGATAATATTTGCGGCGGCCTACCGAAGCTGGAGCAGAACCCCATACATCGGAATTTTTTTGTTGTAGAGGAATAGTAGAAACACTTGTGGATATGGGATAGGGAAGTTGATGACTCTTAGCTTTTTGACATGAATCACAAATAGTTCCAACACTCGATTGTTTCGAATGTGGAAGACAAATTTATTTAGAATTTGTTGAACGACAATATTTGAAGGATGACCTAGGCGACTATGCCACCTCTCTGTAGTAGGCTTGGTGACGAGGCACACTTGCTTGGGCGCCGTGGAAGACGAAGATGATGATACGATGGGATAAAGACGGCCTTCACACCGTCCTTTAAGAAGAATTTCCTTCGTGGCTCGGTCCTTAACCAAAAAATGCCATGGGTGAAATTCAAGGAAAGCATCATTGTCAATGGCAAGTTTATGGACCGAAATAAGATTTTTAGTCGCGCTAGGAACATGTAGAATATTTTTGAAATGAAGGTCACAATTTTGGGTTTGAATAGATGAATGACCAATATGACTAATATGCATACCTTCACATTTGCCATGTGGATCTTGTCCTTACCATGATAGGCATCACGGATCATGAGTTTATCGAGGTTGCCGGCGACGTGGTTGGTTGCCCCGGTGTCGGGATACCAATTTGGATCAACACAATAGGCACGTTTGCTTCTTTGTCGTAGGAGTCGTTGTTGTCGTAGGATTCGTTGTTGTTGTCGTTGCCCGAGTAGCGCCACCAACATGAGTGTGCGCCATGGCCCTCTTTCTTGCAGATTTGACACACCACGTCACGAGGGCACGGTGGAGGACCGCCACGTCCACGCCCACGCCCACGTTGTGGGGGACGGCGGCCACCACCACCATCCCTGCCTCTTTCTTCTTCACGACCGCGACCATGATAGTTTCTCTTGTAGTAGCCATCACTCCTATCACGACCACGGGTAGCAGAATTTGCGGAGGACTCGAATTTCTTTTGAGCATCACCACCATGAAGCATATTTTGGCGCATGTCAAAAGCATTGAGAAGAGCATGGAGGTCGCTCACCGTGCAATTTGTCATTGCATTTACCGATGCAACCAGGCCGTTGTAGTCCTCGTCGAGCCCGTTGAGGATGAGGTCGACCAACTCATCGTCTTCAATGGTGCGGCCGGCGGCGTTGAGTTCGGTGGCGAAGCCCTTCATCTTGGCCATGTACTGGTCGGCGGTCATGTTCAGCTTCTTGGTGGTGGACAGACGCCACGGAGGTGCCTGACGTTGGCCTTCGATCTTGAGGCGAAGAGGGAGTTGGCGAGGCTCTACACCTCGGCCGCGTGCTCCATTCCCACAGCCTGCGCGAGGATCTCCGGCGACAGCACGCCAAGCAGGTAGCTCAGAACCTGCTCATCTGTTGTAAGCCATGCGTCATACGCCGGGTTGGGCACAGCCATGGTCTTCCCATCCTTCTCGATCTGAATGGTCTCCGCCGGCGCCGGTTCTTTGCCGTCGACGATGCCTAGCATGCGGGAGCCGCAAAGGGCAGGCAGGACCACGGCCTTCCATAGCAGGTGGCTTGCCCTGGTGAGCTTCTCCGCCGGAGGGTTCCCGAGCGGGTTGCTAGGCATCCCGACAGGCACATAAACGAGACATAATGGCCTTGCCTAAATTATACCAATTGCCTTATACAGATGACAACGGTTTACAAGTACTCCGTATTTGTCAAGACAACTAGTCCTTTCCTAACAGGTGGTACTATAATACGCGCCTCGGCAGCGCAGTATAATTGAACGGGATGGGACTATTCAAAGCTGAAATGAGAATTAGCTTGGGAGGGAACGGGCTGGCAAGGCACAACACGGAAGGAACTGGGCCAGGCCGTACACGCGACAGACAAAAACTTGCTGAGTGGATAAAACGTGAACTGCGGGGGCGAATCCTATGCATCGCTCACTGCGATTTGTATCTGGGGCGCCGCGTAATCCCTCGCCGGGTGGGCCTGGCTCAAAATCCTTCCAGCCAGCATCCTCGTTGTTCCAGTCCGTGCGCAGGTGAGCGATTTTTTTTTTGGGTCCGCGTCTCGTTCAACATTTAACGTTCAATGTTCATGGTGTCTCACACAAGCATCTAAATCATTTCAAAATCCGAAACTCTTTTAAATCTAAACAATTCCCAAATATGAACATTTTCAAATCTGAATATTTTTAAATATGAACACTTTTCAAAACCGAAATTTTTTTAAAATACAAATATTTTTTAAGTTTGACCATTTTCGAAATATGAACATTTTGAAATCTGAATATTTCTGAAATTTGACATTTTTTAAGTCTGTACATTTTCAAATTATGAACATTTTTTTATTTGAACATTTTTTTTAAAAGTAAAATAATAATGGATGAAATAAAAGAACGAACAGAAAAGAAAAGAAAAGCAACTGATTGACAGCGACATAATACAACGGAGCAAAGCGATCGTACGTTATATGGGCCGAGCCCATTTATGCCTGGGGTACGCGATCGAAGCGATCCCGACAGGGCCAATCGCTTAAAGCGATGAATAGAAGCTCCCAACTGCGGGTCTCCCTGGAGGCGTACGGAAAGGTGAAGTGCCATTCTTTTTTTACATTGTGACGTGCATTTGTTTTTACTTACGGGAGCGAGGAGGGAAAAAATGAAAGGTTACGTACCGTTTCGTTGACTTAGGGATGGCACATGTGGGTAATAAATACCGCAAATCCGGGATAGAATCGTCCAAAAAAAATTGGACTACGGGGAGAAACCATCCGTCCTTTATTATTAGGTATAGATATATATTAGACTACTCCGGTCGTGGTCTCAATAGCCCTCCTAATATGGTCATTCGACGCGCCAGACAAAAACCCCTTAAGCCGGCACCCAACCATCGTGTGAGGTGCTCAATAATACGATGGTTTTTTTTTTGTTGAGAAAAAAGCACCTCACACGCTTAATTTATACAGCATTACCGAACGTAGAGCTATTTCCAGCTATCATTCTCGGGGCCTGTATATGTATGCATCCGTGTGTTCGTGAGGTAGTTAGCCCATCGGGGTTGTGGTCGCAAGCCCTGCCTATATATAAATTTATTGCCGGGACAGAAAACCCCTACATACTCACCATCGAATAGTTCTTCAGTCTCTAGCCAGAACAAAAGTTGGAACCATAGAAACTTCTACCCGATACGAACGTGCCAGCCAGGTCGGTGTTCTTCCCGATGTACCCAGATGGGGAACATGACTCCACAAGGATGACAACACGGACCCCCACCAGCTGATGATGAGCAAGAACATCTGAACAGGCACGACAAGCCCCGTGATGAGGAACATCGCGAAAACGGTCATGATCGAGCTAACAACGATCCCGATCGTGATCACTTAGCTGTTTGTAAGGGACGATGACTCGTATACTCATCAGTAGGGGGTTAGGAATATACTCCAGTAATGCAACAAGAAGCATAGAGAGTTCGTGAAGCATTTTAGGACAAAGATGAATACCATACCTGACCTGGAGGACCGTTACATCGTAAGCGCAAATGTCAATGGCATTCGAAATCTAGCATGCCTAGGGGCCACCTGCAATGCCAATCCATTGACCTTTGATCATCTTATAGTAGTTGTTGGCAAGGCGATCATCCACGACAAACTCATGTTTTTACAGAAAGAGGGAGATAAAGCGGCCCAGCCCCATCCGGAACGCAGGAGAAACCTAGAAAGGCTCGGAGAGACGAGGACGCATCATGTCGCCTGTCAGCACTTTTTTCTACCACCCAGGTCCACCCATAAGACACGTAGCAACCATGTATTTTTTATTTTTTCCGTCACTTCTTTCTACCACCCAGGGATGCACCGAGGTACTTTTTTCGCGGAATCCATAAATAATATCTAAATTGAGTACTTTTTGAAACCCTAAACCCTAAAATCCAGACAGGTACCTCTCGTTTGCGCCGAAGACGATAAGCCGTCTTGGTCGTAGACATTTAGGCCTTTCGTAGTCGGTATGGACAAAAGGTCCATGCTACCTACTCAATCGGCAGATCTTTTTTATTGGTTTTAGTAGATTGCTCACCACATGTCCCATGTGGCCAATCGGCAGATCAAGTAGCTAGCTACCTTTGATCAAATTTGATTCTCGTCGTTTGGTTTTAATTGAGCATGCGCTCACGTCCCTGGTGCACGGAGGAGACACCACCACCAAGACCATGTCGCCGCACCCGTTGTCCGGCGAGCATCTCGGTAGCGGCACTTCCGGCGTGACGCAGGGACGACGGCGTGCAAGGACGGCTGGTTTGTTCGAGATATTCACAGTGTGGATCAGCAGTACGAGATAAAAGCTTCGCCGCGGCTACTAATAGCTACCACCTCTCCGTTCCAACATATAAGCCTTTTTAGATAGCTGGTACTAGATGCCTAACTCTTGTCACTATGGAATGTTAGTGGAAGACCCACTGCTCCAGTCAATCCTCTTAGCTGTTTGCACTAAACTCCGAAATAGAATGCACGGGAAAGCATATATTCTAAAGCCACTTCAGATGCCTTCTACGTCACGCTTGTGACGTCAGTGGCTTTGACGTGAGGCTTCATGGCTTACTGCAGAGATGTATAATCTATGTCAATTTCTACAGACATTCTAAACACTAGACGTACAACATTTGCACCGTGAGTGCAAACTTGTAAATAACATTTCTTTAGACAAACCAGTCCACTAACTTGTCGTTCCCGCAGGTGCAGAACTGGCCTTTGAATTGACACATCATTTTTTTTCTTTCTGAAGAACACTACGAGCTGAATTTATAAAGTCGGGCATATAGCCTTTTATCTAAAAAACATGGGGCAATTGTAGCCTACGTCTCTCATATGTATACGTACACATAGCCGTGTGAGTGACACGGTAAGCACCCATGCAGCAGCTCTGCCGCGCGCGCGGCGTGTAGCGAACGTTAGAGACGTTCGTAGGGGGTGCAGTGCCGCATTTACCTCGCAATTTCTTCCAAGGACGCCCACTGCTATTGCCGGCCATCTGACATCTGGCTTGACTCTTGAGCACTGCCACAGTGAAGGAAGCAACAAAATATCAGACGCTCAAAGTACTGAGATTCCGGCTCAGTGTCGCCACCCCACCCCGATGGTTTTCATGTGAGGATTGCCTAAGAAACGAAGCCGTGTTCACACAACACAACAGTGAAGCGCAGTGGCGGAGCTAGCATGTAACGATTGGAATCAGGTGAACCCAATGGAGCTGTGCTAATCTACACTAAATTGCTAGATGCATAACTAGAGAGATGAACCCATTGACTTATTTCACTGGCCGGCTTCTCCCTGGTGAAGCGTCGTCTCCCCACTTTTCTACTATTGCAACTCTTGCTTTCTTTCGATGTCCATCCGTTGTACTCACTATCTCAATAAATGAAAATAGTGTTGCATTCATTGTTTAAAAATCATGACAATAAGACTGACGTAATACTTGATAGGTTAAGTCGACACTTACAAGAACTGCACTCCGATCTAGTAGTAAACCAACGCAAGCAGTCGTCCAAACACAAGATGAGAGGAGCCTAGGTAAAGCTTATATATATATATATATATCTAAGGTACTTAGGATATGAAGCAGGGGATGACTAACTTATAGCCTAATTATTCCCCGGATCCATTGATCAATTCTTGTGGAGGATGGCGACGACGTCGAGCGCGATTGCTAGCAGGAGCGTCAAGATGGACGCGTAGAGGATCTTCTTCCCTGTGGCTCCGCGCTTTTGGGTGTCGCCGCAGACCCAGAAGGCGGCGACAATCTCCACCACGCCGGCCGCCAATACGGTTGCTATGCCGACGCGATACGCGACCTCACCGCTGTGAGCGGCGACACCTCGCGGGCTCTTGTACAGGGCCGCGGCGGTGGCCGCGCCGTCAGCGAGGCCACCAAGGATTCCCACCATCCACGGAAGCTTGTTCTTGGCGCAGTCCTCCTCCTCCTCCTCCAGATTGCTGTCTTTCGCCGCCGACACGCCGGTGTAGGTCTTCACGCTCCCTGCGCCGCTCGTATTGATGCCGCCTGCGCTGTTGCCGCCGCAGACGGTCACGCGGCCTGCGCCAGCGGTGGTAATGGCCCCTGCACCGGCGGTGGCGACGGCCCAGCCACCGGTGGCCGTGTTCAAGGCCCCAGATTCGAGGAGCTCTTTATCGTCGTCGTTTTTCTCTTCTACTCTTTGCGCCACCACGTCTACGTCGATGATCAAATGGTCGTCATTGTTGTTGTCGGCCATTGCTGCTCGGATGATCAACGGACTGGAAGAGCTCGCACGGGGTGGAAGCAGAGTGTGACTGGTGCGCGGAAGGAAGAGATGAGAGAACTGACGAACCGAGAGATGGTTGAGATATAGGAATCCCAAGGCATTGACTGATTGACTCCACAGTCCACGCGCTCAGACTTCATCAGACAAGAAACGATCTTTCCGTGAAGGCGCGGGTGGAATTCCTTTCTTCATGTCGGGTAGAGCTCTGTCACATATCTATCTCGTCCGTGGGCCCGCGTCAAGGGACAGAAATCTTTTAACACACTACAACAAGATGTTGTTTGGGGGGTGCTTTTGCTTGGAGGGCGTACGGCCGTATTGCCGTTAAAATGAAGGGGTGCTTTTGCTTGGAGGGCGTACGGCCGTATTGCCGTAAAATTTCATTTTAACGGCACAACAAAGACCAGCCGCGGCCCTTATCAAAGATGCGGATAGATATTAGCATTAAAGGTTCATCAACGGTGTTTTTTAAGTGGCGTGCTCTCAAATAATACAAGATACTATGTCCTCTCGTATCGGTATTCAAAGTTAATCTTGGTAACTTCGGACCAACTTTATTGTTTTACATTATTGATGTTAATGTTTTTTCATAGATAGATGGTCATAGTTTAAAAGTTTGACTTGACTGAACCTAGGATACGAGGTAATTGTGAAGGGCGGAAGTATCAAGATTCACAATACCAAATATATTTAATGGTGGATCTAATAAGATTAAGATATTCTCTATATTCGGTTAAACTTTCAGATTGATTTTGACCAAAACTAATAGACATACTAATGTGAGTATTACCGAGTATTCTCACATGTACCGACCCCCTAGCTGCCCGATACTGTCGGGCAACTCCTTGCCTTAACTCTTCAATAATCTCTTGAATCTGAACCTTGTCTGTCCCGTAATAAAGTATGTGCGTTAAATCAGTCAAAACATATACCCCCACGCACGCCAACTCATAAGGTCATGGACACAGGTAGGCCCACAATGCCTAAAGGAAGGCCACTCGGCTAGGGGCGGCCCAGCTCAAGGACTCGGGCGCTCGGGGGAAGTACGGACACATAAAGATCTCCACGAGGATCCTATAGGATGAATCTTGTAACCGACTAAGAGATCGGTTCTAGACTATCATCTTAGGGTCACTAGTAGGGAAATACTTATAGAAAGCAGAGTACTAGTAGCGTGCATATTATGCCGCACGCTACTAGTAAGTGCTAGTAGCGTGCGTGTAGAGCCGCACGCTACTACTACAGACTAGTAGCAGCGTGCCCAAAAACGTCGCACGCTACTAGTAACTTCTATCGAGACCACACCCTATCCAGAAAGTACTAGTAGCGTGCGGTTTGGAGGCGGACGCTACTAGTACAAAAATACTAGTAGCGTGGCGGACGCTACTAGTAAAAAATAATAGTAGCGTGCCCCTAAAACCGCACGCTACTAGTACTTTCTGGGCGGGGCGGGCCCTGGGTCGGATTTACTGGTAGCGGGAGGCCAGAAGCGCGCGCTACTAGTAACTTCTGTCAGACCACACCCTATCCAGAAAGTACTAGTAGCGTGCAGTTTGGAGGCGGATGCTACTAGTACAAAAATACTAGTAGCGTGCCCCTAAAACCGCACGCTACTAATTACTAGTAGCGTGCCCCTAAAACCGCACGCTACTAGTACTTTCTGGGCGGGGTGGGCCCTGGGTCGGATTTACCGGTAGCGGGCGGCCAGAAGCGCGCGCTACTAGTAAAACATAAAAAAAAACCTGCCACACAGCCCCCTCTCTCCCTTATCCTCTCCTCCACGCACGCACACACGCTCGTTCACAACTCCTCTCTTCCTCGACCTCCCGGCCACGCCGCCGCCGCCTGCCGGAGAGCTCCCCGTCGCCACCGCCTACCGACGAGCTCGACGACGGCCATCACCGCATCCGCACTGCCGCGCCGTACCCATCTACCTCCTTGCTCCGGTCTCCTCCGAGCCGGCGCGCCGCCGCCATACCCGTCCACCTCCTTGCTCCGGCCTCCTCCGAGCCGGCGCGTCGCCGCTATACCCGTCCATGGCATCCTAGGTCAGTGCCTCCCTCCTATGCATCTCCCTCCCATTGCTCCTCTGCTAACGCGCTCTTGCCCCCATTCAGAGGACGCCGATGCAGCCAGGAGGAGGATGAACAAACCATGCTTAATTTCTGCCATCCCCCAATGCCTCCAAGGAACGCTCACCAAGGTGGACGTCCAGTTCAATCGGGGGGAACCGGGTGGAGGCGGACATCATCCACATGTGCTGCCGCAGCAGCAGATAGTTGCTCTGCATCGACCACAAGGTACTAGCCTTGCTTGCTCGAGTGATTAGCAGGACGATGCCGCCCTTGTCTGCATAGAGTCAAAACTACCATGCATCTTGCAACTGCGATGATTACAAATGCCGTCTGTGTTTGTGTGTGTGTGCAAGAAAGAGGAAGAAGAATAGCTAGCAACTCTTGTTTATTTGTTTTTTGAGCCAAAACAACTGGCTTGCATGGGCACGTAGCTATGCAACCGTGATTTCAATTTATTCCTACCGAAACTCTGCTGTAGCTATTTGTTTATCTTCAGTTTTGCAATGCAAGTGCAAATAATGAGAGTCTCTTGTGGACTTCTATTCTCAAAACGTAGCTACTAGCTAGTCAGGCTTTTGTTACTTTGTTTCACACCACTAGCTGTATTATTGGTTAGCATACAACCTGTGTAAGCTCATTTACATATACTGCACAAGAACTTCAAGTTAAACAAGCATTGCTTGAATTTCAGGGGGTGGAAATTCAGAAGCTTGCTGATATATGGCTCTGAATGTTACTGCACAAGAACTTCACAGTTTCAGCATCTTCTTCCTTTCATTCTGTAACAGATACGCTGCTTGGTAATGGACTTCTGGTCTTATGTTTGCGTGAATAAACTTGTGGTGACATTGTGCGTATTGATTTTGATTCCCTGTGAGCTGCATCACTGTCTCTATGAGAACTGTGATGTGATATAACTACTGCTGCATTTTATTGCATTGCTTTGTGCCTCCACTACTGCTTTGTATCAGTTCCAGTGTGCTTAACTGATGGTAAATTGGTTAAACTGATAGGTTAAACTGCTTGCATCCTGAGCTCAGTAAATTGGTTTCTTAAAATTCTCTAAGTTGCATCAACTAGCTTTCTTCATTCAGTACAATGCATCCCAAAACTGAATGCATCCCAGATTTATTTGCATTCAGTACACAACCAAACTTAAGAGCCACAACCAGAACTGATGTGTTCTTCATTCACTACAATGCATCCCAAATTTATTTGCATACAATAATATTCATGAATCATTTGCATATTTGCATTCATTTGCAGATTTTGTAAATTTATCTGAAAATCTTGTGAATGCTTGCACATTTATTTGTAAATGTATTGTCTCTACAAATGCTTTGATTACACAATATCTGAACCTTCTTCAGTGGCGACAACGACATCCACATGGGTCTGCAGTGGCGACGACATTGGCACCGGGATGTGGCGACGACGACAACGACATCGACACACGGGGCTGCTGCGACGATGATGTCGTCGCGGTGCTGCGGTGGCGACGACGACAACACGGGGCAGTAGTGATGCGAGATTACCTCGACATAAGGTTGTGGCCCTCACGTGATGTATGTATAATAGATGGATGAAATGAATGTATGTTGGATGTATGGATGTTGAATCATGTGTAAGCATTTGATTGGATGACTGTAGGAATAAAATTATATTGGATATGTTTTTTTTAATTCAGAATTTGTTACTAGTAGCGTGCAGTCTGCTGGGCACGCTACTAGTATCCACCATAATTCCTTTTTTTTAAATCCAAAAAATTGTACTACTAGCGTGCAGGGAGAACCGCACGCTACTTCTACTACTCGTCTTACTACTAGCGTGCGGTCTAAAAGGCACGCTACTAGTAAATTTACTGGTACCGCACGCTACTACTAAAAGTTAGCACTAGCGTGACTATTGTGGCCGCACGCTACTACTAACCAAAACCCGCACGCTACTACTAGCCTTTTCCCTACTAGTGGCTTTTCCTTTATGCTTACGACCAATAAACCGACTTGGCGCAAGTAACCCTAATGCCACAATGTATATAAGATGGGGAGACGGGGCTGTCGAGACAATAACTTCACAAAAATCATCACTACCACCACCAAGGAGGTGCTAGCTGTTCCGGGAAATGGATTGCCACTCACCCTCGTAGACGAGGACACTAAGGGCATCTCTAGTGGGCCGACGCATACCGGCGCCGCATCTGGTCCGAATCGGTCCGAATGGGTCGGCCCGCGAACAGAATTTGGGTCGCGGTCCGGCCTGTCTGGCCGTGGCGCCCAGCGGCGCGACGCAAATTGACCGCCCTGCCCGCTGTCAAGGACTGACGACCTCCCGCTAATGGCGACGAGACGTTAATGACGATTGGACGTCGCCAACCACCGCCGTCGACCTCCCGCGCGGCCGTTTCCCGCCACTCCTGTTTCCCGCCTCTCTTATTTCCTGTCCACGGCCGGAAAACCTCCCGTGCCCACGGCCGGAAAACCTCCCGCGCTCCGGCCGTTTCCCGCCCTGGCCTTGTTATATAAACGACGGCGACCGCCGAGCCGATGAGCGCCAACCTCTAGCACCACCACCGAGCGCCACAAAGCAGCACCAATCACCAGCCATGCCTCGCCGCCCGATCACCAACTCGATGAGGATCCAGGAGCTGTGCCGCGCCCGCTTCCCGGCGCCCTCCGACGAACTCGATGTCGAGATGCATGCCATCGAGATGGCCCGGACCCTCGCCGCCGCTGAGGTGGAGGGCTTCGAGCGGGAGGGGGTCGTGGCGACGCAGGCGCTGGAGGAGGTGGTCGAGGCGGCAGCGCAAGAGGCCGCCGAAGTCGCGGTGCGGGAGATCCACCACGTCACGGCCAGGGAGGCGGTGGAGGCGCCGGGCAGAGCCCAATGGGCTTGCCCTGATGCACAGGCATCAGGGTCGAAGAAAAATTTAGCGGTACCTACCACAGAAAATGGGCTGGTGCGTCAGGTTGGGCTGGAGGTGGTGCATCAGGGACGTGGCTGTCGCTCGCCTCTCCCGCAGGTGGCCTGCCCAAGTCCCAACCAAGACGCCGTCGCTCGCAGGTCCTCGCGATCACCAACGCAGCTGTGCAGCTCGCTGCCTCGGCAGCTCGCCCAATCAGGCTCTATCCATTAGTCCGCCTATTTTCTGTTCCGGTGGCCGGTGCGTCGACCTTCCTCAATCAAAAATCCTATAGATTCAACACTTAGCCGGTAATTTCCCAAATCCCTTTCTATTCTAATTGCGAAAATTGCGGCTAGTAGTAGATGAAACCTGTGAGATTTCTGCCTAGGGTTTATGCAAATGTATACGTATATGTATCACCGTCCAGATGTTCTTTGGAAAATTCAAGTCTGATGTGTATATTTATTTGTCAAATGCAGGTGTATTTAGCACGGGTTTATTATCAGGAGAATATTTCCATCACAAGATGTCATAGAAGACATGAACATTATCATCCTAATTTGAAAGAAGTGGTAAGAAAAAAAAAACTTGGTTAATGGACCTTGCCAACCAAGAAACTTTAATTTTCCATATCCAAGAGACCCATTTCGTGATTTTAATTTGGAGAGTTTGAAGAATCGAATGTACCAGAATAGTAGAAGGTAACGTGAAAACTTTAGCTAATCGAGTACTATAATTTTGTTCATTCTACTATAGTCCGTTAAGAATTAAATCTACTTTTTATTTTGCAGGTTATTGAGTCTTGATGTATTATGATGTATTTTGGAATTTGAAAATGCAAAACATCTTTTTCAAGTAACTTTGTCCATTGTCTCATCAATATACTGGTCATTTTAATTATTTATAAGTTGTCTCTTGTATGTCATATTATACATCTTAGAAATGTATATCATAGTTGTATATAGTATATCGTTGCTTGAAAATAGCCATAGTGAAGTGTGTATATCCACCGCTGTATTGGGATGGAAAGGATCACGCACCGACGCACATATAAAAGACAGGCTCCAAGCGTTCCGCGTCAAAAAAGTTGTCATTTTCCTCTCCTCTCTCCGCACGCCCGAAAACCTAAACGCCCCGACCCCCCACCCTCCTCAGATCTACTCTCTCCGTTTCATCAAAATTTAAGATGTTTTAGCTTTGCGAATGTAATTTATCTAGACATCATTTAGTGTGTAGGTTTCACTCGAATCTACACGCTAAAAGGTGTCTATATGCATTAGCTTCACAGAGCTAAAACATCTTGGAGTAGATCCTCACGCGACCCGGCCGCCGGACCAGAAACACTACCGCCGCCGCCTACAGCCGCCGACGCCTACTGCCTGGGCTGGCCTCGGCCTCCCGCACCTCGGTGCGGTGGTAGGTCTGGCCAGCCCGCAGCGTCGACGGGGAAAGTGGACCGAGATTCCCTTTTCCCGCTGTGAACCCTCAGCAGGCCAACCTCGCCGGCGCCCTCCATCCGATGTCCTGCTGGACCAACGTGGGGAGCTCCGCGCCCTCAAGCCCCACAGTTGGTCGAGCTCTCAGGTCAGTCTCTACCTTCTCCCCCCTCTTTTACACCTCTCTCTCACATTTTCTCGGCAGCAGAGAGGAGCAGCCGTTGTTGTCGGGGAGATGGCCGGCGGCGACTAGGCTCCCCGTCTCCCTCCGCACGTCGCCGTCCTCGCGCCGGTTGCCGTCTTCTTCCGCCCGTCCCTGTACTCGCGCGGGTCAGGACGAGTCCTTCCTTCCCGGTAAGGTCTTCCTCCTCCACCTCGCCTCGCCCTCTTCTCTCTTCAGCAGGGAACGGCCGCTGCCATGGCCTCCCGCACCTTGCTGCGGTGGTAGGCCGTGGCCTGCAGACGCCGGTGACGACGCGAGCCTAACCGAAGAGAGCTGTAGCGGCGGGACCTGGCCAAGGCTAGCAGCGGTGGCCCGTGTCGATGGCCGCGAAAATCGGTAAGCCCCCGCCCTCTCTCGATCCACTTTTCCTGGGCCGATCCACTTTTACCGGATCGATGTTTTCCGGATTGATATTACTCAAGTTTGCATAGTGCCGGCTATATATATGAATTAATATGTATATTTCCAACCAGGATATGATAGAAAGACGAGCCTGGTATCTATTCCCTCCGTTCGGATTTAATTGACACACATTTAGTTACACATAGATGTACATAGACATCAAACAAGTATAAATACAACCATATTTGGACAAAACCAAGTCAATTAATTTGGAACGGAGCGAGTACATGTTAGGGTCAATACTGCTGACGAACTTGGAACACATACAAGATTTGTTGACTTTTTTGCTTGGTTTAGCTCCTCCACTGCTTGGATCAGGTCGGAATTCTCCTCCCTCTTATCTTTTCTATTTTATGCATGTAGCATTCTGCTGTACTACCTACCATAGTTTTCTAAATACAGCTTTTGTGATTAACTGCTTTTGTTGAGCATTGTCATCTGATTTTATTTCAGCACTTTCGCCGGATGCTGGTTCAATTTTTGCTGTTAAGGAGGTGTTATGCTTGACCAAAGAAGCAGTGTGGCCAACATTCAATTCTTGCACTTAACAGGTTAGCCATCGGCAGCTTTATCTTCCAACGGAAATTATCCACTCTGCTTTTCATTAGTACCACGTTGCAGCAGCCAAATAGTCATGCACTAGCCCAGCATCTGTGTGTGCCTTTTGCGGAGATAATCTGCACCTCAAAATAGGTTCAGTTCCGAACAACGGTTCACTTGGCTAGCTAATAGAGCCATCCATTCTTTTTACAGATTTCTGATGTAGGTGCTCCTCCTCGCCTCCGGTGATGACCTGCAGCGCCTTGGCGAAAAGCTCCACCATTCGCAACCGTCTAAAGATGCTCGCTGGCTGTATAGCGTGAGGTGAGAAAGCACTCCATCCCCATCTTAATTCTATTTCGAATTTTGTAAGGATTTTGAGGAAAAGGTTCACCAGGACAAAAAGCTAATATGATCTATCTTTGGGATCGATTGTTGTTCATGTATCAGCTGCTTGCCTCCCGGACGGCCGACAAGGACATGACGATAACAAATCGGCGCTCGCGCCCGCTATCTATCTTTCAGGTATTTAGTTCGGTTCTCACATCCCGCCAGCGTCCACTTCAATGTTAGACCCGCTATATATGCATCAACGCGGATTTACTACCACCGGTGATAGCTACGCATGCGTTTAGAGCCGTTTGATGTGGTTTTGTGATTCGTGCTTCTGTTAACGTCGTCAAGTTGACAAGAGCCGTATCTTTTTTGTCGTGGAAAAAAGAAAACCGTGCCAGTTCATTTGAACGAAGGAACTGTATAAAAAACAAGGGCCATATGCGGTGCTGCGTTAACATTGTGTGGTAAGCCGTACCGCTCATGTCAGAAGACCACGTTCCCTTTCCTGCCAACGCAATCCAAACCGAATTACATGTGGAAAAGAAATTCCACCGAAACCATAGTGCTCTCCCACGAACCACCGCGCGCAATATCATCCCCGTCCCGGCCGCCGCGCCAAGCGCGCCTGACCTTCTTCCCTTCCGGCAGTAGCAGCCCTCCCTCCTCCAATGATCCAATCGACTCGCGAGTCGCCGGAGCGAGGCCGTACGCCGCGTCCAGGCGCGTTCGATTTGTGCAGCAAAACAGAATACGAACCGGAAAAAGAATCTAGAAAAAACATGAGGCTGTATGGGGGGAGATCGACGTCCTTGCAGTCAGATCCTGTCGCAGCAGCCTCACCGCGGAACCTCCACAACGAGCTCCCCGTCCCGGCCGGCCGCCGCGCCCCACCTTCTTCCCTTCCGGCAGGCGGCAGCCATCCCGTTCCCGCCCCAATCAACGCCGGGTCCACCTCCGCGCGTTTCCCCTACCGTGTCCGCCATGGCTTCCTGGCAGGTCGGGGAAGGAGGCGGCGTCGGGTGCCTCCACCTCCAACTCGCGCCACCGGAGGATCCCATCCCCCACCACGCACCGCAGAGAGGCCCATCCGCTCCGTCTCGTGCATCCCGCACGGCCGGCGGCCGCTGGTGGGGGGGAATCGATTGCGTCGGGCGGCGGACCCGGATGGCGCCAAGCAGCTCTGGCGCGGCGCCGGTGGCCGTTAGCAGCTTCTGGTCGTCGGAGCTGTAAGCTCGGGGGAGGGCCTGGTCGTTGGGCCACCGGCGTGGTTGAAGAAATCGTGGACAGAGTGGGGATGGTGGTGGACGAACGGGGAATGGGATGGTGCGGTACGGTTGTGTGGCAGGTGGTGGAAAGATATCTCCACGCGGTCTTGGACCGCTCGTTGCTAATCAAACACGGTCGGGGCAGAGTGACGGATAGCCAACGGCGTTAAAATCATCTACGGTGGAAAAGTTGCCTATAGGGTGATTCAATGGCCAGATGAGGGTGCAGTGCTACCACCGGTGGTAGCACACTATTTCCGATATATGCAAATTGAGTGTACTGAACATTTGGTATCATAGCATTTGCACAAACTGAACATTTGGTGGCTTATCAGTACAATTGTTGCCGAGAAGCTTACATTTAGCCTCTTTTGGTCTGCTAGCTGTCCCTTCAGCTTGCCATATCTTACACTGTATTGCTGTGGTGGTAGATTGCAGGTCGAGCTACACAAACAAATGCTACTCTGCCTTCGAGTACGAAGCATCCTTCCGATGGCCAACATCTGTGGTTCTACGAGAGCAACCAGCTCTAGTGGGTCTCCATCGGTCTCTGGCCACCGGCACAAAAGCCTCCTCTTTGGCGTCCCTTGTGGCCTTCACCCCAACCTGCAGGTCAATCTCCTCCTTCCCCAATAGTTCTGTACATGCTTTGGAGTCTCAATTCAAAAGTTCAGGGAAAACTTCAGTACATGCTTTAATTAAGTGATCGTATTGTTAGGCTATTTGTAGCTGTTGGATTGCGTACAACTACACCTCGGCTCTACCGTGTTGACCTCTACGTCTGATGGATATCAGATCCCCTGCATCTAATGCCGCCATGTTCACTCTGTGACGCCACGCCATGCCGCGTCCTCTCTGCAATGTTCACCTATACGGTACCAGGTAGGTAAAACTACTGTAGCTTCTCCTTTCTTTGCGTTCCATGTTGTATGCTAAATTATGTTGGATATGTCAATCAGCAGCTTATCTTCTATGTTGATCTTCAGGTCATCACCAACAAGACATTGTTGTCAGACTCATCCAGAAAATATTCAGCAGTATGGAGGGGCGGCAAGCACCGCATCGACAACGGCCTCACCTCAGCCCCACGGTATGACCATCCTCTTTATCAGCTACTGTGCTACCTTTCTGTCTTTCATGCAAGCCCTGATGTTGAATATTTGTTCCCAGCTTGCTGTAGGGTGGAGATGGCTATGCGTGCGTCGTTCCACCCTGGGGCGTGGCTAGAGGAAGTTGTGAAGGTGGAGGCTAGAGGAAGCCAACGTGGAGCTGCCGACGGAGTCGTCCATGACCAGAACTAGATATAAGATGAGGAGTGGGATGCTACTGCTGCCCGCGATACATGTGGAAGTTTCAGGTTTGTGGTCCTTGTGCCTACCAAATGTTTGACTATATACTCCTGCACATGTATTCATAACCTGATACCTGAATTTCTTCAGGTAAACAGTATCTGAAAACGCTGATTTCGACGAAGCAGGTCAACATAAGATTGGTAAAAGGTTTTATGCAAGCCTCACTGCGGTAGACTATGGATTCTCGACTTCTTCGCCTGTCCACCGGCATTGCGGATTTCGCTCTGCATCACCATGTCGCGTTCTCCTACGCCGTGAGTAAGTTCGTAATTTCTAGAACGCTGCCTGTGTTACAATGTACGTGCTCAGTTTCAAATCTTCTGCTGTATCCTAATTGCCACATTGTAAGTGAAACAAGTTGTTATCTCTAGCTTATACCGTTTTCTGTCAAACTCGATTTTTTTTTTTGCTAAGTAAGCTTACGGGTCGAACTATCCTCTATGTAGGAAATTGTTTCCTTAGCCTTACAAAGCTTGAACTGCTGTTCATGGAGACTTTGAATGCTCAGAAGGTAATCTGGAAATTGCAACCATCTTGAGCATACGATTTATGGTGTCCCTCGCTCTTTTGCCTACTAGGAATGTCATTTCCTTGCAATCGGTATAGATTTTAAAAGGTCTGCCTTAGTCTTTATCTGATTGTCCGGCTCTTATTTTTCATCTTGAATAGACGAATTCGTTTTATCTTCTGCTATATAGTACAACGATTGTGTCTCATGCTTTCCTTTTTGACAGGAACCGCTGAGCATTTTATGTTACCTCACTACTGCTAGGTGCAACCGTGGCCGCTGCAGAAGAACTTGAGAAACCGCATCTGTTTGCCGGCATAGAGAAGGCCAGTAGATGAGGCCGCAGGAATGGCTCGAGGTGAAAGCTCCATGGGTAGACGATGATCGCAAGAATAGGTTGTTTTTAGAGGCTCAATGTAAAGAAGCTAGGTACATCAATATTTGTTTCTAGAGAGACCCTTTATCAAAGTGTTCCCTCTGAATGGACACGCTCAGTGTTATGTTGATGTTGACTGCACCTTGATCAACCAGGCTATTAAACGATCTGTCTGACCGTTGTTCCCGGGCAAACTCTTCAGTCAAAAGATTACATTTTCTTCAGTTGCAAATCTCTTCAGTTCCTGTCTTCGCCTTTCAGAATTGGAAAATGAGATCTAGCTGTTTTCTTTTATTTATCACAACGTTCTCCCTCCACGTGTATAAGGAATGTGTCCTCGAACGCGCGACTATCTGTTTGCGGTTTGTTGAAGGCATGAAATCATGGCTTTATATTTCTGCTGCTTTCTTTGTCTTTTTATTTCTTTGTTTTTATCTAAAATTTTCCTATGATACGTTGTGCATCGTCGTAGTTCTTTGCACTTTATACCAAACGACTTGGCCCAGCAAATATTTTTGCGTAACAGCTGCGCCATCCGATCCTCTCAAAAAAAAAAAAAAATGCTGCGACATCTGTAGGCTTTGAGGGTGGAAAGCGAGGCGGTAGGTGTGCATCATCCTAATTTTTTGCGCTTCTTCCTAAACGATTTGGATCAGCAAGCGTTCTGCCTAATAGCCGCGCCCGGGGATGCAGAGAGAAGTCTAGTCTAATATGAATTAAGAAAAGAACAAGCTCATACTCGAACAAGAGCTAGCGTTCGCAGTTTCTTTATCAACGACAAAAGGTCAATAACACAAGATAAGCCCAGCCGGAAAGGATGGAAGGGAATGCTAGGTTGGGAGAAATCTAAATTGCAGGACATGAAGAGCATGCATGCCTGAATAGATAGGGGACTGATACTAACAACAGATCTTCATGACCCATGGAAGAAGACGACTGCTTACTCATATTAGACAAATGAAGAGCATCCAGGCCTTGATCTCTAGTTTAATGGATCAATTGTTCCTCCTTCTGGTGGAGCTGGCGACGGGGACCACCTTCCAAGGGCCCTCGCCGGTGGTGGTCACGGCCCTGCGCCGGTGGTGTTCATGTCCAAGGGCCCCATGACGTCCGTTGCGGTCACGGCCCCTGCGCCGGTGGTGTTGACCCTCACAGCGGCGCTACCCGTGGCCTTAATGGCGCCTGCGCCGGCGGTGTTCACCCTTCCAGAGCCGCCCGTGGCATCAACGGCCCCTGCGCCTTTGGTACGTAGTCACGTCCCAATTACCCATGGCGCGGAAGATGGTCACAGCCTCAGCGCCGGCCGTGGTCACAGCCGCGACAGATCTTTTGAAGGCGTCATGGCTTGATGGTGTGCTACGAGTAGGGAGGATTTCCGACCCTGTGGTGCGATTGGATTGCGACTATCTTCACCTCTTCTAGGTCTGCTATCCTTCTCAACGGAATTCCTGGGAAGTGGATCAATCTCAAACGCGGGCGGCGGCAAGGTGACCCGCTGTCCCCGTATCTGTTCCTGCTGGTCGCAACGTGTGGCAGATGATCATCCAGTCTGATCCGGTGCTTGGCCACCCTCTAGAAGATGGCCTTCCGTGTCCTGTGCTTCAATACGCGGATGACACCATGCTGATCATGCGAGGGGATGCTGCGTCGGCGCGTAGGCTGTGCTGCTCCTTGATCAATTTGCTGATGCTACCGGTCTCCGGATCAACTTCCAAAAAGCACCGTGGTCCCAATGTTCATGGAGGATACAGTCATCGCTGAGGTTCAACAAGCTCTCGGATGCAAGGTCGAGGGCTTTCCGCAAACATATCTCGGCCTCCCCCTCTCCTGCTCCAAGCTTCGGGCGGATGCGTTGAACCCTTTGATTACCAAGATTGACAAGTATTTGTCAGGATGGCGAGCGCTGCTGCTGTCCTCTGGAGGGAGACTCGTTCTCCTCAATGCAGTGCTGGACGCGCTGCCCGTCTACGCCATGCCCGTGCCGCCCCCCGTGATCCGGGCTATCGACGCACTTCGGCTTGCGTTTCTCTGGAACGCGGCAAAAAAGCCTCCGGTGCCAAGTGTTTGGTCGCATGGACCACGGTCTGCCGTCCGAAGCATGAAGGGGGGCTGGGCGTCCGTTCGCTGGCCCTGCAGAACGACTGTCTGCAGGTCAAGCTGCTCCATCGCCTCCATGCACGCCTGACCTGCCGTGGGCTCGGTAGGTGTGGCGGATGCTCGACGGCCCCATCAGCACGCGTAGCGCCGCCCTGGCTGGGCCGCACTGGGAGCACCTCTGCTCGCTGATGCCGCTCTACGGAGCGTCGCCGCGGTCACCGTCGGGGACGCCAGACCACGGCGTTTTGGCTCGACAGATGGGTGGGAGAGCAGTCCCTCTGCCACGCCGTCCCGGCCCTTTTCTCCCACTCCACGTGCCCCGACGTCTCGGTGCGTCAGGTCGTTGCCGGCGGCATTGATGCGGTCCTTGTCCCCAGGCTTTCCGCCGTAGCCGCCGTCGAGCGCGAGTCGCTCGCGGACTTGATTGAGGGCCTCGCCGCGGCGCCCGGCGGGGCTGATGAACGTCGCCTCCTACACTGCCGAGGCCCGAAAGGCGCCTTCTCGTCCTCGGCGCTGTACAGATTGTGCAACCTGGGCGGCGTCGACGCGCCGTTCGTCTGGCAGAGCTGCGCCCCGTCGAAGGTGCAGTTCTTTGGCTGGCTCCTTCACCACGACCGGGTCCCCACCCGCAGCGCTCTGCTCAGGAAAAAAATTCTCACTCCTGAGGAGGCGCTGTGCCCCATCTGCGACCACCCGGAGGAGACGAGCTCGCACCTGTTCTTTGGGTGCAGGTTTGCGACCCAGTTTTGGAATGCGGTGGGCGGAGCTCCCCCACCTGGCGCCTCTGTCGGGGACGTGCACCTCCACCCCGCGCCGCGCGGCATCTCGCCGAACACCGCCTCCACATGCACCCTCCTCTGCCTTTGGCATCTGTGGAAGCATCGGAATGGTGTGGTGTTCCGCGGCGAGCGCCCCTGTCTTCCCCACCTTCTGAAGAATTGCCATGACGACGCAGTCCTCTGGAAGCCGAGGCTCCCCCCGAGCTCCAACATGAAGCGGACGACTGGCTTCGTCTGTTCACCCTCATGTAATCTTGCTGTTGCTGTCACACACTTTGGGTTTGTAGCGGTCTCTCATTTGCTGCGGCACTCCCTCTCCCCTCGCTGTAAATCTCCGTTATTTACATGTACCTTGGTCATGACCACATATAAATGAAAAAATTCAGGTGAAGGGTTTTCTCTCTCCCCGGTGAAACTTCAAAAAAAAAAAACGAGTAGGGAGGAGGAGTGATGGGCAGCAATGGTTGTTTCCTGGGGTAGCTGAGCGCGCTATCAATGGTCTGCATGCGACAAATATACCTCCATTTCTTCGTGATTCCTTTCACCTTTTGACTGGTCGACGGTCCAACAATATTTTCTACGGCCATAGAAAAAAAAATTGCTCCTTGCTGAGCGCATTTGTAATATACTCCGTCCAAACTCGCTTTCTGGCAACATGAGCTGATGCAACCCCCACTGAAGGAGGCAGGTGCATATACGAAATATACATCCAACTGCTCCATCTACACGGACCGATCCAAATGAAGGACAGCACAATAAAATATTATAGTGCTGAAAGTGTAGACGGAAGGCAGAATTGGTGGATCGCTCAACGCTAAAACAGCCCGCGCATTCCTTTCATCATATAGAATCACATTACACGGGTTAGATACAAATACATCCTTGATGCACAAGGCTAGCTAACAGACCCATACACAGACATATTACATATTCTGTCATCTTTCGTCAACCTCAACGGGCCGCAGAAGATTGACATCAAGGATTATGCAATGGCAATGAGAGTGGCTTTGTGAAAATATAACCAACTTGATCATTAAAGGAGAGACTAGCTAAATACCCTCTGTGTTGCCACAGGTCCAAATAAGTAGATGTGTCAAAACAACAATAAGAAGTCATATTGTGATGATTTACTTAACATCGACACACGTGATGACCATCTATGTCATTTTCTTGGTTCCACCACTACATCTGCCTTTCAGCAAATGCAAGTAAAAAATGCATCAACTTTTTAGGAAACCCCCTCAAGACGACAAAACTTTGCCACTATTTCCATGTATAAAAAAGCGGACATGTAGCAATGACCATTCGTCCCCTCACTTTCAATAACGACAAAGGTGTGGCGGCAGTGGCCAACTAAAGTTTTCAATAATAAAGAAGGACAATTATATGTAGTGATCCATCACCACACATCGTTTGATTCAATTCTTTCATGTCGTGTCTCCTTCTCCGGCAATTAGACCGAAAACAAAGCATCAAGATCATCTAACACGAAATTAAGGTCAAGTGGTAATTTAATATGAAGAGGATCTAGCATAGCGCAACTGTGTCTAGCCAAAGGATTGAAAAGTTCCTTCATGACAAACAACCTGCATGACTAATTATTTTTGGACACTGAATGAACCATTCACCTGTTGCAGAAATTCTTTTTTTACCAATAATCTCGTTGAGAAGCTCCATATTTTAGAGAAAAAACATTGTTCTTTAACAAAAGCCCTTATTATTATCACCACTGTGACCTATGTACACTCTGCATGAAAAAGGCAAATAATCAAGTCAATGGGAGTAAGATAGAAATATACAATCAACCAAAAACATCTGAAAAATAGCAAACTATCCATTCTCTACATATATATTGTTGTGATTCCGTTAATATAGTTGTTGTTTGGAAAATTGGATTGTATTAAATAGCCGATGCGAGATTTATACAAGTACAAGTCCTAGCAACAGCGCTTGGTTAGACCCTACTCCTGTTTGTGATGTATGGGTTACCTGAATGTATGCTCGGTGATGAACCCTAATAAGGAGGCTACAACTTGTCTATGGTGTGTGAGAAATGGCATATCTCGGGTGAGATGCGTATGTGTGGTCCGATCTGACTCAGCTTCTCCTAGGTCCTTTATATACATGAGGACCTAGGGTTATAGGTGCCGATTCGTTCGCTATGTCAGTGAGTGGATCCTAACAAATCATATACCCAATCTAATGTTGGTTTGCAACTAACATCCCAAAGGAACCTTAGAGATAACTACAGCTTGATTTGCAGCATGATCCTTACTTGGAGGTGGTGCCGAGAGTAATGCGACCGAGCGCCCCCTTTGCGCACCGAAGATACCTTGTGCCGAGTGGTTAGGCATTCATGCCTGGTGGGCCTACCCAGGGTCATGACCTCGTCGGTAGCCCCCAAGTTCTTCATTCCTGATGTGGACTCCCCAATATTCCATGCTCTTTCAATGTGTTTGATGCAAGACTTTGCTTATAAATCACAGAAAATTGTCCTATGCTTTGTTCTAGAGATAAGATAGATACACTAACTCTCTGAAGGGCCGATGTCACGCATCCGATCATCTTTACACTAGTGGATGGTAGATTGGTTTGCCAAACACTAGGTGTTTACCCTACGATGGGTCTTTGAGGGGGCTAATATCACCAGCCAATCATCTTTTCTCTAGTATCTAGCAGATAGGGCCACCAAGCACTTGGGTTTTTCCATACTCTGGCTCTCTTTGGGGGCAGAGGGTACCCAAAAAATCATAAAGTTGACTTAATTGTGTTGAAAAGCCACCGAATCCCCTCCATTCGAGAGAAGCGAGAAGCTGTAACACCCAGCGGAGGGTTTTTTCTAAGAGGGTACCCGTGCGACATGGCTGTCGTATCTCGGTTTGCACGTCAACACTTCCCATGTTTCTTCTCCTTCCTATTGTGCCACCACCCCAACACATCGAGAATGCTTGTGTGGATCGAGGAGTGGGAGATTGCGACAAGAGGAGAAAAGTTATGGAGGCACCTCAGGCGATTTATTCCTTGCATGAATCTGATCTAAGCAAGGAGCCCTTGATGCTCCCTCGATGGAGTGGGCCACCTCAGAGATGGTCAAAGAGACGCTTGCTTCCCTAATGACGGGTGGGGGAGTGATTCCACTACTTGTTGAGATCGCGTATGGAAGCCCGATGCAAAACTATGCGAGCCATGGCACCATACTGGTCGACGTAAGTTTTGCTTGATAAACATGAGCTTATGAATCTGGTGTTGGAATTATCAAATGAGCAACACTAGCCCTACCCACTCCACGATTAGTGAGCAAAGGCAAATCATATGCAATATCCATAAACTGGTAGAGCAAAAGTAGGGAAGACTCATTCATTTGTTGCAATATATTTCAGGACAATATGTTGCCCTAGGGAATACCATTCTCGTCAAGATCAGATCCCTAGAGATATGCATTTTATATAAGGAATTGTAGCCTAAAAACACCAACTTCATCATAAGAAAATCATGTTTATGATTATTATAGGGTCCATGATGAGGCCAAAACGTGCAACCAAGAACCTTGTTAAAGATATCAGCATGAGTATCATGATGAAGTTCAAGTGGATTTTTCATCTCAATGGTGTGACTAGGAAGCATATATAAGGAAACTAGGCCTGGAGACTGCATCACTGAAAAAATACAAATGCAAAGATGCATGAGCTTGCAAAGTGAGAACGGTTTCAACAAATGTGACGATGTTTGGGTTCAGTAGTGACGTTTTGTTGGTGAGTATGTGGTCAATATACACAATGTGAGATGCCTAGATCATGAAAGAAGAAGTGGAGGATATGATGAAGTATATCATACTTTCCACGCAATCCGTTTGCACATGAATAATTTTGCGATTACGGAGGCATTCGAGATGCTTTTGAATGTCAATGAATACATGGTAACATCAGATTTGTGTTTTACTAGGTCGAGCCAAGTAAACCTATATATAAGCATTAACAAAAAGTGGCATAAATGTGATATCCGCTATAAGAAGTTTAGGCAGGGCCCGACACATCAAAATAAGTAATTTCTGACGGAGATGCTTTAGTGTTTTACATTTCGATTAGGCTATTTTTTTCGCCCCTACCAGAGATTCGAGAATTTCGCGAAATTGACGAAATTTCGAAGAGAAAATTAAAATTTCGGTCAGATTTGAAGTCTAGAGTTTAAATTTATAAGGCAAAAATTAAAAGAGGTGAGCTGAAATCGAATTCACGACCCAGCACAACGCTGTAGAACCCTTAACCACTAGGCCACTACCAAGTCTATAACATATATACGGATTTTCACTTCTTATACGTACGTGTTACGTATTGAATTTTTATAAATTATATCGAAAATTTTGGACGAATGTTTGTTTTCTCGTCCTTCACCGAGATTCGTAAATTTTGCGAAATTCGGTCGAAATTTCGACGAAATAATTTTCCCTGTGCTTTACACTAGTGAACATACAGAATGGCAGTTGATAAATTTTGCCCTCTGGATAATGGGAAATCATGAAGACAAAGAAGATATTGAACGATTATCAAAGCTGGGCGACTTAGGCGACATTGAAGTGACAATGGCCTAGCAAATGATTCTACAAGTCTCCTTTTTGCGGGATCAGACAAACAGAAAATGACCAATACACTTCTCTGTCAACCGAACTTGTGTAAACTGAGGACGATGAGTCGACGACTCAACAAGACCACTAGGAACTAACAAGGATGCAGACCCGGGCGGCCGGGAATCACCAGCCGAATTGGTAAGCCGCGACGCCGACGAGGAGCATGGCAAGGGACACGTAGAGGATTCTTCTCCCAATGGCGCCACGCGCGTGCATCTCCGCCGCGCCAGCGATGACGACGAGGAAGGCACGGAGCTTGTCGCTTTTGGCGAGATCCAAAAGATCCAGAGTGGCGGCGGCTACCTTCCAGGAGACCTTGCCGCCCTGATCCTGCTCATTGCCCCCAGCGCCGCCAGTGCCGTCACCTCCAGGGCCATGGGTGTTGTCGCCCCAGCGCCGGTGGCTGGCATGGGCAGCTGTGCGGCGATGAAGCCGATTTTCACAGACCCTGCGCCCGTTGTGTCCACGTTCCTAACGTGGCCGGCGAAGTTCACGGACCCTGCGGCCACGGTGGTCACCGTCCAACCACCGCTGGCCGCGCTGTTGGCGTCCACGGCGGCTAAACCGGTGGTGGGCACGTTGGGAGCACCGGTGGACTTCACGGACCCTGCGTCGCTTGAGTTAACAACAATCCCTCCCATGGGGACCGCTGCGCCGGCGGGAAGGCAGATATCCACGGACCCTGCTTCCTTGGTGGTCACAGAATTTGCAGTGGCGACCGCCATGGCCTCGACAGCAGTGTTCTTGGGAGCTTTGGCTAACTTTTCTATTTTAATATCTAACTAAGTAGCACTCGGAAGAGGAGTAAAGATGGGACTGAAGTGAGCTGAGATCTGGCCGAGCATCTCGAGAATATAAAAGCTAAACCGAGACCCTGCTGCCCGCTCTCGATCGACGAAGCCGCCGGGAAACTGCTGGGTTGCTACGGGTTCGGACGGTGGGCTAGACCTATTACCGCGTTCAGACTCTTTCGTTTAGTGGCTTCTAAAGCATAGGACGGAAAGTTAGACCAAAGGACGGAAAATTAAACCAAAGGATGTAAAGGATATTATACAGCAGTATCTATTACTTTCGGACTCCCATTGTACTAGCTAGTACTCTCTTCATCCAGAAATAAGTGACTTCAATTTCTCTATATTCATACGTTTCTAGACAGTTTTAGCTAATAGATATATGTGATTCTACAAAATTCCAAATCACTTATTTTCGGACGGAGGAACTATTCTTGTTGTTCTCTCTTTGTGCGTTGCTGCTTTGCTCGTATGTTTCTTTTCTCTTTTTATTTTCTTCTTGTGTTGGAACAAACACGCTTTCTTTTGAACGCTTCTTTTCATTTTCTTTAATTTAGCTTTTGTGGTACTTCTTAAACAAGACTATTTTTCATAATTCATAATTACCAATTCTCTATCCAATTTATTTCTAAACTTTATTTCTTTTCGTCCACGTAGCTGCGCACTTCACTCGCCCACTCTTGTTCACACCTGGCCATCTCAACGGTGGCCTCGCCTCCGCTGCCACCGCCGCCCGTCCTCCTCGACGTGCCATCTACGAAGTCCACAAGGGGGACCGGCCATCTACGAAGACGACGAGGAGGTTCACCGTGCCTTCCCTTACTTCCATCACTACCCGCATTCAGGCCTACTAGACACCACAACCACGCCGATCATGGCGCCACCTCGCCCGCGCGCCACAGAGTCTGTAAGGGCTTGGAAGACGATGCAGAGATGCGCCGCGCCATGCCTCGCCATTCGGCTTTCCCAACGTCGCAGACACATGGATCGCAACACCTCCTCGTCCTCTTTAGAGGCGGCACCACACGCCGCTCCCACGCCGCCAGTCCCCGTTGACAAGGAAGAGGAGCCAATGAAACATGGGACACAAAGGGAAGGAGGGAGAAAGACAGGCGCCAGGCGGCGAGGGCATGGCAGGGGCTGCCGGAGGGAGCCAGGGGATGCGGCCTAATCTAGTGGCGACACGCTGAACGAGCCTTGTTAATTCTTCAAGGATTAACCGCTTCCCACCGGTCACATTGGCGGGTAGCGGGGCCACTAATCGACGTTGGTTGGCTGCAACACTACTGCGGAGACAATCTAATGCGGCAGCGGGCCGAGGATCAACTCAACTTGACTGATTCGGCTGGTGGCATCCCATGATTCGGCGGGAATTGTGGGAGTTGCGGCGAATGTCCCGAATGGAGAGAATGAGGGGTGAGGTGGCTGCGGGGATGTTTTGGTCAAAAACATCATGGTGTTGGCGAGCGACGGTGAAAACCGTCACGAATTGGCCTGTCATGGCGATGGTCGACGGCAAGGAAGTTTGGCCATGGCGGTTGGGTTCCCACCACATAGGTTTTTGTGTTTAATCACCATATACAGACTAGCCACGCGTGTGCCCCAAATTTGTGGCATTTTATGCCAAAATATTAGAGGATGCCCTAATGTTGACACAACTATATAAGGACAGATCAATGCCAAAAAAAAAAATGGTTGAACCATATTTTACATAAGGCGTTGGAGATGATCTAAGCAAAGCACGCCACGAATGTTCTTTGTGCCGTTAAAATGGAATTTCAGGCCGGGCTCACCAAAAGCTCCCACCGTGCCCTGAGTCACAAGATTCCTAGTAGAGTAGATCACCCTTGCAATACCGTGAAAGCATGCCACTCGCGCCTTCCGGGTATTCTCGCGTCAAAAGGTCATTTGCGCGTGGACCCTTCCTATTTATATCTATATGGCTATATCTCACCCATCTCTCCCTTCATCAGTTCTCTCATCTCTTCCCTTCCGCGCAGCTGTCGTGCAGACCGGTCACACTCTGCTTCTAGTCCATGTAGCTGTCCCAATCTCTTCTTCTGTCTACAGCAATGGCGGTAGTCAATATTGACAAGAACAATGACGACAGTAGCAATTCCGACCATTTGGCCATCGACGTAGAGATGGTGTCGCCAAGAGTGGAAGAAGACGACGGCGAGAAGAAGGTCTACCGCATCATTTGGCCATCGACCGGGAACACGGCCGGTGCAGGGGCCATTATCACCGCCGGCGCAGGGAGCGTGTCCCTCAGCGGTGGCACCGGCGGAGGGGCCGTGAATACCAGCGGCGCAGGGAGCGTGAACACCTACTCCGGCGTGCCGGCCGCGGCAGACAACGATGAGGAGGAGGACTGCGCCAAGAAGATCCCCTGGGCGGTGGGAGTCCTCGGTGGCCTCGCTGACGCCGCGGCCATCGCCGCGGCCGTGCACAAGAGCCCACGAGGTGCCCCCGCACACGGCGGCGAGGTGGCGTATCGCGTCGGCCTACTGGGCGTCTTCGCCGCCGGCGTGGTGGAGATGGTGGCCGCGTACTGGCTGAGCCGTGACAAGAACAGGAGCCGACCCACCGGGAAGAGAATCATGTACGTTTCCATCTGCACGCTCCTGCTCGCCATGGCGCTCGACGGCGTCGCCATCCTGCTCAACAAGTGATCCAGTTCATGGAATGGATCAAGCAACTCGATCGATCGTCCGGTCCTTGTGGTATTGAAAATAAATCATCGTCGTGCTGCTCTAGCTATTGTGAACCGGTGTTTCACTATTGCGTTGGTTAGTTAGTCACCCAGCTCTTGAGGTTGGTTCTCTCCTTTCTCTCTCCTCTATCTCTTTCTCTCCCACTTGAGAGTCGCTGCTTCTTGCCCGGCGCCGCTCAAGCGGCTCTCCGCCGGCTCTGCCGGCCGAAGAGAGGCTGGAGATGGTGGCTGTGGCTCTCTGTATAGGTTAGGCTTCCTCCTGCTCTCTGTAGTTTTAGGGTTAGAGTTAGGTTTTCCGTCCCTTGTGGCGTTTTGCGTGTTGCTATGCTGCGCTCCTCTGCTGGTACGCCTGCCAAGTACCAGCCGGCTGTCTCGGGCGTTCTCCGGCGAGCTTTCAAGGTGGAAGTTTGGCGGTAGACTGTCGGCGGCTGAGAGCTGCTTCAATAAGGGCAGATCTGGTCATCCCCTTGTGAGATGTGGCGCTACTGAATCTCCTCCGGCCGGCCGTGGAGGCGAGGAGAGGAGATGCGGTGGTGACTGCTTCATCAGATCTGGTGATGGTGCTGTGGGGTTTCTTGCGCTGGAGCTACCGAGCAGCTTCTGGCGTGCGGCGGTGGAGGTGAGGCGGCTTGTTAAGCTCCAGTGGCTGGAGGCGGCGGCTGGTTTCATCTCTTCGGCGACCTCTTCTTTCTCCAATAAGCTCGATGGTTGGCTTCCGTTTCTGGAGGTCAATGGTGACCACTCTGCAGCGGACGGAGTACAGGTGATGCCTCTTCCTCTGGCCGGCCATGGCGGCGAGGAGTGGAAGGGGTACCGCTGGTCTTCTCCTTCCTCTGCTAGGTGGTGGTTCGTGATTCTGCTGCAGCCTGGAGCATCACACACGGTGGACTTGATTGCCGCCGTGATCTTTGGCCGTTTTGGTGGCCTATCTTCAACCTCCGAACTGGAGGCCTGCTGGATTCGGCGCCGGAGCTCGGCGTTGCGGTGCAACCAAGTGGTTTGTCCCCGGCTGCGGCGTGATAGCCGGCGTCTACAATCCTCCGCCGGAAGGGAGAGACCGAGTGACTCAATGGGCTCCGATCTCGGTGCTCTGCGCATCTGGAGATCGCCGGCGGCGTGTGGCAGAGTCACCTTAGGACTTGATTGCTTTATATTTTTTAGTCCTAGGGTGTTTTTCGTAATTGCACTGACCTTAGCTTCAAATTTATGGTTTCCCAGGGCAAGAGTTGTAAAGGGCCTTAGTGCAAATTTGTATCTGCTAAGTGGATCTATATGAATGCAGCATCGGGGTCCTCTGGGCCCCACCCTTGTACAAAAAAAAAACTATTGCGTTGGTTATAAAAGGTGCAGTTTTTTTATAATTAAGGTAATCATGTTCTCCTACAAAGAGATTCGTCACGAGGAGTAAATAGATACATGAACTGTAAGGACAAAATAAGGACAGCTGTATTTGTTGAGCTAGATTATACACTACAGGAAAGCTTCGAGGCGCCGAGGGCCGGCCGCTACGCCGACAGCCAAAGGTCAGCCCCCAAGCAGGCCGTCGGCGTAGAACTGCCGTCGGCGTATGGCCCGCTGTGCCGAGGGCCGCCCTCGGCATAACTCGGCCGTAGGCGTAGGGCTTTAAGATGCCGAGGGTGGCCGTCGGCACAGATCCCGGCCCTCGGCACAGCGTCGACACGAGCAGGCGAGTAACAGCGGCGTGGACCAAATGTAGGCATTTGTACATTTAATTATTTGCTTTTAATTATGCTCATTTGTTTATTTATCTAAATAATTTTAATGCTGTTATATTATGTTAACCAAATGTAGGCATTTGTACCCTCCGAATAGCGGTCTCCATCTTCCGCACATAAAATGACGTCGTGATTCATCTCGTCGGTGGAAAATGACCACCGGAGCGCCGATAACAAGCTAGTATGTTTCTATCATGTGCACTCTTGTTGGTCCTTAGCATGTCGATGTCCCTAAATAGTTATCTGAGGAAAGAAAATCCCTAGCGTACATGTCTATCTTAAGATGTATGGTGAGCGTATAAAGATGAGTATAAGTACAAGGGAATATTTTGGGAGACAAAGACAAACATATACCGAGAAGATACAACTGCCTCCACCAACATGCATGTACAAAACCGACAACCCAGGAATTTTAGAACCACCATCACCAATTGTCCTTACGAGCCGCAACATAGCCATCGATCGAAGACTTCACTAACACAACACACCTCATGCTTCTCTCTTCCCAACCTGAGACCACCACCGAACGTCAAGCTAACCGCCAAATAGTGAACTGGTTGGATATCTTGGTCATCGAAGGTTGCTCATTTATTTATTTATCTAAATAATTTTAATGTTGTTATATTATGTTAACCAAATGTAGGCATTTGTACCCTCCGAATAGCGGTCTCCATCTTCCGCACACAAAGACGTCGCGATTCATCTCGTCGGTGGAAAATGACCACCGGAGCGCCGGTATCCCACGAAAACTTGCGTGTTGCCCTAGAATACATATGCACAAGTGTGGTGGAAGCTTCCTATATGCAATACATAGCTCTCGGGTGCAAGACTGTTCGCGCGCGCGATAACACTAAGAAAACTGCGCCACCTATAGGAGTAAACTCCCACTACGGGTCAAACGGAGGGCAACCGATGGAATCATGATCCCAACCTTGGTTTTCCATGTAGGTATGACCTATTCAAACCTAAACCAATAGAAAAGTACATTGGTCAACCCTCGCGAGGAGAAAGCTATAGGGTAGACCCGCGGGTCCCATTTCCTAGGGTTTCTCTGGAAAAGGACCGCCGGAATCCCACAAGAACCTGCATGTGGACCTAGGGTATGTGTCCATGTGTGTTGGAAGGTCCATAGATGCAATGTCTAGCACCCCGGTGTGACCTTCTTCACATGCGTGCGATAACACTTAGCAAAAATCCTAGACGTGCAGGTGAAACTGTCCCTCTGCGGGTATACCGGGGGCTACAATGTGTTACATGGTCCAAACCTGGGTTTTCTATGTAGGTATGACCTATACAAACCTAAACCAACAGAAAAGTGCATTGGTCAACCCTCGTACGGAGAAAGCTATAGGGGTAGACCCGCGGGTCCCATTTCCTAGGGTTTCTCTGGAAAAGGACCGCCAGACCGCCGGAATCCCACAGGAACCGGCGTGTGGACCTAGGACATGTGTCCATGTGTGTTGGAAGGTCCATAGATGCAATGTCTAGCTCCCCGGTGTGACCTTCTTCACATGCGTGCGATAACACTTAGTAAAAATCCTAGACGTGCAGGTGAAACTGTCCCAGTGCGGGTATACAGGGGGCTACAATGTGTTACATGGGCCAAACCTTGGTTTTCTATGTAGGTATGACCTATACAAACCTAAACAAACCAAAAAGTACATTGGTCAACCCTCGTACGGAGAAAGCTAAAGGGGTAGACCGGCGGGTCCCATTTCCTAGGGTTTCAATGGAAAAGGAGCGCCGGAGCGATGGAATCCCGCAAGAACTTGCATGTGGACCTAGGATATGTGTCCATGTGTGTTGGAAGGTCCATATATGCAATGACTAGCGCCCCGGTGTGACCTTCTTCACATGCGTGCGATAACACTTTGCAAAATCCTGGACGTGCAGGTGAAACTCTCCCGCTACGGGTATACCGGGGGCTACAATGTGTTACATTGTCCAAACCTTGGTTTTCTATGTAGGTATGACCTATACAAACCTAAACCAACAAAAAAGTACAATGGTCAACCCTCGTACGGAGAAAGCTATAGGGGTAGACCTGCGGGTCCCATTTCCTAGGGTTTCACTGGAAAAGGAGCGCCGGAGCGACGGAATCCCGCAAGAACTTGCATGTGGACCTAGGATATGTGTCCATGTGTGTTGGAAGGTCCATATATGCAATGTCTAGCTCCCCGGTGTGACCTTCTTCACATGCGTGCGATAACACTTTGCAAAATCCTGGACGTGCAGGTGAAACTGTCCCGCTGCGGGTATACCGGGGGGCTACAATGTGTTACATGGTCCCAACCTTGGTTTTCCATGTAGGTATGACCTATACAAACCTAAACCAACAGAAAAGTGCATTGGTCAACCCTCGTACGGAGAAAGCTATAGGGGTAGACCCGCGGGTCCCATTTCCTAGGGTTTCTCTGGAAAAGGACCGCCGGACCGCCAGAATCCCACAAGAACCTGCATGTGGACCTAGGATATGTGTCCATGTGTGTTGGAAGGTCCATAGATGCAATGTCTAGCACCCCGGTGTGACCTTCTTCACATGCGTGCGATAACACTTAGCAAAAATCCTCGACGTGTAGGTGAAACTGTCCCGCTGCGGGTATACCGGGGGCTACAATGTGTTACATGGTCCAAACCTTGGTTTTCTATGTAGGTATGACCTATACAAACCTAAACCAACAGAAAAGTGCATTGGTCAACCCTCGTACGGAGAAAGCTATAGGGGTAGACCCGCGGGTCCCATTTCCTAGGGTTTCTCTGGAAAAGGACCGCCAGACCGCCGGAATCCCATAGGAACCGGCGTGTGGACCTAGGACATGTGTCCATGTGTGTTGGAAGGTCCATAGATGCAATGTCTAGCTCCCCGGTGTGACCTTCTTCACATGCGTGCGATAACACTTAGCAAAAATCCTAGACGTGCAGGTGAAACTGTCCCTTTGCGGGTATACCGGGGGCTACAATGTGTTACATGGTCCAAACCTTGGTTTTCTATGTAGGTATGACCTATACAAACCTAAACCAACAGAAAAGTGCATTGGTCAACCCTCGTACGGAGAAAGCTATAGGGGTAGACCCGCGGGTCCCATTTCCTAGGGTTTCTCTGGAAAAGGACCGCCAGACCGCCGGAATCCCACAGGAACGGCGTGTGGACCTAGGACATGTGTCCATGTGTGTTGGAAGGTCCATAGATGCAATGTCTAGCTCCCCGGTGTGACCTTCTTCACATGCGTGCGATAACACTTAGTAAAAATCCTAGACGTGCAGGTGAAACTGTCCCAGTGCGGGTATACAGGGGGCTACAATGTGTTACATGGGCCAAACCTTGGTTTTCTATGTAGGTATGACCTATACAAACCTAAACCAACAAAAAAGTACATTGGTCAACCCTCGTACGGAGAAAGCTATAGGGGTAGACCGGCGGGTCCCATTTCCTAGGGTTTCAATGGAAAAGGAGCGCGGAGCGATGGAATCCCTCAAGAACTTGCATGTGGACCTAGGATATGTGTCCATGTGTGTTGGAAGGTCCATATATGCAATGTCTAGCTCCCCGGTGTGACCTTCTTCACATGCGTGCGATAACACTTTGCAAAATCCTGGACGTGCAGGTGAAACTCTCCCGCTGCGGGTATACCGGGGGCTACAATGTGTTACATGGTCCCAACCTTGGTTTTCCATGTAGGTATGACCTATACAAACCTAAACCAACAGAAAAGTGCATTGGTCAACCCTCGTACGGAGAAAGCTATAGGGGTAGACCTGCGGGTCCCATTTCCTAGGGTTTCACTGGAAAAGGAGCGCCGGAGCGACGGAATCCCGCAAGAACTTGCATGTGGACCTAGGATATGTGTCCATGTGTGTTGGAAGGTCCATATATGCAATGTCTAGCTCCCCGGTGTGACCTTCTTCACATGCGTGCGATAACACTTTGCAAAATCCTGGACGTGCAGGTGAAACTGTCCCGCTGCGGGTATACCGGGGGGCTACAATGTGTTACATGGTCCCAACCTTGGTTTTCCATGTAGGTATGACCTATACAAACCTAAACCAACAGAAAAGTGCATTGGTCAACCCTCGTACGGAGAAAGCTATAGGGGTAGACCCGCGGGTCCCATTTCCTAGGGTTTCTCTGGAAAAGGACCGCCGGACCGCCAGAATCCCACAAGAACCTGCATGTGGACCTAGGATATGTGTCCATGTGTGTTGGAAGGTCCATAGATGCAATGTCTAGCACCCCGGTGTGACCTTCTTCACATGCGTGCGATAACACTTATCAAAAATCCTCGACGTGTAGGTGAAACTGTCCCGCTGCGGGTATACCGGGGGCTACAATGTGTTACATGGTCCCAACCTTGGTTTTCTATGTAGGTATTACCTATACAAACCTAAACCAACAGAAAAGTGCATTGGTCAACCCTCGTACGGAGAAAGCTATAGGGGTAGACCCGCGGGTCCCATTTCCTAGGGTTTCTCTGGAAAAAGACCGCCAGACCGCCGGAATCCCACAGGAACCGGCGTGTGGACCTAGGACATGTGTCCATGTGTGTTGGAAGGTCCATAGATGCAATGTCTAGCTCCCCGGTGTGACCTTCTTCACATGCGTGCGATAACACTTAGCAAAAATCCTAGACGTGCAGGTGAAACTGTCCCTCTGCGGGTATACCGGGGGCTACAATGTGTTACATGGTCCAAACCTTGGTTTTCTATGTAGGTATGACCTATACAAACCTAAACCAACAGAAAAGTGCATTGGTCAACCCTCGTACGGAGAAAGCTATAGGGGTAGACCCGCGGGTCCCATTTCCTAGGGTTTCTCTGGAAAAGGACCGCCAGACCGCCGGAATCCCACAGGAACCGGCGTGTGGACCTAGGACATGTGTCCATGTGTGTTGGAAGGTCCATAGATGCAATGTCTAGCTCCCCGGTGTGACCTTCTTCACATGCGTGCGATAACACTTAGTAAAAATCCTAGACGTGCAGGTGAAACTGTCCCAGTGCGGGTATACAGGGGGCTACAATGCGTTACATGGGCCAAACCTTGGTTTTCTATGTAGGTATGACCTATACAAACCTAAACCAACAAAAAAGTACATTGGTCAACCCTCGTACGGAGAAAGCTATAGGGGTAGACCGGCGGGTCCCATTTCCTAGGGTTTCAATGGAAAAGGAGCGCCGGAGCGATTGAATCCCGCAAGAACTTGCATGTGGACCTAGGATATGTGTCCATGTGTGTTGGAAGGTCCATATATGCAATGTCTAGCTCCCCGGTGTGACCTTCTTCACATGCGTGCGATAACACTTTGCAAAATCCTGGACGTGCAGGTGAAACTCTCCCGCTGCGGGTATACCGGGGGCTACAATGTGTTACATGGTCCAAACCTTGGTTTTCTATGTAGGTATGACCTATACAAACCTAAACCAACAAAAAAGTACATTGGTCAACCCTCGTACGGAGAAAGCTATAGGGGTAGACCTGCGGGTCCCATTTCCTAGGGTTTCACTGGAAAAGGAGCGCCGGAGCGACGGAATCCCGCAAGAACTTGCATGTGGACCTAGGATATGTGTCCATGTGTGTTGGAAGGTCCATATATGCAATGTCTAGCTCCCCGGTGTGACCTTCTTCACATGCGTGCGATAACACTTTGCAAAATCCTGGACGTGCAGGTGAAACTGTCCCGCTGCGGGTATACCGGGGGGCTACAATGTGTTACATGGTCCCAACCTTGGTTTTCCATGTAGGTATGACCTATACAAACCTAAACCAACAGAAAAGTGCATTGGTCAACCCTCGTACAGAGAAAGCTATAGGGGTAGACCCGCGGGTCCCATTTCCTAGGGTTTCTCTGGAAAAGGACCGCCGGACCGCCAGAATCCCACAAGAACCTGCATGTGGACCTAGGATATGTGTCCATGTGTGTTGGAAGGTCCATAGATGCAATGTCTAGCACCCCGGTGTGACCTTCTTCACATGCGTGCGATAACACTTAGCAAAAATCCTAGACGTATAGGTGAAACTGTCCCGCTGCGGGTATACCGGGGGCTACAATGTGTTACATGGTCCAAACCTTTTTTTTCTATGTAGGTATTGTAATATCCCAGTTTTAGCTAAACATAATTAGGGTTCGATTGTGCATCATGAGCATCATTTATCTTCTGCTAAGAAAAATGCACTGAAGAAATTTTGTTGGAAACCCTAACTTTGGCTATTCCCTTTCTCTATTTCAAAATTTGTTTGAGCTTTGAAAGAAATACAAAAGTTATGGAGCCCAAATTGTATAAAGGGTCCCTGCAGTATTTCAAATTATTCAAACAAATTCTGGTACCTCAAATCTATTGAAAATTGATTTGAAATTGTTTTTCAAAAAGAGAGAAAAGAAAACAGAAATTGGAAAAAGGTTCCCTGAGAAAAAAATGTTTCAAACTCTCTCTGGGCCGCAGCACATCTTCCTCTTCCCCCTCTCTTCTTTCCGCGCCGCGCAGCGAGCAGTACCCAGCAGCACAGCGTAGCCCACCTTGGCCCAGGCCCAGATACCGCTTCGCATCGTCGTCTTCAACGACGAGGAAGCACCTCGGTGGCCTCTGCACCGCCGCTCGCCAGCGCTGCGATGCCGCCTGCGTCAAGATCCTCGCCACCGCCGCTGAGGCCTATAAGACCCCCTCCTGCCGCCGTGGAGAAGCCCTAGACGCGCCGCCTCTCCTCCTTCCCGTTCCCCTCCAAACCCTAACCCTAACCACGCCAGTCATCGCCGGTCGCCGCCGTTCCACGCCTCCTCGAGCTCAGGCGAGTGGCCCAGGAGCACCGCCGTCGTCTTCTCGTCCATTTTCCCCCGCTATTCCGAGCCGGCGAGCTCCCAACGCCCCAATCACGACCTCCACCTCCGACGCCGGCAACCACCGTCGCCGTCGACTCCGGCCCTGCCCCGCCTCACCGACGCCACCATTGTGCTCAGGGTGAGATTCTGCCTCTCCTAGGCCCCTCCATCGTCTTCCTCTCGTCCCGCAGCTCGCCCCGATGATCACCTGCAGCGCCGCCGCCGGCCGTCGTCGTCGACGTTGCTCCGGTGACCCAAACTGAGCGGCGCCGCCACTTTCTGGATCCCCGCGTCGAGCTCTCTCCAACGCCCCCAACCACGCATCCAGGCGTGCTCTCCATCGCCGTGACCGTGATCAACTGGAGGTGGTCTCCATTGATGATGTCACGTGGTGACATCATTATTCCTTTTATCATTTCTTTTTTTATTTATTATAATTATATGACAAGTGGGCCCTGTCTGTTAGATATTTAACAATTTCCATAAATGTTTTCTGTAATTAATAAAACCCTGACATGTGGGTCCAGTTGGAAAAATAATTTACATTTTCCAAAATGTTTTATAATTTCCAAAAAATGATTTAAAATGGATTAAACTTGGAAAATCCATAACTAATTCATTTTAAATCAGAAAATAACAAATAATATATCAAAATGTTTAGAAAAATGAGATCTATTTTATAGCATCAAAATCATGCATTGTTAGTCAACTTCAACGACACATTGTTTTAGAAGAACAAAATGACCCTCGCAGGTGCATCTGGGGTTTTACGGAAATGCCATTATAGGGTATTCCAACTCCATTTAAATTGTTCACCATGTTTTAGGGTTTTATTCCAGTACCATTTAACATGTCATATCATACATTGTGCGCATTGCATCGATGCCATGTGTTGAATGTTGTCTTGCCTTTCTTTCCGGTGTTTGGTCTTTATCGGTAGAACGCGAGTCCGAGATCGAAGACCGAGATAACAACGCCATCGAAGGACGATATCAACCACATCGAAGGTCAATATTATTCCTTCGACGAATAAGTCAAGCACAATACCGTATCAAAGATCTATATTGGTTATCAACGAGCAAGTCAAGCATAGCCCCAACACAACCTATGTGTTTCCAAAGTGATTACATTCTCGCTATGCATTGCATATGGTTCCAATGTCTTTTATCGATAGATAGAGTTATCCTATCTGATGCATGCATGTTCTGTATGTTGAAACTTATATTCCCTGATCCACTGATCGATAGATAGAGGGTACCTGGTGCACGTAACGACTGAGGCCTAGTCACGAAGAGCCTGCTCGAAGCCCAAGACAGGAGGCCCAAAGACGATGGAGTATCCTCCAAGATTTAGACATAGTTATAGTCGGTTAGGACTTTCCTTATATGTAAATCAGGTCGGTTACGTATTCCCGAGACCCAGCCTATTTAAAGGCTGGGAGGGGCGCCGATCTGGGACCAAGCCATACTCAAACTACCAAAGCTCTAGCGAGATCGACATCTCGCCGGAGCCACCTTGTAACCGCATAATCTCACACGATCAATAACAGACGAGCAGGAAGTAGGGTCTTTACCTCCACCCGAGGGGCCTGAACCTGGGTAAATCTTTGCCTCTGCTTGTCAGCCGATGAAACTACCAGTACTACCACGTTCTCTCCCCATAATCTCAACCCTAGGTCCTTAACCATGGGATTTGATGAGTGTACCCCTCGTCAATTGGCGCCGTCTGTGGGAAAGAATAGTGCTGGACTCACGGTTTCTTCGGTTCCATCGGAAAACGGCGACTCGCCGATCGGATCTACAAACGGCAACTCGCCGGCTGCATCAACAAACCAGAACTCGCCGACTCAGGCGGCACACGGCAACTCGCCGACTCACTCGACAAACGGCAGCACGCCAGCTTCACCTGCAAAAAGCGCATCGGATCCTCTGATGGATTTCGAGCCACACTCGCCAGAATTCCAGGAGGCCTTCTCCGATCTCGAGTCAGGTTTGGGTTTAACCGTTGGTTCGTTCAATTTTTTCGTCAACAAGCTTGGTGTGCAGGACTTGACGGATCCACGCCAACTCGCGACTTCCGCACCCGAGGCTCCATCGGTTGCGGCTCCTTCGACTGCGGATCCATCAACTGCGTCCATACCATCGTCGATCCTCCAAGCTTGCTCGTCTGCAACAACCATGTCCACACGAGAGATCACGAGCTCATTGAAGAACTCCAGGGCGAGGAGGCCGAATCAGCATACCGCACAAACGATCCCGAGCTCGATCTCCCACTCGAGGATAGTTTCGACTGCGGGATCTCCCTCAGCGACTTCGACGAACCCGAAACTCATATCGACAACCACGTCGACTCCGAGATCTGCACCAACAACAACAACCTCGACTTCGAGATTCATAACAACTTCGCCGACGCCGAGATGAGCATAGGCGATGAAGGCATCGACAGCGAGATCCGTCCAGACGGACCACTCGATGGGCATATCGACTCCGACATGAGCCTTGATGACGATGTCGAGTCCATGATGGGACTCGAAGACACATACACATACCCTCGGGTGATACCCCAGCAGGTCTACGTTGCCTTCGCCGCAGAATCATCTGATGCTGCGGCCAGTCGCAGGCCTACAGAGTTCCCGTGCACGGTTACTATGCCGGACGGAGTCACAAATCTCACAATTACTGCTGAGATGGCAGCAAAAGCAGATAAAGTTATCAAGGAGTGCACAATGATGCCAGCAGACGCAACACGGGAGGAGATGCTGACCTTCCAGTACTTCAACTGGCAGGAATCACTTCGACTGAAGCAGATAAGAGCAACACTCGAAGAACGCAAAAAGCAGGCTAGCTTGTCGAGTGTGCGCAGAAGACAGCTCTCCCTGAGCTCCACCGGGCGAGCAGACACAAGACCCAGATCAAGGCTGTCACACCTCTCGCCGGATGAGAGAGGCGGCACTCACCCGCAACTAGGCAACTCTTTCATGACATACGACGAGGAGGGAGTGCCAGTACCCAAAACAGCTGCGGGTGCTCTCTTTACCGCTGCAGCATACCTAGAGGCAATCAAGCCTCCAGCTGATGACCCCAATGCAAAACTACATCGCCAACAGATCAAATCACTCGCCTTAGCGGCGAAGGCCATACGCCAAATTCCAAAAACTCCAGGGGGAGTCGAGACCGTGCCCTAGTTGACACGCGTCGTGAAGAGCATAATCACAGTGGTCGCCGCCACCACTCGAAGGAAAGAAGCGGCTCACGTAGGCGCAGGTCCAGGAGCAGATCACGCAGATCTTACAGTAGCGACTCATACTCTGATCGAGAGCCTGAGCCACATGGAGCTCTGTGCTTCACTCGACGCGTCCGCGAGACACGGATGCCCAAAGGGTTCAAACTTACATCTGAACAGCCCAAGTACACGGGTCGACAGGAACCTTCGGGTGGCTGGAAGACTACAGGCTGGCTGTCGCGTGCCAGCGAGGCACAAACATCACAGCCATGCAATACATACGACTCATGCTCGAAGGCACAGCCCGCGACTGGCTCAAGGCTACCTCCATCAACATACGACTCGTGGGATCACTTCCGCACTGACTTCATCAAAAACTTCGAGCCTCTATGTGAGCGCCCAAAAACGTTCGAGGAGCTGCGAGCTTGCGTTCAACGGTCAGACGAAACGTTGAGGTCATACATCAGACGATGGACTGAGATACGCAACTCAGTCGGAGTAATTTCAGAAGATATGGCCATGGACGCTTTCATAATGGGACTCGCCAGGGGGACTTCAAAGAAGCACTTGGTCGCAAAAAGCCAACCTCTGTGGCTAACCTCTTGATGATCGCGACTGAGTGGGCAGACGGAGAAGACATGGCGCGCACCACACGCGGGTCCTCACCCCGTGACAATCATGAAAGTGGCAGTCGAAGCCGCAGAGACTCGTACAGAGACGACCGAAGGCGCAAGCGTTCAAAACGTCACTACGACGATGACAGACCCGAATTCATGGCGGCTGGGTTCTCCACACCCCGCAACGACCAGACAGAAGCGACGGGTCAGAAGATCGGCGGGACAGTCGAGATGATCGGGACAGTCGAGATGATCGCCGGACAGTCGAGACCGCGGCCAACGCAGTGATAGCTACAAGAGGAAAGACTGGCGCAAGTCACGATCGGAGCACAATCCGAGCGATCATTCGAAGAAAAGATGGATGCTGATTGCAGATTCCACCTGTACAAGGGGGAAGACGGAAAACTGCGCTCCAATCACTCGATGAGAAACTGCAGGGAGTTCGACCAAATGGCGACTGATTACATAAATCTCAGAAAGGCAGCAGCCACACCAGCACCTAGCTGCGCCGCAGCCAGCCAATGTACCCGTTCTGATGGCCACCACCACCACCACAGCCTGCAGCAGGCGGAACATCGCGGGTGCCATACAACAAGTACCTCGGGTGGACGAACCTCAGTACCCTCCCCCAAGGGCAGATGTACATGATACAGAAAGGTCGCCCTTCCAACAGGGAGCAAAAACTTCGCACTCGACAAGTAAACATGGCGGTCATGTCACCTCCGCTGTAACTGAATTCTTGAAGGGTTCTGAAACCGCAATAAGCTTCAGCAGAGAGGACCACCCTCCATCGGTTGTTCGTCCAGGGCACTCTGCTCTGGTACTCGACGCACAAATTGGAGGCTACGCCATGTCCAAGGTCTTCATGGATGGTGGCAGCGGCATAAACATCATCTTCGCAGATACGCTCCGCAAAATGAACAGGTCAGTCGAAAACCTGCCAAGATCTTCAAATACCTTTCACGGTATCGTCCCAGGCAAAGCAATAAGCCCAGAAGGCACCATACAACTCGACGTAACGTTCGGGGACAAGAACCACTTCAGGACAATCGATTGAGTTCGAAGTTGTCGACTGGAAGTCACAATACCATGCTATACTTGGACGCCCGACGTTCGCTCGATTCATGGCGGTGCCACACTACGCATACCTCCAGCTAAAGATGCCTGGACCAAAAGGAGTAATCACAGTCAAGGGAACTTCCAAAAGTCTGACTCTTGCGACCGAGAGTTTAGCAAAATCTCTGAGATGTTCGGCATGGAAGCAACACTCGCTGATCTAGCGGTCTCCAACGATCGAACACTTATGCCGGAGCACAAAAAGGTGGCAGTCGACAGAGCATTCAATGCCACCAATGACACAAGATCGCATCAGGTGCACCCGACTGACCCGACCAAGACAGTCAATGTCTCGTCGAGTCTGCCTATCGCATAGGAAAGCGCGCTCGTCGAATTCCTCCGTGAGAACTGGGATATATTTGCATGGTGTCCAGCCGACATGCCAGGTATTCCCAGGGAATTCGCCGAGCACTCTCTCCAATTATTTCCAGATGCTAAACCAGTCAAGCAAACAATGCGCCGCATATCCGGCCCAAAAAGAACCGCAGTCGAAGCCGAAGTCGACAGGCTACTCGCAGCAGGTTTCATCAGAGAATCAAGAAATCACAATGGGTGGCCAACCCCGTACTCGTAGAGAAGAAGCACACAGATATCCTTCGGATGTGCGTAGATTTCACAGCACTCAATAAATGCTGTCCAAAGGATCACTTTCCACTACCTCGAATCGACCAGATCGTCGACTCCACCGCCGGGTGCGCTCGCTTGTCCTTCCTGGATGCTTACTCGGGTTACCACCAGATAAGGATGAAGGAAGAGGATGAAGAGAAAACGGCGTTCATAACCCCACTCGGGGTCTACTGCTACACAACAATGCCTTTCGGGCTCAAAACGCAGGCGCAACCTACCAGCGCATGATGCAAGACTGCCTCAAGAAGCAAATTGGGCGAAACGTCCAGGTCTACGTAGATGACATTGTCATCACAACAAGGGAGGAAAACACACTACTCGATGACTTGCGAGAGACGTTCGCAAACCTCAAACGCTTCCACATCAAGCTCAACCCGAAGAAGTGCACGTTCGGCGTGCCAGCCGGGCAGCTCTTGGGGTATCTAGTCTCGGCTCGAGGAATCGAGGCAGACCCGGAGAAAATACAGGCCATCTTGACGATGCAAAGGCCTTCAAAGCTCCATGATGTGCAAAAGTTAGCGGGTCGAGTGGCAGCACTCAGTCGATTCATCAGCAAGCTAGGCGAAAAAGCACTCCCGTTCTATCGACTGATGAAGAAAGCAGATAAATTCGAGTGGACGCCAGAAGCCGAAGCAGCCTTCACGACCTCAAGCGAGTCCTCACAAGCCCTCCAATCCTCGTCGCACCAAGGGAACGCGAGCCACTATACCTATATGTCTCCGCAACTAACAGGGTGGTGAGCACCGTACTGGTGGTCGAACGCAGGGAGGAGGGACACACCCAAAGCATACAACGTCCAGTCTATTACTTGAGTGAAGTGCTCTCCATATCAAAGAAGCGGTACCCGCACTATCAAAGCTAGCTTACGCCGTGTTCATGTCTCAAGGAAGCTGACGCACTACTTCGCAGAGCACCCGATCACTGTAGTTAGTACCTCAGGGATCGGGGACATCCTCACAAACCCCAATGCAACTAGGCGAGTCGCAAAATGGCTCATCGAGCTAGCACCAGGAGACATCAAGTATGATTATCCGAAGGCCATTAAAGCACAAGTCTTACCTGACTTTCACACCGAGTGGATCGAAACTCAGTTGCCAGGAGCACCAGATGTGTCCAACTCATGGACTATGTACTTTGATGGCTTGAAGAAGAACGAAGGCGCAGGCGCAGGCGAATGGGACCGGCACTGCGAAAAGCCCGAGCAACGCGTGGATTCCTTGAGGTTGCGGCCCTGTCGGAAAAAGAATTTGGTTGATGCGACTGAAGGCCGACCTGCATAATTCGAGCAGCATAGTGCTCCGCCACACTCGATCCTGCAGAGTCGCGAGTATGCGGGCTCGGTGCTTATCCAAGCGAAAGTGGTGACGGCCAGTCGTGGGTTCGTCAGTCGCATTGTTCAACTGCTCCTCTACATGAGCCTGCTCCGCCTGGAAATCTGGAACAAAACCTGCAACAACGCACGTTGGGTGAACAAAAAGGGCAGACTATGAACTCTAGAGATCAGGGCAGTCATGCGCACACTCGAGTTGTCTGTTCACGATCTCCATCTCGCCAAGCACATAATCCTCTCGCTGAGTGGGTAGAGCAGGCCTAGCCCTCATCCTATCCAGCTCACTCCGGGCGTTCCCCAACTCTTGCTCCAGTTTAGCGACTCGAGCCTTCATATAACGCATTACTGCGGCATCGTTTGCCACCTGAGCTCGAGATCGAGTAGGGGCGCGATGCCGCGATGAGCCAGATGAAGTAGAGGCTGCCTGTTTCTGTTCCAAACATCATAAAAGTTTCATGAGAAACTCATCACAAAGCTCAGGCGAGTAACAACAGATAGCCATATAGGCAGAGGCATATTACTCCCATCGGGAGCATATCAAAAAAATTCTTCAACTGAAGATGCTCAAGATAAAATGATTTTGAGATTATCCTCCATTACGAGCAATACAGCATAATCTCGGGGGCTACTCCCATCGGGAGCACTGTCGTGCACCCGATAGAGTTACGGCAAAAATTTCTTCGATTAACATGTACAGGGTGTGAAGATTTGAGATTATCCTCCATTGCAAGCAATAAAGCACAATCTCGGGGGCTACTCCCATCGGGAGCGCTGTCGCGCACCCGATAGAATAAATACAAAGTGTCAGTCGACAAAAGGATCGACTCAGTTCATATACAAAATCATACTCGAAACATTCCCGAGCTGCGTCCATCGCAAATACCTCGGATGCCGCACGCATAGTGCAAAGGTAAGACCCGCCGAACTTTCGAGTTAGGCTAAGGACCGTTCCAGCAACGTCAATCCTTATGCTTTCCGTGTCAGCAGACATGATGAAAAATCCTGACGGACGCGTTGGGTAAAATTCAAATCTATACTGCAGATCGACTCAGTAAGACCTCCGCGGCCTAGTCAAAATCCAGATTCGAGCCGGGGAATCGAGTTTGATTGAAAGCTAGTAAGGTTTTACCCGAATGTGTAGTTAACCAGTCCCGATCCGTCGAGTGTACTGGGCCTGCTAAGCTATTATCCCTTGATCATCATAAGCAAAAACCACAGTCGATGAGATACTCGACATAGCCAACATGTGCTATTCATACAGGAATTCCAATTATAATACAAAGCATATGACGTGCACTTACGAAAGAGTCCATGCCCGATTCTTCGAGTCAGACAAGTACTCGGGGGCTACTGACATGGGTATACATCTCGGGTACCCTACCATGAGGGTACCTGGTGCACGTAACGACTATGGCTCAATCACGAAGAGCCTGCTCGCAGCCCAAGACAGGAGGCCCAAAGAAGATGGAGTATCCTCCAAGATTTAGACATAGGCATAGTCGGTTAGGACTTTCCTTATATGTAAATCAGGTCGGTTACGTATTCCCGAGACCTAGCCTATTTAAAGGCTGGGAGGGGCGCCGATCTGGGACCAAGCCATACTCAAACTACCAAAGCTCTAGCGAGATCGACATCTCGCCGGAGCCACCTTGTAACCGCATAATCTCACACGACCAATAACAGACAAGCAGGAAGTAGGGTCTTTACCTCCACCCGAGGGGCCTGAACCTGGGTAAATCTTTGCCTCTGCTTGTCAGCCGACGAAACTACCAGTACTACCACGTTCTCTCCCCATAAATCTCAACCCTAGGTCCTTAACCATGGGATTTGATGAGTGTACCCCTCGTCAGCGTTCCAAGGAGGAAGCACAAGCTTCTCTTGCCCTTGCGGCCTTTCGCAAGGAGGTGGAGGCAGCTAAGGCAGCTACCGCCACTAACCCACCTGTAGACGTGGGGGATGGATCCCACACTGATACAGAGACTCCTGACCCCGAGGATGTGCCTTCGGGAGATTTGCAGGCCGCCCCTCAGACTAATAAAAGGGGCAAGGGTAAGGCCAAGTTGGGTACCCGTCGAGGACGGAGGAGTCGGCTACGTACGTAGATGCAGGCCGGTTTTTACAACATACGTGGTTTTGGTCGACCTGGTCGCCGTACCCAAATCCGAGAATTTATTTCTCGAGAACAGTTGGACTTTGTGGGTCTACAGGAGACCATCAAAGCCAGCTTCACCCCAGCAGAGCTGCTGAGTATCGATCCGCGAGGTCGCTTTGCCTGGCATTCCGTCCCAGCGTGTGGCCACTCTGGTGGTATCCTACTGGGAGTCAACGAGGATGCATTTGATGTGGTGGCTTGGAGTAGTGGCTCCTTCCACATCAGGGTGGACGTCCTTCAGCTAGACACCATGAGGAATTGGTCTCTTTTTGTGGTGTACGGCCCGGCTGATCACGGTCGATCCCAGGAGTTCCTGGCGGAGTTGGCGGCAGCCGTTTCGGCCTGCCCTTTCCCACTTGTGGTGGGGGTGATTTCAATCTGATTAGGGGATCAAAGGATAGAAATAATGCAAATATAAATTGGCCTAGAGTGCACAGGTTCAATGATTGCATTACTCAGTTGGCTCTCAGGGAAATCCGACGTGGGGGCGCCCGATTTACCTGGACCAACCACCAGCTAGACCCGGTTAGATGTGTTCTCGACCAGGTGCTGATCTCGGCAGACTGGGATGTGTTCTTCCCGCTTTGCTCCGTCATAACCCAGACGAATGTTGGCTCTGACCATTCCCCTTTAGTTCTTTTCTCAGGGGAGGAGCTCCGAAACAGGAACACTTGTTTCTTTTTCGAGACCAGCTGGCTGGAAAGACCTGAGTTTGGGGACTTAGTCACAGCCAAATGGAGGGAACTCGAGGGTCTTAGGGGGAGCCCTTGTGATCCTATTGACGAGTGGCAGAGAATCTCTGCGGGGTTGCGACAATTCCTAAAAGGCTGGGGTGCCAACTTAGGGAGGGCTTACCGTGACCTCAAGCAGGAGATTCTAGACCAAGTCCAAAGTCTGGATCGTCAGGCCGACTTAGATGGCCTTGATGACGATGGCTGGGCATTGAGATACCACCTTGAGAGCCAACTCACCCACCTCGCTCAGGTGGAGGAGGAGTATTGGCGACAAAGGAGTCGGCTGAACTGGCTTCTCAAGGGGATGCCAACACAGCATACTTCCATGCCATAGCCAATGGTAGGAGATGGAAATGTGCTATCACTAGACTCAACTCGGATCAGGGGATCCTAACTGAGCCTTTAGCCCTCCAAGCCCATATCTACGATTTTTATCGTAAGCTCTCGGGGGGGGGGGGGAAGGGTGACACTGCGGGGCTCACCCTCTCCCGGGAGTTTTGGCACCCCAACACCCGAGTTTCGGTGGAGGAGAATACCTCGCTCATGCTATCCTTTACCCCAGAGGAGCTAGATAGGGTTCTAGCCAGCATGAAGGTGGACATGGCACCGGGCCCAGATGGGCTCCCGGTGTGCTTCTTTAAGAAGTTTTGGGATCTCACCAAGCCCTACATCCTGGCTATTGCCAATTGGTTTGCCCTAGGGAGGGTTGACCTATCCCGCCTGAACTTTGGGGTACTCACGCTTATCCCAAAAGTCCAAGGGGCGGAGGACATTCGCCAATTTAGGCCCATCGCTCTGATTAATGTCATCTTTAAATTTGTAGCTAAAGCCTACGCTCTTCGCCTCTCCCCTATTGCCCACCGCATGATTAGCCGTACCCAATCGACCTTTATCAAGGGGAGACTGATTCACGAAGGGGTTGTCTCTTTACAAGAAATTGTGCATGAGACCAAGTCCAAGAAACTCAGTGGAGTTTTCTTAAAACTGGACTTTGAAAAAGCGTATGACCGGGTCAACTGGAAGTTCCTCAGTGAGGTACTTCTGAGAAAAGGTTTTGACCCGGGATGGGTTCAACGAGCCCTAGGTTTGGTCTCAGGGGGCCAAACCTCCATCACCATCAACAGAGAAATGGGGAATTTCTTCCGTAATGGTAGAGGGGTGCGTCAAGGGGACCCCCTCTCCCCGCTACTTTTTGACTTTGTCGTTGAGGCACTTGCCACGATGCTGGACAAAGCAAAAGCGGCGGGGCATATCAGTGGGGTTATCCCCCACATCGTGCCGGGGGGATCATCCACCTCCAGTATGCTGATGACACGATCATCATGATCCAGCCCGAGGACTTGGCAATTGCCAACCTCAAGTTTATGTTACTCTGCTTTGAGAACATGTCGGGTCTGAGAATTAACTTTCACAAGAGTTAAGTCCTGATGGTTGGGGCCGAAGACCAGGAAAGCCAGAGGATTGCTCACATGCTTAATTGCAAACGAGGAAGCTTCCCTTTCACCTACCTTAGCCTCCCCATTTCGGAGAGAGCTCTCACGGCAGGCGATTGGAACCCTCTCACCTCGAAGGTGGCCAAGCGAGTTGACCCCTGGTTCGGCAGACTGATGTCCTCGGCTGCCAGACTAACGCTTGTGAACGCGTGCCTCTCGAGTCTTCCCCTCCATGCGATGGGGGTATGTCTGTTGGGGGACGGAGTCCATAGATCCATGGACAAATCGAGATCTCGCTTCTTTAGGGAAGGAAGCGGGAACAAGCGCAAATACCACTGGGTTCGGTGGTCGGCGCTCTGCAAGCCAAAATCCTTGGGGGGCCTAGGCATCATGGATACCAAACTGATGAATCAATGCCTCATGGTCAAATGGATTTGGAAGCTCCTGTCCGGGGACAAAGGTCTATGGGCGGAGATCATCAGGAACAAGTATCTGAGGGACAAGGACCTTCTGGTGGATTCCCACTAGCCAGGTTCCAAGTTCTGGAACGCCATACTCCGAGTGAGAGACCTGTTTAGCTTGGGGGCGAGACACGAGGTTCAAAATGGCAAGTCCACATGTTTCTGGATGGAATGGTGGCAGGGGTCGGGCTCACTAAAGGACCGGTTCCCTAGATTATTTGCTGCCGCAGCAGATCCCGGTGCGTCCGTTGCCCACGTATGTCGACAGGGGGTTTGGGATATTCCCCTCCGACGTACGTTGGGTCCGGTGGAGAGGGCAGAGTGGCTCGATCTCCACCGTGCGGTCGCCGGCACTACCCTATCGGCAACACCAGACCGCTTCTCTTGGGCCCTTGAACCTTCGGTTAGGTTCTCGGTGAAATCCCTATATCGCAAACTTTGCGAGGGCATACCAAGGAAGCACTTTGGAGACATTTGGAGTATTGCTATCCCCCTCAAGGTCAGGGTGTTCCTATGGCAATTGGCCAGGAAACGCCTCCCTTCGAAAGATAACATTCTCCATCGACATGGGCCCTCTAATGGCCTATGCTTGCTATGTGGTCAGTTTGAGGACTCAAACCACATCTTTTTCGTGTGTCCCCTCGCGAAATTCATGTGGAGTGCAGTTAGGGAACTGCTCTCCTGTGCTTGGAACCCCTCGTGCTTTGCGGATATCCATCGCCTCCTTGGTAGATAATCTGGGCAGGACCGTCGTGTCCTTTGGATTTGTTGTGCAGCATTAATTTGGTCTCTTTGGAATATGCGCAATAAGTTTACCATTGAGGGTGTTTTTCCTTCACAACCGGCTGACGGCCTTTATAAAATGATCATGTACATGCAGGTGTGGAAGTCTGTGGCTAGAAGACATGATCGGGATATGGTGGAGGTCGCAATTGGCAGGATCCGCTCCCTCCACGCCGCTACTAGGGATAGACTAGTGTAGTCTTCCCCTTCCCTGCCCCATCTGTATGTCCACCCTCGCTGTCTGTGGGTCGTTTGTCGGCCTACCTTCGTGTAGTGCCAGGACCTTGGGTCTTTGTCTTTGTTGTATGGGTGTTGCATGAACTTGTTGCTGTGGTGGCTTTATTAATTTAAAGCAGGGCTCAGCTTGAGCCTTTGGTCTAAAAACAAAACATTAAAACACAGACAAAAGTCAATAATCTCTAGTTTGACTGAACTTCTAGTCAAATACTCCCTCTATTCGGAAATATAAGATGTTTTAGGTTTGTGAAGTTAACGTATCTAGACATCTTTTAGTGTGCAGGTTCGAGTGAATCTACACACTAAAAGTTGTCTAGATACAATAGCTTCACAAAACTAGAACATCTTATATTTTCAAACGGAGGGAGTACTTTTCTTCCTAAAAACAAGACTGCAGCTACAGAAGATACGCCCAAAGGTGGACCTCCCCATGCACGGGTCGATGCTCTGGCGATGGGCCAAAATCTAGTGCGGTTTGTGCATGTTCGTGTCGGTCCTCCTCTTGCCCTCAGCTGACAAGGAAGCGGGCGGAGAACTGGGCGGCCGTAGCTGAAGCCGCTGCCTCCATGGTCTTGGCCATGGAACACGCCGCGTCCCATCAGGCTAGCTCATGCTCAAGGAGAAGGCCCTGGTCGCCACTCTGCCCCAACGCCAGAACCAACGTCTTTTAGTGGCGCCGAGCTCGGAAGGTCTTGACAGCGCAACCTGTCAGCATGTTAATCTTGGCACTGAAGACGGTTCAGTAAACACGTAGTACCGTGAGCTTCCAGTCCCCTATTTAAACTCTTACCACTGAAGACAATTCAGTAAATAGCCAGAACTAGTAATTCACCGAAGATGCATTCAGAGTTCACGTTTGGGCGGGCATTAACCAGATTGATAACTAATTTCTGCCGATCATACAGAGTTGTTCATCATCAAGCAAAGCTCAGTCGTTGTGTAACCGGCCTGTTGCACTGCCTGTAAGTTCAGTTAAGCTAGTGGTAAAAAAATCTTCAGTTACCTCACCCATTGTTTTCTTCAGTTTCGTCAGAGCAATAGACCGGCCGATGACACCTCGCTCTCAACGGTTGCACTCCTGTACGACATGTTTGCTAGTAGCCTGATCTGTCGACGTTGTTAACATGATGCTACTGACCAGTAAGCCTGGGCATCGCCGGTTTAGCTGGGTTTGGACTGTTTCTTAGACCCATCAAAAGATAGCCGGTTTTGAACGTTTTGGTTAAGATGGGTTTGCTCGAGGCACGCACGCTCCTCTCCTCCGTCGCCGTACAGCTAGCTGCATCTGCACCTCGTACTGTCCGTTGTGGTCTCGCCGCCGCGGCTATGGTCGTCAACAAAAGGTGGGCGCGTGCTGTGCAGCACTCACTCGTATAGGCGTCTCTACGGGAGTAGTACCGCCGGAGCCACACCAGAGCGGTCTCACCACCAGCGGAACAAGAGCGGTTCACAGCTTTCGGCCAGCTAGTAACAGGTAGTTAGCACCACGACTAGCTATCCATTCCAGCCATCTCCAGACGCGATGGCCCTCCCACTTCAGGTTCCAACCAAATCTTATACTTCATCCGTCCCAAAATAACTGTCTTAGATTTGTCAAAAAGTGGATGTATCTAGACATGAAACAAGTATACATACATTCACTTTTGGACAACTTTGAGACACTTATTTTGGGACGGAGGGAGTATATATAAGATATTTTAGCATTTGTCCACATGCACATGTACACAAATGTATGTAGACATGTATTAGTGTGCATGTTCACTCACTTTAGTATGTATCTAGACAACATGTACAACACCTAAAACATCTTATATTAAAAAACGGAGGAAGTACTAACTGGAGAGTGTCTTTGGAACGCGATCCAGCACACAAAGATCAGTCTGGCATGGGCGCCACAATCGACGCTGTGCTGTCGATGCTGACTGGTCGGGCGGTTTGAACCCGGAACCTGGTTTTTCCCCGGTGTGTTCGACGGTTTTAATCGGTTTAGACAAAACTATGAACAGGTTTACTGGGCAGTAAATTAATCTTGGAAGACGGGGCATATCATCCGAATATCTGGCCGCACACCTCTGATCATATCACGTACGGGCAAATACGAAAAGAGATAAAGAAAACCACCAAATGAAAAACTGAACCGGCCCCACATTTTGTTTTGAGTTGGTGCTACCAAAACTACTCCTACATTAGTTGTTTGGGCGATGGAGTGCTCAAGTGGGCTTTGAGTACCCAAGGAAATTTCGCACCGCGATGAACTAGCTTATAATGTTCCTCGGGTAAAACATATCCTGCCGCGCTGTACCCGCAAGGTAACGCGTGGTCCTGGAGATGTGTTGGCAACTTGGCCATTAACTAATCTCGGTGTCGAGGGGCGACAGTCAGATGGCAATAGTGCTACAGTTACGCAAATTCTCTTAAGTAAAACTATGACGAGATGAGGTGGAAGAAGCCCACTGGTGTAGATAGTTTTTCCTCCCGTGAATTCAGGAACAATAATCAATCAATGATCCCCACGTCAGCCGTAAGTCAGAGCCGGTAAATACCAGCCCGTAAGTGTAGCATTATTGGTCAGATGGTGCTGGGTAATACTCCACAACTCCACTCTCAAGAAAGACCCTTACCTACCCGTCTCCCGAGTAAGGAGGTAGATTAGGAGAAGGTTAATTAATGACATTGATTTGACAGACATATTCATGTAATAGTAATAATTCACAGTTACTAGTAGTTGCAAACCAGGACAAACAAGCCAACACAACACATGAATCAGAAATTGAATTAAGGAATCAACTATTCTCAAAAAAAGAATTAAGGAATCAACAGCATCGTACTGGAACAAGATCTAGGGTTCCCAGTTTCCCTATGACTGACACTAACACAAGATAAGCCTAGCCTGAATATCGATTTTGTTCAACTGACACAACCATATACCCCATGGAGCTAGCAAACGCCTGATTACGCGCTCGAGCCGCGTGTGCACGATCCGAGACGCTTCGCGCAGGCGTCAACCACCCTGCCTAGTCCAAACCTTCTGCGACGCTGTTTTTTGTGCGAGACGCGCACTGCGACGTCAACCACCAAGCCAAGGAAGTTGCTCATCTTGTTGTTGGAAGTCGGCTGAGGAACCTGACTGCAATTGACATAGATTACAATCAAGTTAGGGAAGTATGCTCAATGGTCTACAAGAACACAATTTGCTACGTAAGGCTGCCATGGATGAAACAAACTAGCCTAGATCTAGATGATAGAAGACTGGACTTAACTCAGTTTCATGTCAATCTGAATTGAAAACACAAAGCAATGGGGAGAATGAAATTTCTTGAATCGGGTACTTACCCTGATGCGCTGCGGGCGAGCGTCCATCCGAAGAAGGTGAAGGTATCGGCGGCGGCGGGGAGCGAGGAGGAGTCGTACTTGGCTGTGCTCTGCGCTGCCAGCACGCCGGCGGCGTTCACGGACCCTGCTCCAGCGGCGTTCACGGCGCCAACACCGCCGGTGGCGCTCACGGCACCGGCACCCGAGGCGATCATGACCCCAGAGCCGAAGACGATCACAGCGCCCGAGCCTGTGCTGATCAGGACCCCAGCGCTGTCCTTGCCGTTGTTCTTGTTGTCGGTGCCGAGCGCGTCCATGGCGTGTGTGTTGCTAGAGAAGAGAATGGTTGAAGGTTGCTTACGAGCAACGAGTACTAGTTGCAAGCCAACCAGTGTGGTTGTCCAATAGAGCAGCTGGAGTATGTACCCTTACTGCCGAAGGTTACCCAGTACAAACCGCGTGGTCGGCTGCTGCGGAACTTTCATCCCTTTCCTTCGTTTTCTAAGCGGCGTGACCGCGTGAGTAGGCAATCGATCATGCCATGTGCCATCTGCTGCCGCTCCGAGAAACAATGGCCTAGACGAGCGCTGCTATTTCTGACGCCTCAGAAGCGAGCACGACAGCTTTTCTGGCTGACGCTGATGCAACGGAAGAAAGCTCGCAGGCAGGGCTATTAAGGAAACCTACCGTGTCATATCATGCTTATAGTTCATTTTGTGACTTGAGTTCAGATTTTGGTATAAATTTCGTACTAGTAAGAATCACAAAATGAATCCCACTTGACACCTTACAACGGTGCATATAGGAAAATCTTATGGGATGAGTCGGGATGCGGATGCCCGACACTAGTTCGGTCATCCCCTCCCACCAACACTGAACCCTGAGGCCTTCACCGATGAATTTGCATTAAATTCTACCGATGAGAATGTAGGTTGGTACAGAGGGCGACACCGAAGCAAAAACCATGGGGAAAAATGACGAAATCTTGCTGCTTCTAACACCGGCGATGCCCGAGGCACTTGCCCTGGATCGTTCTGTTGTGCTCCTCCAACTATGACAACAGTATCTTTGCAGCTCTCGTCTAGTGCATCACCCTAACAGAAATACATAGGAAAACGTTTGAAGATAAGACAAGGAGAATCTTATGGGGAGGAGTCGAGATGCGGATGCCCGGCACTAGTTCGATCATCCACTCCCATCAACACTGAACAACGAGACCTTCAGAGACGAATTCGCATCAAATTCTACCGATGACAATATAAGTTGGAAAAGAGTGCGACATATGGGGAAAAGGGACGAAATCTTGTTTCCTCGAACACCGGCGACGCCGAGGCACTGCCCCAGGGTCGTTCTGTTGTGCTCCTCCAACTATCACATTAGTATCTTTGCAGCTCTCGTCTAGTGCATCACCCTAACAGAAATTGGCAGGAAAATGTTTGAAGATAAGTGAGATGGCGATCAAGTAGTGCATATATATATATATGCGTGTGTTTACTTAGTACCGAAGTTTGCTCCAGTTTGTCGTGGAAATTTCCCGGAAGTTTGCTTCAGTGTGTACAAGAAATCTCCCGTGAGATCAGCAAACCGTGGTCGGCCGCCGTCCCACTCCACGTGGGAACATGCAAATTTCTCTTCCCTATTTCTGCTTCACTAACTCTAAAGCTTTGCCTATTGAACTCGCGGGCAGGATAAGATTTTCCATTTGTTAACTAAACACAGAATAAGGCTGTTCCTCTTCCGCTCCAAGCTTGGAATTAATTAAGGCTGAAAACTTTTCCACTGTGGCACTGTACGGGCATATGGCATATGCACGAGTAGAGTATGGGTACTACTCTACTAAGTCATGGATAGGAGATAAGTATAGCATTTTAGCACTGCGTATACTTATATCCTACTTGTCTATACTAATATATGGATTTCACATGTGAAACACTAATCTGTTGTATCCGAGCAGTCGGTAGCATAAAGGCTGAGTATGAGATTGTGATTTATAAATTTTGATAATTGATATGAAATCATATACATGGTAGTATTGAGTTGAGATAATGTTGTTTATGTCAAATTTGCAATCGATAAATGTAAATTATGAATAACTTGGGAACTATTTAATCTACCAGTCGGGTACCCAATGGGTACGGTAACCCATCGGGTATGGATATGAGTAAAATGTCATTACCGTGGGTAGGGGTATGGGTAGAATTTCATACCCACATAGTATATGAGTATGAGTATAGTATTTCTTTACCTAGGCCTTACCCTATCCATTGCCATCCTTACAGGGGATAGGTGCATGGTAGAAAATTTTCATTTTCTGCAATTCTTGAGGATTTTTTTATGAAAGCGGCGAAATTACGATTAGTAAAGAGCGAGTACAGGACTGACCGGGCTAGCCAAGCATAGATCTTGCATTTTGGGCGAGCATTTGAACGCTAGAGGAACGACATGAAGGATGGTTTTATGGAGACAATGAGCTGAGTTGCATATGTCGAGCTCGCGGAGTAGGCTTTTTCTTCGGTGTCCCCCTCTATCCTTCAAGCTTATGAAACTAAAAACACAAGGACGGCCACGATTAGCCGATACCCCTTCGGTTCTGAGGGCATGAAGGGGTATCCTTTAATCCTGACCATCCTTGTGTTTTCGGTTTCGTAAATTTGGAATAGAGGGAGGACACCGAAGCACAGCTCGAGTAGTAAGCCTCATCGACCGTCCAATGCCACGTAATGTGGTCTTGCGCCACACAGGAAATAGGCGCTGTGCCGAGGGCCAGCTGCCGACACGCACCCTCGGCATAGGTCTGTGCCGAGGGCAGCCGTCGGCATAGCCCCCACGGCACAGTACCCTATCGGCACAAGCCGTTTTGGCGTAGGCATAGGAGTTGTCATCAGCATAGGCTACGCCGACGGCTTTGCCCTCGGCATAGCCTAACGGCTGTTTGTATTTTTAAGAAAAAAGTTTGAATTTTTCTCAAATTTTTGAATTCTTTGACTCGTTAATCTCTTACTTAGGACATTTTCAACTCCTAATACACTTAATCTCATGTCAAATTGCACTCGCGGTCAAACTTCCCGTTCGGTCACCGGTCACCCATCTCACACTACTTCAATCCTAGCACACTTAACTTCTTTGTTCCTTCCGGATGAGCTGCCGAGAAAGAAGTTATACCTTCTTGATAATACTGCCATATCAATCATATTAACCCTTGGACCATGATGTCACACGACTTTTTTTTTGTATTTCAAACAATTATTTAACTAAACTTGAATTCAAATAAGTAATAATAATCTTGAATTCAAATAAAAATATAATGATTTTACTTTTTTTGTATTTTTCTATTTAATATGGAATAATTAATATCTTTAAATCCGTAAATCGTAATTCGACAAATAGTATGTATAAAACGATCAGAAAAATGAGAGGAATCCAAATATGACATCCATATCATCTTATCACTAACTATGCCGTGATTCTAGCCATAATATTGGTCCGGCGAGTTCCAGCGAGTTCATTTACGGAAAGATGTGTTGCGCGTACATGACAAGTTGCGTTGGCGTCGGACGTGAAGTGTTGTTCGGTAAGATGCGTCACCGACAACAAACTGAAGTTGTGTCCAAGTGCTGGTCTGCGAGACCGTTGCAGTTGAAGAGGGTGAAGATTGAGGGACTGTCCATTGAGTATGTTACCATGGACGAAGGCGCATTTTGCGTGCCTCGATCAGGTCGCCTGCGTGTCTCAACGAGAAGACGAAGACCAACGTGAAGATGGACGCGGACCGGTCAAGATGAGTTCCTGCATGAGGCTATGCGTTTAGTCTGCATATGGCACGCTAAGATGCGCGTCATGGGCTGGTAGTCTAGAAGTGACACGTTGAGTTGAGGGACCTAAGTTGTGAATCTGCAATGAGTCAAGATCAGAAATCACGAGGAGACGACAAGTTTTAGATTAGGGGGAGATTGTTGGAAATAATCTAAACTTACCAAGAAAACGAGTGGCAAGTTTGGGTTAGTTTCCTAGTAGTCCGAGTGGTTCTAGTCTGAGCTACTCCCTCCGTTCCAAATTAATTGACTTGGTTTTGTCCAAATATGGATGTATCTATACTTGTATGGTGTCTAGATACATCCGTGTGTAACAAAACGTGTGTCAATTAAATCCGAACGGAGGGAGTAGTACCTGAGTTGTGTTCTAGTCGGTTTGTTCATGAAGTACTAGTTGTGTATTAGCTGGGTCCTAGATAGGCTAGTACGTGTGTAGGCCTTGGAGTCTAAACAGGTTTGGTGTTCGAGTAGTTTACTAGGAAAGTTGAGTAGCTTTGCTTCGTAGCTGTCTGTGTTTAGTCCATGACCAAGGCGGTTTGTAATCTAGTCCTAGTCTGGTTGGTACTAGTGCGTATCCGTGTAGGCTTAGGCAAAGTTTTCTGAGTCGGTATTTGGTACGTGTATATAAGCACACTACAGGGGCAAGAGTTGTAACCGAGAGAAAAAGAAGAAAATAAAAAGAAAGAAGGGGCACAATACGGGCCCTTGGCTAAAAGTTTTCTTTATCTATACCTATCTATACCTATATATATCTCTATCTCTTCTTCTCTACTATATAATATGTCTTCAGGTGATGGTCCGTTTTTCACTTTCCGATTTTACCCTTATGTTACTAGGTTAATTACCGAGTATGCCACCGCCAAGTCAACATAACAGTTCGTACAGAAACGTGGAGAAAGACCAGAGTGGACCGAACGGCACACGGAGAAAAACCGATCGCTATAAAAACCTGTGTCCTTCAGCGATACGAGTCCACCAGATTGTTCCGATGGGAAAAAATCTCCTGGGCTGGTGGGCTGTGACGCCTACAAGAAAAGAGCAGTAGCAGGTACAGGTTATATTCCCTCAACAAAAAAAAAGGTGCAGGTTACAGCCATCGAAAAATAAATACAGGTTACACAGAATCCCTACGATCCTTATGTCTCCGTCTCTTTTTCTTTTTTCACCATACTCTTCCGTCTATGACGTGTACGTTTTACTCAGGTAGCTTGCCACACCGTGACTCAGTAAAGCAATCAATAGAGGTCGTTTTGCTGCTTTTTTGTGCATGGCGTTTTCCGTGCGTGCTAGCACGACAATGAACCTCGCCCAACAAAAAATACGTAAATTGAATCCATTTTTTCGAAAAAAATACTATTCTCAACTCCATTGCAAGTCATCGTCCAAAGCGTAAATCTCGCCGTACGTAAATTTATTTTATACTAATTTTCAATTTATAAATATTTGGTCTACCCGTAGCAACGCACGGGTATTGTGCTAGTAATAATATAAAAGGAGGAACGTTGGACCGTCATTTTTCTTTTCTTGATTTTACCCCTGCAGTTTTGAGGAAATTACCCACCATTGCCATTGGCGAGTAGAAAAAACGATCCAGACATAACCTTCGCCACCGGCAGGGTCCCCGAGAGCTCCCGTCCTCGCACGCAGCTGGGCGAGACCCCTGCGAGCCCTCTAGCTACCTCGCCCCCCGTCCTACTCCTCCGGCGAGGCAAGAGCCACCACCCTACCATCCCCCTACTCCTGTGGAAAGGCACGTCCCAGCTCCGCTCCCCTATCTCCAACTCCCCTGCGCGCTCCACGGAAGTGGAGCGGGCGTCGGAGGCGAAGTGAGATGGCGAGCGCGCCGAGGCTTCAAAGAAGTTGGCCAGAAATTTTGCTGGGATTCGAGGTGAGCGTCTAGGCGCATGACCTCGCCAGCGGAGGTGGAGTCGTCACTGGTCGCCATGGCGGCCAGAGCTGGGCGATTGGGGAGCAGTTTCCCAAACGCACCCAGTTGATGGATATGACCCTCTTCGTGGCTGAGTTCTTGCGGCAGCGTGGCTGTCCAGAAAATGCACGTGGTTTCCCTGATGGTCCTGGGATTTTCTGGCCAACAATTTGAGAATCTTGTATGTGAATTTCCATGAGATTTCAGACGCAAGGAAGGTGTTCGACGGAATTTTCGGAAGAGGTGTTGTGTTGTGGACGGCTCGATGAGGGAGGTGGTAGCTCCAATCCAGTCCGCCTGTCCGGCTGTTGTGGCCGCTTGGAGCTGCGAAGGTAGTAGGGGTGGATAATAGGAGGACGTCCTCTGCGTGTTGGTGCCGTTGCCGGCGGTAGAAGGTAGCAGGGATTAGGTTTAGAGAATTCAGAGGGTCGGGAGTAGCAAGGAGAAGATAGATTGATTATTCATTGCTTCCCCAAAAGACACCAGATACATGCCCTCTTATAGGAGGACCAAACCGACTAGTACTTGTAGTATTCAACTAGGAATAGGACTCTCCTTTGCCTCTGACGCAGCTAACTTATATATCCTTATTTTTTTAATCTAGACTAGTAACCAAACTGGACTCTTTTGGACTCTACTGACGCCACAACACTACTCCCCCTCTTCAGATACAGCTCGTCCTCGAGCTGTAATTCACGTCGGATCTTCTTCCTCAGCATCATCAATAACTTCAAGGTAGAAAAGACGTTGGCAACGATGGCCTCTCAAGAATTTTTCGTCGCAGTTGAAACACAGTCGCTTTTCCCTTCTTTCTGCCATCTCTGCGGTTGACAATCGGCGCAGTGGTCGTCCTTCCCCAACCGGAACTGAACCTGTCAAGGCTATACCTTGTAGCTGTCCTGTGGGTGTGGATGACTTTTCGCTGGAGGATGCTTCTGTGATGGCAGCAGCTGCGACTTTAGCCCTCAGTTCATGAGCACGGGCAAGGCTCATTGCCGTGCCCAAGTATTGCGGGTTATGCAGCTCCACGTCGATCTTCAACAGGTCTGTCAAGCCAGAGGTGAAGATGGACACCTGCTGTGCCATGGACAAGGAGTCAATGTGACCCAAAAGTGCTAAAACCTTTTCTTGGTACTCTGCGACAGTCCCTGTCATCCGAAGCCTTGTTAATTCTCCCAGACAATTGGATCGAACCGGAGGGCCGAAACGAAGATGACAACGATCTTTAAAACGAGGCCACAAAGGGGTGCCTTCGTTGCGTTCCAGCTGCATATACCACGTCTGTGCACTTCCGGTCATATGGTATGCAGCATGCAAGCCACACCTTGTGTGCTTCGAGTGTCCTCTGTCCCCAAAAGAACTGCTCACATCTGTTTAGCCACCCGAGTGGATCTTCTTATCCATCGTAAGTAGGAAAATCCAGCTTGTGGTAGCGCGGCACACCGGTGGTGTCAGCGAGGTGTGGCACACCTGGTGGCACCTGCGGCGAGACAAACTGAGACCATGGTGGCAGAGGGCGCTGCTGCCCTAGGGCCAGAGACACTGTTGGGAACCCCGAGCTGGCCGTAGGCGCGGCTGAGGCAACAGCAGTAAGGTTCTCGACTAGGTCTGTAGCAGCCGATGATGTTGACAATGGTAACTAAGATGTAGATGGTGGCAGGTCCTTAGGAGGCGCAAACAAGCCCTCCTGGCTGCCTGGTTTGAGCTCCAACGCCTTCACGCGGATCTCTAGCGCAGCGAGGCTGTCCTTGATGGCCTTGTTTGTCTCCTGGATGGCCTTGTTTGTCTCCTGGATTGCTGAGTTGGCAGTACGCAACTCCATGATTGCTGCCATGATGTCGTTGGTGGTGTAGGTCGTCTGTTTCGCCTTATCCGCGTCGGAAGCCATGGTGGTCGGCTCTGATACCAGATGTTGTGGCCACTTGGAGTTGCGAAGGTAGTAGGGGTGGATAACAGGAGGACGTCCTCTGCGTGTTGGTGCCGTTGCCGGCGGTAGAAGGTAGCAGGGATTAGGTTTAGAGAATTCAGAGGGTCGGGTGTAGCAAGGAGAAGATAGATTGATTATTCATTGCTTCCCCAAAAGACACCAGATACATGCCCTCTTATAGGAGGACCAAACCGACTAGTACTTGTAGTATTCAACTAGGAATAGGACTCTCCTTTGCCTCTGACGCAGCTAACTTATATATCCCTATTTCTTTAATCTAGACTAGTAACCAAACTGGACTCTTTTGGACTCTACTGACGCCACAACACCGGCAGTGGGGAAAGCGGTGGTCATCCTTCCGCTGCGTCAGAGCGCGGTTCATGTTTTCAGTACAGGAGGGTCACGAAGAGGTCTTGTTCGCAAGCAGTGTGCCATTGGTTGTTCGGTTCCAGCAAGCAGACCATATAATCTTCAATCGTTGGGGTTTTGGGTCGCTAAAGTAGAGTTTCTAACCTGAACTGGTGTGCTCATCTGCGTGTACATTTTTTTGTCAGGAAATTGGTGGTGAATTTGAATGGAGCGTGGTGCAGTTCAACGCTGCATTTGCTCCAATGAGGTATATTTCTTCCCCTCTCTTGACTTGCATGTTTGCATGATTAGTGAAACACCAGTTTCGTGATTCCAGTTCCACATATGTGTAACAAGGTATACTTTTGTTTGTTTTGAGTAAAATATTTCTGATTTTGTGCGTCGAATGAAAAATTTACGTGACTTATCCTGCCATGACTATTAAAGTATGAGTCAGTTAAAAACTGGTGAACAATTGATGGCGTTATTTTGAGTAGACTCATGAGCTAACCTGGATCATGCAATATTCACTGATCAAGTAGTAGCTCGTTTGACAAGTGTTATTGACACTTAAGGAACTTGAGAAATGAAAGAAAATGTGAGTCGGATGAAACTACATGGGGAAGTGGATAACTGTTTTAGATGTAGAAGTACAACGGTACAAAAAGGGCCACATTAACTTACCGTTTCCGAGTGCCGAAGTAAGGTTCCCTGAAAATCAATGACCTTATTCATGGCGATGTAATAATGACATAAAGCTTGAAATTACCATACTTTAAACTACTTTAAGCAGTTCTGGAGCTGGATTGCTCTCAGACTCTAGAAGTGGCTCGCTTGGATGCGGTGCGGTGATCCGATCTGGATGCAGGGGATTCGGGCAGGATAGGTTAAATTAGCTGCTGTGTCATGTTCAGGTTTGAAAGGAGAGGAATTGGTTGCAGTATTGTGATTTTCTTCTTCCGGCAACTGTTCTACTATCTTGTAAGTTTTAATCCTCTAGATGTTTGGTTATTGAAAAATTTGGGTCTGGCATTTTAGGCCTGCCGTAGTTTCCTCAAAATAAATCTGGTATACATGCTTTGAATTGTGCCGGAGTAGATGGCTCACTACTTGGTGGGAGAAACACGTCTTATTACGCTTTCACTTACCAGCACATACAGTGTGCTTTGTTTATCAGTGTGCAAGATTTAAATTCCACATGGTGATTCATTGAATTTATATGATGTTGGTTTGAGTAATTGCTGCTGCTGGTGCTTGGTGGGTTTGAGTATATCGCACTACTAGAAAAGATAGTGTCTTGAATTATAAGAGACAGTAAAACTCAACAAGCTACAGCTCACCACCGCGATTTGACTTTTTAGACCGTCCGATCAAGCTATTTGACGCTCCAGATCTTTTCCTGGTCGTCCCGTGTAAGCGCCGGGTCTTTTCTACCGCGTCTCCCCGCCGGTTCCCGTCGGCCCAACAACAGAAGGGCAGCTACTCTGCAAAACTATCTCGACGACTTCTGGTGAACCGGGCCAAAATGCAGTGGGCCTTACGGGCGCGGCCCGCGAGGGGCACCTTCTGTTTAGAGGGCCTGCCACGAGGTACACGTTGCTCTACAGCTTCGATATTTGGTGCGCCTTCACGCCGGCGGCGGCGAAATAATGGTGATGACGCTTGGCTTTCTTCCTCCCGAAACTGCCGCCGGTAGCGGTAGGCGGTAGTGGAGCTGCGTAACTCTTTGTTCGCCTTTATATTTGCTGTGTCGGCCTATTTTTAGAATATTCCTATTGTCGCTGGTGAGCGCCCACGGCGACGCCTCTGACCTCTCTTCCCGTTGAATTCAAATCTGGAATCCTTAGCCAGGTGCTCGGTCCGCTTGCCTGCCTCTCGTCCTCTGGCTCCTGGACGACCATATACAGGCTGCATTGCAAAACTCCCAAACCTATTGCTCCTCCCCTTCCCTGTCTCATCACCCAAGCACTCCATCTGATAGCTGGCTCAGGTCCTCCGCATCCTCGATGACCAGATGCAGGCTGCAAAGAGACTCCATAATCTCCAGACTGTTGCTCCTCTGCTTCCTTGCTGAACTATGCATCACCACTGGCCGGCAGGTCATTTTCGGTGCTAGATTTTGTGCCTCATGTTCCATCGTCGATCAAGCAGCACTTCTGGTTGCATACTCAAAAGGTAACCGTTGCCTTGGTAGGAACTAGGAAACGCAAGTCACTACGATTACTCATTTAGTGTGGACAACATCATGCTCTTCTTATTATTTTTTCGGTGAAACGGTAACTGGTAAAGTGATTAGTAGTTTTACTCTGTTAGTCAAATAGAATATGATGCAATAATGCGGCTCACCAAATTTCTGCAGGACGTATGTTCAAAAAATGTTCAAGGGTATGATTGACATCAAATTTTAAGGACAGTCCTGCCTGAAATTCAGTCCCATTTATGTAACTCTGTTTTTTGGATACTCTTTATCAACTACATCGTCTGATCTTTTAAGGATCTTTTCTTGCAGGGATATACAAAGTCTTTATCAACTACATATCCTGATCTTATACGTATTCTTGCCTTACAGGTGATACAGACAGTCAGAGACATTCAAATAAGTATTGCAGCAAGGAAGTTTAAAGTAAGGACAGACATGAGCCAAGAGGCATCACATCACATCACATCACATCTTTTTTTCTAGACAAAGTACGTACACACATGTTGATCCATATCTCTTCTGTACTTTTTATAATGTAACAAATTTTACATCTGAGAAAGTATGCTCGCTATTTTTAGGAACTAAATACGTCTTGTTCTCCATCATGGGACCACGGCGTTGCCTTTTCTTGCGGGGAACAATTGCAGTTATTTGTGTGAGGTGTGGTTGATAAATGAGAAAATATAACAATGTGTGATTTGATTCCATGCCAATGTAAATAGAGATACCTGGGTCTTAGTCTGACTTTACTATGTTAACTGTGATGGGTGGCGATACTACAATTCTGATAATTACGTATGGTAGAAGAGCACTTGCACCCTTTCATGCCAATAATTCTAGGAATTTATCTATATCTGCATCATTGAGTTATTTAGTATAATTTCTTGAGACGGATTTATCTATATCCTGGTGGACAGTTGTCAGATCCACTTCCCTGTAGAATTATTGCGTTCTGAATGTTCTCTTTCTTTTCAGGTTTATACTTGTTTTGAAACTGTGAACAAGTTCATATGTTTCTGCTCTTCTGAGTTATGGTACTGTAACGACTCACCCCAGGTGTGCATAGTTCTTGCTATTCCCTTTGTTAGCGACAAATAATACAATGCCATTGTCAAGGCAACGCAGATCACTACAGTATGGTGTGGTACAGTAGAGAGTCAATTGTGTCGATGAGCAATTCTTAATTAATCTTTTCTTTGTAAGAAGATCTCCTATATGTTGCGTTGCACTGGTTATATGTTGAATAGACCTTTATTCCTTGTAATATTGGCAAAATGGACTATCAATTTGAGCAAACAAAGCAGGGGATAACTTCTGAAGCTGACCACCTCAACGACATCAGACAGAAAGTAATATCTATAAGGTGATGTCGCGAAAAATCCCTACCATCTATCCCTCTCCCTCTATCTCTGAATCAAGAAATTAAAATTTATTAAGTTTTGCTGTTCCTAGGCTTAAAAATTTGTTCTTGCTAATATGAAGTTTTCAGGTGGAGTTTTTACTTCACTAATACAAAAGACCCATGTTGTCATTTGTTTTAAGGAAGAGTTTCAACTTGAGTTCGAATGCTGTATTCTCCAACCTATGTGTTGGATATAATCAAGATCCGTCACAAGTGACAAGTTAACAGTACTGAAATTGTTCAGCCATTTATAGGTCATTTTGTATGCCAAGTAACTAAAGGAGATGATCATTTCGTGACTACTACTAACACATCAAATGGTAGATAAAGTGTCCCACCAAAGGTTGTCCCCCAGTCTTCTGGTTGAGGAATTTTATGAAGGGAACATTATTTATACTTGCCATATTATGAGCATGACGAAACACAACCAACAAATGTAGACCATTTGGGACTGCATCTTAATGACACTTAAGTTCTCTATTAGGAAAATTCTTGTCATACTATCGTCAAAATGGACGGGCGCGGCAACGCGCGCCATCATGGTCTAGTAGATAAGTATGACCGAGGAATTGTATTTCTTTTGCAGCATGAGGAAGACCCCGGTGACTATGTCCAGAACCGTGATTCTCATCATCAGGAGCACCATCAAATAAGTGAAAGAAAAGAGCACTGTATCGTTCCGATGACCATGGCTCTCGTGCTAGCCGTGATCGTGATTCTGAAAGGTACAGGGTCTACATTTCAGTAATGCACATGTACATTGAATTAAATTAATTCCAGCATTGCGAGTGCTTGCTAATTATGTTGAAACCAATTATCCTTGGTCTCGGTAGTGTGCTTCTTTTATTTACATGTCGCGGCCGTGATCTCAGGCGACTGACAAGAAGCCTATCCCTGGCGCTGGGGCAGCAGTAGCCACCGGCAGGACTGCAACGGCGAGATCCAGCTGTGCTCCCACATAGGTCTACTTGTGCAATTGGTTTGTTGCGTTTGCACAGAAAATAGATCAAAGAAGTGTTGAGATGTTCAAACTAGCATGTAGACTGATGGTTTATATTTGGCATTCATATTGTGCAAATCTTTAGTTATTCACCGGTGTTAATTATGCTGGTACATGTGTAATTTCAAAGCTGATTGGCATGTAAACATCTTAGGTTTCCTTCCTATAGGGGCTTCTTAACTTATTACACGGATCATCTTAGATGCAGATAAGCTTTCAATTTCATCTCATGCATTCCAACTAGATTTGAGGGGGAAAAACGACATAGTAAGTTTGAGGAGGGAAAAACTTTGTCCACCCTTTCTTTTTCCCCAGGTTTCAAATCAATTTTGCATCATTTTCTATAGATTTATTATACATGCTCACTTGTGAAAATGAACAATTGATAATCGGTTACTTTTAGTGTCTACACTTTGCTTTGTGCTAGAATTTCACATATAAATCACGCAATCTCCATGATGCCGCAGCCAACATGAGTCATGCAACTGTGTTTCGGGAAGGGTTATGCGTAGATTTTTTTCTCCCGTTGCAACGCACGGGCATGTTTCCTAGTATAGTAATCTCTACTATATAATATTGATAAGCGACCGTGGCCGCGGTACGTGGTACGTCGTGGCTATTTAGCATTTTAGTCCATGAAGTCCTATGAAATCATTCCGCCGTCCATAAGTCACCAACGCGAAACGTTTCACGACCGAAAGAAAAGAACTGCCCCAATCTCCGCTGGTACGAGCAGATTGGGTTGCCCTGCCCCAGCGGCGGACCGCTCAATCCGGGCAGGTCGGCGGCATGCGCGCCGCCCCGGATTCGCCGGCGCCAGCAGCACCCACGCCGCCTCAGATCCCCCACCTCCGCTGCTGCATCGGGCTCCCGCTCCGGTCCTCCATCGCAGCCACGAGCAGGGCAGCAGGCCAATCCCACATGAGAGCAGAGCCTTCGATTACGGTGACATCGTCGCACGTATCCACGGCGAGCGTCCGGAGCGCGCCAATGGAACCCCGGGGAGCGCTGCAGGTGCACGCGCGGCGGATAAGGTTGCGGCTTGGGCGACGGGGGGAGTTGAGGTGGCTGTGCACGTGGGGCGACGGGGATGAGCAGCTGATGCGGTTGCTCTCTGTCCCAGCTATACCAATTCCAGTTGGGGTTGATGTGATAAAAACAATGTCTCGGCAGCAGATGTTCCGGATGCGCAGTACCGCGCGTGCTTGCAAGATCATGGATTCATGGATGTGTTTTCTCTGTGGGCTGAGGTTTATTTATTTTGGTATGAACAAGACATGAATGAATACACCATGAAAATGAATAAATATAATGCTTGCTCAAATCAGGAGAGCGACACTGATCTCCTCACTGTTGTGTGGGTGAGGCAATTTTCCCAGTGTTTTCTTTTCCTCTTTTCAAATGAACCTGAAACTGAAGCATGGAAGCTAAACATGGCTAAATGTGACATTGGGTGGGCTTCTTTGTGTTACTCGGTTGTTTAGGTGACAAACACTTTGTTGAGTTTTTCCTCACGTTGTTGACCTTATCCATCTTTTTGGCTTATGCATTGTCGAATAAAGTGGCCGTGTTTTACTAAGTGTAACATGTTCTTAATACATGGTATATTATCTTGATCACTAATTGAAAGGCCTAATAAAAATGAAAAAAATACGTCTCTCTGACACATAATTTTTTCTCGCCCGTTGCAACGCACGGGCACGTTGCTAGTAATATAATAATAATAATAATATAAAAGGAGCAGCGTTTCTAACGGTACGTCGTTTTTTTCTAGACGGTTTTGCCCTATCCAAAATCCCAAATTAACCCACCAATGCCATAGGCAAGACGTTTCGATTTTTCATCTGTACCGAACAAACAGAACTGGGTCCCCCGCGATTGACCATGGGCCAAGCCCAAGAGTAGTCTGCCTAAGAGCAAGTACAATAAGCTTATGTAAGCGGGCTATAAGAGTTAAAATAATATTTGTTAGATGACATGGAGGAGAGAGAAGAGGAGAGAGAATGGGAGTGGGCTCTCATGCAAGAGCCAGCTCTAGCACGTGCTCATAGGCACTTTGTGAGAGTGCGAGGTGGGCCATATCTTAATAAAGTAATACATTCTTATATCTAACTATTGTACATGTAGGCTATATGGTTAGCTATATATGACATGGCAATCTCTTATAGCCAGCTGTTGGCTGTACTATTGTACTTGCTCTAAGGCCTTTTACGACCTGGCAGGAGCCGGACTCAGTCGTGCGTGCGTCGTGTCTATACCGGCACGATCCGGAGACAATACGTACATATGCAGTTAGCCCCAAACTCTCTTTCTATTTTTTATTTCCTGCAGCGTTTCGACTTAGCTGCATACATATCTCTATCTCTACTATATAATATGTCTTCAGGTGATGGTCCGTTTTTCACTTTCCGATTTTACCCTTATGTTGCTAGGTTAATTACCGAGTATGCCACCGCCAAGTCAACATAACAGTTCGTACAGAAACATGGAGAAAGACCAGATTGGACCGAACGGCACACGGAGAAAAACCGATCGCTATAAAAACCGGAGTCCTTCAGCGATACGAGTCCACCAGATTGTTCCGATGGGAAAAAATCTCCTGGGCTGGTGGGCTGTGACGCCTACAAGAAAAGAGCAGTAGCAGGTACAGGTTATATTCCCTCAACAAAAAAAAAGGTACAGGTTACAGCCATTGAAAAATAAGTACAGGTTGCAAGAAATCTCCCGTGAGATCAGCAAACCGTGGTCGGCCGCCGTCCCACTCCACGTGGGAACATGCAAATTTCTCTTCCCTATTTCTGCTTCACTAACTCTAAAGCTTTGCCTATTGAACTCGCGGGCAGGATAAGATTTTCCATTTGTTAGCTAAACACAGAATAAGGCTGTTCCTCTTCCGCTCCAAGCTTGGAATTAATTAAGGCTGAAAACTTTTCCACTGTGGCACTGTACGGGCATATGGCATATGCACGAGTAGAGTATGGGTACTACTCTACTAAGTCATGGATAGGAGATAAGTATAGCATTTTAGCACTGCGTATACTTATATCCTACTTGTCTATACTAATATATGGATTTCACATGTGAAACACTAATCTGTTGTATCCGAGCAGTCGGTAGCATAAAGGCTGAGTATGAGATTGTGATTTATAAATTTTGATAATTGATATGAAATCATATACATGGTAGTATTGAGTTGAGATAATGTTGTTTATGTCAAATTTGCAATCGATAAATGTAAATTATGAATAACTTGGGAACTATTTAATCTACCAGTCGGGTACCCAATGGGTACGGTAACCCATCGGGTATGGATATGAGTAAAATGTCATTACCGTGGGTAGGGGTATGGGTAGAATTTCATACCCACATAGTATATGAGTATGAGTATAGTATTTCTTTACCTAGGCCTTACCCTATCCATTGCCATCCTTACAGGGGATAGGTGCATGGTAGAAAATTTTCATTTTCTGCAATTCTTGAGGATTTTTTTATGAAAGCGGCGAAATTACGATTAGTAAAGAGCGAGTACAGGACTGACCGGGCTAGCCAAGCATAGATCTTGCATTTTGGGCGAGCATTTGAACGCCAGAGGAACGACATGAAGGATGGTTTTATGGAGACAATGAGCTGAGTTGCATATGTCGAGCTCGCGGAGTAGGCTTTTTCTTCGGTGTCCCCCTCTATCCTTCAAGCTTATGAAACTAAAAACACAAGGACGGCCACGATTAGCCGATACCCCTTCGGTTCTGAGGGCATGAAGGGGTATCCTTTAATCCTGACCATCCTTGTGTTTTCGGTTTCGTAAATTTGGAATAGAGGGAGGACACCGAAGCACAGCTCGAGTAGTAAGCCTCATCGACCGTCCAATGCCACGTAATGTGGTCTTGCGCCACACAGGAAATAGGCGCTGTGCCGAGGGCCAGCTGCCGACACGCACCCTCGGCATAGGTCTGTGCCGAGGGCAGCCGTCGGCATAGCCCCCACGGCACAGTACCCTATCGGCACAAGCCGTTTTGGCGTAGGCATAGGAGTTGTCATCAGCATAGGCTACGCCGACGGCTTTGCCCTCGGCATAGCCTAACGGCTGTTTGTATTTTTAAGAAAAAAGTTTGAATTTTTCTCAAATTTTTGAATTCTTTGACTCGTTAATCTCTTACTTAGGACATTTTCAACTCCTAATACACTTAATCTCATGTCAAATTGCACTCGCGGTCAAACTTCCCGTTCGGTCACCGGTCACCCATCTCACACTACTTCAATCCTAGCACACTTAACTTCTTTGTTCCTTCCGGATGAGCTGCCGAGAAAGAAGTTATACCTTCTTGATAATACTGCCATATCAATCATATTAACCCTTGGACCATGATGTCACACGACTTTTTTTTTGTATTTCAAACAATTATTTAACTAAACTTGAATTCAAATAAGTAATAATAATCTTGAATTCAAATAAAAATATAATGATTTTACTTTTTTTGTATTTTTCTATTTAATATGGAATAATTAATATCTTTAAATCCGTAAATCGTAATTCGACAAATAGTATGTATAAAACGATCAGAAAAATGAGAGGAATCCAAATATGACATCCATATCATCTTATCACTAACTATGCCGTGATTCTAGCCATAATATTGGTCCGGCGAGTTCCGGCGAGTTCATTTACGGAAAGATGTGTTGCGCGTACATGACAAGTTGCGTTGGCGTCGGACGTGAAGTGTTGTTCGGTAAGATGCGTCACCGACAACAAACTGAAGTTGTGTCCAAGTGCTGGTCTGCGAGACCGTTGCAGTTGAAGAGGGTGAAGATTGAGGGACTGTCCATTGAGTATGTTACCATGGACGAAGGCGCATTTTGCGTGCCTCGATCAGGTCGCCTGCGTGTCTCAACGAGAAGACGAAGACCAACGTGAAGATGGACGCGGACCGGTCAAGATGAGTTCCTGCATGAGGCTATGCGTTTAGTCTGCATATGGCACGCTAAGATGCGCGTCATGGGCTGGTAGTCTAGAAGTGACACGTTGAGTTGAGGGACCTAAGTTGTGAATCTGCAATGAGTCAAGATCAGAAATCACGAGGAGACGACAAGTTTTAGATTAGGGGGAGATTGTTGGAAATAATCTAAACTTACCAAGAAAACGAGTGGCAAGTTTGGGTTAGTTTCCTAGTAGTCCGAGTGGTTCTAGTCTGAGCTACTCCCTCCGTTCCAAATTAATTGACTTGGTTTTGTCCAAATATGGATGTATCTATACTTGTATGGTGTCTAGATACATCCGTGTGTAACAAAACGTGTGTCAATTAAATCCGAACGGAGGGAGTAGTACCTGAGTTGTGTTCTAGTCGGTTTGTTCATGAAGTACTAGTTGTGTATTAGCTGGGTCCTAGATAGGCTAGTACGTGTGTAGGCCTTGGAGTCTAAACAGGTTTGGTGTTCGAGTAGTTTACTAGGAAAGTTGAGTAGCTTTGCTTCGTAGCTGTCTGTGTTTAGTCCATGACCAAGGCGGTTTGTAATCTAGTCCTAGTCTGGTTGGTACTAGTGCGTATCCGTGTAGGCTTAGGCAAAGTTTTCTGAGTCGGTATTTGGTACGTGTATATAAGCACACTACAGGGGCAAGAGTTGTAACCGAGAGAAAAAGAAGAAAATAAAAAGAAAGAAGGGGCACAATACGGGCCCTTGGCTAAAAGTTTTCTTTATCTATACCTATCTATACCTATATATATCTCTATCTCTTCTTCTCTATCTCTACTATATAATATGTCTTCAGGTGATGGTCCGTTTTTCACTTTCCGATTTTACCCTTATGTTGCTAGGTTAATTACCGAGTATGCCACCGCCAAGTCAACATAACAGTTCGTACAGAAACGTGGAGAAAGACCAGAGTGGACCGAACGGCACACGGAGAAAAACCGATCGCTATAAAAACCTGTGTCCTTCAGCGATACGAGTCCACCAGATTGTTCCGATGGGAAAAAATCTCCTGGGCTGGTGGGCTGTGACGCCTACAAGAAAAGAGCAGTAGCAGGTACAGGTTATATTCCCTCAACAAAAAAAAAAGGTACAGGTTACAGCCATCGAAAAATAAATACAGGTTACACAGAATCCCTACGATCCTTATGTCTCCGTCTCTTTTTCTTTTTTCACCATACTCTTCCGTCTATGACGTGTACGTTTTACTCAGGTAGCTTGCCACACCGTGACTCAGTAAAGCAATCAATAGAGGTCGTTTTGCTGCTTTTTTGTGCATGGCGTTTTCCGTGCGTGCTAGCACGACAATGAACCTCGCCCAACAAAAAATAGGTAAATTGAAGCCATTTTTTCGAAAAAAATACTATTCTCAACTCCATTGCAAGTCATCGTCCAAAGCGTAAATCTCGCCGTACGTAAATTTATTTTATACTAATTTTCAATTTATAAATATTTGGTCTACCCGTAGCAACGCACGGGTATTGTGCTAGTAGGATGATAGGAAGGGGCAACGCTAGTTTGCGCGCGCGACAGATGCTGAACGATTGAGCGGTTTCCGACCACGCGATTTAGCTAGATACGGAAAGGTTGTTAGCGTGCGTTTCCCTTTCCGGCCGGCCGGCTGCTGACCGTGTACCTGCCTATTCCCTTTTTGTTTTGCGAATTAGTGTGACCCGAATCGGTACGTGTCTGGGCTCTATTCCCTTTACGTGCGCTAGGTTGCCAGGCTGGTTTGGCGGGCTGCTTTGCATGCGCGCTTGTCTGGCTGTTGGGCTGGGCCTTCTATTCCCTTTTTTCTACGCGCAATTTTTTCTCTATTCCCTTTTGGCGCGAAATATTTCGAACTCACTGGATCAAAACTATTCCCTTTTATCCAGATTTGAAATAAAATCAATTCCCTTTTTGGGCAAGTGATATTTTAGGGTAAATAAAATGGGAGGGAGATAAAAATTCCCACTTCCAACTAGTTAAAAAAAATTGTTGAAATTAAGAGCTTCACTTCCAACTAGTACAAACTATTCCCTTTAAAACTATATGGCATCAACAAATTAGCATTAAAAATCTTGATGCAAACTCAATTCCCTTTTTGGGCAAGGATATTTTAGGGTAAAAAAAAATGGGAGGGAGGTAAGAAATTTCAATTTCAACTAGTAGAATTTTTTTATTGAAATAAAGAGATCCAGTGCTCTAGAAAAACAGAATCAAAAAACTATTCACTTCCAACTAGTACAAAAACTATCCACTTTAAAAAACTGACATTGAAAAACAGAAATAATGGGGTAGCTAAACAAAATTGCCAGTGCTCTAGAAGTTGAATATTCCAGAACAATGAAGGCATTATAGTCAAAGTTAAACTAAAAAATAAAAGGCAATCCTGTAGAATCAAAAAATTCATAAAAAAAATTATGATGACTGCAACTCATATCAGATATAACAAACCAGACTGCAAAACATAGAAAATAAAAACACACGAGCTAATCAACTGAATGAAGATTTGGACTCAGAAACCAACGTCCTCCACCTCAAGCACAATGCCCAGATCTCTTAGTTCAACCTTGACTATGATGACTGAGGATTCAATAAGGTTCATTTCGACTGGTTTCTGAGTCTGGACTGGTTGAACTATACTGGAATATTGACAGAAATGTTTCAGATTTCTTAGTTCGACTGGTTTCTTATTTGGACTGGTTTCAGATTCAATAAAAACACATCATCTGGTTTGATTATCCAAGATACTATACTGTCCATAGAGCACCAAGCAAAGACACCAACCATACACTTCATTACAAACTAGTCAAGTGAAAGTAAACAACATTTGCCGTGAATTACATCATTACGAAAAACATAAATTCTTCGACATAGTTCTTGACTTCAGTAGAAACTTAAAAGTACCCAGCATTTGCAAACCTAACAAACGATGATTAAATACAAACTTAGTATATAGGCTTCACTCCAGCAAACCTAGTGGCTTCTTCTACAGTGGGTGAATAACCTCAACCAAGTCGAGACGGATTGCTTCAGGTCTAGGATCAACCCTAACCATCACAATTGTCCCATTTGGAATGTTTACTCCCACCAACAGTTCATTCATGCCTTGTACAAAAAGAATGCACTTGTTCAAGAGGTTGAACATTCCTTGTATTGGGTGTTCGAGACCTCTCCTCCAGAGGAGTGAGTTGCCCTGAACTTTGTACTTGTAGCCATCAAGTATTTTTTTCAGGGATTGACTAACAAAAAACAAATAACAAAGGTTGTTAGCAGGTTTGTAGCTAGTTGTATATTGACAGAAATGACAGTGTTGTGTTTTAACTAACAAAGAACTCACCAGGCCACCAAGAATCGCATTGTTTACATTAATCCTGTGCAAAAAATATTTCATTTCAGTAGTTTTCACATAAAATTCTCCTTCTAGTTCCCTTGCAGGTGTTATGTATGCAACTTTGTACAGTGCAAAGTTAATTGCAGCCATTTCATGCTCTTCTACATCAAGTATCTCTGAAAAGACTATGTTGCGTAGAGCAGCTCTCACTTCAGGAATCACAGGGAATAGCACTGTTTGAGAAGAAACATTTTCAGACAACTAAATGGACAGGAAAAATAGTTAGGTACCAAAAAAGAAAACAAGTGTGGTACGTAAAACAACTCGCAACATCCATATCTTAAAAATATTAAAGTATGGCTAGTTGCTGACCAAGCTAAAGCTTCGCAACTTTTAAAAAAAGGATTTGATGGATGGCTGAGGATTTGTGTAGACTGTCAGCTCATAAAAATGTGTGATGCTAGTCTAGTGAATTACAAGGATAAAACCATCTGAAAAAAAAAACTGACAACGACAGCTGATCCAGCGTTATTTCTTATGCCAAATACTACCAAGATCAAAAGGGAATAATGTCCGTACGAAAAGAGTTGCTACGAGAAGAATATCCCATAACTAAATGGACAGCCATACAGATATAGCTACATAAAAAAGGGAAGTATTTGCCATATTACCTGAGTCAGAAACTATATGTTTCTCTTGCTTAATGTTTTCCACCATACTGTAAACAGCAACATCGCATTTGATGACTTTGTCCTCAACATCTTCATCCATCTCATCTTGCATACGATTATCAGCAAGTTTGAAGCACACAACGTCTCCTAGTTGCATGTCAAACATCCTCACCAGTTTCCTCCAGTACGGTCCACATACAATTGTCCTTCCCCATCTCTTCTCCAAGTAGAAATCAAAGGTGTGGTTCCACTTGTCAGTTGCCACCATAAAATTTCCAGTAGCAAAACTGTCTGCAATGACATTCCACTTGCAAGGCACAGTCTACATTGGAAAAAGTAAAAATATGAGTCATGTAGCATTAAACTACACTAATGACAAGAACAAGTGGGGGATATTTAGTATTACAAATACTTCATAATAGGGTTAAAAACAAAAAGGTTTGAAAAGTTACCCCTCCTCTGCGGAAACCCTGCACCATTACAGTCTCAAATGTGGTAGAACGTCTATCAGTCCGACCGCAAGCAGTTCACCCATACCGACATCCATATCTGAAATAAAGTTATCAAGGTGGGATCCTTAAAAAGGAGAAGCATTTTACCAGCTCACTGGACTAAAAGTTACCAATGACAAGCAAGTACTACAAATTGTTACCAGACGCATATGCATAAAGTTATCGACCATGCGATACACGTATTTACTATCGATGTTGTACCATAAAAGTTACCGAGGGCGGGGTCTACTTAAGCAATATGACCCACGCTATAGCAAACAAGTTACCGAATGGGATATCCCCCCTTATACTAGTCATCAGTTGTATGTCAGGTAGGTTGTCGGGGTCCAGGCACTTGCGTGGTATTGTTTACCAACATTAAAGGCCAAAAGTTACCGATCACATAGCTAGCAAAAATATCAGGGTGGGATCCTTAAAAAAGAAAAGCATTATTACCAGCACACTGGACTAAAAGTTACCAATGACAAGCAAGTACTACAAAATTGTTACCAGACGCGTATGCATACAGTTATCGAGCATGCGATACGCGTCATTTATTACCGATGTTGTACCATAAAAGTTAGCGAGGGTGGGGTCTACTTAAGCAATATGACCAAAGCTATAGCAAAAAAGTTACCGCATGAGATATCCCACCCTCATACTAGTTATCAGTCGTATGGCAGGTAGGTTGTCGGGGTTTCAGGCACTTGGAGGTATTGTTACCAACCCCATCGGCTAAAACTGACCAATCACATAGCTAACAAGTTATCAAGGTGGGATCCTTAGAAAGGAGAAGCATTATTACCAGCTCACTGGACTAAAAGTTACCAATGACAAGCAAGTACTACAAATTGTTACCAGACGCGTATGCATCAAGTTATCGACCATGCGATACACGTCATTTACTATCGATGTTGTACCATAAAAGTTACCGAGGGCGGGGTCTATTTAAGCAATATGACCAGCGCTATAGCAAACAAGTTACCGAATGGGATATCCCCCCCCCCCCCCCCCTCATACTAGTTATCAATCGTATGTCAGGTAGGTTGTCGGGGTTCGGACACTTGTGGGGTTTTGTTACCAACCTTATAGGCCAAAAGTTACCAATCACATAGCTAGCAAGATATCAGGGTGGGGTCCTTCAAAAATAGAAGCATTATTACCAGCACACTGGGTTAAAAGTTACCAATGACAAGCAAGTACTACAAATTGTTACCAGACGTGTATGCATACAGTTATCGAGCATGTGATACGCGTCATTTATTACCGATGTTGTACCATAAAAGTTACCGAGGGTGGGGTCTACTTAAGCAATATGACCAAGGTTATAGCAAAAAAGTTACCGCATGGGATATCCCACCCTCATACCAGTTATCAGTCGTATGGCAGGTAGGTTGTCGGGGTTTCAGTCACTTGGGGGTATTGTTACCAACCCCATAGGCTAAAACTGACCAATCACATAGCTAACAAGTTATCAAGGTGGGATCCTCAGAAAGGAGAAGCATTATTACCAGCTCACTGGACTAAAAGTTACCAATGACAAGCAAGGACTACAAATTGTTACCAGACGCGTATGCATAAAGTTATCGACCATGCGATACACGTCATTTACTATCGATGTTGTGCCATAAAACTTACCGAGTGCGAGGTTTACTTAAGCAATATGACCAAAGCTATAGCAAACAAGTTACCGAATGGGATATCCCCCCTCATACTAGTTATCAGTCGTATGTCAGGTAGGTTGTCGGGGTTCGGACACTTGGGGGTATTGTTACCAACCCCATAAGCTAAAACTGACCAATCGCATAGCTAGCAAGTTATCATGGTGGGTCCTTAAAAAAGGATAAACATTATTACCAGCTCACTGGACTAGAAGTTACCAATGACAAGCAAGTACTACAAATTGTTACCAGACGCGGATGCATAAAGTTATCGACCAAGGGTGGGGTCTACTTAAGCAATATGACCAAAGCTATAGCAAAGAAGTTATCGCATGGGATATCCCCCCTCGTACTAGTTATCGGTCGTATGTCAGGTAGGTTGTCGGGGTTCGGACACTTGGGGGTTTTGTTGCCAACCCCATAGGCTAAACCTGACCAATTTCATAGCTACCAAGTTATCAAGGTGGGATCCTTAAAAGGAGATACATTATTACCAGCTCACTAGACTAAAAGTTACCAATGAGAAGCAAGTACTTCAAATTATTACCAGACGCGTATCATAAAGTTATCGACCATGCAATACACGACATTTATTATCGATGTTGTACCATACAAGTTACCGAGGGTGGGGTCTACTTAAGCAATATGACCAAAGCTATAGCAAAAAAGTTACCGCATGGGATACCCCCCCTCATACTAGTTATCAGTCGTATGTCAGGTAGGTTGAAGGGGTTCGGACAATTGGGGGTATTGTTACCAATCCCATAGGCTAAAACTGACCAATCGCATAGCTACCAAGTTATCAGGATGTGATCCTTAAAAAGAAAAGCATTATTACCAGCACACTGGACTAGAAGTTACCAATGACAAGCAAGTACTACAACTTGTTAGCAGACGCGTATGCATAAAGTTATCGATCATGCGATACACATCATTTATTCCCGATGTTGTACCATAAAAGTTACCGAGGGTGGGGTTTACTTAAGCAATATGACCAAAGGTATAGTAAAAAAGTTACCGCATGGGATATCCCACCCTCATACTAGTTATCAGTCGTATGTCAGGTAGGTTGTCGGGGTTTCAGGCAATTGGGGGTATTGTTACCAACCACATAGGATAAAACTGACCAATCACATAGCTAACAAGTTATCAAGGTGGGATCCTTAACATGCAAGTTATCGATGACAAACACTAGTAAATATTACCAACCATATATAAAGCAAATTATCAAACGGGAATGAGAAAAATCATTACCAAGACCATAGCATGCAATTTATCAATGATGAAAATTAGTAAGATATTACCAACCACATAGAAAACAAGTTACCATATGGGAAATGCTACAAACTAATTACCAATACCATAACATGGAAGTTATCGATGACGAAAACTAGTAAAGATATTACCAACCACATAGAAAGCAATTTACCAAATGGGAAAATGCTATAAAATTATTACCAAGACCATAACATGCAAGTTATCGATGACAAAGACTAGTAAATATTATCAACCACATATAAAGCAAGTTATCAAACGAGAATGAGCAAAATCATTACCAAGACCTTAGCATGCAATTTATCAATGATGAAAATTAGTAAGATATTAAAAACCACATAAAAAACAAGTTACCAGATGGGAAATGCTACAAACTAATTACCAATACCATAACATGGAAGTTATCGATGACGAAAACTAGTAATGATATTACCAAGCACATAGAAAGCAAGTTACCAAATGGGAAAATGCTATAAAATTATTACCAAGACCATAACATGCAAGTTATCGATGACAAACACTGGTAAATATTACCAACCACATATAAAGCAAGTTATCAAACGAGAATGAGAAAAATCATTACCAAGACCATAGCATTCAATTTATCAATGATGAAAATTAGTAAGATATTACCAACCACATAGAGAACAAGTTAACAGATGGGAAATGGTACAAACTAATTACCAATACCATAACATGGAAGTTATCGATGACGAAAACTAGTAAAGATATTACCAACCACATAGAAAGCAAGTTACAAAATGGGAAAATGCTATAAATTTATTACCAAGACCATAACATGCAAGTTATCTATGACAAAGACTAGTAAATATTACCAACCACATATAAGGCAAGTTATCAAACGAGAATGAGCAAAATCATTACCAAGACCTTAGCCTGCAATTTATCAATGATGAAAATTAGTAAGATATTACCAAACACATAAAAAACAAGTTACCAGATGGGAAATGCTACAAACTAATTACCAATACCATAACATGGAAGTTATCGATGACGAAAACTAGTAACGATAATACCAAGCACATAGAAAGCAAGTTACCAAATGGGAAAATGCTATAAAATTATTACCAAGACCATAACATGCAAGTTATCGATGACAAACACTAGTAAATATTACCAACCACATATAAAGCAAGTTATCAAACGAGAATGAGAAAAATTATTACCAAGATCATAGCATTCAATTTATCAATGATGAAAATTAGTAAGATATTACCAACCACATAGAGAACAAGTTACCAGATGGGAAATGCTACAAACTAATTACCAATACCATAACATGGAAGTTATCGATGACGAAAATTAGTAAAGATATTACCAACCACAAAGAAAACAAGTTACGAGATGGTAACATGCTATAAAATTATTACCAAGACCATAACATGCAAGTTATCGATGACAGACACTAGTAAATATTACCAATGCACTAGCATGCAATTTATCAATAATGGAAACTAGTAAATATATTACCAAACACACCAAAAACAAGTTTCAAATTGGAAAATGCTACATAATTATTAGCAAGACCATAACATGCAAGTTATCGATGAGAAATGCTAGTAAGGATATTACAAACCACATATAAAGCAAGTTGCCAAACGGAGATACAAACAAAATTATTAGCAAAGGCACTAGCATACATAGTGAAATATTACGTACCACATATATAACCAGTTATCAGATGGGGGATACTACAAATTTATTACCAATACGATAGCACACCGAATTATTACCATATGAGAAAACATGTACTAAATTCCAGATCATGAGTTAGACTTGATGCTCATCTATGTAAATGATTTGTGCAATACTAGCATTTCATCAATGTATATCATATTTTGCATACTTCAACCATCATGAGCACAAAACCTTGCACAATTTTGCCAATTGTTGTCCTGAACTAGCCAGAGCTGAGGAAGAACACGAGTGAACATAGAGACACGAGGGTTTGCCCCGTGCACAATTTGCGACTTTTCTGTATTTCTTCCTCTCTATTTATTCAAGTTACAAACGGAAACACGAGGCCACGATCCACTACGTTCATGCCATCCCACGAACAGATTATGTACACGCATGAGACTCGCTCCAAGTTGTTAGAAACATGGCCTAACCTGACGGAAATATAGGCTACAACTAAGTGACTAACTGAAGAAAATAACATCAACTGTAAACAGGTATTTCAACCTGCGAACATTTGTAGTGCAATGTAGTTCAGCTAGTCATATAAAGCTAATATCAGTTTATTTATGTTTTAAAACATCATAAATTGATATAATAAATAAATAATGAGGATGAAATAGCAAGACTGCACGAAGTCAACTTGAACCAACTTCGGTAAGAGCAAAGACTTAAAACCTGGGCTGGTAAATATTTTACATGTATGGGATAAAAAATAAGGCCACGACGGTTAAATTTATTTCGCTCAATATTTAGCATCAATATTCTCAACTCAATTATGCACATGACCCAATAGCCTACAAGTGAACACAACAGGTATTACATTACATAAGTGATCGAAACCACCCATGCACAAAATGGTATGAATAGACCTTCATATGAAAATGCTATGATTTATTCCTAGAAATCACTATTAAATAAATTACAACAACGAATATAAGAACAAGGTAATTTAAACAAACAGAATGTGGAAATAAGGGAAAAGGTCCCATGGAATAGTACATTTTAAAAAAAAAGTGGGGGGTTATTGCAAAATCTTTGGTACCGATAAGAGTTCCACTGGGAGCGAACCTATCCTACAGCTAAGTGGATGTGCAACATGCACTATTTATTTGACTCCCCTTTTCATATAACATAATTCAGTTCTTGAAGATCATGTACGAAAAGCATGAGTTGTTGAAGAACTGGCCCTCAACCAACTTAGAGTTTCTAACCGGCCACTGGAACCAAGCTGCCCGCACAAACATGGATAAAAGAGCAAACCCCATAACAGTATTGAAGGTTGGATAGGTAACAAGCAGGCAATTTCGAAAGTGCTTTGAGGGGGGTATTCAACTACCTTCTGAAACCTCTACATTGCTTCAGTACAGATACAAGAGACGATGAACTTGTCAAAAGCCACTAGTACTCTTGATGCTCGAGCCTTTGCATCATCTGGATTAGAGGCACTTGCCATCTCATTCATAAGAATCTCAACCCATTGGGTGATGCCTGGTGCACCAGAAAAAGCAAGGTTATCTCCACCAGGAACACTTCCTATGGGTGCAGGAACTTCATTACATTTTGTAATACCTGTAGCATAAAGCAAGATATATGTCCTCCTTAACATCGTTGTTTTCATGAAAAAATTATACCCAACTAATCAAACACAACATAAAACATGAATGCACAATACACGGGGCCAAAAATATAGGCGAAGTTGCAAACGTTTTATATCTAAAGCATGCTATTTCCATTGAACACAACATTACTTAGTACAAGATGTATGGGTACGCAGGCATTTCACTAGTAGAGAACACACCTTTAGTGCCGGTTTTAGATGGCCTTTAGTACCGGTTGCACAACCGGTACTAAAGGGTCGGCATTAAAGGGGTAACCCTTTAGTACCGGTACCAAAATACAACCGGTACTAAAGGCCCTCCACGTGGGCGAACCTGCGCGCGCGCAGCTGAGGACCTTTAGTACCGGTTGGTAATACCAACCGGTACTAAAGGTTCCTGCTTTTTTTGCCCCCCGCATATGTTCACAAAATTATTATTTTCGAATTTTTTTTTTTTTTATTTTACTCTAATATTTCTAATTTTATTTTTTTTAATTTCCCAAATAGCCACACACATAATCTCTAATTACATATTAGACACTTAATCTCAGGTCAAAGTACTTACCCCGATCAAACTTCCCGTTCGGTCACCCATCCTTAAATTGCTCCAGTCCAAGCACGCTTAACTTTAGAGTTCCTTCCAAATTACCTGTCAAATGAGATGTTAGAACTTACTGATATTAGTATCCTATCAACCATATTAACCCCTGAGTCATGGTGTCACACTTTTTATTGTTTAAATTTTGAAAATTTATTTGAATAAATAACAATGATTATGTAATAATAATATTTGAATAAATAAGAATAAAATTTATTTTACTTTATTTTCTCCTTTTTACATTTAATATGGAATAATTCATATCTTTAAATCCGTAAATCAAAATTTAACAAATAAAATGTCTAAATCGATTAGAAAAATGAGAGGAATCCAAATATGATATCCATATCATGTTTTTCATCATGTATATGACTTTTTGCAACATATTTTTGGTACTTGCTTAATAAAAAAGTCATTTTATACATGTTTATATATGATTGACTTGTGTGAAGAAGTTTTTTGAAAACTTTGTCAAAACTCATGTTTATCATTTTTCCTAGCAACTAGTACACATAAAAGGACTCCATGCCAAAGGATTTCATTTTTTGAGTATTGTTTCACTTTCTTTTATTTTGTTGAAAAAAGGTCAAAATGCCCGTCGTGCCTATTCATCCAAAGGGGTTGCATTTCTCAAAACTATCGATGGTTCTGTGATATAACCACTACTGGTGTATCTTAAAATTATTTTTGTAAAATTTTCAGAGCAAACTATCACACACTTGTAGTTCAAAATTGAATTACTTTCGGAAAATAGGCATAAAGTCATTTAAATAGGCGAAATGAGGTAGAAACCGAGAAAATTCCTAATATTGCTGGATTATCGATAAAATATGGCCTACTTTGTGTGATAATTGGATGGGTGTCATTTTGCACCATATTTGTTATACTTGCTTCAAAAAAAATGCCATTTTTGACAATAAAAAAATAAAAAATGATATTTATAAACATAATTTGAAAAAACTCATTTCTACAACATTGTTTGTCATAACAAGACACACCTATGTCTCAAATATGGGTACATTATCACAAACTATGGCACGGGGATGATCATATCTAGATCATTTGACTCGAAACTTATACATGTCTATAGATGATTGACCTTTTTGTGAAGAAGTTTTTGGAAAACTTTGTCAAAACTCAGGTTTATCATTTTTCCTAGCAACTAGTACACATAAAAGGACTCCATGCCAAAGGATTTCATATTTTGAGTATTTGTCACTTTCTTTTATTTTGTTAAAAAACGGTCAAAATACCCGTCGTGTCTATTCATCCAAAGGGGTTGCATTTCTCAAAACTATCGATGGTTCTGTGATATAACCACTATTGGTGTATCTTAAAATGATTTTTGTAAAATTTTCAGAGCAAACTATCACACACTTGTAGTTCAAAATTGAATTACTTTCGGAAAATAGGCATAAAGTCATTTAAATAGGCGAAATGAGGTAGAAACCGAGAAATTCCTAATATTGCTAGATTATCGATAAAATATGGCCTACTTTGTGTGATAATTGGATGAGTGTCATTTTGCACCATATTTGTTGTACTTGCTTCACAAAAAATGCCATTTTTGACAATAAAAAAATAAAAAATGATATTTATAAACATAATTTGAAAAAACTTATTTCTGCAACATTGTTTGTCATAACAAGACACACCTATGTCTCAAATATGGGCACATTATCACAAACTATGGCACGGGGATGATCATATCTAGGTCATTTGACTTGAAACTTATACATGTCTATAGATGATTGACCTTTTTGTGAAGAAGTTTTTTGAAAACGGTCAAAATGCCCGTCGTGTCTATTCATCCAAAGGGGTTGCATTTCTCAAAACTATCGATGGTTCTGTGATATAACCACTATTGGTGTATCTTAAAATGATTTTTGTAAAATTTTCAGAGCAAACTATCACACACTTGTAGTTCAAAATTGAATTACTTTCGGAAAATAGGCATAAAGTCATTTAAATAGGCGAAATGAGGTAAAAACCGAGAAAATTCCTAATATTGCTAGATTATCGATAAAATATGGCCTACTTTGTGTGATAATTGGATGGGTGTCATTTTGCACCATATTTGTTGTACTTGCTTAAAAAAATGCCATTTTTGACAATAAAAAAAAAATGATATTTATAAACATAATTTGAAAAAACTCATTTCTACAACATTGTTTGTCATAACAAGACACACCTATGTCTCAAATATGGGCACATTATCACAAACTATGGCACGGGGATGATCATATCTAGATCATTTGACTCGAAACTTATACATGTCTATAGATGATTGACCTTTTTGTGAAGAAGTTTTTGGAAAACTTTGTCAAAACTCAGGTTTATCATTTTTCCTAGCAACTAGTACACATAAAAGGACTCCATGCCAAACGATTTCATTTTTTGAGTATTTTTTCACTTTCTTTTATTTTGTTGAAAAAACGGTCAAAATGGACCCTGTGCCATAGTTTGTGATAAAGTGTCCATATATTGACACATAGGTGTGTCTTGGTATCGCAAACATTGTTGCCAAAAACAATTTTTAAAATATTATTATAAATATCATTTTCCATTTTTTTAAGTGCCAAAAATGACTTTTTATTAAGCAAGTATCAAAAATATGTTGCAAAAAATCATAAACTTGATGAAAAAGATGATATGGATGTCATATTTGGATTCCTCTTATTATAAATATGAAGCCTTGTCGCAACAAGTGGGAGTGTATGGTTCTTCAGCTTGTTTAACTTAACCACATCGACCCCATGAGCATCAATGATGTCGGCAATCTTCAAGTCCAATACCATCATCTCTTCCAGGCATTGGAGATGAAGATCTTCACTTATTTTCAATTTTGCTTTCAAATCGTTGTTTTCTTTTTTTAAAAACTCGACAATAGGGTCGGCTGGAATTTCCGGTTCAACTACCTCCTAAATAAAAATATATCTATGTCAAGTTGGTGTCGGTGACGGAGCGGCGCGGGCGATCGACGGCGGTGGGGAAGGGGACGGGACGACACTATATAAAACCACAAATTATACTTTAATTTGAGCTCAAAATGCATATAAAACAAATGAAATCCTTAAATTAGGCATTTAGTACCCGAGACCTTTAGTACCGGTTGTTATTACCAACCTGTACTAAAGGCCACCCTTTAGTACCGGTTGGTAATAACAACCGGTACTAAAGGTCTCCAACCCCGACCTTTAGTACCGGTTGTTATTACCAACCGGTACTAAAGGGTAGCCTTTAGTACTGGTTGGTATGGAGACCTTTAGTACCGGTTGTTATTACCAACCGGTACTAAAGGGTGGCCTTTAGTACCGGTTGGTAATAACAACCGGTACTAAAGGTCCTCGCCGCGGGGCCCTTGCTGGCGCACAAGCACAACCGGTGCTAATGCACCATTTAGTACCGGTTTTGTTTGCAACCGGTACTAAAGGGGCGCACCAATGCCTCTGTTTCTACTAGTGTTTTAGCAAATTCTTTAATCACAGTGAAAAGCTTAAACTATTAGGCGTCATGTAAATATGAACAGGGGAAGTAGAATTAATGTGATAAAACTGCATTGCATTAAACATTTTGACTAATTTCACAGATAGAGATGCACAAAAGATCAAGTACATGTAAAGGTAGCTACTGATTGAGGTAAACAAATAAGATTTCACAAGCAAGTCTGATTAGACGAATAGTCTAAGCAAGTCTAATCAGATTTCACACACATCGCTTATGAGTTTTTGATGCAAAAAAGATAGTTCAACAATAATCCAAAGGAAATAAAAGTAGCATACATTTCATTTAGCAATACCTTTGTTCCTCAAAGCTGTGAGCATCTCGATCAAGTAAAATCTTTTCCCACCTTCACCACGTGACTAACTGAAAGGGATAAATGTTACAGTTCACCAATCAATTCATGATTCCCTTACGGAAATGTAGAGCATGTCAGGGACATATTTAGCAAGAAGCTATGAGCACCCACCTAACTGGTGATCTTCGTTGGTTATTTGGTGGTCATGGGCGACATCAGTGCCGCCGCAGCGAAGGGAGCAGGCGTTAACTCGCGGCGTCGCGGCTGGGGCATTCTGTCGAACAGAACACATGCACCACAACGACAACGTCGATGGGAGCAATCGCTTTGGCTCCCCGATGGAAGGGGCCAGAGCCGGGCGCCCTTGTCGACATGGGGACGATCTCGGAAGTACCGGACCTCACCGTCGCGGGCCCGGTGAAGCAGTCGTCGTTGTCGTAGTTGGCAGATCGGAGCCTGGTCGCCGGCCGGAGATGCTCGAAGTTGTCGTTGTCAGGGGCGAGCCCAGTGCAGACCGCGCCGTTGGTCGCAGACGTTCCCGATGACGATGAGGACATAGAGACCAACGACACTTAGGTCTCCGCTCCTCGACCTGGACGGCCGCGGCTCGGACGGGAGGTGATGGTCGGTGGGAGGGGGTCGCCGGGAGGAGGGCTCGCAGAGGCCTGCCGCGGCCGCGGAGTTTCACGATGAGGCCTCTCAACTTGCTGGCGCCGACGAGCATCAGCGCTGCCGTCCTTCTCAGCCCGTGCCGCCGCGGCCGCCTTCCCCTTGCTGGAACTCCACTACTGCTTGCGGGGTAGATGTGTTTGGTCATTCGGGCGAGGTCTGGAAGGAGTGGGTTCTTCGGGAGTCGGGGAAGAGTCGCCGGCGAGAAGTAGGTTGCGCGGCGGCGGCCAGGTTTGGTCTGCTTGGGGTGGGGGATTTGCTCCAAAATGATCAGGAAAAAAAAGGGAAGAGGACGGAAAGGGAATAGGAGCCGGACGGGATTGCTACTTCAGGAAATACCTGTGAGCCCAAAAACGGAAAGGGAATAGGTGGGGACACGCCCGGAGCGAGAGACCACGCGCGCCAGACCGCGCGAGCGCTCGCGCGCTCGAGAAGTAGACGTTTCGGATAGGAAGCATGTCCGTCCAAACATGGACACGATGCGTGAGCACGAGTCCTTAATTCCGGGCTCTTCTCTTATCGGTGAATATACGAGGGGTACACAAAAATAATCATGTGACTGCAGGACTCCTTCAAGAACTCAAAGAAGCAACTTAGATGGATTCCAGATTGGTGGAGCAACGCACGAGACCCACGTCGCCGCTCCAACGCTTAGGCCAATGACTCTCGGAACTGGATTTGTTCTTTCTTGGCCGTGGATTTGGCTGGCATGAACTACTCTATTAAGTAAAGATTTCACCCCAAACTTTGGCACATTGGAAACATTTCACCCCAAACTTTAAAATCGGATAATTTCAACCCTGAACTTTACAATACCGGACAAATTACATCCTAAGGTGGTTTTTGTTTGATTTAGGCAGTTTTATACGATGACGTGGCGCCATCGTCGGCAGCCTCCCGGACTTGGCCGTGCTCCGGCGTCCGCCATCGTCGGCGCCGACCAAGCTCCGGTCCTCCCTGGGCCTTCCAACCACGCCATCTAGCTCCCTTAAGTGGGCACCAGTCGGGAGGAGGGAGTACGACGGGCAGAGCTGCCGCGCCTCCGCTGGCGACCTCCACCGGCGAGATCCAGGCGCTTGCGTGGATTGGGACGGCCTCGGGCCAGAGCTGCAGCCTGTGAAGCACGTCAGCCCGCCAGGTCAACGAGCAAAACAGACCAAATTTGCCCAAAACCGGCTAAATCAAACAAAAACCACCTTAGGGGTGATTTATCCGTTATTGTAAAGTCCAGGGTTGAAATTATCTGGTTTTAGAGTTTGGGGCGAAATGTCTCCAATGTGGGAAAGTTTGGGGTGAAATTTATACTTAATCCATTTCCTATTGTAAACTGGGCCTTACCTCTCTCTATCCAGGCCTGGGACGCCAACGGCAAACAGGGCATGATTGCTTTGACCGTGGAATCAAACTTGTACCCTCGCGTTTAGTCCCACCGCTGCGTTACAACAAAAAACACCAGTTTATATACGGGTGTAAATCAGCAACCAGCAATTAAATTGAAGGATTGTCGGCTGATTAAAGGAATTCGTGGGCTAATTGAACGGGAGGAATTGTGAGGGATTGGTGGGCTGCTGATTAAACGGAATGATGATATGGATCGTCCTAATTGGACGGGAGAAATTGTGGGATGGTGGGCTGCTCTGATTCAACGGAATGATGATATGGATCCTGCCTAGTTGGACTGGAGAAATTGTGGGTTGCCTAATCTGAACGGGAGGGGAGTTGGCTACTTTAAAACAAGAATAAAAAAGTGGAAATGGAGCATGCACAAAGATAAATTTAAATTGCGCGCGCTCAAAAGATCATCTTCTCAGGAATTTAGATAGTACATACGCACAAATCTAGATATGTATATTCTAGATCTTCTTTCTTGACTATAGATTTTTAGATTTTACCAAAATAGAATAATAAAATATAAAAAACCTATTTTCCTATTATTTATCTATTAATGTGTATTCATCCCCATAGTTTTGAATAATATGGATGTTAGTCATGAATAGGAAAAAATCGTTACCTCGATGATTGTCCCAAAATAATACGGATATGTCAGAGAAAAGGTATATAAGCACATTGTTTTCCATTCCGCCGCAACGCGCGGGCATTTTGCTAGTTTTCCTGAAAGAAAGAACGGGGCACGATACGGGCCCTTGGCTTAAAGATTTTTGTGTGTGTTTGTTCGTCTAAGTTGATGTGATCGATCCTAGGGTGAAACCCAACAGACGTAAGGGGGCGTGTTGAAATATATCTACTACGACCAGCCCTTCCGTAACAGTTTGAACTTTTAGCTAGGTGAACTGGCTGAGTTGTCAATTCAATAGAGAGCCCCCTTGTGGATTTTTGGCACCGTTGTTCACCTTACTCACGCCGACTAGTCCATGGCCAGCAGCATGTTTATGCAGGTATAGTTTTGCTCATGTGGGTTCACTACAGTTGTGAGCCGCTATTTTTCACTGCATAGGCCATGGATGAAGTGGACTGGATCCCCTTCCTTTGCTCTGTGCTCATCAGGACTACATAAACTTGTGTGATGGGCCACTAGTAGAAACAGAGGCATTGGTGCGCCCCTTTAGTACCGGTTGCCACAAAAACCGGTACTAAAGGGGGCATTAGCACCGGTTGTGCTTGGGCGCCAGCTAGGGCCCCGCGGCGAGGACCTTTAGTACCGGTTGGTATTAACAACCGGTACTAAAGGACACCTTTTAGCGGGGCCCTTTAGTACCGGTTGGTATTAACAACCGGTACTAAAGGACATAACAACCGGTACTAAAAGGGTGCAGCCCCGCAGGCCACGGTCAGTGGCCCCACGGCAGGCCCTTTAGTACCGGTTGGTAAATAAAACCGGTACTAAAGGTCCTGCCTATATCTTCCACCCCGGCCGAGCCAGCTCCATTTTGGAGCAACTCGACCCCAACCCCATTTTTCCTCTCTCCCAAGCCCTCCCAAGCTCTAGGTCACCCATTTTTTCTCCAACATTTGTCAAGATTGGTGGCACCCTATACAAGGGTTAGCAACTTCTTCATCTTCTCTTCCGGCTTTTCAAGTTTAGCTCATTTTCGTGCAAGTTTAGCAAGTTTGATTTTGGTTGTGCTTGCAAGGTGTTTGATGAAATGACTAATTAGGGATTTCATTTGTTTTATATGCATTTTGAGCTCGAATTGAAATATAATTTATGGTTTTATATAGTGTCGTCCCGTCCCCTGATCCTCACCGCCGTCGATCGCCCGCGCCGCTCCGTCGCCGACACCACCTCGGTGAGCCTCTTTTTTATCTTTTATTTTAAAAATTGTTAGTTATATGATTTAAATGCATAATTATTTCTTGTATAATTTTCTTATGTTTTTTTATATATGTATAGTGTCATGGTTTTGATATCCGTCCCCTTCGGCCCTCGTCCGGTCTATGATTCGGATGTGGTATATCTTTTTAACTATTTATTTTGTTTCGTGTTTATAACAATCATGCCGACCAACTTGACGTAGATATATTTTTATTTAGGAGGTAGTTGAACCGGAAATTCCGGCCGACCCTATTGTCGAGTATTTTAAAAAAGAAAACGACGATTTGAGAGCAAAATTGAAGATAAGTGAAGATCTTCGTCTCCAATGCCTAGAAGAGAAGATGGAATTGGACTTGAAGATTGCCGACATCGTTGATGCTCACGGGGTCGAGCTTGCCGACGTCGTCACTGCTCACGAGAGGAAGATGGATGCAATGCGCGCCAAGCTTAAAAAGATTAGAAAATATGCCATTAGTCAAGAGGCTTGGTATCATTATGCTGTTGGTTCAATAGTTACCTTGGTTGCGATTCTGATCGCATTTGTTGTTGGATTTAAATTCTTTAGATAGTTGTATGTTAGTTTCGATTGATGTATGTTTCGTGAGAACTATGTATTACATTTGGGCACTACTCTACTTTGATTTTAATGTGATGAACTTGTATAAATTAATTTGGTCACGTATCTCTATTCATTATTTAGCTGGTGTAATGGTTTTTGATATATTTATGTAATGTAGATGAGCCGAGAATGGATGTACGGTGATCGACGCTGTCCCGAGTTCATTGATGGCATGCATCGTTTTCTCGATGTGGTTAAGTTAAACAAGCTGAAGAATGGTTTTATGATTTGTCCATGTGATGAATGTCGGAATAACAGGAATTACCCGAGCGTAAGAACCATACACTCCCACTTGTTGCGACAAGGCTTCATGCCCAATTATTTTTGTTGGACCAAGCACGGAGAAAGAGGGGTTATAATGGAAAACCCTGAAGAAGAGGATGATGACAACTATCCCGTGTTCTCTGATGAACACGGTGATACTACAATGGGGGAAGAGCATGAGGTCATTGTTGATCAGTCCGACGATGATGATCTTCGTCAGGTCATTCGTGATGAACAGATGAACTGCGTAACTGAAAACGAGTGGTCGAAGCTGGAGCGCATGTTAGAGGATCACAAAAAACCGTTGTACCCAAATTGTGAAGATGACCAGAAAAAGCTAGGTACCACCCTGGAATTGCTGCAGTGGAAGGCAAAGAATGGAATATCTGACAAGGCATTTCAAGAGTTGCTACAAATATTTAAGAAGAATCTTCCGAGGAATAATGAAATGCCCCACAGCACGTACGAAGCAAAGAAGATTGTCTGCCCTCTAGGATTAGAGGTGCAGAAGATACATGCATGCATCAATGACTGCATCCTCTACCGCGGTGAGAAGTACGAGAATTTGAATGCATGCCCGATATGCGGTGCATTGCGGTATAAGATCGCGCGAGATGACCCAGGTGATATTGAGGGCGAGCCGAGCCCCAGGAAGAGGGTTCCCGCGAAGGTGATGTGGTATGCTCCTATAATACCACGGTTGAAACGTTTGTTCCGAAACAAAGAGCATGCCAAGTTGTTGCGATGGCACAAAGAAGACCGTAAGGAAGACGAGATGCTCAGACACCCGCTGATGGGTCTCAGTGGAGAAAAATCGACAGTGCGTTTGGGGATTTTGCAGCTGACGCAAGGAACTTAAGGTTTGGTCTAAGTACAGATGGCTTGAATCCGTTTGGGGAGCAGAGCAGCAGTCATAGCACCTGGCCCGTGACTCTATGTATCTATAACCTTCCCCTTGGTTGTGCATGAAGCAAAAGTATATTATGATGCCAGTGCTTATCCAAGGACCGAAACAACCCGGCAACGACATTGATGTGTATCTGAGGCCATTAGTTGACGAACTTTTACAGTTGTGGTCTGACGAAGGTGTACGTGTGTGGGATGAGTACAAACAAGAGGAATTTCCCTACGAGCGTTGCTGTTTGTAACCATCAATGATTGGCCTGCTCTTAGTAACATTTCAGGACAGTCGAACAAGGGATACAATGCATGCACGCACTGTTTAGATAAGACTGACAGTGCATATATAGGTAACAAGATTGTGTACATGGGGCATCGTCAGTTTCTTCCAACCGGCATCACGTAAGAAACGGAGGCAAGCACTTCAAAGGTTTGGCAGATATCCGGACGAAGCCTACACGCCGTGATGGTGATGTTGTATATGGCATGGTCAAGGATTTGGAAGTAATATTTGGAAAGGGTCCTGGCAGTCTAAATGTTCCGAAAGACGCAAACAAGCGCGTACCCTTGTGGAAAAAGAAATCTATATTTTGGGATTTACCCTATTGGGAAATCCTAGAGGTTCGCTCTGCAATCGACGTGATGCACGTGACGAAAAATCTTTGCGTGAACCTGCTAAACTTCTTAGGCGTGTATGGGAAGACGAAAGATACAGCGGATGCACGGCAGGACCAGCAAAGTACGCACCACGGAAGAGACAACCTGAATTCAGAGAAGTATCAAGGTACTTCCAGCTACTCTCTTACCAAAGAAGAGAAGGAGATCTTTTTTCAAGTCCTGAGCAGTATCAAGGTCCCGTCTGGCTACTCGTCGAATATAAAGGGAATAATAAACATGGCAGAGAAAAAGTTCCAAAACCTGAAGTCTCATGACTGCCACGTGATTATGACACAATTACTTCCTGTTGCATTGAGGGGGCTTCTACCGGAAAACGTTCGAGTACCCATTGTCAAGCTATGTGCATTCCTGAATGCAATTTCTCAGAAGGTAATTGATCCAGCAACTCTACCAAGTTTACAGACGGGTGTGGTCCAATGTCTTGTCAGCTTTGAGTTGGTCTTTCCACCGGCCTTCTTCAATATTATGACGCACCTCATAGTTCACCTAGTCGAAGAGATTTCCATTCTCGGTCCTGTATTTCTACACAACATGTTCCCCTTTGAGAGGTTCATGGGAGTCTTAAAGAAATACGTTCATAACCGTGCTAGGCCAGAAGGAAGCATGTCCAAGGGCTATGGAACAGAGGAGGTCATTGAGTTCTGTGTTGACTTTCTTCCAGATCTTAAGCCCATCGGTGTTCCTCAATCACGCCATGAGGGGAGACTGCGTGGAAAAGGCACGCTAGGAAAGAAAGCAACAAGAAGTATGGACGGGCATTCTTTCACTCAAGCACACTACACAGTTCTACAAAATTCCAGATTGGTGGCTCCGTATATCGTGGAACACATGGATATTTTACGCTCAGAATACCCGGAGAAGACTGACTTCTGGATTAAAGAAAAACACGTGGATACTTTCGGCAGTTGGTTGCGTACACATCTCATTAATGACAACACTGTTGGACAAGAGCTATACTTGTTGGCCAAGACACCATCTTCGACTATATTGACTTTCCAAGGGTACGAGATAAATGGGAATACATTTTACACGGAAACCCAAGACAAAAAGAGCACTAACCATAACAGTGGTGTCCGCTTTGATGCAACAAACGATGATGGAACAAAGGACACATATTATGGTTGCATACAGCAGATATGGGAACTTGACTATGGACCTTATTTTAAGATCCCTTTGTTTCAGTGCAAATGGGTTAACCTGTCATGCGGGGTAGAGATAGACAAGCGGTACGGAATGACTACAGTGGATCTCAAAAATCTTGCGTACAAAACCGAGCCATTCGTCCTAGCCAATGATGTGGCTCAGGTTTTCTATGTGAAGGACATGTCTTCCAGACCGAAAAAAAGAAAAGATAAGCAAGCCGGTACATCATACAATGAGCCAAAGCGCCACATAGTTCTTTCAGGAAAAAGAAACATCGTGGGAGTGGAGGACAAGACAGACATGTCAGAAGATTACAATAAGTTTGCTGAAATTCCGCCCTTCAAAGTGAAAACTGACCCAAGCACCGTGTTGAATGATGAAGATTGTCCATGGCTACGACGCAATCAGAAGAAAGGGACACACAAGAAGAAAAAGTGAACACTAGATAGGGATGTTGTTGCTGATGTGTAATAATGTATTAAACCTTTTATGTAACTATGTCCTGAAAACTCAGAAGAGAGATCTAAACGGTTGCAGGACGTAGCTAGGGAACCCGAATATATGAGTGAGTAACCTGGGAAACAAAACACACGGTTTCTCCTAGCTACAGCCCGACACTGATTCACGGTCGAATGTCGTTGCATTCAGTGTCGGGCATAGCTAGGAAACCCGAATGTTTTGTGTTTGAGCGCCACTTCGATCCAAGCAGAGGTAAGACGTCTCTGATGATCTACAACCGTCCGGCAAGACATCTCTGATGATCTGCAACCGTTTGGAACGGTCGCAGGTCATCAGAGACGTCTTGCCGCTGGTTGCCCAAAGATGCCTCTCCGAGTGACGATGGAATGTTTTGTGTGAGTGAGTGAGTGACGCTGGAATTCCGGGAGGTGGGCTATATATAGGGTCATGTGGCTCACGAAGTGGTCGTGATACTGCTGATCCAACAGCTCACAATCCCTCAAAAGAAACACACCTCTGATCCAACGTCTCACGAGCGCTTGAAAGAAACACACGATCCGTGTGCTTCTTTAGTACCGGTTGGTAACACCAACCGGGACTAAAGTCGGGCTCACCCCTGATCCAACGTCTCACAAGCACTTAAAAGAAACACACCTCTGATCCAACGTCTCACGAGCGCTTGAAAGAAACACACGATCCGTGTGCTTCTTTAGTACCGGTTGGTAACACCAACCGGGACTAAAGTCGGGCTCACCCCTGATCCAACGTCTCACAAGCACTTAAAAGAAACACACCGCTTGATCCAACGGCTCCCAAGCGCTGGAAGGAAACACACGAATGCCGCCACCGGTAGTTCTATAAAACCCAGTCGAAGGTAGGCATGGTACTCACTTGAGCGCAAGCATGGTGTGTATTGGTCCTTGCGAGAAGTGTGTGTCCGGGTTTCACATTTCCGCATCCGAGCATCTCGCCAGGCTTTCGAGCAATTTGAAGGTAGATGGTAGGGTAGTTCCAATTGAAGAAATTTTGCACACTGAGAGTCATCTCGCTTTGCTCGGGGCGAAGCTATGCCGCGATGGGTTTCCGTATAGGACCCCGCTCCAAATTCGTGCAGAAATGCTCACGCTTGCAGAGAAGTTTGACAGGAAAGTTACGAATAGTCCGTTCTACCGAACTGAAGGTGACCGTGATTCGTACGGTCGTTCCTGTCTCTGGGTAGTTGACAGCGATGATGACGACAATTTCATGCCGTCGTCAAAGGAAAGGAGGGTTGAAGCACTGAGCAAGAAGGTTGAAGCTTCGTCCAAGGGCAAAGGCAAGAAGGCAGAATCTTCGTCAAAGGGCAAGGAAGGCAAGAAGACAGAATCTTCGTCAAAAGGCATTGATGGGAGATAGGTAGAGTCTTTGTTTTACTTGTGTTGTATCATAATTTCAAGTTGTACCTTAATTTGTTCTATCCAGTATTTAGAACTAGTGAAGTTGTAACGTAGATGTCTAGTTGTATGTTAAATCGTCTCTGCATAAGACGGTTGACCGCACATCGGAGTTGTATCTTGGTTCACACGGTTGCGAAGATGGCGGCCGGCTTTTGGAGATTGTGTCCTCTGTTCCTCTCTTCGTCGCGGTTGGGTTTGCTCTGACCTTTCTGCGGAGGTACTGGAGGTGGTGTGGCCTGCTCCCGGCGGTGGTCGTCGGTTGGCGTGCTCGCCTGAAGAGGATTGAATCGGGGCGTCGCCCCCGCCGATATGGCTTTCCTCCGTCTTCAGATCTCGGCGTCCGCGTCGGGTGACTACTGCGGCGACATCACCTGGTGGCAGTAGAGAAGAAAGTAGAGAAAAAAACAAAATAGAAACCAAATAGATATAAAAAACAGAAAACAAAAGAAAGAAAAAAAAACTAGAGAAAAAAATTCAAAAAGCCCATTAGTACCGGTTGTAAACTACAACTGGTACTAAAGGGCTGGGCTTCGCGCGGGAATTTTCGCCGCGGCCCAAAAGGCACCTTTAGCACCGGTTGTAGTCTACAACCGGTACTAAAGACCCTTTAGTACCGGTTGTAGACTACAACCGGTGTTAAAGGGGTGTTGGGCAGTTAAGTGGCAGGGGACGACGCCTCGCTCCCCAAATCGCCAAGTTCTGCCTCTGCTCCTCGACGCCGCCGACGCCTCCTCCTCGACGCGACCCTGCTCCGGCGAAGCCCTGCTCCGGCCGGCGGCCGCGCCAACGCCTCCTCCCTCGCCGCGTCGACCTGCGCCTCCCCTGCTCCGCTCCACGACGTGCCGCCCCTGCTCCGCCTCCCTCCTCTGCTCCGGCCGACGCGCCATCGCCGCCCGGCCCTGCTCCCTCCTCTCTGCTCCGGCCTCCGCCCCTTCTCCGCCTCCCTCCTCTGCTCCGGCCCTCAACGCCGCCATCGCCCCTGCTTCGGCGTGGCCTGAACCCTGCTCCGGCCGCCGCGCGCGTAGCCCTGCTCCGGCCTCCAATTAAGGTTAGTTTTTTTCTTTTTTTTTTGTACTGTTCTTTAGATTAATTAGTAGTAAATATTTATGTCATTTAGATAGTTTGAAATTTATCAAAGTTAGAATTTTATGTGAGTAAATATTTATGTCATTTAGATAGTATGAAAAATGTTAAATGACACTTTACAATTATGCAAACTTACAAAATGTAGCAATTTGCTAAGTTTTAAGTCATTTAGGTTATTATTATAGGTTATCAATTTTTAGTGTAGCAATTTTGAAAGTTAGCATTTTTGAAAGTTAGCAATTTTGAAAGTTAGAAATATTGCAAAGTTATTTTATTAGTGTATAAGAAATTTCCTATTTTTTCAAATATAGTTTCAAATATAGTGTATTAGAAACATTGTAATATTGCTAAGTTTCAAATATAGTTTAACATTGTAAAGTTTGAAACATTGTAAAGTTTGAAATTTTGCTAAGTTTGAAATATTGCTAAATTTCAAATATTGCTAAGTTTGAAATATTGTAAAGTTAGAAATATTGTAAAGTTTGAAATATTGCTAAGTTTCAAATATTGCTAAGTTTCAAATATTGCTAAGTTTGAAATATTGTTAAGTTTGAAATATTGCTAAGTTTCAAATATTGCTAAGTTAGAAATATTGTTAAGTTCGAAATATTGTTAAGTTAGAAATATTGCTAAGTTTCAAAATTTGCAGTGACATTGAGCTATGGCGGACGATGCCCCCACCTTCGTCCGAGATTTGGAGGAAGAAGACCGTCTCCAACAAATAATATATAACACCGCTGCCGGACCCAATTCCGATGGAGAATATTCCGATGGAGAAGATTCGTCCGACGGAGAAGACGCCGAAGAATTCAGCGCGAAATGTTTGAATGACTCCGGTGAGGGACTTGAGTTAGAAAAATTCAGAGATGACGACGACGACGAAGAAGAACCGTCTGGATCTAAGGCGGACGATGCCCTAGCTAAGAAGAAGGTATATATTAAGTCTTGTTGATCACTATAGCTAGATGCATTAATTGATTTATATGCGCACTTATTAACGAAACATTTTTCTTTCAGCCCTCTGGATCTAAGTCGTCAATCCCCGTACGAGGCCCGGCCCAAGGGTTAAAGCTCCCGGAAGGTGCAACGTTGTCGATCGACGAAGTTACCTTCAAAGGCAAACCAGAGAAACCCGATGGAATCTACAATAAATATGTACGGCAGTGCGGAGTTTTTGTAAGGGACATGGTCCCGATCACTGTGACAGAATGGAATGAGCCGAAGAAAGCCAACATAGGCGCAAAATATCTCGAGGAAAGAATTAAAGAGACCCTTTGGGACTCGATGATGTCTAAATTCAACCTACCGGCAGATCTCCCACAGAAGATGAAGGATAAAGTCAAGGAGTGGACTCTTAGCAAGATGGCCCAGCAATTCAACAACTGGAAGAACACATTGTGGAGAAAATATGGGAACAAAGATATAGTTTTCAAAGGACATCTAGAGAAGCTAAAAGATGATTGGGCTGAATTTGCGGCGTATAAGAATTCGGGCGTCTCTGTGGCCCGATCGACACAAAATAAGTTGAATGCCTCGAAGAAGAAATATTTCCATCATTTGGGCTCAGGTGGCTACAAGACTGCCTTGCCTAAGTGGCAAGCCTATGAAGACGAGCTGCGACTAAAAGGGATCACTCCACAGACAGATGACTGGCCCGACAGGTCCAAGTTCTGGTTGTTCGCGCATGGGGCAGTGTTGCACCCAGAAACAGGGCTGATTGTTGCAAAGGGAAAATGGCGGAGAAAAATTAGAAGAGTCATCAGAAAAATAAAAAATGTCATAGTACTAGTCAAGGAGGGAAAATTTGTTCCCGATAGAGAGGACGACGAGCTTTCACAAGCCCTCGGGAATAAAGAACACTGGGGGCGATGTCGAGCCAGAGGAGGCGGGGTTGGTTTTCTTGAAGGGTTTCCGGAAGACGTTGCAACTTATAGAAAACATTGCAGAAGTAAGAAGAGGGAGGCGGAGAGGGTTACTGCATTAGAACGCACGGTGCAGGATGTGCAGAAGCAACTGGCCTCAATGACCCAGACCAGGGAATCTCAACTGCGAGTAGAAGATCCTGCAGGCGATGCCTGCCCATCTCAGCGGAAAAGCAGCGTGGGTTCCACGCAGCTACAAGATCCTGCAGTTGATGAACCAGTTGCTGAACCATCGGCGGCTCACTACCCCGTGGATGATATCACGGAGAAGACAAATTGTGAGTTACATGCGCCGATGATGAACATTACTTATCCGGTGGCGACTGGCTATGCTTTACGACATCAACCTGGAGAAACCTTCCATTTTGGTGTGATTCCGCCTGGATTTGCTCGTGTCGGGGTCACGAAAGTTATGCCGGGATTCAACGCAATACGTCTTGAATTTCCTGGAGCTGAAGGCGAGAAGACATTGGGAGAAGTTGAGTTTGGTATCGTTCTATGGAAGAAGAAATACATCAAGTTTCCAGACTCGGAGCCAAGGCCACCGACTCCTCCCGTTAGACATTCACCACATCAAAGTCCACCCGCCTCCCCCCACGAAGTTTGGGATCCCGCCGCGAGTCCATCTCCCGCGCTGTCCCGTCAACCGACTGATGCGCCCACTAGTAACTTGACAAAGCGGAAGCTGTTCCCGTCGTCCACCCCTGTCAAGAAACGTGGAAAAAGTGTGCGGGCTCCTGAGAACCCCAAGGAAGTCAAGGCTCCTGAGAAGTTAACTTCTGAGATGACTCAGCAGGAAATAGCTGAGAGCCTACGTGAAGGGTCGAGAGCCTTTTTTGAGCAGAAAAAGAAGGAAAGAGTGGAGGCAAGACTTGACCCCATAAAGGAACTTCTGAAGACTATACCAAATGAGGTAAAAGATCAAACCGTTGACAACCTATATGACCCTCCACCTCCGCCCATTTCAGACTACGAGCGAGGTATTGACAAGGTACTTTCCTCGCAGAATGAGCAAGAGAAATTGTGCGGGAAAGGAGTTGCCCAGCTCGGAGAACAAGAAGCACAATCGCTCGCCCCGCTCATTGTACCTTCTGAAACTCGGGAAATCGAGCATGGAGAAGTTGTCCTTGGCGACTCAGGTTACCCCATGGCGGAGATTGCCCCACGATTTGATTTTGAACTCGGGCTGCCTATGGTGGAAAATCCGAGCCAGCTAACAACACAGTTATGGAATTTGAATCGCTGGTACATGACCGCCGCAAAAGAAGGGAAATTCTATCTCATGGCGGCGGTTAAGGAACAACACTACTTCCGAGAATATTGTGTGCATGTTGAGTTCCGAGAACTTTTTCAGATGTACAATCAACGTGCTCTCGACAAATCTCTCATCAGCTGCTATTGTCTGTAAGTAATTTATTCGTGTAATTTAATTATCTATAGTTATAAGCTCTCGTTCATTGCTTGTAATTATCGTCACAAAATTCTTTTGTACGCTAATTATGCAGAATGAAGATACGTGAATGCAGACTCGAAGGAATCTGGGACATTGGTTTCATTGACCCGGATAAAGTTCATGTCAAGACCGTGGATGAAAATCCCGTGAACACAGAGGACGTTTTGCTAACGTTCTTTAAGCGACAAAGTACCAAAAAGGAAATACTATTTCCTTACAACTTCGGGTGAGTTTTACCGTCTTCTACACATTCTATTTTGCTTCCCCGATATAAAGTGTAATCGATAAGTTCTGAATACCTGCGTATATAAACGTGCGCAGGTTCCACTACATTCTGCTAATCATTAGACTCGAGGAAGGAGAAGTTGAAGTCTGGGACTCACTAAGGAAAGATCAAAATGAATACAAAAGCGTGCGTCTAATGCTCAAGAGGTAATTTCAATCGCACTATATCAGCCTCTTTCGTTCATTTCCGGATATCAAAAGTATAAGTAATAACTACTCAATTCATTTTCTTTTCCGGACAGGGTTTACAGAAAGTTCAAAGCGGAAGAACGCGGTGTATGGCCAGAAAAGCTGGAGTTCAAGTCTAACAACGTAAGTACTACTACGTGTATCTTTCTAATACCATTATCATTCTCTTGATTATTATTTGATTAAATTATATTCTTGTATATATAGTGGTGTCTGCGACAACCACAGGGGACAGAACTATGTGGATACTACGTTTGCGAGTACATTCACACGAAGGTCAATGAGAGAGTCAAGAGTGTAAGAAATCGAGAGGTACGTGAACATCATACACAACTTTTATTTTGCCACCATGCATCAATTGTGTTTAGTTTCGATCATAGCTGATTTTATTTCCTTCTTTTAAAGATGTCAAACAAGCGGAGCCAGCTCCTACCACGCAACCGCGTAAAAGCTATTGCGGAGGAATTGGCGGGATTCTTACTTACACATGTCATAGATGAACACGGTGAATTCTACTTTGACGAAAGACCACCTCCACCCCCTGCAGTCGATGCTACAAGGGAACCGCCGGCAGTCGATGCTACAAGGGAACCGGCTCCATTGTAATTAATTAGGAGTACTTAAATTTATATGTGACGAGAGTACTTTGTATGTGTATAATGACTACTTTATATGTGTAGTGAGTACTTTATACGCGATCTCCTCCGAAACCCTGAAAAATGAGCGAAAAGGAAAAAAACAGAAACCCTAAACCCCGAAAAATAATCGAAAAGAAAAAAAACCAAAACCCCCCTGAAATAATAAGCAAAAAAAGCAGGAACCTTTAGTACCGGTTATTACAAACCGGTACTAAAGGTCCTCAGGGTCGAGCTCGCCTGTGCGCCCACGTGGAGACCCTTTAGTACCGGTTTTATTTAGGTGCCGGTACTAAAGGGTTACCCCTTTAGTGTCGACCCTTTAGTACCGGTTGTGTGGCCGGTACTAAAGGCCATCTACAACCGGTACTAGAGGTGGGTTCTCTACTAGTGGGCGTTGTCGTGTTATGTTGGTCACCATCATTTCTTTTTTTTCCTCTTTTTGTTTTCGGCTGTGTGCAGCCTCGATGTCTTTCGACATTGTGTTTTCCGAGGCTGGGTGTACTTGAAATCAGTTTGATATTCATATATTGCCCATTATCGGAAAAAAAAAGAGAGATGTAGAACCAGGGATATTAAAACGGAAATGGGTTGTAAAACTTGTTCCCTTGAGTTCCTCCTCTTCTGCACAACAGGAGTTATTATCTGAAGAAATACTGATCCCACAAATTTAAGAACAAGGGTTACTTAATTAGTTTCAGAGGAATTCCATTACAATAAATTTCAGTATTCCTGCATCATAAGAAGGTTAAGATGAGTTGCTACGTACTGAAGTTCTAAGAAAATTAACTTAACAGACACACTTTCTATATGATTAGATCTGAATGCTAAACTATGATTTGCTAGGGATCAGTTTACACATTTACAAAGAATAGAGGGAGGGGGCACAAGTAGGACCCTCAAGATAATCAATTTTATTTTTGCGAATACAAAACGTAATCAACTTGATAATACTTGATGAATAGCGTAAAACTTTTTGATTAGAAAACGTCCATCCCAGCTGTTAGCAGTTCATTTGGCCATATGAGCAGCACCAGACAGGTCATCGGGCTCCCCAATCTAAGCGGCACCGGCCATTTCCTAGACTGCTGAGACCTGACAAACCATTTTATGCACAACTTGAGATCTGCGTCTGGTAATACCATGGAAACTTGGGAGCGGTTGAATGGGTTATTTCATATCAAGAGAACATGTCAGGTTATTGACGCTGAAGTCCTGACAGTATGTATAGACGTTGCAGAGAGAACAGTGCCATTCAGGAATGCGGCACTTACACGATCTATTGAGAATTTGAGATCCAAAATGAGGGTTGTGTCACGTGATATTTCATAGGAGTGTACTGCAAAGAAGGAAAGAATAACATATTGTATAACTGAAGCAGCAATATGTGAACCCCGAATTAACTGCATAAAAGATAAGCCTGTATATTTCATGAACAATTACAAAGAGCATACCCTATTAATATTACCGGTCAGACAAGCTTGTTTAAATGTATGTCTTAAATTAACAAGTGGGAATAACACAAGTTGTAGTCTTGTAGATGTCATATGCGTTTGATTGTGAAGCATGTCAACCTTCACGGCAGAAGTAAGGGGGTTTCTATTGCTTTCAAAGTTTCAATTCATAAATCATTGCTGTGAAAACAACCATCTCGATATGTTCTACCCCGCTTCACCCTAGGATAACATTGTGAAAACGACCTACAAGACCGTCGAGACAATCCTACATGCAACCCTTTTCAGAGCAAGGGAGAATCCATCGCCTGTCTACGGCCGGGTATAGTGGTTCTGACGCACAGTTAAAGGCTGATGGTCATTGGTAACTACCGTGGATCGCTTGCACGAACATAATTGCGGGCGATAGCGCAATTTTTGGCCGTCGCTGCCGCTGGGTTGCACAACTCTTTTTTATGCAGAAAGGCGCTGATTCAATCGAATATTTAGAGGCTTCCTCCCTGATCGAGTGGAGCGTTAAACAGGAAAGAGCTCACGCTCGAGTGCTCATATATGCCCGGAGATAAACCTTAAGTTGATCGAAAGGAATAGATTGTTTAACCTCTAGAATTTACTTGGAGCTTCTTTTTTGTGACAATGGACGCTTTAATGATTATAATCCACATCAATATAACGTGCTATGAGATATAAGATGATTCGCACCGTACTTTGATTAGTGGGACGCTCGTGGTATTAAAAGAAGAGAAAAGTTAGAGACGGCCAGGCGGGCTCATGGTATCAAAGCAAGAGAAAAGGTGTCACCTTTGCCCCGCAGTTTCTTGGTAAGACACCCACTGCATTGTCGGCCATTAATTAGTCTTGATTCTTGAGCACCGGCCATCAGAGGGTGTAAAATTATTTTATAGTATGCTTAATCCTCGTACCTATTCTCAGAAGGGAAATGTAATGCTAATATGACGGTGTCTTCACACAACAAGATCTGGTTCGGACATAAGGCTGCACACACACCAAAAAACACCAAAAGAAAGGGGAAACAAGGAAGCACCAAAGCAAACGATGACCTGCAAGTACGAAGAACAACCACCATTGGCAATACCCAATGTCGAAAAGGGATGTCTCGAAGGGAATAGCGCTCAAGTTTCATTGTTACCGATTGACATGGGTATGGGTATGATATATCGGCTATCGAGTATTGGAATATACGTTGCGGCCCTGATTACGGCCCTGAAGCATAGTCGACATAATCTGTATTTACTTACTTGTAAACCCTACCCGCGTACAACTCTGAGAGCTGGCTATTATAAAAAGCCAGGAGGAGGACGGGGTGGAGGTTCTTACGTTCTTTTCCCTGTACCCCAGCCTTGGCTAGACGCAAGGCTAGATCTCGGCGAATTGTAACCTAATCACTTCCTTGAGCAGACTTTCGACTTCCTCGTTTGTCTGTTAAGCCTACGATTTCACCAGCACACCTCTTCCCTAAAAACCCTAGTCCATCTCCGTGGACATTGTCGAGGTCACCCCTCGTCACCGATCTAAACCAAAGTTGAGTAGAATCTTAGGTACTACCTCCATCCCGGTTTATTAGGTAAATGCGCATTTCGAGGTTAAACTCTGACTAGTAAATTAGACAACAAAATGTTAGTCATATTACACCAAAAGTATATCATTGGATTCATGTTTTAAAGATGTTTCCAGCGATGTAATTTTGGTGATATATAACTATCATTTAGTTGGCTAAATTAGTAGTCAAATTCAACCTAGAAATGCGCAATTACCTTATAAACCGGAATGGAGGGAGTAAAGCTTTCCGCAAAGAACGACTAGAGGTCTTTCATTGCCATGTACAGTCAATGAAGGTCAGTTGGCGCGGTTCACAATCGCCAGGGCAATAACTTCGTGTTATTGTTCTTTCTACTATTGCAACTCTTACTTTTTTCCATTGTGGATCAGCTGTATTCACTTTGTAGTCACACTCCCTGCATCTTGTTACTCCTCTTAGCGCATGAGAATAGTCTCGCCGTGTTTTTAGGAATACATGATAATATCGTAATAATATATGTAGTACTTTTTTTAGATAATAGGCATACTATGCCTAATATTAATTAAAAAAAGCCCAAATATCTGTAGTACTGGATAGTCGATAGCTTAATTACAAGAAGTGTACCCACAGGCCATACGCCAAATCTATAACCAATGCAACAGTTGATCGAGTTCATCCATGGATCACTTCTTGAGGGCGATGGCGACGCCGTCGAGGGCGATGCCGAGCAGGAGCGTGAAGATGGACACGTACAAGATTCTCTTCCCGGTGGGTTCGTGCCTGTTCTTGTCACGGCTCACCCAGTACGCGGCCACCATCTCCACCACGCCGGCGGCGAAGACGCCCAGAAGGCCGACGCGATAGGCTACCTCGCCGCCGTGAGCGGCCGCACCTCGCGGGCTCTTGTAGACGGCCGCGGCGATGGTCGCGCCGTCAGCGAGGCCACCGAGGACTCCCACCGCCCAGGGAATCTTGTTGGCGCAGTCCTCCTCCTCATCATCGTTGTCTGCGGCCTCCGGCACGCCAGTGTTCGTCTGCACGCTCCCTGCGCCACTGGTATTCACGGCCCCTCCGCCGGTGCCACCGCTGACGGACACGCTCCCTGCGCCGGCGGTGATTATAGACCCTGCGCCGGAGGTAGTCACCGCCCCTGCGCCTGCCGTGTTCTTGCCAACAGATTTGATGATGCGCTGGACCTGCTTCTTGTCGTCGTCTTCTTCCATTCTTGGCGACACTACCTCTACGTCGATGGCTAAATGGTCGGAATTGTTGGTGTACTCATTGTTGTTGTCATTGTTTGCGACCGCCATTGCTTCTCAGCGTAGGCAGAAGAAACGATTGGAACAGCTCACATGGGCAGAAGGGGGGAGATGAACGGAGATATGGGGGAGATATAGGAAGGGTCCCATCATGCAAACGACCTTGTATAGAAAGGCCAGCTGAGACTGCCCGTAAGGCGCTGAGTTCTGTTTAGTTCACTTTATTCCAAGGATGATGTACTGCAACACCCTACAACAGGGCACGGTGGGTGCTTTCGGTGAGCCGAGGAACTTTATTTTAACGACACAAAGAACATTCGTGGCGTGCTTAGATCACTACCACGGCTGACGTAAAATACGGTTCAACCGTTTTTTATGGCGCGTTACGACCTCAGTCAGTGATTGAAGTTGTGAACGGTAGATGCCAAATCCTGACAAAATTAAAAATAATACTGTAAGTTGCCATGGCAAGTTTAGTATAGCGTCGCGCTGAGAGGTCTTGTGAGCGGATACTCTGGCGATATAAAAGTCGTTTTCAAAACACTTGGACCAAAAGCAGTTGTTGAGTTGATCCGTGTAGGTGGGTTATTTTTTAGAGAAGCCTCTAATTTTGATTTCTCCTAAACAGCAGCTAGCTGTTTTCTAATTCGCTCACGGACTTTTTTCTGCCCGTTTGATGTTGCTTCGAGATTCGTTTAGACGTGAGCTGTCCCCGCGTGGTCTGTTTCGATGTGAGCCGCCCCGCGTGGTCTGTTTGGATTCCGGGTTTCTGGGTTGTCCAGGTATCCAGTCTGGGCCCATTAAGGGGTTGTCGGAGCCCATCTTTATGATTCTCTCTTTATCATCGGTTTTGAATTTTCTGGTTTCGCCGCGTGTCCGTGGTGGGGTCGAAGAGGAGGGAAGCGTTGTGCAGACAGAACAGAGGGAAGAAACGGGCGGAAGAACAGAGGAGCGGGGTCCCCTGTCTCCATCCAGCTTCGCCCCATGACGATAACCGGAGACGGAGGATGCAGGTGAGTTCGCCGGCGTCGGAGGTATGTCCCCGCTCGCGTCTCCCCTTGTTCCTCACGCAGACCATCTCAATTTCGTGGGGGCCATGGGTGTGTACTGTTCCTCCCCACCTAGGTTTGTGTTCGTACGATTCGTTGGTTGTTTTTGGTCGGATGCGAGCAGAGGTCCCCGGAGGCGAAGGCACGCTGGTGTGTTGTTTCGGTTGTCCGAGTTCATGCCATTATTTAATCTATTTTGTTTTGCTCGTGTCCCGTGTGTGCATGCAGACGCAGATGGTAAATGCAGGTTAAGTGTTCAGTTAGATTCAGCAACCCTCTCATCCCGATTAAGGCGCAGAATTCTTGCTGTTGTGTGTGGCTGGGATTTTTTGCAGCCCATCCGTAATGGTCTGTTCACCAGGGGAGGTATTTATATTTTGTTGGGTGGATTGGGGACAAGATATTCAAGTTTGTTCATATGTAGCCTGTTGTGTTTTTTACATATGAGTCTGTATCATGAATTCATGATGTATGTTTTTTTACGAGAATCATAGGGGTTGTTGATGGAGGGGGTATGCTGTTTTTTGGATGATAATGCAGGCGGTAAATGGAGATTTGATTTTTGTGTATATATTTTGTGTAATTAGTTAGTTTAATTTGGTCGTCTTCTACACTCTTTAATATGTTTGATATCAGTTTATTATGTGCTACGAAGTCTTCTCGTGTGTGTAGTTTATCTAATGTATGAAGTCATGTGTGTCATATGTAATGTAGTCGAGGTGGAGAATTGGATTTCAGTATTCAGATGTGTCAGTGTCGTCGTGAGTCACACCTCGACGTATGAGACCCGAAGGGAGTTCCTACCCCCTCTTTGTCCAATTTCTGAAAAAATAAATGGATAATAGTTGAGAGCCTGACAGGATTTTTTTTGTTTGCCTGTGATTTTACACTGAATTGGATGTTCTCACCTAAGTGAGCATTTTTCAGCAGTATCTCAACTACTATAATATTCCTTATCTCTGCTGAAATGTCGATCTTGCGCTGATACAGTTCTGCATGGATGATACTCTTCTTTTATAAATATGTTAAGTTGTTTGTAACACAGCTCCGACAACCCCAATACAGTTCTGCTTCTCTCTTAGTGTAGCTTCTTTTATTTTTAATTATTTTTTCTATATTTAATTGTCAGTTTCTTTTTCTGCCAGTATGTCTCTTTCTATTTGGGTCATTTATCAGTCTCTCTTATTTATTTTGTCATTATCTTAGTTTTTTAATTGTCATTGTCTCTCTACTGTTAGTCATTATCTTTATTTTGTCTCTTTCTCTTTCTTTTAAGCTATGTCTCTTTCTATTTGGGTCATTTATCAGTGGGGTAACTCTGCCTATGTAAGTTTTAAGCTATGCTTAAGTTTGTCTTTGTCTCTTTCATTTTCCTCTTTCTCTTTGTTAGTCGTTTTAGTCTTCCATCCTTTCTCGTTAATATTTATCTCTTTCATTTTCCTCTTTCTCTTTGTCAGTTTTCAGTTCCTTGGAAACGAGCCTCTCATTCTCTTTGACTTTGGATTTTCTTTCATCTGATATTTATGAATCTTTCTATGTGTCTGTTATCTGCCTGCTCTCGTTCTCACTTGTATTTTTTCTATTTGTCTGTTTTTCAGTCTGTCATTTGTATCTCTATTGAATTGTCTGTGCCTTTTCCGCCAGTATGTCTCTTTCTCTTTGTTTTTTTTGTGGGGTAACTCTGCCTATGTAATTTTTAAGCTATGCTTAAGTTTTTCTTTGTCTCTTTCATTTTCCTCTTTCTCTTTGTCAGTCGTTTTAGTCTTCCATCCTTTCTCGTTAATATTTATCTTTTTCATTTTCCTCTTTCTCTTTGTCAGTTTTCAGTTCCTTGGAAATGAGTCTCTCTTTCTCTTTGCCTTTGGATTTTCTTTCATCTGATATTTATGAATCTTTCTATTTGTTGTTATCTGCCTGCTCTAGTTCTCACTTGTATTGTTTACTTGATCGAATATTTCCGGGGTTAAGGGTTTTTTGTGGTGCCTATGTTGCTTAAGTTAAATAGTCGGTTCCAAGCCCGGAAAAAAAGGAGGGACGACAAGTTTTAAACTGGTTTTTTCAATTGAGGTGTGGTTTCTGGTTAGTCTTTTCCGATCTACCATTGTCATCGTTGGCGATGGTTGCTGCTGCTCTTGTGTGCTGGTTCTTTGTGGCCATAGACAACTTATTGTTTGTCTACTATGACAAACTCTATTACAACAAATGTTGCCTGGCTCCGGTGATGGGGTAATTATGGCGGCATGCCTTCGACTCGCCCAAGTATTTTTAGTCATTGCTAGGTGGACCAAGATCTATTTGCAATTTTTATTACTTTCGGGACTCTTTCTAGTGCTGTTGAAAATTCTTAAGTGATCGGTGGAATTTTTGGAAAAAAAACACCATCGCATATCTGGAGAAAAGAACAATAGTATTACGGTTTTGTTGTTTCTCAGTCGCCTGAGAAATTCTTATTTCTCAGTCGACCATATAACCATCGAATTCTGCATCATAATTCTCGTCGTGTTTTTTTTCTTAGCGTAAGCTGGGTTCGTTCTCGTGTATTGCTGTCTAGCTCCAGCGGATGGACTGGGCCTTTTCTGTTTTCCCGTCGTAGTCACGCATTGAGCAGTTAGGAATACGTGGGACGTTTGTCTTTTTTTTTTTTTTTTTTTTGTATATCATATATCACGATTTGACCTAGACGCTTGTTTTTGTCGGCCGTTTTGCCTGGTTCACTCAACTCAGATTGACTACAATATCAAAGCATGTTAGATTGCCCACTCAGTTTACATTTTTATTTAATATTATTTCTTTTGAAACTTTTTGTTTGCCATTTCTTTTGAATGTGCTGCTTATTTCTCCATGTTTCAATTTTATTTGCTTTTGTTTTTATTTTTCTCCTTTTTTCCTTTTTCTCCATTTATTTACCCTTTTCTCTATTTTCCTACGATTTATTTTAGTTTTTATGTATTAGTGTTTTCCCATAAAAAAGGTTCTAGCATCGTTTTTACATCGAGTTATCTTATTTTCATACTATTTATACTATGGTTTTGCTGATTCTCGGTCAATCTAAATTTAAGTTGAAGCTCGGTTGAATTCGGAACAGTTGGACTACGCTGTGATTCACGGTAGTGTGAGAGTTGCAAGTTGGTTGCAACTAAGGATTTCCAATTGCAAGTGGGTTGGAAATGATATTTTTTCGGTTTGCAAGTAGGTTGCAACTGAGAAGCAAATGTTCATGACCGTCGGATTTTGCGCCGTGTTTCGTGCTAGTGTGAGAGTTGCAAGTGGGATGCAACTCGGATTTTCCATTTGCAAGTAGGTTGCAACGGATTTTTTCTCAGTTCAAGTATTTTGCAATTGAGATAATTGTTCCGCGCCCTTGGATTTATTTCGTGATATGTTCAAGCTTCAAGTTGCAAATGGGTTGCAACTGAGATTTTCCAGTTGCATGTGAGTCGCAGCTGAGTTTCCAGTTCCAAGTGCGTCGCAACTAAGATAATTCAGGTTTCCCTCCAGTTGCAATTAGGTTGCAACTTCAAAACAATGTTCGGGATCAGGTAGTTGAACATGTTGTGCAACTATAATTTCGCACCATAATTTTTTCACAATACTTTATGTGTAACTAGGTGTGATTATTTCTATTCATCCCTTGTGCTTTTTAGTTGTAGTCGTTTGAATGCTCACATGAAGTATACTATATAATTTCGTTTTAAGTTTCACATGTGAGGTATCTTTTTTTTGACACTGTAATCCGCTCTTTATTCATAAGATAAAATCAAGTTACAAGTCACGAATGAACCGACCTTACAGAACTGAAAAGATAGGAGAAACCTATGCAAAAAACCAGCGCCTATCCTCCTCCTTCGACACCACCGAAGCGAACACCAAAGGGGCGGAAGACAGACCACCACATCACCCGAGCTCGACGCGGCTCCATCGCTGATCAGCAGCTTTTCGGATCTCCAAAGTAGTTTGCCAGAGGCAAAACCATTGCCGTTGAAAGAATCAGACCGGGGCAACATGTCCGCGGACACGCGATCGAACGCCAGAACTGACACCCCCGCATGACTACAACGTCGGGAGAGGAAATCAGAACTGCCAACTTCCATCCACAAACCCAGCACAGGATACACCATCTTCCATCTGTCACCTGCGCAGACGATCGTCTGCACGTACTCCTGGACAACACATCCTTCCTGCTCCACCATGACGTCGGAGGCAACGCCGTAGTAACGGGGACAGAGCAGAAGGAGGGACACACCTGATGGGATCGTCGCCTCCGCCTCGACGACACCATCCAAGAACCCTAAAGCCGCCAATCCGAGGAATCGGCAAACACACGATGCCATCAGCTCCGAGACGCCGCCATGAAGGACACCGCCGGTGTGGGAGTGAAGCTGAGACAGATTTATTCGTCCGGGCGCCGCTCCCACCACCCCAACGGCGCTCCACGACCTACAAAACCAAACCCTAACTACATAGCGGAGAGACCGGATCCCCCCCTCCCTCCCACCGCCGGAGCAGCAGGCAGAGGGAGAGGGGACCAGCAAGAACGCCGGTGGAGATCGGGCGGTAAAGGTGTCGCCTCCCTGGTCGCCTTTGCCTGGCGGCTAGGTCAGGGAAAAAAATATGCTTCCGTCTACATGTAAGGTACCTACACGTAGAAAGCCCAGATAAAAAATTCGTGTGCACATTCGTAGCGGTGGAATACCTTTTCTCGTACTTGTATGCACACGACATTGCAATACATCCTGTAGCAGGCTGCTAACAAATTTGGCCCAATAGGGATCACACAACGGGCCTATAAAAGCTGAACGTGATCCAGGCTCAACTCACGATATAAAAGTTGAACGAACGCGAGTAATCCAACGAAATCTGACGAGAAAAGTTGGATTAGGAGATGGTCGTTCTCGGTCCCCTGAGACCTGGCTTTATATTCTCCAGGCTTGATCAGATCTCAGTATCTCACTTCACTTCAGTGCCATCGATCTTTAGTGCTACATTTGAAGGGAAAGAAGAAAAGTTAGGCATAGCAATGACAACTGGGCGCGCCTCTTTTTTCGAACTCGGCAATGCCTTTGATTGATAAAGTTGAAAAGAGTCGGACAGTTTATGAGGGAAACCGGCCAAAAATCGTACAACACAACGCACCACACCGGCCCCAAGGCCACGCCCCAAAAACAAGTCGACGACTATGTCATCCTAGCGAACCATAGACGACACAAACACGGCGGAGGCAATCTCAACGCAAGCCAAAAACCCGGAGCCGGCGCTCCGACATCCACACCGGCCCCAAGGCCACGCCCCAAAACGAGTCGACGATCATGCCGCCCTAGCGACCATAGCCGACACCCAACACGGCGGAGACGATCTCAACGCAAGACGAAATCCGGAGCTGCCGCTCCGACATCAACACCGGACCGATTGCCGCGCACCCCCTAGCCGAAGACGAAGGCTCGCCGCCGCCAACTACCATCTGAATCCACTGGTCCCCCTAAAGCTCCGAAGAACACTGCTGTAGAGGCCATGGCAATCGCCACTGCAGTTTCGGCGACCACCAAGGAAGCAGGGGTCCGTGGATATCTGCTTCCCCGCCGGCGCAGAGGTCCCCATGGGAGGGATTGTTGTTGACTCCAGCGACGCAGGGTCGATCAAGTCCAACGGTGCTCCCAGCTTGCCTAGCACCGGGTTAGGTGCCGTTGGGGCCAACAGCCAGGCCGCCGGCGGTTGTATGGTGACCACTGTTGGTGCTAGCACTAGCTACCTCTCTCTCTCTCAGCTCACGGACAGGGGTAGAAGAATGGAGGCAACACAGAAATTTTTTGCCGGCGACGAACGCCGCCACGGACGCACCAACGCCCTACTATATATATTTCTCTTTTCAGCTGGCTCTCGCCCTAACTTCATACATGATTACAGGGCCTTAAGTAGGCTCACAAACGCACACTGGCAGGAGCCACTAACTCCACGCACACACAATGCGCTGCCCACTAATCGCATGCACACACACGAAGCTAGCTGCAGCACCACACACGTAGCCCCTTGATCCACATGACCAGGACTCCACTCCATCCACTCCGCACAAACGGAGCGCTGCAGCTTACGTAGCCCTGAAGAAGTGGTCATGACCGTGTAAGATGATCCTATTTTCCTGCTGCCGTCTCCAACCAGCCCGCACGCGGCAAGCACAGTGTTGTCACGGTTTATTGGCTAACAACCACCGTCGCCCGCCGCAGGATCCATTAACTCACTACGGGAAACCCACAAAACGCCGACGGCCAAGTTATACGCCGACGGCCAAATGTTGGGGCCGTCGGCGTATAATGCGAGCGAGCAAAGCGGCGAACGCGGCCGTCGGCGTAACAAAACCGTCGGCGTAGCCCGACATACGCCGACGGCTGCCGTCGGCGTATACTTTTTCTATTTTCTACATTTGATACGCCGACGGCAGCCGTCGGCGTATACCTTTTCAATTTTTTTACATTTGATACGCCGACGTATACCTTTTCAATTTTTTTACATTTGATACGCCGACGGCGGCCGTCGGCGTATACTTTTTTCTATTTTCCATTTAATACGAAATAATTCATATCTTTAAATCCGTAAATCGGAATTTAACAAATTAAATGTCTAAATAGATTAGAAAAATTAGAGGAATCCAAATATGACATCCATAAAATCTTTTTCACCGTGCACATGACATTTTGTAACATATGTTTGTTACTTACTTAATTAAAAAGTCATTTTTTACACTTAAAAAATGGAAAATGATATTTACTAAAATATTTTGGAAATTGTTTTTGGCAACAATGTTTTCCATACCAAGACACCCCTATGTGTCAAATATGGACACATTATCACAAACTATGGCATGGGGATGGCCATAACTTGGTCATTTGACACGAAAGTTATACATGTATAGATGATAGACCTTTTTGTGAAGCATTTTTTTGAAATATTTGTCAAAACTCAAGTTTATTATTTTTCCTAGCAACTAGTACACATAAGAGGACTCCATGTCAAACGAATTCATCTTTTGAGTATTTTCTCAATTTCTTTTATTTTTGTGAAAAAACGGTCAAAATGACAGTCGTGTCTATTCACTGAAAGGGGTCACATTTTTCAAAACTATTGATGTTTCTGTGATAAAGTCACTACTTTTGTACCTAGAAAGTATTTTTGTAAAAAAATTAGACCAAACTATCACACACTTGTAGTTCAATTTCAATTATTTTTGGAAAATCAGCATGAAGTCATTTAAATAGGAATAATTAGGTAAAAATCGATGATAGACCAAGTTATACATGTCATTTAACTTGGTCATTTGACACGAAAGTTATACATGTCTATAGATGATAGACTTTTTTGTGAAACATTTTTTGAAATATTTGTCAAAACTCAAGTTTTTAATTTTTCCTAGCAACTAGTACACATAAAAGGACTCCATGTCAAAGGATACATTTTTTGAGGGTTTTTCACTTTATTTGATTTTTGTGAAAAAATAATCAATTTTCTAAAACCATCGATTTTTATACAATGCAAAGGATGATATGGATGTCATATTTGAATTCCTCTCATTTTTCTAATTGACATAGACATTTTATTTTTCAAATTTCGATTAACGGAATTAAAGATATGAATTATTCCATATTAAATGTTAAAAGGAAATAAAAGTAAAAATAATTTTATTTTTTCATTTATTAAAAATATACTATTTTACAATCAATGTTACTTATTCAAATGAATTTTCTAAATTTAAACAATGAAAAAGTGTAACATCCTAAATCAGGGGTTAATATGATTGATATGATATAAGTATCAGTAAGTTCTCATTTCTCATTTGGAAGCTAACAATGAAGGAACTCAAAGGTTAAGCGTGCTTGGGCTGGAGCAATTTGAGAATGGGTGACCGAACGGGAACTTTGACCAGCGTAAGTACTTTGACCTATGATTAAATGTGTAATTAGAGATTTAGTATGTAGCTGAGTTAGAAATTTCGAAATAGAAAAAAAGTTCAAAAAAAGTTCAAAAAATTCAAAAAAATTAAAAAATTTGCATTTATAGGCCGACGGCAGAGGGGCTACGCCGACGGGCTGCTACGCCGACGGCATACGAGCGTACGCCGACGGCCGTCCCGTAGTGACTCCGCCGGCCACGTTAAGAACGTGGACACAAGCGGCGCAGGGTCTGTTAAAATCAACTTCGCCCGTTGGGCCCTGCCCGCCACCGGCGCTGGGGGCGACAACACGCATGGCCCTGGAGGTGACAGCACCGGCGCCACCGTCGCTGTCGCTGGGGAGAACAGGCAGGAGGGCGCCAAGGTCTGCTCACTAGTGGAAAAAGGGCTTCTTGTACCGGGTGGTAAGGACCTCTGGTCCCGGATGCCCACCCGGGATGCCACAATCGGGACTAGAGGCCTCCCCCTCTAGTCCCGGGTGGCTTACGGCCCGGTACAAGAAAGGTCCACGCGGGGCCGTGGCAGAGCGCGTGGCTGAGGACTTCTTGTACCGGGCCGTAATACGGCCCGGTACAAGAGAGGTCCATGCGGGGCCGTGCCAGAGCTCGTGGCTGAGGACTTCTTGTACCGGGCCGTAATACGGCCCGGTACAAGAGAGTCCCCACGTGGCGGCCTCTGCCTTTTTTTGTTTTTCCAGCTTATTGCTACGATTAATCTTGCAAAAAATATGGTTAATTAATTACAAATCAGAAAAATAAATATAGCATATCAAAATATTCATAAAAGAAATATTTATGAGAATTCGACCGGGAATAGAGCCCGTCTATTCGATTACAACCGGGACTAGATCCCGTCTATTCGATTACAACTGGGAATAGAGCCCGTCTATTCGATTACAACCGGGACTAGAGCCCGTGTATTCGATTACATAGAGCTCGACCGGGACTAGAACCCGTCTGTTCGATTACATGGAGATCATTTGCTGGACCCGTCGATGGCATTGTATCTTCCCTTTTGGTTTATGACATGGTCCATCAAAAATCCCGCAATTTCCTCTTGAAGTGGTCGAAAGCGGTCCTTTAGTTCCAGGTTCCTCCGCATGCTATCCATCTATAAAAGAAGAAGAACAATGTGAATATCAATCATCATAACAGAAATTATGAATGACACTCAACACAATTGATGGTAATAAAATAAAACTGTGAATATATTTTGTTCACTTACGTCTAGAAATTTCTGTGGGTTCCGCTCACTGACCTCCCGGCGAATCCACTGGCACACGAAGTATCCACACAAATTGGTCCCCGGTGGCTGCCTCTCGCAGTTCTTTACAAGAATAGATTTCAATCAAATAATAATCAAGCATGGTATGATGGTATTGAAATTTGAATTAAAAAGATGCGCGAACCTAGCTCGTACTACTTACCTTGTCAGGATAAAAACTAAGCACCTCTTTAAATTGACCTGTTGTCCTCGCTCTGAATTCTTTCCAAATGCTGCCCGGCAAAGAATAAATGAGTTATTAATTAGTTACTTGATATCTCAGGAATTGAACAAATTAAAGAGACCGATATAGTACGATAGAAAATACCTTTGGAGGACATCTATAATTAGTTGGTACCTCTCTTGGGGCCACCCCAATGAGTCGAAGATGTCAACTCTTGCATCATCAACTTGAATGATTAGCAGAATGTAATGGTCGCTGCGCACGTTTATATATGTCAGTAACTAATCAGTTACACTTAACATCGAGTAAGCAAAAATTAATGTGTACAAGACAGTAACACTCTTAATTACCTGAAGTGGTAAGGAAAGAATATCTTCCTTTTATAATTTTGCCTGTGTATGAACCTAAACAAGTTGGCCTTCGTTTCCTCGGGGTAATCCCGTAGCAATTTTTCATTAATTCGGACCGGGTCAACGAACCCAAAGTCAAATATTCTCATTCTGTCACATTCATCACTCTTCATTCTGCATAATAGCGTAGTGAGCATAATTAGAACAAGCAATGACCGAGCTGAGCTATAGACTTTATTTTAGAAATAAATGAATTGAATCACTTACAGACAATAGGTACTGACGATACTCAAGTCCAGGGAGTCAAGCTGGTATAACTGATAGAGTTCTTCAAGATAAACATGTAACTCGTCTTTACCTATGTAATGTTCTTCTGTAACTTGCACAAGGAGCACTTTTCGACCTTCCCTTGTGACATCCATGTACCAGTCATGCAGTCTTCGCATTTGTGTTGGTAGAAACTCGATCTGATCAGGTGGCACTAGAGACTTCCCGTATTCCCAGGTCCATTTATCTACATGCATATAGGGGGGAGCTCTTGTGCATCCAGTTGAGAAAGTGACATACCAACTTCGGCAGCAAATTTCGCGCGGTAGGCTAAATCATCAGTGTCCGCCGCGCGCGCAGAGCCCTTATCAGTGGTCACCTTGAGCGGGGAGATCGACTGTTTTGACTGTGCTCCGAGCTGGGCAACGTCTCTTTTTCTTTTCCCGCTGTCACTAGTACTTGTCGTCTTGCTGGAGCGAATTCTACTCAGACAGCGTGCATAGTCATCTTTCCTATTTATCTCGACTTGCGATGGATGATTAAGAAAATCCGTAGCCCACTTTTTTTGATCTGCCGTATATACTTGCTTCGGCGGGGGCTTTTTCGGTTCCATCTGTCTTTTAACGTCGGCTGCCACGGCCGCGGCGTTTTCCTCTACAGTCCTGTCCCAAGGTCTCGGGGGAGGAACCTTCGGTACTTTTGGGAGGGGCTCTTTGGGGTACCGGCGATCGGTCGCGACGGAAACCCATTAGTGACGAAACGACGGTCTTCGTCGACTGGTTGCTCCTAGTGGGCGGAGGCGGCGGAGGAGACGGCTGAGGTGTCTGCTGAGGCAGCGGCGGAGGAGACGGCTGAGGAGTCTGCTGAGGCGGCGGCGAAGATCGAGATGGACTCGTGTTGTGGTGGTCGTCCAAGTCGTCATCATGTGGACTTGGAGGCGATGGTGGCCTTGGCGCCGTCCAACCTGGAATCACGATGTATTTCTTGGGCCATAGAATGAGTCCACCCTGGACATCTCCCAGTGTCCTCTCATCATCACCTCCAGGGATTTGAAGTTCGAGTGATTCAAATCCGGGGCTAATTTGATCCACGCCGACACGAGCATAGCCATCTGGAATCTCATTGCCCAAATACAGTGCTGTAGATTCACAAGTTAAAGCATAGCCCTCCGCCGCCTTCACGGATAAGTTTCTCATAGCCTCATGTAGCTCACAACTTGTCTTCTCAGTGATATAATCCACGGGGTAGGTTTCCTTCGATGGCTCATCAGCACCAACCCCCGTGGAAGCCACACTGCTTCTCAGTTGAGATGGACCACCTGTTGGAGCACCTTCCTGCAGCTGATGAGTTGCCCCATGCTCGCGCATTTCATCTACTTGCTGATGAAGGTGGCTCACCATACTTTCTAGTTTGCTCAACCGGTCTGATTCCTCCTGCTCCTTCCTCTTCTTTGCTCTTGCTCGGCTTCTATAAGATTCACGGTCCTCAGGAAACCCTTCATTCCATGGCACAACTCCGCGGCCTCGTGTTCGTCCTCCTTTTTCTTTATTACCGAGGGCCTAGATAAAAATATATCTATGTCAAGTTGGTCGGCATGATTGTCATAAACATGAAACGAAACAAATATATAGTTATAACAAACCTTTGTCAGCTCGTCGTACTCTCGGTCGGGAATAAACTTTCCCTCTCGAGCATCGGCGAGTGCATCAAGAATTTGCTGCCGGGGTATAGGAGTTTCTTTCTTTTCATCAACTATTAGATCCCCTGTTTCCATGTCATACTCCGCCCCATGCCCAAGCATCCAATTTCTGACCCTAAGGGGCCAGTTATGTGTAATTGGAGTGATCCCTTTATTGCGCAGCTCAGCCTCAATCTTATCCCACTTAGGCTCGGCACTTATGTAGCCACCTGCCCCCATCTTATGGTGATATATCTTTTTCGCTGCATTTTCCTTATTCTTTTTCGATCTTTCCTTAGCTACTTCTGATTCCTTGTATTCCAGAAATGCCTTCCAGTGAGGCCGCTGCCTCTCTAGTGTGCCAGTGAAATCTGGAGCTTTCTTTTTCGATTGCCAATCACGGAATAATCTGTTCTTGTAATTGTTGAACTGTTCAGCCATCTTCTTCAGAGCGAAATGCTTGACTTTTTTCGTCATGGCTTGTGTCCTTTCGGTACGATCCAACACCGGTAGGGTGAACTTTGCTATGACCTTGTCCCAAAGCACATCTTTAGTTCTCTTGCTGACCCAACTAGGTTCTATGGCGCCCTAAGTTTTTTGGCTCATTCCATTCCTGAATGCTGATCGGAACATTGTCCCTAACAACAACTCCGCATTGATGCACAAACTTAGATGCGTTCGCCTTGGGCTCCAACGGTTTGCCATCTGCAGAGACGACCTCAATTATGAGATGCGCATCTGCGGCCAACCCTTTGGCATGGCCTCGTTTAGTTTGTGCAGATTGGGCCGATGCGGAGGTCTAAAAATTAAAAAAATATGTGTTAATACATACATATAGTAATCAATTATTCCATCTGATCAACAGAGGCTTAATATACCTCGCCAGACTGCGGAGGTGCACAAATTAGCGAGTCGTCATTGCACTCGATGCTCGTTTGCGCTTCGTCTCTTTGTTCCTCCTCCATTCCCGGACCGGACTCGTTCAAAAATTCTGAGCCATCTTCTGTTCCACCGGCTTCTGCTCCCCCCACGGGTTCACGTATAATGTCGAACACCTCATTTTCAAGGTGTCTGCTGTTGAAGCTATCCATTGGGCTTAACTAATACAAAAGAAATATAAAACAATGTTAGCATTAATTAACAGAATACAAAAGTTATACAAAAGAAATTTGCAAAAAGTATCACTAATACATAGAAATTTAAATCTACACTTAGCAAAGTTACACTAAATTTCTAACCCTAAATTTCTAACACTAAAAAAAATACATAGCAAATTTAAATCTACACTTAGAAATTTGCAAAAAGTATCACTAATACATAGCAAATTTAAATCTACACTTAGCAAATTTAAATTTACACTTAGCAAATTTAAATCTCTAACCCTAAATTTAAATTTCTAACCCTAAATTTAAATTTAAATCTATACATAGCAAATTTACCCTAAATTTCTAACCCTAAATTACTAACACTAAAAAACAATAAATACATAGCAAATTTAAATCTCTAACCCTAAATTTCTAACCCTAAATTTAAATTTCTAACACTAGATTTAAATTTCTAACCCGAAATTTAAATTTCTAACACAAAAATTTAAATTTCTAACCCTAAATTACTAACACTAAAAAAATCTAACCCTAAATTACTAACACAAAAATTTAAATTTAAATTTCTAACCCTAAATTACTAACACTAAAAAAATCTAACCCTAAAATTTCTAACACAAAAAAAAGAAAAAACTCGCCTAATTTCTAACCGTACCGTAGGCGGCGAGCTCGCCGGCGCGCGGCCGTCGAGGCGGTGGAGGAGGAGGGCGCGGCGGCGTGTGGAGGAGGAGGAGGAGGGCGCGGCGGCGTGTGGAGGAGGCGCCGCGGCGGCGGAGGAGGAGAGGCGGCCGGAGAGGCGGAGGAGGAGAGGCGGAGGGCGACGCGGCGGAGGAGGAGAGGCGGAGGGCAAGGCGGCGCGAGCGGCGGCAGCGCGTGGAGGTGAGGGGGCGCGAGCGGCCGACGAATTTGGCAGCCTGACGGCGTCGATTTCGTCGGCGACGGCGTCCTCCTTCGTCTTCTCGCGGGTCGTGGCTCGGCCCGGCGTGTGTGCTGTGTATTTATAAGAGGAGGCCTCTAGTACCGGGCCGTGGCACCACCCGGTACTAGAGGGTCACCTCTAGTACCGGGCCGTGTTACCACCCGGTAGTAGAGGTTTTCGCCCACGCCGCCCAGCTGCGCGCCCAAAGCTGCGCGCCCACCCGGTATTAGAGGTCCTTTTTTTTTGCTTTCACCCACGAAAATTTTAAATTTTTGCGCGCAAATTTTTTAAATGTATTTGGATATGAATTTGTATAATTTCTACATACTTTTGAATCTGACAACAAGTTCAACATGAAAAGTGTTTGAATTTGAATAAGTAATTCAAAACATTTTCTGTTTTCTAAAATAATTATTCTATCTATTCAAACTATTATACATTTTGCCTTTTTCAATTAAAAATGCATTAACTAATATAATTTGAATTAAAAATGCATTTACTAATATAGTTTGAATTAAAAATGCATTTACTAATATAGTTTGAATTAAAAATGCATTAACTAATATAGTTTGAATTAAAAATGCATTTACTAATATAGTTTGAATTAAAAATGCATTAAATAATATAGTTTGAATTAAAAATGCATTAACTAATATAGTTTGAATTAAAAATGCATTTACTAATATAGTTTGAATTAAAAATACATTAACTAATATAGTTTAAATTAAAAATGCATTAACTAATATAGGCAACGCTGGAGGAGGACACGTGACTGACCCGCCTTTAGTCCCGGTTGGTAACACCAACCGAGACTAAAGAATCACACGGATCGTGTGTTTCTTTCAAACGCTTGTGAGCCGTTGGATCAGGGGTGTGTTTCTTTTGAGGGCTTGTGAGTCGTTGGATCAGGGGTGTGTTTCTTCTCGTGAGCCCTATATATAGCGCCCTACCTAGGTTGCATGCACCTTAGGTGTTTGATCAAATTCCCCACTCATTTTTTCAGATCTCGGCGACGATGTCCGGCCTGTTGGATGTGAGGGGCGATGTCCGGGACTGGGCTCCGCCGGGCTGGCACTGGGAGGTGGTATCTTCCGGGACGCGTCGCTTGGTGAGGAATCCGGGTGACATCGTCGACCCGGATCTTGTTTGGTGGAAGTCGCGTGGGCCACACTCGGTGTAGAGGCAGCCGGCCCCCGAGGAGGTGGTACGCAGCCGTATCAGGGAGGAGAACGAGCACGTCAATCGCTATGTGTTTATGTTGGATACGCCAGCGGTGTATGACAGTACATGGATGGTTCTTCATAGGGATCCTTCTCACGTGAGTATTGACCATGTGATGGTTCCTGCTCTTTGGGTGCGCAGCGCCGGCCGCTCAGCACCCCGTGGCTTAGGACCCGGCAAAAGTTAGTGATATTATTCGTGATGTATTATGGTTAAATAAAAATGGACACGAGCTATGTAACTGGATTAAATAAAGATGTATGCGTGATACATAAAAGGATACATTATTACACATCACTAATAGTTACATTACTACATAAACGGACTTGCTGGCTCGGAGGCCGTAGGATTAGGGGGAGCGGCGGGAGGAGCCAGCCCCGTTCGCGGCCGCCCGGTTCTCGCGCGCACGTTTGCGGCGGAGGGCAAGATCCATGGAGGATGAGTCTTTCAGCGCCCAATCCAGCTCGGAAGCCTCATTCGCCTTGAGCTGGCAGACAGTTCTGGCTCGCTGTACACGGTCATCGTGGACGGACTGGAAGGAGGCTTCAATGGCCTCCTGCATCTGCGGCCCGCCGCGCTCTTCCCCATGGTCGCTCCAGTCGAAGTAGTCGTCGTCGTCATCCTCCTCGTCGGGAGGGGCGGCGGCGACTGGTGGAGGTACGGCCGCGGATCCCCACGCCACCCCTGCGGCGTACGCATCCTCGTCGGAGTCAGGGACGTCGGACCACGCGCGCTCGTACGTCCTCCGCACCTCCTCCGGCACCGGAGCAGGAGGCCGGTAGCAGGGCATTCCTCTCCACGCCGGGCTCGTGGGCATACGGCGGGATAGGCTCCCGCGGTAGCGCCCAAGCGTGCTCTGCCGAGCACGCTCGACCTCGTCCAGAAGGCACTGCGGCGGGCGTGGGGGATCCATCTCGTGGAGACGATGCGTTCGTGGCTAGGAATGGTGGATTAGGGTTTACCCCGTCGGCGACAATATATAAAGACCTCCAGGGCAGCGCTGGGGGAGGACACGTGTCGTGACCGCAAAGCCGGCCTTTAGTCCCGGTTGGTGTTACCAACCGGGACTAAAGAAGCACACAGATCGTGTGTTTCTTTCAAATGCTTGTGAGCCGTTGCATCAGGGGTGTGTTTATTTAGAGGGCTTGTAAGCCGTTGGATTTTTAGAACCGTGTGTTTCTTCGTGAGCCACATGACCCTATATATAGCCCCCCTCCCGGGCACTCACGGCACTCATTGTAGTTCATTTTGGTATACGAAGCATTCGGACTCCCTGCATACGTCCAACGGTGCATTTTGATCAGGCCCGGTCCACACATATTCGGGCCCTGGGGCGAGACGACAAGGTTGGGCCCTCATTGACAAACGAAAAATTGTGATGTATGGTATTTAAAAAGCAATCCAATACCTAGATTAGATCAATGATATTTGAATATAAACTTACATGGCAAATTATTATTCGTAACGATCACCTCATCAAAAAAAAAAAAAATTGGTTATGATCAAGCGAACTACACCATGTTAATAACAAAGCAATATAGTTCTACAAAAGATGCATTTGCTAAGTGTGAGCAGACCATCATTTCCATCTGCAAACCAAATAGCCTTTTTGAGATTGTACCAGTTCATCTATCCATTTTTCTCTTGATTTTATCAAAGCCAGATAAACATTTTCTAGAAGTCATGTTAGTGAACAATTTATGTCAATACAGGGAACAAAAGCACCTGGATATGGGCACATGAGCTGATGCCGATGTAGGTTTCTTGATCTATATGGAGGCCGCAACAGGTAGAACGAAGGAGAAGATCAGATGATCGCTCGGTTCCCCGTTCCCCCTTATCTTCTCCTAATACTCTCTCACATTAAATAAAGATCAAAAGAGAAAGAAGGCAATGGAGCGGCGACCTTGTTCTCTGTGACTGGCAATTATGGAGGAATTAAGGAGAAGGACGGGGTGCCTACGTGCCTAGGTACAGTAGAAACTAGGATATTGACAGGAGCGATGATACATTAGTTATTTATTTTGCTGTACCAGTGGGTTAATTGTGTACGTGAGTGCTTCCACTCTACAGCTCGCTGTGGGCTTGTCCATGCTTCTTGGGCCTCCTCATGTTTTCCTGGACGTTCGGTAGAAAATATGCTACTAGAACTATTGAACAACTACCTGGGCCGGGGCCCCTGCCACCCGGGGGCCCAGGGCGGCCGCCCCTCTGCCCCGCCCTGTGGGCCGGCCCTGATTTTGATATGCGGGCACTCACGAGCCACCGTCGGACTGTATGCAGGGGAAACCGTGTGTTTTGTTCTATCTACAAAATCCTTCAGTTCCTCGACCGAATACAAATCATTCGGATTCCCTGCATACGTCCGACAGTGCATTTGATATGCGGGCACTCACGAGCCACCGTCGGACTATATGCAGGGGAAACCGTCTGTTTTGTTCCAAATATCAATGTTTACAGTTCTCTTCTGAGTTTTCAGAACACAGTTACATAAAAGTTGAATACATTATTACACAACACCAACAACATCCCTATCTAGTCTTCACTTTTTCTTCGTGTGTGTCCCTTTCTTCTGATTGCGCCGTAACCATGGACAATCTTCATCATTTAACTTGATGCTCGGGTCAATGTTCACTTTGAAGGGCGGAATTTCATGAAACTTGTTGTAATCTTCTGACATGTCTGTCTTGTCCTCCACTCCCACGATGTTTCTTTTCCCTGAAAGAACTATGTGGCGCTTTGGCTCATCGGCTGATGTATTCGCTTGCTTATCTTTTCTTTTTTTCGGTTTGGTAGACATGACCTTCACATAGAAAACCTGAGCCACATCATGGGCTAGAACGAATGGTTCGGTGTCGTACTCAACATTTTTGAGATCCACTGTAGTCATTCCGTACAATGGGTCTACCTTTACCCCGCCGCCTTTCAGGTTGAACCATTTGCACCAGAACAAAGGGACCTTAAAAGAAGGTCCATAGTCAAGTTCCCATATATGCTCTATGTAACCATAATATGTGACCTTTTGCCCACTGTTGTTTGTTGAATCATCAAAGCGGACACCACTGTTTTGGTTGGTGCTCTTTTGATCTTGTGCGATCGTGTAAAATGTATTCACATTTATCTCGTACCCTTGGAAAGTCCAAATAGTCGAAGATGGTCCCCTAGACAACAAGTACAGCTCATCTGAGACAGTGTTGTCATTGTTGAGATGTGTTTGCAACCAACCGCCAAAATTCTCCATGTGTTCCTTTGTAATGAAGGAGTCATCCATCCCCGGGTTCTTGGAGCGTACAATATTCTTGTGCTTCTGGATATACGGAGCCACCAAACTGGAATAATGTAGAACTGTGTAGTGTGCTTGTGTGAAAGAATGTCCGTCCCTACATATTATTGATTTCCTTCCTAGAGTGCCTTTTCCACTCAGTCTCCCCTCATGTCGCGATTCAGGAAGACCAATCGGCTTAATGCCAGGAATAAAGTCAACACAAAACTCAATGACCTCCTCTGTTCCATAGCCTTTGGAGATGCTTCCTTCTGGCCTAGCACGGTTATGAACATACTTCTTCAAGACTCCCATGAACCTCTCAAAGGGGAACATATTGTGTAGAAATACAGGACCCAGAATGGTAATCTCGTCGACCAGGTGTACTAGGAGATGTGTCATAATATTGAAGAAGGATGGTGGGAACACCAACTCAAAACTAACGAGACATTGAACCACATCCTTCTGTAGCCTTGGTAGAATGGCTAGATCGATTACCTTCTGCGAAATTGCATTGAGGAACGCACATAGCTTAACAATGGGTAGTCGAACATTTTCCGGTAGAAGCCCCCGCAATGCAACCGGAAGCAATTGAGTCATAAGCACGTGGCTGTCATGAGACTTTAGGTTCCGGAACTTTTTCTCTCCCATATTTATTATTCCATTTATATTCGACGAGAAGCCAGACGGGACCTTCATACTGCTCAGGACTTCGAAAAATATCTCCTTCTCTTCTTTGTTAAGAGCGTAGCTAGCAGGACTTAGACGTCATTTATCCGTCTTCATTGGATGCAGGTTGTCTGGGTCTTTCATACGTCACTAGTAGGGAAACTCTATATAGGTAGGTTGGCACCCTGTGGCGCACCCTTAATTGGTGCGCCACAGAATTATTTTTTGTGGCGCACCAAGCCCGGTGCGCCACAGAAAGTCATATTTCTGTGGTGCACTAAACCACATTTTTCTTCAAATCCCACCCCCCGTGGATCGCCTTTTTAGTCTTGCAGGAAGTAAAAGAAAATGATAAAAATTTCAATAAATAGAATCATTTGACATGTAGTTAGGTTTGAGTGTCTAGTAGGTATAGAAATTTTGAATTATGAATTTTGACCTTTTCTGCAACAAACAGGAAAAAAAACTTGTAACGGCCATAACTTTTGCATACGACGTCGAAATAATGCAAAAAATATGTCAAAAAAAACGTGAGAAAAATCAGAGTTTGAATCCAAAAGAAAAAAAAGTTATTTCAAACACACGATTTTTCGCAGCAAAATCAAAAAAAAAGAAAAAAAATTAAAAATTAAAAATGTCCAAAAAAGACACAGAAATGTATAAGAAAGAAGATTGTTGAATTTTTTGGATTTTTTTTAAGTGTTTTGACTTTTTTGACTTTTTTGAATTTTTTGGATTTTTTGGATTTTTTGAAATTTTTTAAGTTTTTTGAGTTTTTTTGGATCTTTTGAAACTTTTGAATCTCCTTTTGAAACTTTAGAAGTTTTTGAAAAATCTGAAATTTAAAAACACACATTTATAACACATACCACACATATACACATACAAGAATTAAGAGGGTTCATATGATATATATATCAATAAGAACTTGAGTAGCACAAGGTAGGTGAACTGGGTGGAACTTAGAAGTTAAGCGTGCTAGGGTTGGAGCAGTTTGAGGATGGGTGACCTAGCGGGAAGGTATCAGTTCAAAAAATTCAAAAAATATGAAAATAATTCCAATAATTAGGATTTTTCATATTATTTCATATTCTGATTTTTTTTAAACTTTTATATTTTTTTTCATTTTTTGAATTTTTTGAATTTTTTGAGAATTCTGTGGCGCACCAGGCCAGGTGCGCCACAGAAATGTGAGAATTCTGTGGCGCACCAAGCCAGGTGCGCCACAGAAATAATTTTAGTGGCGAGAATTCTGTGGCGCACCCAGCAAACCTGGGGGTGCGCCACGGAATCCCAAATTGGTGCGTCACTGATAGCCTTTTCTGTACTAGTGCGTTGCTGGTCTTGCCGTGCTTCCGGCGTATCTTTTGTCTTCCCATACACGCCCAAGAAGCCTAGCAAGTTCACGCAAACATTCATCGTCACGTGCATCACGTCGATTGCAGAGCGGACCTGTAGGAGTTTCCAGTACGGTAGCTCCCGAAATTCGGAACAGACTGTCCGCCAGGACCCTTTACAAAGATTACTTCTAAATCCTTGACCATATCATATATAACATCACCAGTAGGGAGGGGTGGCTTCGTCCGGTGATCTGCCTCACCTTTGAAATGCTTGCCTCTCTTTCTTACAGGATGCTGCCTTAGAAGAAATCGACGATGCCCCGGGTACACATTCTTGTTATCTAAATATATACTTTCAGTCTTATCTAAACAGTGTGTGCATGTATTGTATCCCTTGTTTGACTGTCCTGAAATGTTACTAAGAGCAGGCCAATCATTGATGGTTACAAATAACAACGCTCGTAGGTCAAATGGCTCCTGTTTGAACTCATCCCACACACGTACCCCTTCATCACGCCACAACTGTAAAAGTTCTTCAACTAATGGCATCAGGTACACATCAATGTCGTTGCCGGGTTGCTTCGGGCCTTGGATGAGCACTGCCATCATAATGAACTTCCGCTTCATGCACAACCAAGGAGGAAGGTTATAGATACATAGAGTCACAGGCCAGGTGCTATGACTGCTGCTCTGCTCCCCAAAAGGATTAAATCCATCCGTACTTAGACCAAACCTTAAGTTCCTTGCGTCACGTGCAAATTCATTAAACTCTCTATCAATTTTTCTCCACTGCGACCCATCAGCCGGGTGTCTCGACATCTCGTCGTTCTTGTGGTCTTCTTTGTGCCATCGCAACAACTTGGCATGCTCTTTGTTTCTGAACAAACATTTCAACCGTGGTATTATAGGAGCGTACCACATCACCTTGGCAGGAACCCTCTTCCTGGGGGGCTGGCCCTCAACATCACCAGGGTCATCTCGTCTGATCTTATATCGCAATGCACCGCATACCGGGCATTCATTCATATTCTCGTACTGCTCACCGCGGTAGAGGATGCAGTCATTAATGCATGCATGTATCTTCTACACATCTAATCCTAGAGGGCAGATAACCTTCTTTGCTTCGTACGTACTGTCAGGCAATTCGTTATCCTTTGGAAGCTTTTGATTCATTATTTTCAGTAAATTCCCAAATCCCTTGTCAGATAAACCATTCTCTGCCTTCCATTGCAGTAATTCCAGTGTGGTACCGAGCTTTGTGTTGCCATCTTCGCAAGTTGGGTACAACTTTTTTTTGTGATCCTCTAACATGTGCTCCAACTTCAACTTCTCGAGTGCACTTTCTGCTTCGGTCTGTGCATCAACGATGACCCGCCGTAAATCATCATCTATGATGGGCTCATCTCGTACCTCTTCATCTTCAGCTTCCCCCCCCCCTTGCATTACCACCGTATTCAGGGCACATGTAGTTGTCATCGTTCTGTTCTTCTTCGTTGTCTTCCATCATAACCCCTCTTTCTCCGTGCTTGGTCCAACAATTATAGCCGGACATGAAACCAAACTGAATCTGGTGGATGTGAAGGGTTTTTGAGCAAGAGTAATCCTTCTCATTCCGACAGTTACGACATGGACAACACATAAAACCATTCCGCGTGTTTGACTCAGCCACGTTGAGAAAAGAACGCAGGCCTTGCATGTACTCGTTAGAGCGTCGGTCAGCGTACATCCATGGATGGCTCATCTGCATTATATAAGTATGTCAAACGCAATCACGATGCTAAAACCCATTACGGTAAACGAACATAATAGATAACTGACCATATTCATTAATACAAGTTCATCACATTAAAACCAAATTAGAGTAGTGACCAAATGTAATACATAGTTCTCATAAAACATACATTTAAACCAACATACAACTATCCAAAGAATTTAAATCCAACAACAAATGCGATCAAAATCGCAACTAAGGTAATTATTGAACCAACAGCATAATGATACCAAGCCTCTTGACTAATGGCATAATTTCTAATATTTTTAATCTTCAAGCGCATTGCATCCATCTTGATCTCGTGAGCATCGACGACGTCGGCAAGCTTGAACTCGTGTTCAGCGATGATGTCGGCAAGCTTGAACTCCAATTTCATCTTCTCTTCTAGGCATTGGAGACGAAGATCTTCACTTCTTTTCAATTTTTTTTTCAAATCATTGTTTTCTTTTATAAAAAACTCGACAATAGGGTCGGTTGGAATTTCCGGTTCAACTACCTCCTAGATAAAAATATATCTATGTCAAGTTGGTCGGCATGATTGTCATAAACACGAAACGAAACAAATATATAGTTATAACAAACAATAATACCACATCCGAATAATAGAGTTGACGAGAACCGGTGTGGTCAGGTGTCAAAACCATGGCACTATATATATATAACAAACAATTATACAACTAATAAAATTATACAAATAATAATTATGCATCTAAATCATACAACTAAGATTTTTTGAAATAAAAGTTTTAAAAAAGAGGCTTACCGAGGTGGTGCCGGTGACGGGACAACGCGGACGATCAACGGCGGTGAGCACGGCACTGGAACACACAAATCATAATTTAATTTTAGCTCAAATTGCATATAAAACAAATGAACTCGCTAACTTAGGCATTTCATCAAACACCTAGCTAGCACCTCAAAATGAAATGAGCTAAGCTAGTATGGAAATGAGCTAAAATGAGGAACGCCGGATGAAAGGATCAAGTTGCTAACCCTTGAAAAGATGGGTGCCGTTAATCTTGACAAATCGTGGAGGAAAATGGAGATGAACTCGAGCTCGGGAGAGTAAAACAATGGAGAAAATGGTGATGAACTCGAGCTGCAAAATGGAGATGCTCTCGTGGGGTGGAAGATGATATAGGGAACATTAGTACCGGGTCGTAGCACGACCCGGTACTAAAGCGCCACCTTCTAGTACCGGGCCGTTATACCAGCCGGTGCTAGAGGTGCTCGCGCGGGCCCCGCGCTGCTGCTGCCCTGCCACGGACCTCTAGTACTGGCCCGGTACTAGAGGTCCCCTCCGACCCGGTACAAGACCTGCGCGGCCTCGTAGATTTTGAACCGGTACTAGAGCCACACTCTAGTACCGGTTCGTAAGCCACCCGGGACTAGAGCCAAAATTGGCTCTGGACGAAAGGCTATGTTTCCACTAGTGCCTGGAAGTTGGCAGCCGCCGCTCTAGAGCTTTTGGATCTCGCCAACTGCGACAAGCTCCGTGCCCTCCTCATCGTCGTCATCGCTGGCGCGACGGAAATGAACGCGCGTGGTGCCGTTGGGAGAAGAACCCTTTACGCCCTCGCTGTGCTCCTCGTCGGCATCATGATTTACCGATTCGGCTGGAAATTCAGCAACTGATCACCCGGCCGCCCGGGTTTGCATCCTTGCTAGTTACCCGTGGTGTTGGATCATCGTCCTCGGCTCACAAAAGCTTATTGTTATTGGTGTATTGGTAATTTTTTGTTGGTCTTATCTGGCAAATAGGAGACTTGTGGAATCATTTGCTACGCTATTGTCACTTCGTTCATTGTGGCCAAAGTCACCATTCCCATTTAGTTTGGTGTCAAGTAAAATTATACTAGTAATATGTGATGCTTGCCAAGAGGGCCGAAGTCATCAACTGCCATATTGTTTGTCCATTCGTGTAAGAGCATTTCCTTTTAGAGATTACGTATATTAATGTGTTGGGCCCTGCCCAAACTTCTTTTTAGATAAAGAGTGTATATTAATATCGCGGAGATACAAATTTACACCCAGCCTCTACAACAACGTAATAGCCAAAGCCATTACGGATGCACACAGCCGAAAGACAATAAGAAGAAGAAATAAAAAGAAAGTCCCGCTACAGAGTTACAGTCCTTGCAGCAGTCGCACAACCACCACCAAGACACCACCTGATGTCCAAATCTTCAAAAGCAAAACCTTCAAGAAGAACAGTGCCAGACACAACCAATTAAGGCCAGACCTTGGGTTTTCACCCTGAAGATAATAGTCCCCGCTCTCAAAACAATGTCTTCAGCAAGAGCATTGTCAGGCACAACCAATTAAGGCCAGGCCTTGGATTTTCACCCTGAAAGGTAGGACTTTGAACTTCACCTGTGATGTTGCCCCCACTAACATGCCGCTGCTCCGTCTCCTGCAACTCCAAGCAAGTTCCTCATCGCCATAGAGCCTCCAATCGCCATTTGCTAGTCCTTTAATCTCAGCTTTCATGACATTCCCCGCATCTGACTACACAATGGATTTGCCCATGATGGCACAGAAGCAGAGCTTCACACCGCTCCCTCCGGCGCGACCGAATCACTCCGCTCCAGCAATCACTAGGAATTAGCCCATGAAAGATCACCGGCGGAGCCTTCCGAAACTCGACACTCTTGCCAGATCAAGGTACCGGCGTCAAGCAGATCTTCGTCTTCTCGCGATTTGGAACCCTAGGACCACCACCTTTATTCTCCTTGCTCCGAGCCAACAGCCCCCACGCCGCCGGCCGGCTCCTGGCGATCAGAACGAGTGGGTCAACTCCGGCTCAAATCGAGCCATGGTAGGCCCCCAGATCGAGCGGCGATCAGGAAGCAGCAACCCGCGCCGCCGCCCCTGGACCGCGCCCGCCCTGGCCTCGCGCCTCCGCCTCCCTGCAGCTTGCCGGCAAGCGCCGCCCATGGCGGACGCCGGCGCCCAGCCGCCTAGTCTCCACCTGCGCTGCCTAGAGTAGGCCCCCCGCACGAAGGGAGCACGACGGGCCGCGCCACCCCGCCCGCCGCGTCGAAGGACAGGCGTGGCCGCCACCGCCTGCGCCGGCGCCGGCGGCAGCGGCCGGAGGGAGAGGGCGTGCGGCGCTTCTCTTCGGTGGTGAGGGGCGCCTCCGGAGCCGCCCTCGCGCTGGCGGCCCGGGAGGGTTTTCTGACCTAGCTAGGTAAAAGTTGACATCACGTTTATGTCGGTGTTCTTAATGCTTATAGCCGATTTACTTGGTTCTACCTACTGAAACTCCAATCTTAGGTTTACCAAGTATTCATTCAGTTTGAAAAGCATGTCGAACGCCTTCATAATCACAACGTTATTTATGTGTGATCGGATCGTGTGGAGAGAATGAATAACTTCAGCCTATCATTCAACCTTTCTTTCATAATGTAGGGATCTCACATTGTGTTTGTCGTCCACATACTCACGCCAACAAAACGTCAATGCTGAACTCAAACGCCGTGAAATAACGGTCTCACTTTACTTGCTCTTGCAGCTTTGCCATTGCTTTTTTGAGCGATGCATTTTCCACAGCTCGTTTTCTTGTGCGTGTTGGCGCCAACTTTGACTCTATAACAGTCGTAAACATGATTTTCATTTGAAGAGGGCGTTTTTATAATACAGTTCCTTACACAAAAGGTATGTTTGTGCGGATGTGATCTTTGACGAGAATTATATTAACTATGGAAGGGTGCCATCCTCAAATACATTGCCACAAATCACGGAATTTCCCTAATTTTGGTTTACCAATTTATGGATATTGCATATGCTTCGCCTTTGCTCGTGAATCATGAATAAGATATGGTTTGTTCAGCATTGCACAACTTTCAGAGATATGCAAGTCATGCTTTCCACAATTAATGCAAAACAGTTTTGTAATGCATTCTTTGACGATGATCTGCCCAGCTTCACTGCACGTCTGCACCTGAAGCACACCATGGGCTTCAAACCGCAGAATCAACCTGTTCTTTTCCAGCAGTATTGCCATCCTTCTCACTCCTTTCCATGTAGGCACTCCCAGATGAGCCTGTACTGTTAGTCTTATGAAAATTATTGAGATTTGTAGCACCATCTCTTCCAACCAGGTTCTGATTTCTCCCATCCGTCTTCTGCCGATTCATCCGATTCCCACCCATCTGACCATTGCGGACACAAATCCAGCCCATGTTTCTAGTGGCCACAAATTGATCTGTACGAGGCATGCAGTTGCGTGGTGCACGGGAACCCTGTGAGCAGACGGATCGCAGTTTCTGCTGTAGCCTGTAGAGCCTTCCCACGTCGTGAAGTTTCCGAGAAACGTACCCTGGAGTTGTTTGCGCGTATGTTGCATCTTTCCGCGTCAAGTACAGTTTTGCGTGGTGTACGGGTTCGCTGGGCAGAGATGTAATGTATGCTACTCCCTCCGTTCCAAATTATTTGACTTGGGTTTGTCAAAATACAAATGTATCTAGGTGTTATGTCGGTCGTGTGAAAAAAGAAAGTATATTCTCAAAAAAAAAAAAAAAACTGGAGGCATATCGTGTCCAAAATCTGTAAGCGCATCTGTGCGTGCATTTTCGCCAAATACCTGAGCAATAGATTTTGGTCCGTCACGAGAACATCGACCAATTGCAGCTTAGCTACCAAACTAGAGTGCGATGTTGCATCTTTCCTGTTCAAGTTACAGTTTGTCGTCCCCCAGGGGATCGAAGAGGAATGTAACGGGGTACCCACCACCACCAGGAGTTGATGCTCTTTGGGCTTTTGCGATGCACGCGAACGTATCCATCCCAGAGATGAGACAAAAGGGGCTTCAGTTGTTTGTAGCGTCGCTACTCCGATGAGACGTTTCTCGCGGGATTCCGTACGTTGTGGCCTTCCTCTCCTCGAAACCGTAGTAGAGTGTACGTCTCTGCTGCGACGCGCTTCTGTCAGACTCGATCTGTTATATAAGCACGCCAGCTCACTCAGTGGATCGATCACTATCTCCATTGCTTTGCTTCGACATTCCCCTGCCCTGTTGTCCACCCACAGTCTCCAACAAGCCATGGTGAAGGCCAGTACTGGCAACAGCGACGCCAACCATGCGGAGGTCCTCATCAACACTCGCATCGCCAGGGAAGCCGGCGGTGCAATCAGAGCAGCACTCGCCTCCAGGTTCGCCATCAGTACCGGCACCAACACTATCGGTGCCACCGGCCGCGGCGCCGGCTCTGTTATCGCCGACGAAGCTACGGCCGTCACAGTACCCAAAATGCTGGGGCCGTCAACACCACCGGCGCTCTGGCCCAGCCCTGGTGGACAGCCCGCGGTGCCTTCTCCGACCTAACGCTCATCCCCTTCGCGTTACGGTTCGACATCAAAACAGGCACCGACACCATCAACGGCGCCCAGATCGCCGGCGGCGCCGGCTCCGTCATCGTCAACGGAGCTCCCACCGTAAACACCATCGGTGCTGGGGCCGTCAATGCCGACAGAGCAGCCGGCGGTGCCTTCTTCGAAGCCGGCACCGGCAGGGCCAGGGAGTCAAGTATCGTCATCAATGCCAAAGGCAGCAACACCATCAACTTCGGTACCCAGATCGCCAGAGCGGGGGTCGTCAATGCCCACAGAGCAGCAGCCGTCAACCCCACCAGTGCTGCCGCCGCCAACATATACGAGTGAGTTAAATGTGGCACTGCATGGCCCTCCTCAAATTTACGCATTTTTTCTACATAAGTTTGTATATAAAGCCATGAACTCACCACTGGCACCATTTCCCGGTACTGTGGCCGCATCTCCTGTAGCTGCAGATGCCCACCTAGCATACCCGTGTAGATGTCTTAAGCACTAGTATTCTCTAAAATATGCATGTCCTATAGTGTAAATTCTAGATGGCATAACCAGCCTTGTTTTCGATCGATGCAGCTTTGTCAATATTGAACAAGTGCACAATGGAAATTCATTTTATGCATGGTGGATCTATTTTTTGAATTCTAACTAAATTTATATGTCTTGTTTTTAGGAACACTGGGGTTGTTTTTGTTGCGGGGGCTTCCACTTGCCTAATAATGATCAGCGCCGGGCTAGCTCCTGCGGTCCGCTCCTCCAAGAAGCTTCGCGCCGGGGTTGTGGCCATGGTGGGATTCTCGCTGAAGAAAAAGATGCCCTGGTGTGCCGCTAGGCTGCTCCAGAAACTCAAGGACGACTAGTAGAACATTTTTTTCGGTACTACACCGTATGAGGAAGACTGAGCTAATTATCCTCTTGATGTCATGAACTTACTGGAGTTCACACAGATGGTTTTGAACTGTGTGAGCACATTTTTCTTGGAAATCTGCATAGGCCATGTCATGTTTAGTACTAAGATTTTTGCTTCTCTTATTGTCATGAAAGGATTGCCGTTAGTAACTTCTTTTCTTTTTACCAAGCAGTCCACACATGTGTACTAGTATAAGCTTGCCCGTGCACCCACGTCTAGACTTGGAAACAGTTGAAGAGCATAAATAGACAATGAATCAATACTAGGAAATTTTCGCCACGCCCCTGAAATTGTCTATATCACAAAACAAACACCTGAAGGCGCACATATCATATCATCCAAGGATAAGATATATTTAATGTCCCATAGTGGGGAAATTAAATTTTACTTCTTTTAAGACATACTGTTCTTGCAGAATCCCAAAACAAATTATGAATTTTGCACTTTGAGACATTACCAAGTTATATTACACGCTTACGATTAAGAGGCATTCCTCTTTCACAAACTCACCGAATTCTGCACTCTGCGGTTATCACCTTGTGATGTGCCTGCGATCCTTGTTTACCTAGGCCCCTGGCCACTGAATTTGATATCAGTATCATCCCTGACACAACCCTAAGTGCTCACCCAATGTTGCTACCTTCTGAAGCCCAAGCATCATTTTCATCGGTAGGAGCTACGCTACTGGCATTGCAGGCCTTCTCTGAAGAGGATATGAAAAATATCACTTGGGTTATCTCAGCCGAAGACCAGCTGGATAGGAAAGCATTGTTTTTCCACAAAGTGGAGGATAATGTGTTTTCAAGAAAGCAGCTCCACTTGTGTGATTCATCAACACGATGGAGACCATACTGGTGCTAATTGTTGAGATTTGACACGATCATCAATAGAAACCAAGAGCTAAACTTGAAGCAATTCGACAAATATATATCCTTGCTCAATCCTATGAAGAGATGTGGCCCATGAACTAAACATACATGTGATGATTCTTGTAGGAAAGTGGTCTCAACCTCTGATCTGCACGATAGTTACTGCATGTAAAGTATCTACTGCATGTAAAGCATCTTTCAGATACAACCCCTACTGTGAAAGGAAAAAAGTGTCAATCCAAGGATATAAGAGAGATTTCAAGCCACCATACCTGATCACTTTATTGGTAGTGGTCTCAATCTCTGATCTGCATTCTAGTATCTGCATTCTAGCATCTGCCTGTAAGGTATCCCTCAGTCATGTTCTTTCAAATACTATTAGTTAGAACATGATAAGTAAGAACAAAGGGGTGGTCAATGATAATAAGCATGCAGTCTTCATTTGTCCTCACTACATATTTGATGCACAAGATGCTCGAAGTTTTCTACTGTGCCTATCAGGGACACAATCATTCCAGTGAAACAACAGATGACCCACGAAGGCGTCACCGGCCGCGGCCGCCAAAGCAACCTGCACACCGCGAACTGGGGACACGCGGACATTTGTGCTTAACAGTGGACACTTAACTAAGACGCGGATAAAACATAAAGACAGAGTGGCATCGATCTCCATCCCACACTAATGAAGTTCAGAAAATAAAATGTATGCTGAATAGCATTCCGCTGCACTATTGCTATGGCAGAAGGTGCAGTAGTAGTTTCTGTAGTTACCTTCTTTTTCTTCAGCCCCGTTGCAGAGAACAGAGCTTGCCCCTTCGTAGTTCAAGCTTCACCCCAGATATCTTGCTTGAAATGAAATTGAGCACCTCCGCAGTCGTCGTCTTTCGCCCTACACAAGAGTACCTGAGATCCGGCCATAGGGTACCTCCATCTGCCGGACTGAACACTGTCATGTTATTTCGTCAGTTTAGCATCATCTGCATCATCCACAATTTTCTGCAACAACCAGGATGCATATATATTATCGATTATGATTTCCAGTCCAACAATTCTTCTGATACCATAGTTCCGTGACCGTGATACAGGTTTCCTTTGAAAGAACAAAACAATGCAACAGGTTCAGTGCAGCAAAGGATAGTGACAATGATTAACCATCCAGCTATGTTATGATTTATCTGATCTACAATCATGATGAACATCCCTAATTGGTTCCCACATGCTAGCTTAAAAATCATGATAACTAATTTATTATGCTTTTTTTTAGAACCATGCATGAGCGCTGCATGTATTATTAAAGAAGGAGAGAAAGGCTCGACGAGCCTAAGTTTACATAGCTGCTGGGAACCAGCGAAAGAAAGGAGAGCGACCTACCTATACAACAAACTACTAGAACGACCTGGCTACTTCCGAACAACTACAGAAGGCCTGAATACACACAACGACCAAACAAAGGCTAGGTTCAGAAAATTCAGTCTTCGTTGAGATGCATTCGACCCTTGCTTGCCAAGTTCCAATGCCTTGCTTCGTTCTTTATCTGCTCAAAGATAATGTTGATCGGCTTGCAAGTCTTCTAAAAAATTCTGTTATTTCTTTCAGTCCAAATAGTCCAGCTCGTAAGCATTATAACTAATTTATTATGCTGCAGTAATGAAAGTAAAGTCACTTGCGAACCTAGCAGGATACTTGGAGCCAGGCAAGATCAAAGCACTCGTTCGAGTTAGCTGGATACGAAAGCAACAATAGCTCCTACATGCCTACATACACACTCCCATGCATGCATTAACTCGATGCGTCAGGAAATTTACCCAAAACAACATTGGCTCGTCAGTTTGAACAATTCATAAAGAGCACGACATAGATTACGATCAGATCACCGAGAGATGTACGGCAGTTTTTTCACATAGCACAGTTGTCTATTAAATGTATCTTGTACTGACTAAGGTTAATACAAGCAGTCGAGAGGTTCACTATGGGGCTAGAGAATAAAACTAGAGGAGCACGCTTGCGAACAAATACTAGCAGACATTGCACTAGCTAGCTAGCTTGTTGTCGTCCTTAATCCTCTTGAGCAGCCTGGCAGCCCAGTGGCGCAACCTTCTCTTCAGCGTGAAGCCCACCGCGACGCCGACCACGAATCTGATTGCGCGACCTTCGTGCAAATCGACAGAGAAACGACCCGGCTGCAATACAGAAGATTACCCAAATGTATGTTAGTTACAAGGAATATACCAATAAGCTTCAGCTATGGTGTTAAAGGTTTGCATTGACAAAAAATTGCAATTGCAGCCAAAATGAAGAAAATAAGAACAGAAAGTTGATCCCAAAGGAGTGCATGTGGCAGAAGTCAGTAGCTAGCTAATTGCAGACGAACCTCCGCTGCCCCTTTTCATTCCCCAGCTTTCAACTGGATGCCTGAACATTCGATTAAATTGTTCACACTGTTTCAACTAGAGAATATTGATAAAACTTCAAGCTAGTGCAAATCAATACTTCAACTAAGGGAAGAAATTTTTGTGAACCTCGGACTTGTAAGAAAAAAACCGAACAGAAATCAAACTTTCACCTAGGGATACTATAAATTTTTCAATCAACTGGGAGCCCCACAAATAAATCAAACTTTCCATTCTGATTCAAAATCATCCAGCTGGTCCACATACTTTGGGTGCGGTTTGCCGCTGGTGAAAGTATATCAACTAGGAGCGGCGCAAATAAATCAGACTTTCCAATCTGATTCAAAATCGTCCAGCTAGTCCACATATTATGGGTGGCAATCCCACCGCCACCACCGTCATCAAAGCCGGACTTGGGCCACACTGTAACATGAATAGTAGCAGCATGGCAGGTGAGCGGCAGCGGCACAGTGGGTGTGGAATGGGCTAACAAGCCTATGGATTCGCTTGGGAAGGCAAATGGGAGGTCAAGTGTCAGGCTACGAGTTGGCAAACGCGTGTGATATGGTAAATAAAAATCAATGTTCTCGTATGTTGTAAAAAATAATCAACTACTCCCTCCGTTCCAAAATAACTGTCTTAGATTTGTCAAAAAGTGGATGCATGTAGACATGAAACAAGTATAGATACATTCACTTTTGTACAACTTTGAGACACTTATTTTGGGACGGAGGGAGTACTAGTACAAGCCTAATGAATTGGTACAACTTTCAATTGAAGCCGTGCTTCGGTATCCCCCCCCCTTAGGAAAATTTTGGGGCCTAACCGGATTACGGGTGTGGAGTTCGACCTGTACTGCCGATTCACGTACGGCGATGATGTGTAGGACGCGGCTTGCGCCCATCGGTGGGCCGCGGGTGCGCTCCTCCCGCACTCCGCATTTAGCCCCACGCGCGTTCGCTTTAAGGCCAGAAAAAAAGGATCGTAAATACCGCGACGTACCGAGCTACTCTATAGGCCCGAGCTCGCCGCCATCGGCATGGAAACGCGCGTGCTGGCCCCCGACACCCAACGTCCACACTAATACCGTCCTCCTTGATGCCGACGGTAACTCGAGGTCTTCGACATCGGTGTTTTGGCTTCGCAGGCTCGCCGCGCTTCCAACGGCGGGCACCTGCACACCGCATGCGATACGTCTGAGGTCCTCCACCCAAAGTTTTGTTGGGTATCCTCCTCATGTGGACTGTGAGGAGATGGCCATTTGAAGCCTCTAAGACGGCCCAAACAGGTGCAGAAGCCCAAGCCCCATTAGGGTTATGACCAAGGGTCATTTTGGGCATTGTGCAAGAAGGATGGGGGATGTTAACCCTCCCAACCAGCCTCCACCAAGGAGTGTGACGAAAATCAGATAGCCTCCCCTAGTGCTCTCTAGGGAAGAACCTGTGGTATCCCGCTCTGATATAGTGGAAGAAGATTTGGGTGGCTTCGGCCCGTGGTTTTTCCTCTCACCTTGAGAGGTTTCCACGTAAAATATGCTGTCTCTGTGTTGATGCTTGCTGCTGTACTTTCGGGCCGAGGACAACTAGTACTTGTACTAGCTGCTTGCTGAAATCTCCTAGTACTTGTACTACCTGGCTGCTGTTTGCAACTAGGACATGTCCTAGGTTCAGGCTGAACCTAGTATCTCCATATATGTTGGATGCATACGTTTGCTTCCGACACGAGCATCGATCCGCGAGTGAGTACATCAATGGTGCTGAAGTTTACATTTATTCTGCTGCGTATTTTCAGTCCACGATTAAGTTTGTGCTAATCTCCATTAAGGGTTAATTGGTGTGCCCATTTTTCCCAACAGATTGGTATCAGAGCTCAAGGTTGCTCAGAGGTTGCTGCTCACAATGGCTTTGGAAGAAGGCGCCGCTACGAGTGGCATGATAAAGCTTGATTCTTCAAATTTCTCATTATGGAAGCCCATGATGGAAGACATCCTTTACTGCAAGGATTTGTATGAGCCAATTGTGAAAGACAAGATACCGACTGGTGTCACGGATGAAGATTGGAGAGTGTTGAACAGAAAGACAGTAGGTATGATTCGATTGTACATCAACCACAATATATTCCACCATGTTGCAAATGACACAAATGCGTATGAGATGTGGCAGAAGTTGGAGTCTATGTATGAGAGAAAAACAGCCATGAACAAGGCCTCGGTTATCAAGAGACTTGCAAAAATTGAGTACCGAGATGGCAGCAGTGTGATTGAACACTTGAATGTTTTCCAGTGCCATATAAACCAACTTTCAGCTATGAAGATCAACTTCGAGGATGAGGTGCAAGCATTGTTGCTGCTGAGTTCCATGCCCGACAGTTGGAACATGGTTGTTGTGTCCATTAGCAATTCAGCTCCGGATGGGAAGCTGACTTTGGAGATGGTGAAGAATAGCATGCTGAATGAAGAAGCTAGAAAGAAGGAAAAGGGCGATGCCACTTCTTCTGATGCGTATGTGGCTGAATCCCATGGGAAGAATGAAAACCGTGGACGTGGCCATGCCAGATTTCAGCAAGGCAAAGATAAATCCAGGGGGAGATCAAAGTCAAAACATAGAAAAGATGTTACTTACTTTTACTGTGGCAAGCCGAATCACATAAAGAGCGAATGCAGAAAATACAAGAAAGATCTTGCGGAGGGAAAAGTTGCAAACAAGAACGAGCAAAAGGCAGAGAATTGTGCCGCCAATGCTGCAGAATGTGAAGAAGGTGAAGACTATCTAGTCATTGAAGATGAAGAATGCTATAGTGCTGTTGGTGATGATGCCATGAGTTGGGTTGTGGATTCGGGTGCGTCCTTCCACATTACATCACACAAGGAGTATTTCACATCCTACACCAGCGGCGTTACCGGCCAAGTGAGGATGGGAAACAGCGGTTCGTCAACTATTGTTGGCAAGGGCACTATATGCATTGAGACTTCCACAGCTTTCAGTTTGGTGCTCGATGATGTGAGGCATGTTCCCGATATACGGCTGAATTTGTTGTCCGTGGGAAAGCTTGATGACATTCGCCATGGCAGTTATTTTGGTGATGGAAAATGGAAACTCACCAAAGGCTCTTTGATTGTGGCTCGAGGAAGCAATCAAGGTAATCTCTATGTGACTAAAACCAAGCTATGCAATGAGATGTTGAACGTCGCCGAGAATGACACTTCGGCTGAGTTGTGGCACAAGAGGCTTGGGCATATGAGTGAGAAGGGCATGCACGCTCTTGCTCGCATGGAGTTCCTCCCTGAGTTGAAAGGTATAACCTTGAAACCCTGTGAACATTGTTTTGCTGGCAAACAACATAGGGTTGCATTTCGTACACGACCGCCAAGACGTGCGGAGAATGTTCTTGATATTGTGCATACTGATGTTTGCTCCATGACCGAAAAATCACTCGGTGGAGCATTATACTTTGTGACATTCATTGATGACCACTCCAGAAAGATATTTCTCTATGTGTTGAGAAACAAGTGGCAAGTGCTCGGCGTCTTCAAGGAATTCCATGCCAAAGTTGAGAGAGAAACTGGCAGGAAACTGAAGTGCGTCAGATCAGACAATGGTGGTGAATACCGAGGTCCTTTTGAAAGGTATTGCAGGAAATATGGCATCAGGCTTGAGAAGTCACCACCAAAGACACCTCAGCTCAATGGACTTGCAGAGAGAATGAACATGACTCTCACGGAGAGGGTCACATCTATGCTCTCTCATGCCAAGTTACCTAACTGTTTTTGGGCTGAAGCTTTGATTCATGCTATGCATATACTAAACCTGTCCCCCTCAGTTCCTCTTGCAGGTGATATTCCTCAGAGAGTGATACGTCCAAAACGTATCTATAATTTTTGATTGTTTCATGCCATTTTTATGCTTTTAGCACTTGTTTTATATTAAGTTTATTATTTATTTGGACTAACCTACTAATAGTTGCAAAAGTGCACAATGTTCTTGTTTTACTCTTTGATGTGTAGAAATTATCAAGAATACAAGAGGAAACCTTGTTGGAGTCGAATTGGGACTTTCCTGAAATCTGTCTGAGAACTTTTTACGAAGATTGCCAGTTTGACCCTCGAAGATGACGTTATATGGAGACCTGGCTGTTACGAAAGTTGTCACAATTTTCCATACGAAGATTTTAAGCCCGAGATCAGCCCAATCGGAGTTCGGACGCGGCCTGTAGGCCCGTTTTGGTGGAACCCTAAAAGGGGGTGACGGAAATCCGAGAAGATATATAAAGGGAGGAAACCTAATTCGTGGAGGACTCCTCCACCCACGAATTTCAGCCACCAAAAGCCACGTTTTTGCCTCCCCCATGGATCCCATCTCCATGGGGGAGGGCTCCCAAGAAGCCATGAAGGAGGGAGGCTAAGGGGCGGCGCTCCCCAAGCTTGCCGGCGGCGGGGAAAGGAGTTCCCCGCACCGCCGGCGCCGCCGCCGCCCTGCGCCGCCGCGCTGCCCCTCTCCGCCGTCTTCACCGCCATCTCCATCACCATCTCCTCCTTGTATTCAGTGGTTCATCCTCCCACAAACCTCTGTACCGTCCTATGTAAACATGGTGTTTGATGCTATAATATTTATCCTATGATTTACATCATGTTTCCGTAGTTTATTTGTCTTTTGATTGCTTAATTGAATGCATGAGGTTCATTAGAGTTGTATGTCTATATGGTGCTGTCCTTTGGTGTCCATTATATTGTGCGCGCATGGATCAAACACCCTAGGGTTGGTAGTATTTGTAACGAAGCGGGGGAAGTTCTGCCGGAGTGACAGAAACCTGAGAACGCGAACCGATTAGTTGCACGTATGGGAGTAAGAGGACCTTGAACTTAAGGCTATGGTTGGGGAAACCTTAATGCATTGTTAGTATTTGCGGATGCTTTCTAACAATCCAATCATATAGTACTTGTAATCCCAAGTAGTGGAGTGCATGTATATTTAGCCTCTCCCACATAGAAAACTGCATCGAAGACAATGAACCAAGTACCTTCACTAATTAATCTTGGACAAAGCCACCACAATTACCACCACTTTTCCACACTCATGGTACTGTTAGTATATGGTTACTTAGTGTATTTTATTGCTGCAGCACTAACATTTACTTTCTTGTATTTATTATCTTGCAAAACTACTCTCATACCCGTATTGCTACCGTAGTTTTATTTCTAGATAATGCAAACGTTTAGTGTGCGTAGAGTTGTATCAGTGGTTGATAGAACTTGAGAGAATACTTATCCTACCTTTAGCTCCTCGTTGGGTTCGACACTCTTACTTATCGAAAAGGCTACACGCGATCCCCTATACTTGTGGGTTATCAAGACCTTTTCTGGCGCCGTTGCCGGGGAGCCATAGCGTAGGTTAATGTTCTTGTGTGCACTTGTTTGCTTTATCTCTAAGTAGTTTTTATTTTCAGTATTAAGTTGTTCTTTATCTTACTATGGATAGGGAATGCGAATTACAAAAAAAATTAGGTGTAGTTGTTATCTAAAAACGTTTTCAAAAAGAAAAGTGATTGGAAAGATGAGTAATGGTTAAATGGGGGTCGACCTTGAACACTTGTGTTCATGCCTATGAAACCAAAACAAATCTTTCCATGGAAGCTTTTCATTAAAAACATGTAAATATTGTGTATATACCTCTGTACATAAAAATAAAATGCTAATTATAGTCTTTAGTTAATTGAAAGTTGATAGTTTTACTTTGCTGTCCAGAAACAGATTTTCTGTGCTCCACCGTATTAAATGTTTAAAATCACCAGAACGTGATCTTGATCTGAAATTTCTTGAGTGCAAAGTGATGCTTATTAGCTTTCTTTCATTAGACTAACTTTTTCTGATTTAAGGTACGTAGATAGGTCGAAAAATTCGATCTTTACTGACTGTTCTGTTTAGACAGATTTTGTGCTTCTCTGTAAATAAAATCGTGATAAATCTCAGAATAGTATTTTGACTTGAAAATTTTTGTGCATAAACCTGAGATTATTATCTTTCTTTCATTAGACTAAAGTTTTTCGATTTGAGCTACTTAACTATCTCGTTGAATGCCATCTTTACGGACTGTTCAGTTTTGACAGATTTCTTTGTTTATTCAATATTGTACTTGGTGTTGTTAGTTTCATTAGTTTTTCGACGGACAACGGAAATCATGAACACCTTAGTATATACAGTGGCTAATGTTGAGTAAAAATTATAAAACTTGTCAATGCTTGAACATGAGTGGATTTTATTTAATGAGTACTAACCCTACTAATGAGTTTTGTGAAGTTTTATGTGGATGTAGCTTATAAGATCTAATCAATATGGTGATATGAGATGAATAAGAAGACGCAAGAGCTCAAGCTTGGGGATGTGTAGGTGCATCCCAAGAACATATTCAAGAAGATACAATCATCTAAGCTTGGGGATGCCCGAGTCATCCCCCTATTCATCAACTAACATGAGGTTGTCTCGTTCATACTCTATATTACCCGTCCACATGATATGTATTGTCTTAACTTGTATTATAATTGCTTTTATATGTCTTGGTTTTACCTTCTTTAGTTTTATTAGGCTCCTTATTTGGTTTCGATTGCTTCTTTACTTTCACTTATAAATTCAAAATAACAAAAATATTTTCTTTTGTTTTGCTTCTTTGTTTGGTTCTTTATTTTAATTTTATTTGGGTTTTACTTTTGATTTTTATTTAGAGTTTTCCTTGCTGTAGCTAGCATGTTTAGGTCTTGCTTAGCCTCTGGTTTCTTAGTTTATCAAAAATAAAGTACCAAGTTTTATCCATTTAGCTTAGTTGATACATATGTAAAAAGTGATTTTCTGTTTTCGGTATCTACTGCTTATTGCGCGATTTTTCATATTTTACTGGAAGCTCTAAAAATCACGAAAAATTACTGATGTTGTAGCACCTAATCCTCTGCATGTACAAAAATTGGCTAAAATTTCGGGCATGTTTAAGTGCACCTAAAAATTGCGTTTTCCAGCTGCTGTTTTTCTGGACAGATTCTGACTTTTGTTGCAAGAGTGGCCTCTTTTCGTTTTCATTTGATTTTTAATGGTTCTTACCTTTCATTTATAAGTTGGCCATTTAAGCAACCTTTCTGTAACTTAAAAACAAAATTTTATTTGGTTTAATAGTAGCACTTGGGAAATATTATCTATTGTACTAATGTCTAACCGCAGAAAAGAATGGGAAAGTTTTTGTGTTGAAGTTTTTTCACAGAGAATGAAGGAACACCAAACTATGGAATATTGAAGAATTACCAAAGTCATAAGCTTGGGGATGTCCCCGCATCCCTCTTCATCAATAACCCCACGGTTTGCAAACCTTTAAACTTTGTTTTTTGAGCAACATAGGAACTTAACTAAACTTGAAGCGGCTGTATTTTATTATCTATTTATCTTAGCATCAAACACCAGTTACATTAATAAGTGGATCGTCACATATTTTATTTATCCTCTGTTTTCAATGTTTACTTGGTTAATGGATTACTTGTTGAAACTTAAAAATGATGTGTGAATAATACTGTTTAGTAGTTTATGTTTTCTTATGGTTAGTCTCAACTAGCTAATAGTGCATATTATGTTATTTTGATATCAACATGCATTGTCCTGTTCATAAGATGGTATGGTATTGTGGTATCCTCCTCTGAATAATTCACTTGAATCGACTTGGCACATGCTCACACATGTTATGACTGAAAAATAAAAGTCAATTAAGCCTTGATGATCTATTTTGCCTCAGAGTTTTAGTATCGTTTTTATGCCTCCGTTAATTTTATTTTGTCGCAAGCATGATTATGACCGTTATCGCTCTCGTGGTTGTCGCTTCCCAGTCTATTGCTAGCCTTCACTTGTACTGAGCGGGAATGCTGCTCGTGCATCCAAATCCTTAAAACCAAGTTATCCCAAAGAGTCCACCAAAAAATTCCTATGCATGGTATTTCAAGCCATTCCAAGTAAATTTGCATGTGCTACCTTTAAAACCTTCAAAATATTTCTCTTTTTGTGTCAATGTTTACTAGCTCATGAGGAATTAGTGTGGTTATTCTTTATTCTATTTGTCAAATGGACTTTTACACCTGGACTAGTGGCATATACATCCGCTTATCCAATAACTTGCAAAAAGAGCTGGCAACGGGGTGCCCAGTCCCAATTAATTACAACTTTAACCAATTAATTCTCTTCACACTTTTGCCCTGATTCATCAGTAAGCAATGACAAACAGTGAAATACCTGAATGTGTGTAAACCAAAGAGAAAGAGGGATGATCTGCCTTGCTGGTAGAAATAACGTCCTTCATGGGAGCCGCTCTTAAAAGTCCGTTTGACAGGTAGAATACTGTTCTCACCCGCTACCATTCGTTGACAATTAACAAACACCTCTCAAAACATTTTTACCTCTGTTTTTAAAACAAAAAGCTCTAGCACGTGTTAATCCCTGCTTCCCTCTGCGAAGGGCCAATCTTTTATTTTTATGTTGAGTCACCATCCTTTCTTTGAGCACTTCTTCGAGAGCATAGCTGTCGTTCTTAGTGTAATGTGCTTGTCCCAGAATACGATTAATTGAGGTATAACCATGATGCTTTTATCTTTGATATCTCTATATCTAGTCTTCACTTGAACTTCAGAGGTGCCTTGGCATTTATGTTTTGCTCCACAATTAAGGGCAAGCGAGATACCACTCTATCATGCTTTATTATGGTCATTACAATCTTGCTAAAGACCTGATCATAGCATTTGCAATCAAAAATTATTTTGTTATCATTTACCTACTCGAGGACGAGCAGGAATTAAGCTTGGGGATGTTGATACGTCCAAAACTTATCTATAATTTTTGATTGTTTCATGCCATTTTTATGATTTTAGCACTTGTTTTATACTAAGTTTATTATTTATTTGGACTAACCTACTAATAGTTGCAAAAGTGCACAATGTTCTTGTTTTACTCTTTGATGTGTAGACATTATCAAGAATACAAGAGGAAACCTTGTTGGAGTCGAATTGGGACTTTCCTGAAATCTGTCTGAGAACTTTTTACGAAGATTGCCAGTTTGACCCTCGAAGATGACGTTATCTGGAGACCTGGCTGTTACGAAAGTTGTCACAATTTTCCATACGAAGATTTTAAGCCCGAGATCAGCCCAATCGGAGTTCGGACATGGCCTGTAGGCCCGTTTTGGTGGAACCCTAAAAGGGGGTGACGGAAATCCGAGAAGATATATAAAGGGAGAAAACCTAATTCGTGGAGGACTCCTCCACCCACGAATTTCAGCCACCAAAAGCCACGTTTTTGCCTCCCCCATGGATCCCATCTCCATGGGGGAGGGCTCCCAAGAAGCCATGAAGGAGGGAGGCTAAGGGGCGGCGCTCCCCAAGCTTGCCGGCGGCGGGGAAAGGAGTTCCCCATACCGCCGCCGCCCTGCGCCGCCGCGCTGCCCCTCTCCGCCATCTTCACCGCCATCTCCATCACCATCTCCTCCTTGTATTCAGTGGTTCATCCTCCCACAAACCTCTGTACCGTCCTATGTAAACATGGTGTTTGATGCTATAATATTTATCCTATGATTTACATCATGTTTCCGTAGTTTATTTGTCTTTTGATTGCTTAATTGAATGCATGAGGTTCATTAGAGTTGTATGTCTATATGGTGCTGTCCTTTGGTGTCCATTATATATGTGCGCGCATGGATCAAACACCCTAGGGTTGGTAGTAATTGTAACGAAGCGGGGGAAGTTCTGCCGGAGTGACAGAAACCTGAGAACGCGAACCGATTAGCTGCACGTATGGGAGTAAGAGGACCTTGAACTTAAGGCTATGGTTGGGGAAACCTTAATGCATTGTTAGTATTTGCGGATGCTTTCTAACAATCCAATCATATAGTACTTGTAATCCCAAGTAGTGGAGTGCATGTATATTTAGCCTCTCCCACGTAGAAAACTGCATCGAAGACAATGAACCAAGTAACTTCACTAATTAATCTTGGACAAAGCCACCACAATTACCACCACTTTTCCACACTCATGGTACTGTTAGTATATGGTTACTTAGTGTATTTTATTGCTGCAGCACTAACATTTACTTTCTCGCATTTATTATCTCGCAAAGCTATCTCTCATACCCGTATTGCTACCGTAGTTTTATTTCCTAGATAATGCAAATGTTTAGTGTGCGTAGAGTTGTATCAGTGGTTGATAGAACTTGAGAGAATACTTATCCTACCTTTAGCTCCTCGTTGGGTTCGGCACTCTTACTTATCGAAAAGGCTACACGCGATCCCCTATACTTGTGGGTTATCAGAGAGTTTGGTCAGGGAAGGATGTATCATACAAGAATCTGAACGTCTTTGGGTGCAAGGCATTTGTGCACATCCCGAGGGATGAAAGAGCCAAGCTTGATAGCAAGACAAAGCAGTGCATCTATCTCAACAGTCCAACCGATGAGTTTGGATACAGATTGTGGGATCCAGTCAAGAAGAAGACTGTGCGCAGCCGTGATGTGGTGTTCATTGAAGATGAAACAATAAAATATGTTGGTAAACCGGAGAAGCCGAAGACTACCACACCTCAGGTTGTCCTAGATCCAGTGAACCCTCCTCTAGTCCATGACAATCATGGGGGAGATGATGATGATGGTGATGTTGAAGATGATGATGCAACTGATCAAGGCAGTACAAGTCAGGGACATGAACAGCCATCTGATGATGATGAGAGTCACGGTGATGATAATCCACCTGATTCCCCACAACCAGTGCAGCAGTTGAGGAGAACTGGGAGAGACCGTGTACCTTCCAGCAAGTATCCACCACATCAATATGTGTTGATGACTGATGCAGGTGAGCCCTCATGCTATGAGGAGGCACTGTCTGATGAGCACAAAAATGAATGGTCAGAAGCCACGCAGGACGAGATGAAATCCTTGTATGAGAATGATACCTTTCATTTGGTGTCTCTGCCGAAGGGCAAGAAAGCACTCAAGAACAAGTGGGTGTACAGAGTGAAGACTGAAGAAAATAGCTCACATCCAAGATACAAGGCAAGATTGGTTGTGAAAGGTTTCAGTCAAAAGAAGGGAATTGACTTCGATGAAATATTCTCTCCGGTGGTCAAGATGTCTTCGATCCGAGTTGTGCTTGGCATGGCTGCCTCCATGGACTTGGAGGTTGAACAACTTGATGTGAAGACTGCATTCTTGCATGGTGACCTAGAGGAGGAGATATACATGGAGCAGCCAGAAGGATTCATGGTTGCGGGCAAGGAGCGCCAAGTGTGGAGATTGAAGAAGAGCTTGTATGGCTTGAAGCAAGCTCCTCGGCAGTGGTACAAGAAGTTCGAGTCATTCATGACTGAGCTTGGATACCGTAAAGCACAACCTGATCATTGTGTGTTTACGAAGAGGTACGCCGAGGGTGACTTCATTATTCTCTTGCTATATGTCGATGGCATGCTGATTGTTGGAAATGGCACAAAGAGGATTGCTCTCCTGAAGAAGGCATTGAGTAAATCATTTTCCATGAAGGATTTAGGACCAGCTAAGCAAATACTTGGCATGAAGATCTCCCGTGATAGATCAAAGAAGCTGTTTTGGCTCTCACAAGAAATTATACATTGAGAAGGTACTTGAAAGGTTCAATATGAAAGACGCAAAGTCTGTTACCTCTCCACTTGCAGGCCATCACAAACTGAGTTTGGAACAATGTCCTAGCAGCAAGAAAGAGAAAGATGAGATGAGTAAAGTACCGTACCAATCTGCTGTGGGCAGTTTGATGTATGCCTTGGTGTGCACTAGGCCTGATATTGCCTATGCAGTTGGAGTTGTTAGCCGGTTCATGACAAATCCAGGTGAAGCTCACTGGAATGCAGTGAAGTGGATTCTCAGGTATCTCAAAGGTACTTCTGGATTGTGCTTATGCTTTGGAAGCGGTGATCCTGTATTGCAAGCCTATACAGATGCAGATTATGCTGGTGATGCAGATTCTAGGAAGTCTACTTCTGGTTACCTGATGACTTATGCAGGGGGAGCAGTGTCATGGCAATCAAGATTGCAGAAATGCGTATCCCTGTCAACCACAGATGCTGAGTACATCGCAGCGGTTGATGCTTGCAAGGAAGTGCTCTGGATGAAGAACCTCTTGCAGGAGTTGGGAATGAATCAAGAGAAATACGGTCTGTTTTGTGATAGCCAGAGCGCTATCTACTTTGCCAAGAATTCAAGCTTGCACTCTCGAACCAAGCACATTGATGTGAGATATCATTGGATTCGAGATGTTGTGAATTCCAAGATGGTGCATCTTGAGAATATCCATACTGACAAGAATGGCTCGGATATGATGACCAAGACATTGCCAAGTGAGAAGCTACTTGTATGCTGCAAGGTAGCGGGCATGGCGATGCTCCCCACATAAGTTGGAGGGGGAGATTTGTTGGGTATCCTCCTCATGTGGGCTGTGAGGAGATGGCCATTTGAAGCCTTTAAGGCGGCCCAAACATGTGCAGAAGCCCAAGGCCCATTAGGGTTATGACCAAGGGTCATTTTGGGCATTGTGCAAGAAGGATGGGGGATGTTAACCCTCCCAACCAGCCTCCACCAAGGAGTGTGACGAAAATCAGATAGCCTCCATTGGAGAAGAAAACCAAGAGAGAAAGGGAAGAAGAAGAAGTTGAAGGAAGAAGCTTAGATCAAGCACGGGCCCTGCCCACAAGGTTGTGACGTTCAGATCCACTACCTTGTCTCCTTCAAGCTGTGATTCCACCATCTTTGGTGAGATTGTTCCAATCCCTAGATCTTGTGCCCCAAATCTTGTTGTAAGAGATCCCCTAGTGCTCTCTAGGGAAAAACCTGTTGTATCCCGCTCTGATATAGTGGAAGAAGATTTGGGTGGATTCGGCCCGTGGTTTTTCCTCTCACCTTGAGAGGTTTCCACGTAAAATCTGCTGTCTCTGTGTTGATGCTTGCTGCTGTACTTTCGGACTGAGGACAACTAGTACTTGTACTAGCTGCTTGCTGAAATCTGCTAGTACTTGTACTACCTGGCTGCTGTTTGCAACTAGGACATGTCCTAGGTTCAGGCTGAACCTAGTATCTCCATATATGTTGGATGCATACGTTTGCTTCCGACACGAGCAACGATCCGCGAGTTAGTACATCAGTGATGCTGAAGTTTACATTTATTCCGCTGCGTATTTTCAGTCCACGATTAAGTTTGTGCTAATTTCCATTAAGGGTTAATTGGTGTGCCCAGTTTTCGCAACAAGTTTTGCCTCCACCCCAAGGCATACAACGGAGTCAAGGCTGATGTCTGGTTCTGCGGCGTCATCCTCTTCGTCCTCCTCGCCGGCCGGCAGCCGGCAGTCGGTAGACGGCTCCCAGTTCGCCGACATGTGCAAGAAGACGACGCACCTCCTGCTCGACCCGGACAAAGCTATCGACGTTCTAACGATCACTCATCCTCGACTCGGATCTCGGCAGCCTCCTCGGTGGATGTGCGCAGGAGCGTGACCAGCTGTTCCAGGCCCCTCCGGCGCTGAACGCCTTCTAACATCACCTTCATGTCAGCCCGGGCTCGACCTTTCCAGAGTGGGGCTCTTCCGCGAGAAATGTTGGAGCTGGGATAAGTGGTTCAGACCACGGCGTCGACCGGAGTAGAAGGTGGAGCGACTACTGCAATCGGGTGCAAAGTTCGGGTACATTACATCTCCTCGGCCACGTCTAGCTGATCCGAGCTTAGGCCGGGAGCTGAGCTGAGAGATTCGTTTTTGAAAAAGAGCGAGAGATTAGACGTTCAATGCACGCAAGGAAGACGACGTTGTCCGTACGTATTTCTGATTTGCTTTAACACGCTGTGGGGGAAATACGCGAAAGGCGCGCGATGCAGGCCACGTACCCGCGGCAGTACGGGTCGAACTCCCTGGTCTCCAACCCGCGGGCACCCGTAACCCGTTTTGGCCCCAAATGTTTTCTCTAGGGGGGATACCGAAGCAAAACTCCTTTCAATTAGGATGCAGAGCAAAATTAATATATCAGGTACCACAGATTTTGGCCTATTTTCACTTGGTGAGCAACATGCTTCAATCCCCTGCAGCCACTTTTACCTGGTGAGCAACATGAAAGTGGCTGATCAACTAGCCTAGAGGGTAATTTGGGGAGGCAAAGGGAAAGTCGGAGGCAGCAATGGTAAAAGTGGGATTCACGCTGGGAACGGGGTGAAACCCGCACCAAAGCCAACCCAGTCCACCATGTAAATCCTCTGACAGCCACACCAAACCACACCACTAATTACTTTTGAGCACCCAATCCGCACCAACCCGTAGAAGATTTTGACTCCAAACCGCACCGCCCCACGCGCATCTTGCGGGTCGAGACCAAATCACAGCCACGGGGCCAACCCAAATCGTACAATTTCTGCTTTACTATTTCTACAGCTGGAGCACATGTGCAGATCGGTTGGCCGCGACGAGCGCCGCCGTGTCAATCCGGCTAGCCAGCGCCACGTCGGAGCTGAAGAGCTCGTCGCCGGTCGCCGTCCCCCCTCGCCGCTGGTACCGGCCTCCACCCGTGAGCGCCGCCACCGGCCTCCACCCGCGAGCGCCGGAGAGGAGGCCACCCAAGGCGCGGTGGTGCCGGCCACCGCGGCGGCCGCGTCCCCACGGCCCACCGGCGGCACGGCGACCTCCCAGACGAGCTGCCCTCGAGGGAGTAGGTGTCGGCGCCGCCGTCCAAGGTGAAGACAACATGTCGATCTTGGCCGCCGCTTTCGTGGTGCCGAAGAGGAACGGCTACGGGTCGCCCGAGAGATGGTTGCGGGAGAGGTCGAGGGTGTCGACGTCGCCGAGGTCAGCCGGGATCTCGTCGGTGAGCCGGTTGTTGGCCAGGATCAGGAACCTGAAGCTCCCGTGCAGGAGACCCGGCGGGATGCCGCCCGTGAGCATGTTGCCGATGAGGTCCAGGTACCGGAGGTCGGTTAGGCTGCTGAGCGGCACGGGGATGGGGCCGGCGAGCTGCGCCTTGACTCTCAGGAGCGCGGCGCGGTCGTCGCCGTCGCAGTCCATGGCGCACACAGGGACAACCGTGAACTGGTCGCTTCGCCCCGAACTGGTTTTGCGGGTCAAACCCGTGGGTTAATCCCCGTTTCTTACTTCGTGTTTTGAGTCCAAACCGCACCACACCGGTCCGCTCTGATCGTCAGCCCGCACCGATCCAATCCAAAATGTTGCCTCCCCCATTTCAGCCCAAACCAAACTGAGGCCACGTAAAATCCGCACCAAATAATCCATTTATAACCGCACCATGCGCAGGCCTAAGTGGGATGGGGAAAATTCTGCAGGACCCATGTAGCAGACAGGGTCATCGTGATTTAGCGTTAATCCAGCATCTCCAGTCGCGTAACGTCTCATGCCTAAGGGTGTAAACTGTCAACCGAATTGGCGAATATCAGATGCTTACAAGATCCAGGGTACATGTAAAATATACGGAGCACACCCAAATTCTTGTTCTCAGCGTTACTACCAAACACTCATCAAGATACAGATAACCGTATAGCACCATCTGGAACCAGAGACACCCAAACATATACGACCGAAGAATAAATAGAAGCGAATTTTTCTCAAGGGTGACACCCCTACCTAATCATCATTATAGATTTCATCGCTTAAACTCGTTCAGTCAACCGTAGAGAAACATGTGGCACAAATGTTGTACGGGACTCCCTGAGCTTCCTTCACAATACGAGCGGCACAGAATCCGCAACAAAATCTACCGAGCGAGAACAGAGGACACGAGGACCTTGTCGGCAAAGGCAGCGGAGGTGCCGGAGCCCGAAGAGGAGGGGGAGGAGGAGGCGTTGGCGGCGTCAGCCTGGATCCTAGCGGATGTGCGGCCTTGAAAGCCCTCCGTCAGATAATCTGTGCATGTTTTGAGTATCCCTTGCACGTTTATAAGCTGCTATTCAGTAATTGAAGTGTTCCGCACAAATTTGAAAAGTCCATACATTCAGATAAGATTGATACGAGTGTCGAGTGCATAGGCAGGTGATTAAAATAATAATACGACCCGGTAAGACAATAACTAGTAGTAATTCACACAAAAAGAGGTGCTGGAGAACTAGAAACTGTTCAATTAAAACTTGCTTCCGGGAAAAGAAATTACCATGCAATGGAAGGACGGTTTGGGTGCAGTTGAGAGGAACGCTGATTTCGCGTGGCGGATCGCGCGCGTGACCGATATCGCGCGCCGTCGGACGCGCTGGAAGATTCGCTCCTTGCGTTGACCGCTCTGTCACTGTCAGGCCGTATTTTTCCTTTTGGGTCGTATAGGCGGATTTCTGGGCGTCTGTATTCCCTAAGATTCCTTTCGTTGTGGGCCCGCCTATCCTGCCCAGCGAACCGGATTCAGATTCGCTGACTTTGTAAAAGGCAAAGTCAGGTGACTTTGTGCCACAGACATGCGGAGCCCACCATGTGTGGAGTCCACGCGTCGTCAGCCAAAGTCAGCGAATCTGAACCGCAGCGAACCACATGCACCCCCCCCCTCACGTGTTGCCAGAACCCCTGTCAGCATGTCTGAGCGCGTTTATGACTGCATTAACCGACTGTATTTTCCACGTTGTCAGCGCTAATGATGAGGGCGATGCTAATCCGTACGGATTATTCGGTAATCGCTGGTACCGGTGTGAAGTACCGCTTGGTGTATACGCAACAGTACTCTACAAGATGACACGCAGTACGCCCACGAGGACGTCGATGAGACCGCACGGCCCCACCGCTAACTATTCCATGTCCATCGTCTTTCGGCATACGTGCATGTTACTGAAGCAGCGTTCAACTAGCACACAGGCAGCGGCATGGGCTGAGTGTGTTGATTTGATGGAGCATCTCATTAATTCTCTCTCTCCTCTCTCTCTATGAAGTCCTATATATACAGCTCTATCGGGTTCTCGTCCATGCAGGACAAATTCCAGGGCCAAGGAAATCTCCATTTCCTGCACTCGATGGCAATGGTACACTCCCCAACGTCTGCCAGGTTGAGGTGTCAGGGAGGTGGGCGCTGAAATATTAGAAACAAGTGTTGTTTGCCCCGTTCCTTTTATAATTATTTACTGTAGAATGTTTGGAAAATATTATAAAAGAAATCTTAGGCGACCACATTCGTGATTTATTTGTTTTGTTATGATCATCTAATTCAGTAGCAAGCATTAAGAACAATCAAAGCTACTATCGGTAGCTATTGAAACAAAAAGAATAGTCCCTCCTATCCAAATCGATTGACCAGACTTTATCATATATCTAGACACAAAAGTACGTCTAATTACACGTGAATCTTGACAAACTTGAGTTAATTATTTTGGATCGGAGGGAGTAAAAAAAAGGTACACTATACTAGAGCATCTCTAGCAGACCCTAAAAGGCCCGGACAGTCAGTTTACGGTTTGGGTCGGAAAAAGTGGCCACACCAGACAAACTAAATACGTCAGACCCTTTTTTTTTTAAGGGGGGCATAAAATCATCGCCCCAACCTTTAAATACAAGGCTTATGTGTCTGAACCAAGGGTGCCCTTATCAGCCACTTATCTCACAATCTGTTTGGCCGAACCGAGGTGGGAGAAGGAGGAGAAAAAAATAATACCTTGGGTATAGCTGGTTACAGCTGACTAGCTCCGAGAAAACTCACAGATTTTCTGGGTGTGCCAGGGCACAAGCGGCACAGCCGCTGGCTCCGTCACTTCATACATCAATCTACATCCTACCACGGTGCTACGAGTAACATGAAGGCATCAGAAACCCCTTGTACGATGGCGCCGCTAGAGGACCTTGGGTACTTCAGCCCGACTCTATGTGGCACATCACCACCATGAGGCCTCATGAACCCATTATATGATGCCACCGCTAAAAAACCTTGATTACTTCGTCCCGATACTATGTGGTACATCACCACCATTATACGGTCCTCGCGCATTAAAATGAAGGCCTCACGAACCCATTATATGATGCCACCGCTAAAACCCTAGGGTACTTCGGGAAGATTCTATGTGGCACATTACCGCAACATATACAGTCCTTGCGCATTAACATGAAGGCCTCACAAACCCATTGATGGCCTGCAAGAGTACAGATCAATTGTAGCTAGTTTCAATAAGTAAGAGTATCGAATCCACGGAGAGCTACTAGTAAAGATCTAAATGTCCTTCGTTACTATTATCTAAAGATTACTTATAAGCTATTCTAATTCCAAGCTAGAGTTGAAAAGGGTGTTTGTGTTGAGAGCAAAAGTAACAAGAATAAAGTAATAAACAATGTAAACAAAGTAAACGAGAGCAGCGAGTATGGTTGTGGGAATGACAATATGGCTAAGGAGTTCTCGGGGAGTGTTGGTTCCACCACTAGCATTGGTTAATCATGATTAGGATAAATCTATATCTTTGGTTATGTAGTGTGTGGAGAGAGCTCTGTAATAAGATGTGCCCAAGTTGGTACCGGTTATCACAATCTCTAAATAACTACAGCGGCCGGCCTTCTGCGATCACATATTGACCATTCGCTATTAAGGGGGTAACACCCCATTCGGCAATGTTACACTTCCCCATAGTTATCGAACAAGCCTAGTGAGTTCTCTCTTAATCCTTCTTCTCATTTAAGGGTTTTACCCATAGGGACCCATATGGTAAGGCTCGTACGGGAACTGTCACCCCCGCCGGTTGCAAATATTATGACATACCATACATCGAAGAATAGCTCCCTCTCTCGTCCCTAATGGCAAATATTATGTGGTGCACTTCACATAACATCGAGAAAGACAACTAACACACAATTCATATACTAAAGTTATAGATCATCTTTATTTCATATCATAATGGTGCTAGGGTTTCTCCATGTCTCCCCAAGAACAAAGGAACTACTCACACATGAAGACAATCAACATCATAGCAATAATATGGATGAGATCTGAGATTTCAATCGAATACAAGTGGAGATCCACACTAGAGTTTGGATTACAACCAAGTAGACGAAGGGGATCGGTGTTGAAGCCTTCAAGATCCAAGTCCCTTCTCCTTGAATATGGTGGTGATGGTGGAGATCTTGTGGAGGCGGCGGCTATGGAGTTTACAAGGTGGCAGGGCTCCGCCGTGGAGGTATGTGGTGAGGGCCCTCTCTCCCTTGGCTCCTCCCCTCTTTATATAAGCCTTGGGGGGTCCCCAAGAGGTCCTCCCATGTTGCCTATGACCTAAGAAAGGTCTAGGAACAAACGGGGTCGAATTCTGTGAAGAAACGCGTCCAGAAAGGCCTTTTCCGCGCATGCAGACTCGCGGTACGGGCGGGCGGTACGACCAGCCGCGCCCGTACCGGTGGTCGCTATTCCTGCAGACATCTTTAGTATTTTGGCCGCCATTTACTCATACGAACTCCGATTTGGGTGTTCTTCGGCTCGTTGGACTCGTATGGGCGAGGGCTACAACACCATGGTCTTAGATCTTGATTTTGAGATTATGGAAAAATATCACTTTTTCCATCCCTCAAATGACTAAGTCTGGTGCCTGCAGCTCTTCCATATTGTCTTCTCTTTGATCCTTTCGCCTTGCTTTATCCATAATCACTCTTAAAACCTACACACAAGTCAAATACAAGGAAAAGGTAATAAAATCTTAATAAATCTACTAGTTGTGCAATACTCATATGAAAATGAATGAGAACTCGAAGTTATGCATAATAGGCATAGTTGTAGCTAGATGGTACATGAAATGGGTGAAAATATGAGTAATATATATGCATAAAAACACATCATATTTGCACTCATCACCCATCTTATAATGCCATAGATAAAACCCTAGGGTACTTCAGCCCCATTCTATGTGATACATCACCACCATATATACGGTCCTTGCGCATTAACATGAAGGCCTCACAAACCCATCTTATAATGCCATAGATAAAATCCTATGGTACTTCAGCCCCATTCTATGTGGTACATCACCACCATATATACGGTCCTTGTGCATTAACATGAAGGCCTCGCAAACCCATTATATGATGCCACAGATGAAACCCTAGGATACTTCGCCCCCATTCTATGTGGTACATGAAGGCCTCACAAACCCATACCATGTTCTTCAAGGTCCAACATTTCCCTTTTTTCTATTGACATACATCTATCTACGACCTACCACGGTGCTACGAGTAATATGAAGGCATCACAAACCCATTGTACATCACCACCGTATATATGGTTCTTGCGCATTAAAATGAAGGCCTCATGAACCCATTATATAATGCCGCTGCTAAAACCCTAGGGTACTTGCTCGTAGCGAGAAGATATCTAGTGCTACGTTCACCTCGCGTACTACTGATTCCGCGACGATCTGTGCCATTCATTCACGTTCAACGGACAGGATCAAACACAACAGCGGGAGTCGCTCCCACCATGCCACATATGCAAAGAAGCCCCTCTCTCTTTTCACATTCTGGCACAGAATCCCATACAATCTCACTCTCTCCCCTCCCCGATCTTCCCCAAATCCCTTCTAGGGTTAGACACGGTCCACCTAAACCAGCCGCCGCCGAGCACGAAGCTGGACCAGCCATCTTGTCCGCCGGTGCAGCGTATATAAATCCGCCTCCGCCCGTCAAGCTCACCAAACAATCCACGGTTCTGTACCGCCCGTCGTGTGGTGTACAGAACTACAGATTAAATCCAGCCGGCCTAGGTCAGACCAATTGCTCCAGTTGCGTGCAGTTTGGTCACATAAACTTGAGGCTCCAATTGGTACCACCCAGCTAGTTGAGATCATCAGTCGCCTTCATAAACTCCATAACCCAACCACAACGAGGGTAAAAGAGCTCATACCGTGGGGAGGGGTTCCAATGTTGAGATAAGGCTGTGGCAGAGGGGCTAGGGTGGTTTTCAAGGTAAGGGGTCGCATAGGGGGGTGGCCGGACGTGGAGCTTTGTTGGATCGGGAGTCTTCGGGGATATAAGCGGTTTTAGGGTTGGGGGATAACCCTAATTGTCTCCTTCTCTACACAGTTTTTGTCCTTTTGATTAATTCAAATAATTAGTATTTTTTTCAAAACCACAACAACACAACTTACAAGACGACATGTGTGATTTTGTAGCTTTGATCTGCTGATGCACGGATCTGCCTTTGTCGGTCTTGTCGTAGATATTAGGTTGTCAACGTGTGATGGAGCTCAACAATGGCTTCGAGGCACGACTCATCGGATGAAGTTAGGTTTTAAGTTGAGCATTTATTCGGTTAGAAGAATGTTGATGGGCCTAGAATAATGATTTTTATTCTGAGGCGTCTTCTAAGCTACACCCTCCATCTCAGTTTATTAGGCACAATACCAAAATCAGATTTTCTCAAGAGTTAGGCACAATTAGCATTAATGATCTCCTAGGAATGCTCCCAACTCCTTCCTCTCCCCAATCTGCATGCAATTTAGCCAATGGTCCATTTAATGAGTCCAATGCATGCGCTTCCGATTGAACCTTATTGGTCTTTCCTAATTAATTGCACAATTTGGAAGTAATTAACTCGGCCAATCCTCGCATGCCTAGATCGCAGAGAAACTCCAACTATGCCTAATAAACCGAGATGGAGGGAGTAGCATAAAATACCAATTATGTTTGCTGGAAATGTGTGGTACCACTGTTAATGCATGTTATTTCATGTTGTTGTGATTCGTCGGCCACGAGCATCGTCTTCCATCCAGGCAGTGTGGCGGACCTTGAACGAAATCTTTGGGGGGCGAAGTTGCAAAAAGACATTTAAATTTTTGCTTGCGACACCAAATCTTATCAAAAGCAACCAGCTATAATTTGTAGCATTTTCAGAAACATAATTAGATCGATTTTGTCCACAAAATACTTAGCAAATTTATTTTAAAAAATAATCTGTAAACAAAAATTTCCATGAACTAGTTGAACTTTTTCCCAATTTAGATGCAAAAAGTAGAACCAATCAGGCAAGAAAAGCAAAATCGGAGCACTAAATTACTTCAGCAAGCAGGAGAGAAGCTTGCAGCGCGTTGGACCCTTGTAGGAATCAGCAGTGGATCAGAAATGCTTGCAGCTAGCTACCCCGGACACGCACGCTAGCTGCTATCCCGACTGCTAGCTGCGGCGGCTCAGTGCTCACGGCGCCGGCGACCAGTTTGAGTTGAGTTGTGAGAGCGGACGAGATGAACCCAGCAGCCACCCGCTGCCGCCCACCGGCCATCCGTCGTGGCGCCGTACAACCAGTCGAGGAAACATTGATTTGCCATTGGGGAACGATGAGAAATAGTGGAGAAGAAGCTCGTCTATGTTCTACTTCCTCTGTTTTTTAATATAAGATGTTTTAGCTTTTGTCCACATGCACATGCACACAAATGTATGTAGACACATTTTTATGTGCATGTTCACTCATTTTAGTGTGCATATAGACAACATGTGTACCACCTAAAACATCTTATATTAAAAAACGGAGGAAGTATTGCTTAATCCATACGGACTAAATTGGCCACATGCATTGCATGCCACGGTAGAAGTAGGGGTACTAGAAATTTTGTAAATTTGCTGGGGGGGGCCACGGCCCAGGTTGGCCCCCGTGAAGGTCCGCCGTTGCATCCAGGGATTTGGATTTCAGCCACAAGAAGCGAATTTCGGACGAAATCCAGCCATCTCGTTCAGGGGCGGTTAATTCTGCTACCGGCTCTAGGAACAGCTGCCGCGCTCCAGGAACGGCGCTGGCATAGCTTCATGGACAAACTGAGTGCACGTATAACGAGTTCAAGGGTAGATCCTGCAAGCTGTTGTCGAGGCAAGCCTTATGACGTGCTTATCTTGGTCAAAGACACCAGTAGACGACCTGTCGACGGCGAACGGCAGATGAGCAGGCATGGTAGTCGCCGTCCCATGGCCAACGTCATGGAAGTGCTGCGGAAAGGTGCGCAATGACTAGATCAGGTAGAATATAGTGTTATTCTGCAAGGAATCGAACTAATTTGCTGCACCATGAGCTCACGAGCAGTGGCGGCGGTGATGACCGGACTTGAGGAAGATGAAGTTGATCTCTTCCTAGACATCATAAAATTTGAGGAAACTTGGTCAATCGGAGGAGGGAACCACGAGAATCAAAATGACGTGATTGAAATTGGAAAATCTTGTCGGAAAGAGGCTCGTCGCCGGCCATGTCTTCTTCGCGTGCTGCCAGGTTTTGGATTCCGCCCGGAAAAAATTAATTTCGGATGAATTTCGGCCATTTCGGTCTGGGGCGGTAAAAAATTGAAACCGAAATCCAATTCCTTGCTTCCATCTTGTTGGGTTTTCGGTTTGATTCTTGTGGAATAGTGTGTCGGTTGTTGTTGGTGCGGATCCGATTGGTTATGATGTGGGTTGGTACTGATTAATCTTTGTGCTAGGAGATAAATAGTATGGAGACATTTTGTGAGGATGGCCTCGCCCTCGTCTCTACTCTCGTTTTGGATGCGGCTGAAGGTGGCATGGACCAAGTTGATGATGACGCATTCATCTCCATCGTCAGCCAAATCGGGCATGGCATTAGTTCTAGGTGGACGTCGCGTTGCCCACCTCCAGTCCACTTTTTAGAAATTAGATCATCATATTAGCCCAAATACAGGCGAAAGTTAAAAATATATAACCACCATGAGATTTTTTTTTCGGTGGTTAGAGATGAGATCTACTATTGATTCTCATGATTTGAATTGGATAGCAGGTTTAGATTAAACTAAAACATTAGCTAATGGTGAGCAAACTGGTTAGCATACTACCATATGGTACATGTGGTGAGCAACCCAACACAAACAAAATCAATATCAACAAACTGGTTAGCATACTAGTATGTCCACATCAAATCAATATAATATGCATGTGCATGTGCACGTACACAACCCCGTATGTTCCCATGCATGTGCAAGTCGGGCGTGACGCCAGTTCATGGAGTCGTTGGTACCGCGTGGACGTTGCATATCCTGTTCCATGGGGCGATCCGCGGGAAGTAGGATATCGCCATCTGATAGGCTGGAGAGGGCCCAGCTGGATTGAGGAAATTTTGCGTATCCCGCGGTGGGCTCTGGACGGCTCAAATCGTCGGTTGCGTGCGCGATCCGCTTGAGGCTCAAGCTTTTCCATTGTTAATGCATATTTTTTCATGTTGTTGTGACTCGCCGACCACGGGCATCGTCGGCCATCGCTTGTTGTGCCTTCAGTTTGATTCTTTTGGAGTAGTGTGTCCGGTTGTTGGTGAGATCCGATTGGTTATGGTGTGGGTTGGTACTGATTGTTCTTGTTAGTTTTGAAACTTTTTTTTGCGCTAGGAGATAATATTATGGATGCATTTATATTTTGTTTCATTAATTGATACATTCTGTTGTGCCACATGTGTCATTTGGATTAACATATGTTTTTATATTTTTATGTGTGTGATATTAAGAATAATTTACTAGAAATTTTGTAGCACAAAATAGTGACTCTAATAAGGCCCGACAACATCTCGTGCACATGAAATCACAAGTCATAGGCACATGGACGTGGATTGGAAAAGCTCAAGTTTGGAAACTGCACAAGTTTGAAATTTCCATGGAAAAACACAAGTTTGGAAAATGCTAACTTCCTTGAGCTTTCTAATGCCTAAATCAAAACTCAAGCGTGCAAAAAGTTATCACCCACGAAAAGAATCATTGACAGTGAAATGGTAATATTCTTAGGTATCCTAGCGCACCAACATGCGATGATACGACACATGAAAACAGGCAGAGAAACACAAAAAAAGAAACAATGTGCTATAGTCGCGAAAAATTGTGGACATACACCTAAATGATTATTTCCCACAACACTTTTGTATAACAGTGTACCGAGAGTTACCTAATTCCGGATGGTGATGGTGAATGATATGTACAATTAGGTATCCTAGCACACCGGCCACCACAATAATAGCTATCATGCATAAATTAATAGCACACGACAAGCAAGCAACATAAATATATAGATGCAACATGGTGGATTTTCACAAGAAATGATTGGTAATAGCTATCTCGGGGTTAAAAGAGGGGCCCGCGGTAACAAGACGACAATTAAAATGATGGGTCACATGTTAGCATTTCATGCATAAAATAATAAGGCGTGACAAGATAGATAATGCATAAAGTAATATGCGCACATAATGCAATATAGAAAGGACATATAATAATTATATCCTATAATTTTTAGCGTACACTATAGCCCGTCATGTATGCCAGACCCTAAAAATCACCCGCAAGAAAAGTGTTCGGAGTTGTTTCATTGACTACTGAGAAAATTCCTTGACTCTTCACCCGACCTACAAATCGAGTAATTCTTGTTGGTTCTGAAATAATAAGCAAAGACTATGTAGAAAAAATAAAAAATATTATAGAATAGTACCATACAATGGACATGGTAACTGTGTCATTCGTTATATTTTTATGGAATGTTCCGTTAGTCCCCTGGATTTGGCCGAAAAACACTAAAACGACGTCTCCGTAAACATGTTTCTATCGATATGGGCGGGAACAACAAGGGGATGGTTTTAAAAAAATGGGCAGAACAACAAGGTGTACTGAATTCGCGATGAATTCGCGGCGCTTAATTTTTAACAAAGGAAGTATAGAGAGTGAGAATACACCAAAAAATAAAACGGGCGGGAAACCCACCAAAATGTAAAAGAGTGGGAAAAACCGACAATATTCCATGAATGTTACGATATTTGATATTTTATGTTTATAAATTATATAATGCATACTTAGATAAAGACCAATCGTGAAAACTAGGCGAAAAGATCAGTAAGTAAAACTAGGCGAGAAAACCATAAAAAGAAAAACAATTTTCTCTAGGTCGTGAAATTAGGCTTTGACAATTTCCAAAACTAAAATGTGCGGGGAAGGAACTGTCAAACTGAAAACATTGCGCTATAGTCCCCTTGAAATTGGGCGGGAAAAGTAATGTGCAGGAGCAACAGGGTGGTCGGTTTCACGAAAAATGGGTGGGTGGGAGCAATAAGTTGTACTAAATCCGTGACACTTAATTTTGAGCGGAGGGAGTAAGTATATAAGGGTTGTGAAAATAGGAAAACCGTACACAAGTATTTGAAAGGTTAGTGACTTCACAAAATGAAATTTCCCACATAAAGTTTATGAACTTATAAGAGAAAGATCCCACTCCTGAGGGAATCGAACCAACTTTTGTAAGAACATGGGCACTTTTTACTTATTTTAACACTTGCGAAGAGAAAAGTCACATGAAATCACCGCTTTGGATGAAAATTTAGCGTGTTGTCGTTAGGAGGCCGCGGGATAGGGGCACATGAAATCACGTGATGAAGGGTAGGAAACCCTTCCTCTTTTTGGAATGGGGCCCTCATATGTGTATTTAAGGAGTTTCAAGAGTAAAGGTCAATACACACCTTTAAAGTTGCACATAATACACAAAATAAACTATATGGAGGAAGATTCTCTCAAGTTATAGTGTAAACCTTCCCCTTGGAGGGAATCAAACCAACTTTTTTGTAAAAACATGGAACCTTTTGGGTTTATATGTTAACATTACTTCACCAAACTGTAGCAAAGACGAAAGTCACGTGAATTCACTACATAGGAATCAAAGAACCTTTTGTAAGGCCATGGATTTTTTGGGTTTATATTTTAATGTTACTTCCCTTTTGACAGTTGTTAATAGGAAGGTCACATGAAATCACTATTTTGGATGAAATTTAGTGTGTTTAAGTTTTGGGGGCCGTGGGTTAGGTGTATGCATGAAATCACGGGACGATGAAACCCTCTACTTAGTCGTCACTTTGATTCACTGACATGTGGACCGTGCAATCGATGGGCACCGCATATATGTCAGTGACTCAAAGTCGTTTTTTTTTTAGAAATGGGGTGTCCCGGTGTCTCAAAGTCAGGTGACTTTGTGCCCAACAATATGCGCCGCTCTTTGCCTCCCTCCTATTCCTTTTCAATATTTTTTTTGTTGGGATGACGGGATCCTTCCAAAAAATTAGTTTAACACTAGTAGCAAGCATGCGAGCGATTTTGATGTTGTGTGTAGGGCTGGACATAAAGCTCGAAATTCGATAAGCTTAATGAGCGCTCGGTAACTCGACTTGTTTGAGCTCGGCTCGTTTTCTTAATGAACCGAGCTGAGCAGCAATTTTAGCTCGTTAACACTAATGAGCTAAACAAACAAACTAAAGAGTTTCACGAGCTACTCGTTAAGCTCGTTATCAACATGCTAGTAGGCTGTAAGTCTGTATATTTTAAGTATTTTTACACATGGCAGGTGTTTGATAAATGTATGTCACCATATTTTTGTAAGTATATCTATTATGTCCAAGATCTTTTGTTCCTGATGCTTTCTTGATAGTTTGCTTAATTAGCTAAATACTCCTTAACGAGTTTAACGAGCTGCTCGTGAGCGCTCGTGAACATATAACAAACCGAGCCGAGCTTTATATTTAGCTCGTTATCCTTAATGAGCTTAACGATCCGAGGCTTAACGATCACGAGCCATAACGATCCGAGCCTTTACGATCTGAGCAGCTCGTTAGTCCAACCCTAGTTGTGTGTATAGAGAATTAATGTGGTACGCACGTACACGTACGTACGTAGTGGCTAGCTTGTGGTTTAGTTGGAAAAGAAAAGAAAGGAAGGAGGTGAATTGGTTTGTTTGAAGCCCAGCCCATGCGAGCGAGGTACGCGGCACGAATCCAGCGACGTGGGCTGGCGCGCGAATCGACGAGCAGATTTCCAATTCCAATCCAGCGAGAGAAAAGAAAAAAAATGCGAGCTGGATCTTTTGGATCCGATCAAGCCCGCGCCTCCCTCAATTACGAGCCAACGTCCGCAACATCCAGCTACCGGAGTACCAACTCACGCCACGAGGCGATGCACCTCCACGGGTGCCGCACGCTCCAGGCCATCATCTCCGCGGCGCCCAGGCTCGCCGACTTCCGCCTCGAGTCCCTTCGCTTCCTGGACTACCAGGACGTGTACACGCTAAAGTGTGAGGCGGCCACATCCATCGTCATGGCCAACTGTGGTGTGCTCGTCAATAACCTCCACTTCGGCGACTGCAGATTCCAGCTCCACGCGCCGCGCCTCCGTCGCTTCCGCTACGCTCAGGTCACAGCCTTCGAATACAGCACCTCCTTCACCTTCGGGTCCCCCACGCCGCCGCACCTCGAGTACGTCCACGTCGAGGTGCACTCCGCCGTATGGGAGACGGCGTACCCGCGCCGCTCCATTCTCGCCGACGACTTTGCGAATGTGAGGTCTCTGAAGCTCACGGCCTACTCTATCGCCGACCTCGACATTGGGCTGCAGATGGTACCGACCTTGCACAACCTCGAGCGGCTAGAGATCGAGGAGCTCTGCGGGTGGTCCGTCGTGAACCACCGCGCCGCGGCTGAGGCCATGGAGGGATGAGATGAGATGGCCGCCATTGCTGATTTCTGTCTGTGTAGATCTGTTGACAGTGTTGCCGATGCAACTGATTGTTGCGATGCCTTGGTGGTGGGCCTTCACGGACGATTGTACTACGGAAGCATAGTAAGTGGCTTGAGGAGGGTGGTGGTGGAGTTCGACACCGACGAGCTGACCTGCTTCCAAGTCCGATTGATCAAGTTTCTAGCCAATAGCGTGATGGATCTGCAAGAGTTCTTCGTCCATGGGGTGAAGGGATACGACACGAGCCGCATCGACCAGAAGGTGGCGAGATGGATGGAACGATGGAGACCACATGACGTCCCCGGCCACGACGGACGGGCCTTGGTGGGGGATCATGGCGGATGTGGGAACTGGGTATAGAAGATGGGTTTATTTTTTTACGGTGGCAATCTTGTAATTATCATGAAACTGAAAAGGTTTGAAGCAATCTGGATCATTGATCAAATTAAACGGTTTAGATTTAATTTATCAACACAACTCAATACATATTTGCTCTTTTAATAATAGTATAGATTTATATTCTTGATTTTTCGTTTTTTCTTTTTATCGCTAATACATGTATAGTTATTTGTAGCGACAAGCCATTGTTTGGAACAATTAATGCACATTTCTTTCATCCTTGAATATTTTTTGGGGCATCTAAACATTTTTCTTCAGATTTTAAAGAAAAATCAAACGTGAAAACTTTAAAATCCATGAGCACTATTTTCAAAACATGATTTTTTTTATAAAATTTAGTTTTTCAAACACTCGATGAACATTTTCAAAGCGTGAACACTTTTCAAATACTCAATGTTTTGAAACCCTGAACCGTGTACAGTTTTTACCCATGAACACATCTTATCCGTGAACATTTTCTAGAAAAGAATTCATGTGGTTCAATATAAATGCTTTTGAGTTTAAAGTTCATGTGTTCACATATAAAAAAGTTCATGAATTCGAGAAAATATTCACGAATGTTGAAAAAATGTTCGCGGTGTCCGAAAAAATGTTTATGTGGTTCAAAATAAATGCTCTCGAGTTTAAGAATGTTCATGGGCTCAAAATAAACATTTACGCAATCCAATAACAACAAAACTGATAATATTGGTGAGTTTTTAACCGTGACTATTTTTATACATGTGATTTTTTTCATAGATAGGTGAATATTTTTATATGGCGTCAATTATTATTTTTGGTTATATGTGAACAGTTTTCATGTTTTCAAACGCTAGACGAACATTTTTATAACACTTAAAAAAATTATAGGAGCATTTCTTATAAAGTGTTCCAATTATATTTTTCAGAACGTATCAGGACATAAAAGAAAAAAATCAGAAGAGAAAAAACATTGTGTAGAGCGGCCTATGTTTTTGGAGGATGGGTTAAGCTGGATCGAAGAGCAAAGCCAGCGTGCTGCTAGAAGTAGATCAAGGTTTCGATATAACGAAAAACGAGTAGATGTGCTTTGTTCACGGTTAAACCTGGCCAGTATAAGAGCAAAGTTAAAACGCAATATTCAGTTAGTTTCCCGTTTCTCTTCCGAGTCGGATTTCTCCAACCGGTTGGCATTCAAATAGCAGCCGTTGTTGCGACGATCGATCTCAATCTTTCTAAGGATTGATCCGCTCTCCACCATGATCGGAACACACGCCGCCGGCGCCACCAATCCGGACTGGGCGTTGCTCAGCAACACGGCGACACTGTCGGAGCTCCGGAACGAGACCACGGCCGAGTGCCGCACGCCGGAGGGCCAGCCCGTCGCGGTCTCCTTCTGGCTCGCCGACCCGCCGGCCGTCTCCCAATTCACCGTCCACTGCCCTGGCCTCGACGTCTCCGACAACACTCCTCCCTACGTCGTCTGCGCCGAGGGCGCCTTCTTGCTCTTCTGCGTCACCCTCGTCGACAGGTCCGTCCACCACTTCGTCTACTCCGCCGCCGGCGACAACCCCTCGCTGCACCTCCTCCCAGACCCAGAACCAGAACAAAACATCGCATCCTTCCGGGGCGAGAAGGAGTTCGGCCTCCTGCCCTGCAGCGGCGGCGAGCACTATGCCGTCGCCTTCCTCGATTGGGAGTGGCCGAACGGCGAGACTCGGCAGTACTACGCCTGCGTGTTCTCGTCGGAGACGAACACGTGGAGGCGAAGCAAGGCGGAGCCGCTGCGACTGTCGGACTCCGACCAGGAGCTCTTCGATGACTACGCCCATCCGAGCTACAAGCAGATCGCGGTGGGCGACAGCGCGGTCGGCTGGGTCGACCTCATGTCCGGCATCCTCCTCGCCTGCAACCTGTTCGACGAGCGTCCCATCATGAAGTTCATCCCATTCCCTGCTGCGAGTGCTTGCATCACTTACGATGACGGCGACCCTTACTACGCCCCCGAGTACTTCCACGACGTGGTCTGCTCCGGCGACCTGATCAGGTTCGTCGAGGTCGACTTCGACGACCCAGACAATAGGATCAACGGCAAAGGCTGGAGGGCCAACACGTGGAGCATGAAGCTCGATTGGGACGACTGGCGTAGGCGGTGCACCGTCGATGTCGATGACGTCTTGGTCGACCGGAGCTACTCTGCATTCTTGCCCGTGCTGCTGGATGAGGTGACCGGACAAATGAAGCTGAAGAAGCTGAACTTCTTGACGCCCACCCTCAGCGTGCACAACGACAATCTTCTATACTTGTTGGCCAAGGTGGACCAAAGGGATGCCACGGCATGGGTCGTCGTCGTCGACATGAAACGTGCGGTGGCAGATGCGATCGTCCCGGTTTCTACCAAGTCGTCCGATGCCATTACCTTGTATTGTTCATGTGCCTTACCCATGTACTACCCAGTCCCAGATGATGATGCTGTCAAGACGGATCATGATAGTGAAGATGGTGACAGTATGCAAGGTACGTAGTAACATGTTTTGTCAACATTAGTACTTTTGTGAAATCATCAGAGTTGACAGAGTCATTCGATTTTGTTTTTTATCTTCCTTTCTTCACATTTGCCAACTTACTTTTAAATTTTGTTGTTGTTGTTGTTGTTGGAATTAGGAGATGATTACTGGAGAAGAAACTGGTGCGACGAGTCCCTTGCAGATTGGTCCTTCTCGGATGAAGATGAAGAAGAAGATCTGATCAAAGAAGAAGAAGAAGATCCGATCAAAGAAAATAACTATCCCAACTGGGCGTTGCTCAACAAGACAGCGCGACTGTCGGAGCTCCGGAACGAGACCACCGCCGAGTGCCGCACGCCGGACGGCCAGCCCGTTGCGGTGTCATTCTGGCTCGCCGACCCGCCGGCCGTCTCCCAGTTCAGCGTTCACTGCCCCGGCCTCGACGCCTCCGGCCAGCCTCCCTACGTCGTCTGCGCCGAGGGCGCCTTCGTGCTATTCCGCGTCACCCTCCTCGATAGATCCGTCTACCACTTCGTCTACTCAGCCGCCGGCAAGAACCCCTCGTTGCACCTCCTCCCAGACCCGGAACCCAACGTCGCATCCTTTCGGGGCGAGGAGGAGTTCGGGCTCCTTCCCTGTGGCGACGGCGAACACTACGCCGTCGCCTTCCTTGACTGGGAGTGGCAGCGGGACTCCCAGTCCTACGACAATACACAGTACTACGCCTGCGTTTTCTCGTCGGAGACGAACGCATGGCGGCGAAGCAAGACGGCGCCGCTGCGACTGTCGGAATCCGACCAGGCGCTCTTCGATGACTACGCGCATGGTAGCTACAAGCAGATCACGGTCGGCGAGAGCGCGGTAGGCTGGGTCGACCTCATGTCTGGCATCCTCCTGGCGTGCAACCTGTTCGACGAGCGTCCCGTCATGAAGTTCATCCCGTTCCCCGCGGCGAGTGCTTGCATCACCTACGACAACGGTGACCCCTACTACGCTCCGGAGTACTTCCGCGACGTCGTCTGCTCTGGCGACCTGATCAAGTTCGTGGAGCTAGATTTCGACTATCCCGTCCATAGGACCAATGGCAATGGCTGGATAGCCAACACGTGGAGCATGAAGCTCGATTGGGACGACTGGCGTAGGCGGTGCACCGTCGACGTCGGCGACGTCTCGGTCGACCGGAGCTACTGTGCTTTGTTGCCCGTGCTGCTGGATGAGGTGACCGGACAGATGAAGCTGAAGAAGTTGGACTTCTTGACGCCCACCCTCAGCGTGCACAACGACAACCTTCTCTACATGTTGGCCAAGGTGGACCAAAGTGATGACACGGCATGGGTCGTCATCATCGACATGAAACATGCGGTGGCGGATGCGATCGTCCCGGTTTCTACCAAGCCGTCCGATACCATTACCTTGTATTGTTCATGTGCCTTACCCAGGTACTACCCAGTCCCAGATGATGATGCTGTGGAGACAGATGATGGTGGCGAAGATGGTGACAGTATGCAAGGTACCTACAAACTTTTTTTGTCATCATTAGTGCTTTTGCGAATTCATCAGACTCTGACCGAGGTCATTCGATTTTGTTTTTATCTACCTTTCTTCACATTTGCTAAGTAGGGACTTACTCTTAAATTTTGTTGTTGTTGTTGTTGTTGTTGTTGGAATTAGAAGATGATTACTGGAGAAGAAACCGGTGCGACGAGTCCCTTGCAGGTTGGTCCTTCTCGGACAAAGATGAAGAAGAATATCCGGCCATGAGAATACGAAGAAGAAATTGGTGCGAGGAGTCCCTTGCAGGTTGGTACTTCTCGGACAAAGATGAACAAGAAGATCCGGTCAAAGAAGAGTACGAAGAAGAAGATCAAGCGGTGAACTGTCACAAAACTAATGTAAGAACAGATACGGGCAATCGTGTGAACACTGATTACATGTGTCATGAGATACCGCAAGGGGGTTTCGACCCTGATGACAACGCTCTAGACAGCGAGCATCAGCATAATAAGAAGAAAAAGAAGAGGAAGACGAGGAGTAGTCGGAGGAAGAAGAGGCAGGCACAGGCACAGGTTCAGGATCGCGAGTCGAAATTGCTGTATCTGGTCCGTTTTGTTAGCTGCATACTGATGGTGATCATCATAAGAGCGAGCATTGCGGCCTTCCCTGTGTACTAGCTATCTGCGGAACTTTGTATGGGCTGGGATGATTGCAGTTTCAGTTCTAGTTCTGCAGCAACTTGGGAGAATATAGTTTATGGAGTCTGCTTATCAGATTTGATCAACATGTGTATTCCCATTTGGTATCTTGTTGCTATATTTGCATGTTTGAACACAAAATGCAGAAAAAGTCTGCTGAAAGTTCACTGTTAAGTCTCTTTTGGTGTCCCTAGCAAAAAAAAAGTCTCTTTTGGTGTACAGTTTCTAGTACTACTGCTGTAGCCACACACACATCCCTGTGAAAACATAGAACTGGCAGTATAAAATTACTATTACACCTTGGGAGGTTTCTCCTTGTGAAGGGCATTACATTTCGCGTCAAATCAGAGCATAATATGCTCAGAGGGAAACAGATTGCTCTATATATCCTATATGGTACAACAAGATAATCTCAGGTACGTAAAAGCTTTTATCCTACTGACACCTACAAAACTGCCTCTGGCAAAGGCGTATTGTAATCACTCTCATACCCTGCCTGTAGTGTTCTTACAGTAACCTAAGGCGGTGCGGCAAAAATGTGAGCTAGCTTGAGTTTAACCAGGTTCACAAACCTAGTTCTCGTCTTCCCCGTCGATGCTGGAGAGCAGGCCCTTCAGTACCTCATAGGTCATGAAGGCGATTCCGACGCTTGGAACAACCTTGAGGTACTCGGGGACTATGCCTCGGTAGAAGCCGCGGGGACCTTCCTTCTGAAGAATTTGGCGTATGGTTCCAGCTATGCTAGATTTGTCAATAGATGCTGCGGCCCCAGCAGAACCATGCAGTTGCATCCGTCGCTTTACAAGATCAAGAGGAAATGTGGCTGCAATATTGAATGTGGCATTCACCAATGGAGATGAATTTAGTAACGATTCAAATGCATGATTTGAGTTATGAAAGATAAACGACAATAAAGGTAATTAAGTATATAAGAACACTTACCTGTCGATGCAGCAATACCAGACAGACTCCCAGAAAATAAGCTCACAATGGCGCTGGAATCATTCGGCCTGATGCACGTATGTCCACAGCCATCAGATGGATCAGACAAAACGGAAATGGAAGCCAAAGGGAATGATAATATTCAACATATAACAAAATAATGATGCTCACCTATCCATTTGCCATTGAGACCTCAGGGATTCGTATACATAAAAGCTGATTGCTATACCAGGTCCAACTCCCTGTAACTCATAAAAGTTACTGGCAACTCAACTTAGAAAGAAATCTCAGTAGAAGTGTACGGCTTACCAATAACGTGGCTCCAAGACCTTTATACAATCCTTTGGCAGACTCTTCTTTACAAATTGTAGACAATGTGTGAAATATTCCCTTGTAATACGCAGTGGTTTTCTGCAGGGATTTACACAGGAAAATAATGTAACTCAATTAGCTTCAATATCATGCTCCCTTTGTCTGTACAACTGCAATGTGTGAAAGTTGGAACTAAGGATGTTCTTAGGCTCTTCTAACTGAAAGTCAATTTGATTGACGGGTTGAGTAGTATTCACAAAAGGAAGAAAAACATTACCTGTGTAGCCAAGCGAGTTCGGACGACGTCCAACGGGTAAGTTACGGATGCAGCTGTCACTCCCGCCAACCCACCACCAAGCAAATTCACAACACCAGCATAATTCGGGTCGTCTAGGCCAGGCACCATTCTGAGAAACTGCAACATTTGTTTCCAATCATCAGTACAAAGCAGAAATTCACAGCCAATCTCACATGCCAAGATACTGAAACTTGGTGCTGCTGACCTTTTTGTATCGCTCATACGAATAGAAGCTGATGGCAGAATAAGGTAACCGGTGCACAATCGTCACAAGGTTGCCTTTCCAAAACGCCCCAAACCCTTCTTCTCGAACGATACGTGAAGCCTCGTGCCATATGCTACACTTCCTTAGAGCCGCAGCGTCTGAATGCATACCTGCCACCTGTCGGATCAGTATGTCACAAGCTTGCATAACAAATTTTATCATCAACATGTGGGTTGTCTGACACAAATAGAACACTGTTGGGGTTTGTACTCAAAACAAAATCAACGAGATTGTGCAACTATGAACAGAGTTATTTAACTTGAGATGGTCATACTACGCCCTGTAAACGCAATCAAGGGAGTAACGGGAGACCAGACGTGGCAGAGTATTCTCTAAATGAACAATCGATAATAGTTCACTACTGTCAAGCAGGGACATACAGTTTCGGACAACCAGTTAAAGTGAAGCAAGAATATATGTATATATCGCATACAGGGTAGGGGGCTAAGTTGACTATAAATAAGTAAGTGGCAGAAATTTGAATCAACAACGGTATTATGTCAGCATCCAATTCCTTCCAAGACCACCCTTTACTAATATTACAGAACAAATTATTCCTTCAAGCTCACACTAGCACATTAATAGCTACGGCCCCATGTGTTTTTAGCTCCCAATTCCTCACTAGCCAAAATGTCAGGGCACGCAAAATCCCCACTACGTTTAACGGGGATTCCTCAGTGGTCAAATTTCTGAACTAGCCCCCCATCCTCAGAGCCCAGGCAACAAACTCGTCCCCTTAACTCTGATCTCTGCGCCAATCCGTACATACAAGAGCGCAGGAGGGCGAAAGGGGGTCGAGAACCTGTTCTTTACCTGGAAGAGGATGGTGAGGTGGGGTGCAGGTCTTGCTGAAGGCCACCGCGAGCCAACCGGCTGCCAGGTACGCTGCCATTCTGATTTGCCGCTGCCGCCACGGCGGCCACCATCCATGACCACGCCGCCCACCCGCCTCCGTCTGCATCTTTGAAGCGGCGACGGGGGGCGCGTAGTCCACTCCGCCTCCTCACGTTTATCTAGCAGTATTATTTAAATGATAGTGTTGGCTTTCTCATGGATGCATCTCCGTTGTTTAATTTCTTGGGGACGGGGTTATATATTTTTCTTCATTCCTTCCCCATCAATAGAAACTTGTGAAATTACACTTGAATTTGAACATTGGAACTCCAGAGAAAATTTAGTAATTCTACTTATATTTACATATTTGGTTCCTCCTTTGTTTCTTAGGGCCAGGGTTCCTTTTCGACCTCTCGAGTGTGGCCAATGTTCTATATAGAAAGGGGGAAATGACCGGTGAAATTACACGAGCACACCTACACTTAAAACTGGTAGGTTCGTATTCAAAAACCAAATCCACGCGATTGTGCAACTATGAACAAAGTATTGTAAAACTAGGGCATGTAAAACTCAACGAATGGAGTAACGGGGGACCAGGCGGGGCAGAGTATTTTCTAAATGAACAATCCATGATAGTTCATTACTGTCAAGCAGGCATAGACAGTTAAAACTGAAGCAAGAATCTATAAACACTATATACCACAAACAGGGAGGGGACCAAGTTGACTATACACCACCAATCTACATCAAACACTATACATCCACCCTTTATGTGAAGACAGATTATTCTTCCTTCATGCTCAATTGCTATGGCCCCAAGGTTCACCCCTGTGTTCTTAGCTCCCAATTCCTCACTAGACCAAATGTCAGGGCACGCAGGCAGAATCCCACAACATTTAACCGGGGGATTACTCCCTGGTCAAATTTCTGAACTAGTCCCCGCCGGTGTTCCTTAATAATCCGTACGGACATACGAGAGCGTGGGAGGAAGAAAGGGGGCGGAGAACCTCATGTGTACCTGGAAGAGGATGGTGAGGCGGGCGAGGGGCGCGGTGCAGGTCTTGCTGAAGGCGCCCGCGAGCCCTCCGGCGGCCAGGTGCGCCGCCGTGCCGATGTGGCGCTGCTCCTGCGGGCGGCGGGCCGCCACGGCGGCGCGGCCGCCGTCCACGACCACGCCGCCCACCCGCGCCTCCGTCTGCATCGCTGTTGGACGGGGTATGAAGGGATTGCGGCTAGGGTTCGGTCGCGTCGGCCTGTTGCTCGGAGTTGGAAGCGGCGACGCACGGAGTCTGCTCCGCCTCCGCACGTTTATCTTAGCTGTATTATTTTACTGATGATGCTGAGTTTTCTTGTGGATGGAATTTTATTTAGATGCTTCGGCATCTCGATCCATGGCTTGTTTCTTGGGGCCGGGGTTATATATTTTTCGCCTTCGTCCCATCCATATGTGGAATGGAAGGGAAATCTAGGGAAGATTTGGCAGTTCTACTTTTGTTTTGTTTACAAATTCGATTCCTCCTTTGTTTCTTAGGTTTTGAGTCGCGTGTGGCGTCCAATCCAATCGTCCAAGAGCATCTCCACCGGTGTCACTCGGTCTCTCCCTGTCGGTTCAATGTGGCCGGGACAAGAATATCGCCCCCACCGGCAACCCATTAGTCCGGAGTTCGGACGACCTGAAGATGTGTCCCACAACCCCAAATTATCCCCGCATCACCGACGCCGACGGAAATCACATTTTTCTTTCGAGGCTGCCTATGTATGGTCTATGCAATGGTTAAAATTAATATGAGGAACCGTATGGCATGTATAATGGTCGATAAGACAGTCTTTTCTTAATCCAGCCAAATAATTTAGATATAACAATAAATTATGAAGTACAATGAGTTATTTCTTAATCTTATCTCTGATTGAGATTGTTGCTAAAAAGATCCTCTCTAATTAATAAGAGAAGGCAAACCTTTTTAAAACATCCTCTTTCCTCCACCTCAACGTTTATCCTTCGTGGCACTCCTAAAACATCACCATTTGTACACACCCATATAAATTGGGAATATCCTCTCGAAATGGAAAAGGAAATGTTGCCCATCATGTGCCATAATATAACGACACTTACCCAAAAAAAAGTACGAAAATAACTAACAGTAGATTAAATGTGTGTACGTGCAATAAAATAATGTGACACGAGAGCCCATTAGTAAATATGAATTGCTATGCCAAACTATGAAGGATAGTCGTTGGCGCTGAAGGATGAACCTGTTATGCTACGTAGACATGAACCAATAAACACTGAACATCACCTCGATGAAAAGGATGACAAAAGCATCGCCTCAATATTGATGCAAAATTGTTAGAAAATGGATCTATATATATTAAATAGGATAATACAAGCAATATTTTTTCAACTAGACAAAAGAGAAAAATAATAGTAAGGTATTGGACGAGAACAAGACCTACCAATATTTCTTTTCCCGTGGAGAATATACTATTGACTACGTTTGTTTATTTCTTGCTTGATTTTATAGCTAGTACTCCCTCCGTTTCAAATTAATTGACACACATTTGTCTAGAAAGGGATGTATCTAGACACTAAACAAGTATAGATACATCTATTTTTAGGCAAATTCAAGTCAATTAATTTAGAACGGAGGAAGTATTAGCTAATGATGAAACTTTTTCTAGGATAGTTTTCTTAGAACCATACAGGGTAGCATCTATATACAAATGAGCTTTTCTGTCATAGCCATGAGTCAACTGATAAAAACTAGTTAGTGGCGGTACACTTGTTTAATATGTGCATATTATAGTATTTGGCCGTATGTTTTGTACGGGAAAAAAGATCACACAAAAAAAGCAAAAAATATCACAATTAATCCTGATTCACACGGGAAGTATACCAAATTTGACTACGCTCCAATTATCTCTACAAACAACCACTGGCGGAGGACCCCTAAGGGCAAGGTAGGGCGGCCGCCCTACCTTGATTTTTGGCAAAAAAATCGATTATATATAGGCATTTCCTGATGTATACATCATTTTCAGTATTTTCTGAAGGTTTGGAAAAAGAATAAAGGAAAAACTGTCATATGGGCTGGCCACGATTGCCTCAGCCTCTAGCTGGGCCGCGACTGGGCCACGCGCGTCTGAGGGAGAGCGAGCAGCCAGCGCATCCCTTCGCTCGAGTCGAGGGTGCGTGCCTCCTGCTCGCTTGACTCCCGTTCTGTGCATTCCTCCTCCTCCTCTGTTCTGTTCGACCGCTCCTCACTCCCCAGCGGCCCAGACGCCAGCCTCCGCTGCTCTTGTCCTGCTCCGGCTGCTTGTCTCCGGCCCTCCGGGTCTCCTACCTCCTCTCCTCCCCTGCTCCCCCCTCCTCAGCTTGCTTCGTCGCCTCCCCAACCCCAAGCAAGGCAATCTAGGGTTTCACCTTTCCTGGCCGGCGGCGATTTGAAGGCAATTTCGTGGAGATGGACAGGAAGGGCAAGAGAACTGGACATTTTGCTGCAAAGGGGGAGGTATATTTCTTAGATTTATTGACAGGCTCTCATGGCAATGCCATCCCCCGACTTCAGCTTATGCCTGTTCTTGATTCTTGAACATGTGGTATGAGAAATATGTTTGCTACTGAAAATCTGAAATGGGCAAACTAGTCACGTTTTGTACTGTTTTTAATTGCATATTTGAAGAGATTTTTTATGCCAATTACTAGTGGCAGTAGCTCTAAATCAAGCACTCGGTTTTCTTGCAGATTTGAAGAGATTTTTTATGCCAATTGATGCGTGTAGACAATTTCAGTTTTCTTACATCATTTTTTTCTTCCCTTCAGAGTTCGCCCGACCTCATTTTTTTTCCGTCCTACAAACGGCCCGTGTCCAATTATCTCTACGACATCATTCTTTACCCGGGCCAAGCCTCTTTTCCCAGCTCGTTGGCCCAACGAGCCAGCCCGAGTCGAGCCCAACAGCGAGCTAAATGCTGGCTCGTGTCCAGCCTCCTCCAAGTGCGACATGGTGGCGTACCTCCTCGGCACGCTCAACTCCAAGGACATCGCGCGCGACACCCGTGGACACCAAATCCAAGCTGTCAGCATCTGACGGCGCCCCTCCGCCGCGCGCGTGCCATGCATGACACGTTTGATGGCCGGTTGCCCGGTTGGCGGGCGATTTCCGTCGCACTCGTGGCTACCTCCTGCACCCCGCCGTCGGTCGCCGCATACTCCCTCGAGGCCTCGAGGTAGGAGAAAGGTGACGTTGAACACGGCGCTGCTCTGAGACTGAGAGGACTCTGCGGCTATCCGGGTCAGGGAAACTAATATATACAGCTTGTTGGATCAGAGAGCTGAACATATATGATAAGATAGGCTCGGTTGGCATTTGCCTCTTTGTCAGGTTATATACATCTTTGGTTGAGATAATAAATTGTAATTTGTTTCTGTGCTGTTTCAGGTTCAAATTGGGCCCCATGTATTCACCTTTGATCACGTCTATGGTGCCTCAGGCCCTTCACCATCATTGATGTTTGAGCAATGCGTCAACCCCCTGATCAACGCGCTATTCAGTGGACACAACACCACTTTTCTAGCATATAACCAGGTGCGATTCTTTCGTATTATGAATTTTCAAAAAAAGGGACTCCATATAGCTCGGGTTCCCAAAACCCCACTCCCGTTTTCTTATGATAATTTAGTTACCTAATTCGTTTTCCTTTGACAACCGTAGACGGGTTCTCGCAACACATATACCATGGGTACTGATTATAGTGGCGAAGGCAACTGTGGAGGGATAATTCCTCAAGTTATGGATGCAATATTCAGAAAAGTTGATTCTTCAAAGAATGGATCAGAGTTCTTATTTAGAGCGTCTTTTATTGAGGTGAGATAGCTACTGGAACCTGTCTCTTTCTTATTTGTACCAGCAGCTCTTAGCTTGTTATCATTGCGTGGTGTGCTGCTATGGATTTCAGATATTCGAGGATGAGGTCTATGATTTGCTCGATGAAGATCAAGCTGCTGTAAGACTTGATGCAGGTTCTAAGGCATCAACACCTGCCAGACCGTCGATTCAAATTCGAGAGACTGCAACTGGAGGCATAACCCTTGCTGGTGTCACAGAGGCTGAGGTGAAGTCAAAAGAAGAAATGACATCATATTTGACACGTGGGTCCTCATCGCGCACAACAGCAAGCACAAACATGAATAAGCAGTCGAGGTATACTGTACATACATCTTACATGAGTTATCTTTCTGCACGGACCATTAGTGCAGAGTACATTGCTGTTCTGTTTGTTCATTATCTTTGCAGTGCTTTCTGATTTTTTTTAAACAAATTTAATGGTGCTGCTTTTCTGTAGTCGCTCTCATGCCATCTTTACAATATATGTCGAACAAAAGAGAACATCTGGTACATCTGACAAGTCAGCCAGCAGTGACTGTGATATACTATCATCAAAGTTTCACCTAGTTGATCTTGCTGGTTCTGAAAGGGCTAAACGTACTGGAGCAGATGCACACAGGCTTAAAGAAGGTAATGAAGGCTCTCCGAACGTTTGTACATGTCAGTTTAGTTCATCAGATAATTGTGCAGCTGGTTATAAGATTGCTGTTTATTTCATGTCGACAGGGAAACACATAAATAAAGGCCTTTTAGCTCTTGGCAATGTCATAAGTGCATTAGGTGACGATAAGAAAAAGAAGGAAGGGGCATTTGTACCATACCGGGATAGCAAATTAACCCGTTTTCTCCAGGTGAGAGCTTTTATGCTCATAGTAATGTAGTGTTTCAGCACTTAGATCCATGCTAATTTGGTGATATATGCACACCTCATCATTTGAATTTCTTTTTATGATAATATTATTTAGTTCCAGTCTGCCAGATTCCAGGACCTGTGGACTTTATTTAGGCTTACAAATGCCTTGCTTTGTTGGATATACGTCTGGACTTGTTTTACAGCATAAATCGTTTTTTGCAGGATTCTCTAGGAGGAAACAGCAAAGCTGTTATGATTGGTAGGTCTATTTTTATCCAGACATATCCTAGTCCTAGTTTTGGAGGCACTTCACTCACTTTGCTTTGCTACTCTCTTCTTGCAGCAAGCATTAGCCCTGCTGATATAAATGCAGTAGATACCATAAGTACACTCAAATATGCCAATCGCGCACGCAACATACAAAACAAAGCAGTGGTAAACCCTGATCCAGCTACAGGAGAGATGCAAAAATTGAGGAGCCAGTTGGAACAGCAGCAAATTGAACTATTGTTTTCCCGCAGTGGAAGTGCAGCATTAGACGAACTTCAGGTGGGTTCTTCTTGTCTTGATTGGCTTCTATACTGTGTCTGAAACATTCTTTTTATATGTCACTAGGCCTTAATGCGACCTATTGATGATGAACACCGAGTCACTGTAAGAGCACATGAGTTACGCTCAAATTACGAGCGACAAATGCAAGAGTAAGTCTTCATTTTCCATTGATAATTTGTAGACCCTGATTTTCTAGTGCTTTTTCTTGTTTTGTGGTGCTTTATATGCATATATCTGCATTTTTGGGGGCTATTTTCTTTATGATATGACAGATAGATTTGTAGTTCTTCCTGTATGCGCTCGAAATAATTTGCTATTGTGCTCCCGCCACTAGAGAATTAGCTACGGGACAATCCATAGGACAGTGCATATAAATGTTTAATCGGTTCAAGCGAAATAATGGGGTAGTAGTAAGATTTTGCACTGACATAATATTTTAAAATTCCTGACCTATGGATTACTCACTTCTTTTTCTTTCTAACCTGGGAGCAGCATAATATCTGAACTGTAATTGAAATACGGTGTCTTCGGTATATGTTTTGCGCAGCATTAGCTTTGCCTAATTGCCCTGTTTTAAATAGCTATTTTCCCTTAAAACAGGAGATCGGAAATATCCAAGGAAATAGCAAAGCTGAAGGAGGAATCAAAGCACAAGATGAGGTTTGGTGATATACATTTGCTTTTTTTATGGGTTAACTGATATGGATGAGTGTCTCTAAACTGTCGCTTACTAATTGTTATTTTTGTAGCGAGTGTCCTCAAGCTATGTCTCCTAGTGCTAGAAGTTCTAGGATATCAGCATTAGAAAACATGTTGTCCTCATCATCTAGTGCTATGGTGTGTATGGCTTCTCAACTGTCAGAAGCAGAGGAGCGGGAGCGTGTATTCAATGGTAAAGGTAGATGGAACCATGTCAGGACCCTCCCAGAGGCAAAGAATATACTGAACCACCTTTTCCAGTTAGCATCATTTACAGGGTATGCTGTAAATTGCATTCGTTCAATGCATTTTATGATGGATCTTATGCATGCGCATTGTGGTTTGCAGATTCTTATTTTCTGTATTTTGCTTCTAGGTGTCTAGTACTAGATAAAGAGGTGTTGTGTGAGGAAAAAGAACACACATTAGTGAATTGAAGGAAAAGGTGGTTGTTCTTAATCGCGGAATCAGGCAGTTAGAAACACAAGTGAACGATTTAAGCAGCCAAAATATGCAGGTGAAGATTCTCCCAGTTTTAAACTTGTGCAAATTTGATGACAGCAAAGTATGAAAATTATTGTGTATTGTGATATCGATATAACTTTGGTTGTGATTGCACACATGCTGACACTTTCTAGTTTCTATCAATTGCCAGCTACTCACTACACTGAACAATGCAAATAAATCTGCTTGTTCGTCAAAGAATGGCTCTGGATATTTAGAGGATTCCAAATGTTTTAATAGGGATTCTCCATCAGATAGTTCAGACGAGTTCGATGAGGCAATGATGCTTCTTGAGAATGCTTATTCTCAGATGGAAGCCGAAGTGAACGATCTAAGGAGCCAAAATATGCAGGTAAAGATTCTCCCAGTTTTGTTCTTGTGCGAATTTGATGACAGCAAAGTATGAAAATTATTGTGTATTATGATATCGATATAACTTTGGTTGTGATTGCACACATGCTGACACTTTCTAGTTTCTATCAATTGCCAGCTACTCACTGCACTGAACAATGCAAATAAATCTGCTTGTTCGTCAAAGAATGGCTCTGGATTTTCAGAGGATTCCAAATGTTTTAATAGGGATTGTTCATCAGATAGTTCAGAGAGGTTCAATCAGGTAATCATGCTTCCTGGGAATGCTTTTTCTGAGAAGGAAGCCGAAGGTGCAAAGCGAAGAATGCCTTTCTCTGACCTTGATAATGATGCGGTAAGTAGTGTGCTTATTTCTTGGTGTTGCAGCTAACCACTGCATCCATATGCACAATTGTAGCTAACAGTTCATAGCAACATCTGGAGTTGTGCCATTGCGGCATTGCCTCACTCTGTGTGCAACTGTTCTCTTCTCAGGTTAACCAAGCTCCCAAGACAAAGAAGCCCAGGAAAAAGTGGTGCAAGTCGACTATTGAACTGGTCCCAGCTCCTCTTCTGCCCTCCGTGACAGAGACCACCGAAGTGACTCCTGTGGAGAGCAACCCTCGTCCCCTCACGGACCGCAATGATTTTTCCGTGTCGCGGGGAAGGCTGCCTCGGCGTCCTTCGGAGAGGTAGACCAGGCTCTGATGACGCGTTTTGTTGCAATCTTGTGTCTGCCGTAAAAGATGCTCGTCCCTTTTTTTTTGAACACTAGCTTAAGCCCGTGTGTTGCCACCGAAGCAATAAAATTTAAAGTACTATATTACTGAAGTACTATAGTTTTATGCAAGCTAATACTCCCTCCGTTCCAAATTAAATGACTTCACTTTGTTAAAATGTGGATGTATCTATACTTGTAACATGTCTAGGTACATCCACATGTTGACAAGTAGAAGTCATTTAAATTGGAACGGAGGGAGTACTTATCATCTTGTACACCTTCTCGTGCAAACACAATATCTATGATTTTGTACAAACGGGTGTAGTTTTAAATGAGAAGCAAATAGCTAGTGCTAAAAATCTAATTAACAAAAATAAAATAGGATGAACCAACTTGGACGGACAGTTAACTTTCATTGAAATCTGGGATCAATGTACATACTACATATACAAGTACGCCAACATAACCGAGGAATTTTGCTATTCTCTGTTTCAGAAGAAAAATACTTCCACTAGTTTGACTGAACAAGAAACTTTGCTATTTTATCTTGAGAAAAACATTCCAAATGCGCTGTTCGTTTTTTAACACTATTTTTTTTTTAGAAAGCTTGCGTGTACTCAATCACCAGAAGATCAAGAACAACAGGAACACACGCACGCTACAGATTGAAGCAGAACACAGAACTACACCCACACGAAAAAGAAGGCTGCAAGAACACCAGCAACACCACAAACCAGAAGAAAGAGCACCTCCAAACATAGTTGACAGCTGCAAAATCCACCTGACGCAAGCACCAGGATCGTCGACGATGAACGAGCATAGCCAGGCCGCCCTCTCCTCCATCAGCTCCGGACACCACCAGCAGCCCAGCTGCGCCGGAGCCTCCGCCCATCTTCCTCCGAAGCCCCGCAGCAACCTCCATCGAGAGACGCAGCACCGAGCTCCACCTCGAACCCAACCTCCTACACACCAGCACCTCACAAGCCCCGCAGCGCCGCCGGAGGAGACGACGCCACGACGAGGACAGGGCCGGAGGACGGGAAATCCAAAACGCGCAGACGACGCCACCGTCTCGTCGGCCGCCCGCGGAGAACAAGAGCCCACAAAATCCGCGGATCTTGGAGCACAAAAAGGCCCACCGAATCGATCAATCCGGAGGCCGCCAACGCCGGAAGCTTGCCGCCGCTGCCACACATGGCCTCGCCGGGGTGGGGAAGAAGCTCCAGCACCTTTATTCCACGCCGCCGCCGCCACCACCACCCAAGCCGCGACGCCGGGGAACCTACCCCTACTATCTACATGCCTCAGGCACGAATCGGAGGTCCCTCCACTCACCCACCGCCGCACGGACGGCCGGAGAGGGAGGGAACCGGCGATCCGGCCGTCGGCGGAGAGCAGGACCTTGGTTCGCTCCCTTTGGCCTTATCCGCTCCGCTCTGCACTGTTCACAAAGAGGGGATTAACACTATTATCTCTATTGTGAACACAATTAGCAGAAAGACGAAGTTGTAATGACGAAAATCTTGACCATTATTTCATATGCCAGGCTTACTTGGCCGTGGGCAGACCGTGCTTTAGTTACCGCTTCCAATGACCGCTGAGCGCCAAGTAAGGTGTCAAGCGGCGGCCCGCTTAGGCCCGCCAAAGCCATACTTAGCACAAATTGAGCAAATCAGCTTCAATATTCTAAAGCTAACCAAACTTTTTTTAAGTACCAAGCGGGCCGGATCGGGCGCCTCTACGAAACCTGAGCGCCAAGGTTACGAGTGGAATTTGGTTGCGGATGGTGAATTCTACAAACAAAGCAGATATTATATTCATAAAATGATCGTATAAAGAGCACATAGGGTGGCAAACGCATTGATATAGCAATGCTTGTAATGACCACCCATTTCACATATGAAGCAATTCTCGTAACGAAGCCACTCTGTTGCTGCCTAGCGGGATATTATGAACTGGAAGTTCAGTATTTCCTTCAGTCAAATATAAACTGGAGTATGATCAGATCCTTCTAGCTTACTACTTCCGCTACTTAATCACTACATAGAACATGAATTTAGCACATACACTGAAAACTGCCAAAGCAAGGTACAGTAAAAAGCCTACGGAGCTTTAAAACTTACTCACCAATACTCAGTTGCCGCCCATGGACCTCTGGAAGATATCTTGCAGGTGACGGTAGGATATTATCAACTGAAATTCCATGTATTTCTTTCACCAAAATATAAAGTGGAATATGATGAGATCCTTCTAGCTTACTACTTCTTTTCCCTTTCCACCTCACTACAGGAACGTCGGCCTATGCCGACGGACCGAGGCTACGCCGACGGCTTTTTGTCGAGGCCGTCGGCATAGATCCCACGAAGGAAAATCATTTGACATAGGGCTAAGCCGACGGCAAGCCGTCGGCATAGGTTCCTCTCATTTTTTTATTTTTCATTTAATATGAAATAAATCACATCTTTAAATCAGTAAATCGAAATTTAACAAATAAAATGTCTAAATCGATTAGAAAAATGAGAGGAATCCAAATATGACATCCATATCATCATTTTCACCATGCATATTACCTTTTGCAACATATTTTTGGTACTTGCTTAATAAAAAAGTCATTTTTGGCACTTAAAAAATGGAAAATTATATTTATAAAAATATTTGGAAATTGTTTTTGCCAACAATGTTTTCCATATCAAGACACACCTATGTATCAAGTATGGACACATTATCACAAACTATGGCACGGGGATGGTCATAACTTGGTCATTTGACGCGAAACGTACCTACACATGTCATAGACCTTTTTGTGAAGGTTTTTTTTGAAATGTTTGTCAAAACTCAAGTTTATCATTTTTGCTAGCAACTAGTACACATAAAAGGACTCCATGCAAAAGGATTTCACCTTTTGAGTATTTTCTCACTTTCTTTTATTTTTTTTGAAAAAATGGTCAAAATGGCCGCCGTGCCTTTTCATTGAAAGGGGTCACATTTTTCAAAACTATCGACGTTTCTATAATAAAGTCACTACTTGTGTACCTAAAAATGATTTTTAAAAAAAAATTAGACCAAACTATCATACACGTGTAGTTCAAATTTCAATTACTTTTGGAAAATTGGCATAAAGTCATTTAAATACGCAAAATTAGGTAGAAATCGAGAAAATTGCTAATACTTGGGGATTATCCATACCATATGTATACAAGTGTGTTGGGTGTTGTACATGTCTAAGATCCTACTCTGGTGTGTGACCGGCTTCACTTTCTTCCTAGTAAGTTGGTGGACTTATAGCTGAAAACTCCCACTTCGGGCGAAACGGAGGGAATCTTTCTAAGAGTTGGGTGGATCTTCGTTTTGGATGTTCCTATGTCCTAACCTAACACAACCAAGAAAAAATTCCACTGGCCTACCCCCTTTCGACTCCGTTCAAAGGGGTACATGGAAATTTTGACTTTTTTCCAGCGGGTCTAGGGTTTCGCCGAAGCGGGGCTCCGGAGCGTCGGAAACCCACCAAAATCTAGGTGGTTCCATACCATATGTATACAAGTGTGTTGGGTGTTGTACATGTCCAAGATCCTACTCCGGTGTGTGACCGGCCTAACCGGCTTCACTTTCTCTCTAGTAAGTTGGTGGACTTATAGCTGAAAATTCCCACTTCAGACGAAACGGAGGGAACCTTTGCAAGAGTTGGGTGGATCTTGGTTTTGGATGTTCCTATTTTCTAACCTAACACAACCAAGCAAAAAAGTCCACTGGCCTACCCCCTTTCGACTCCGTTCAAAGGGGTACACAGGAATTTTGACTTTTTTCCAACGGGTCTAGGATTTCGCCAAAGCAGGGTTCCGGAGCGTCGGAAACCCACCAAAACCTAGGTGGTTCCATACCATATGTATACAAGTGTGTTGGGTGTTGTACATGTCCAAGATCCTACTCCGGTGTGTGACCGGCTTCACCGGCTTCACTTTCTAAGTTGGTGGACTTATAGCTGAAAACTCCCACTTCGGGCGAAACGGAGGGAAACTTTGCAAGAGTTGGGTGGATCTTGGTTTTGGATGTTCCTATGTCCTAACCTAACACAACCAAGCAAAAAATACCACAGGCTTACCCCCTTTCGACTTTGTTCAAAGGGGTAGACGAGAACTTTGACTTTTTTCCAGTGGGTCTAGGGTTTCGCCGAAGCGGGGCTCCGAAGCGTCGAAAACCCACCAAAACCTAGGTGGTTCCATACCATATGTATACAAGTGTGTTTGGTGTTGTACATGTCCAAGATCATACTCCGTTGTGTGACCGGCTTCACCCGTGTGTTGGGTGTATATTTTGAAACTTATAGATGTTTATACATGATAGACCTTTTTGTGAGGATTTTTTTGAATAATTTGTCAAAGATCAAGTTTATCATTTTCCATAGAAATTAGTACACATAAAAGATTCCATGTCAGAGGATACCTTGGCTTTTTTTCACTTTATTTGATTTTTTTCAAAAAACGGTCAAAATGACCACCATGACTATTTATCAAAAGAGGTCAATTTTTTAAAAACTATAAATATTTCTGTGATGCAAAAGATGATATGGATGGCATATTTGAATTCCTCTCATTTTTCTAATCGACTTAGACATTTTATTTGTCAAATTTCGATTTACGGATTTAAATATATGAATTATTCCATATTAAATGTAAAAAGGAAAAAATAAAGTAAAATTATTTTTATTGTTATTTATTCAAAATATACTATTACATAATCATTGTTACTTATTCGAACAAATTTTTTAAATTTAAACATTGAAAAAGTGTAACATCGTAACCGAGGGGTTAATATGATTGATATGATACTAATATCAGTAAGTTCTAACTTCTCATTTGGAATCTAATTTGAAAGGAACTCAAAAGTTAAGCGTGTTTGGGCTAGAGCAATTTGATGATGGGTGGGGTAAGTACTTTGACCAATGATTAAGTGTGTAATTAGAGATTAAGTATGTGGCAAAGTGAGAAATTTCAAAATAGAATTAAAAAGTTCAAAAAAAAAGTTTTTAAAAAATTAAAAATTTCAAAAAATTAAAAATTATTAGAAAACCCTATGCCGACGGCAAATACGCCAACGACCCGATTTTGGCCGTTGGCAAAGCCTATGCCGATGGCTATTATCTATGCCGACAGCCATTTGACCTAAGCCTACAAGGACCTACGCCGACGGCTGCCATCGGCGTAGGCTAGACAGAATTTCATACACGTCTAGGCCCACCTGGGTAGCTACAGCTGAAGAAGTCACACATAAGGCCAATGATTGGATCGTAAAACAAATGAACCAAATAGAAAAGGATAAGTAGGATTTGGTTTTGGAGCATGAGAGAGTCTCTGCCGTTGTCATAGTAATCCTGCCATTTCCGCTCGCCTTCGGTAGTTGTCTTATTGGAAGTTGGCACCGCGAGGTGAGGGGAACTTCATGTTCTTGTAGTCGTTTCCAAAAGTATTGAGTACAATGAATTTTGTGACATTTGTCGGCAACTCGCTCTGGTGGTTGGTGTAACGCGGCATTAAGAAGTCTTTCCTTGATGGGGCGTTACCTTAACGGGTGGTGCCACGAAGCTAAAGAAAATGTAGGGTAAACCGCTAGCAACATAAGAAAATCCATGTATTTGTAAAAGTATATATGCATTAAAATAACATGTGCTGTTACGAAAAGCTATATGTTTATCTTCACAACTAGTTAGATGGATGTATATCATGGACAAAATTATTGGGCCCAACTATGAAGGGCTGAAAGATATGCTAGTAAACAATGAATACCAAATCCGTGAAGAAAGGATGACCAATTCAATGAATAGCAAATCCGTGAAGAAAGAATGATCAGTTCTCCGCCAGCATAGATGTAGGCGTAGTTTCGTGGTGTTGTGCCGTGTGAGTCTCGCGGCCACTCCAAGTCAAGGAAGGCAATTGTCCAAAAGGGTGGGTATGGGAGGGCACTCGGCAGTGGTGGCGTTCCGCTGGTCCGAGAATCACGGCATGATGTTGTGCATCGCCTAGTCGCAACCCGGCGTGGATGACGTGCGGTCCGATAAGGTTTTAATCGCTTGAGAGTTGAGAGATACTTCGTAGGTGTGCATCATGTGAGTGGTGACGGCATAGCCGGAGACACAAGGTTCGTGAGAGTCAGGCGGAGCTGGGCCCTGGGCAAAAAAGGTTCAGCCCAGGCCTGGCCCAAATTTAGTCTCCACAAAAAGTGATTCAAAATAAAATAAAATGTCTTATCTAACATTACATTTACACTAGCTAAAGAATTATAGATTTAAACTTCCATATTTTTTGAATCTTTGAAAGCATCAACTTTTTTTGCACATATTCAACATGCTAAAGACTAATGCCCTCACATTTGCGAGGGCCACCTTGCTAGTTTTATATAAAATAAAAAAAGTCACTTCCAAGCATTTCTTGTAATACGATATTCATATAATTAGCTGTTATCCGTATGCATATAATTTAGCAGGGAAAAGACAACACATGTTATTCTTTGTTGGAGTAGATGTAAGTGCATCAAGTATTCAAGCCGATGTATTAGAATAGCACCAGAAAACCATAATGTTGTTGCGATTGGGAATACCTTAAATTCGCAAAAATCGGAACACAAACAATACTATCTTTAAATATAAACACTTTCTGCAAGTTATATAAGCTTTACCAATCCAAAACATTGAACTAATTTCTGATGGCTGGCCTGGATAAAAGAAAAGTTAAAAAAAAAGTGATGGTTGAAAAAAGAGTGGAAATATTAAAACTAAGTAAGATGCTGGGGATGAAGCATTGAGATTGCAAGCATCGTGGCTAAATATGAACTCAGATGAAAGCTTTGCAGTGTTAGAGTAGATTTGTGTATATTGTAATTTGCCCATATGTTAGGGGTCTTCCTGCATATTCACCTGTACATGTACTATATATATGTGGCCTTTGGCCCCCTGGTAATACAAGCTGACTATTACCCTAACATGGTATCAGAGCAAGGTTAAGTTTTTCTCCACGTCCGTGCCGCCGCCGCCGTCGCGCCCCCGGCTCCCCGCCGCCGCGCCCCGGCCGCCGCCGCCGTTGTCAGCCGCCCCTTCCGGCCGGCCGTCCGCGTCCCTCCGACCGCCTGTTCGTCTGGGCGTTACCTTCTACGCCGCCGGGTCGAGCCGCCGCTTCCGTCTGATTCCGTGCTGCGTGCTCCCGATCTGATTTCTCCAGTCAGGGTCTCGATCCCATCCGCCGGCCCGCCGCTTCCATCTGGACTTTCTCCCGTGCCCGTGCACTGCTTGCGCTGGTTCCCGTCGCCGGATCGATCCTCTGCTGGTCCTGCTGCTCCCAATCCCATCAGCAGATCGATCCCATCTGCTGCTCTCTCCTGGTGGGCTGCTCCGATCTGCTGCTCTCCTTGATCTACGATCTGCTGGTTCTGCTGTGATTTGGTGCGCTGTGACACCTTGATCTAGATTCTCTCTCCTGTGTAAAAAAAAAAAAAACTGAAAAAAAAAGGAGAGAGATGTCTACCTCGTCGGGCTATGTTGCGATTCCTCGCTGCCCGATTATCTTTGATGGAGCGAATTACCCTGATTTCGCTAACTTCATGCGCGTCCACATGCGCGGTCTTCGTCTGTGGGGTGTGCTTTCTGGCGAGGTCCCTGTCCGCCCCACCCCGTTGCTCCTTCGGTGCCTGTTGCACCGACGCCTACTGCCCTTGCCTCTGATGCTTCTCAGGAGGACAAGGATTCCGCCACTCGTGCTGATGCTATTGCTCTGACTGCTTATGACCGGCAGGTCCAGGACCATTCTGCTGCTGTTGCGACATACCGGCAGGATCTGACTGCCTACTCTCAGTGGATAGATGAGGATGCTCGTGCTGCTGCTGTTCTGACTTCCAGTGTCCTGCCTCAGTATGCTGCTGAGTTTATGGCTCTTCCCACTGCTGCTGCTCAGTGGGCCTTTCTTCGTCAGCGTTATCAGCCGTCTGGGGATGCTCTTTACCTGTCTGTGGTCCGCCAGGAGCATGCCCTTCAGCAGGGCGATTTGACTATTGATGAGTTCTACACTCAGAGTGCTGCTATTTGGCGTCAGCTTGATTCTCTTCGTACGCCTGTGTGTGCCACCTGTCCCTGCTGCTTGATTGTTCGCGCCGACCTGGAGTTTCAGCGCGTCTTTGAGTTCTTGTCGCGGCTCCGCAAGGAGTTTGAGCCACGCCGTGCACAGCTACATGCCCGTGGTCGTGTTCCGCTCTCTGAGGTCCTGTCTGAGCTTCGTGCTGAGGAGACTCGTCTTCGTGGTGCTGGTCTTCTGGAGGTTCCCTCTGTTCTTGCTGCTCGTGGTCCTCCTGCGCCGTCTGCTCGTGGTCCTGCTCCGCCACAGCCTCCGTCGCGGTCTTCAGTACCGCCGATACTACCTACTCCTCAGGTCCAGGGTCAGAGTCAGCCCCCGCAGTCTCGTGGTTCTCGTGGTCCTTGCACCTACTGTGGCAAGCCTGGCCATGATGTTTCTGGCTGCTGGCAGAGGGATCCCAGCTTACGTCAGCAGTATCTTGCTCGTCGGAGGACTGGTTCTTCAGGATCTTCAGGCTCTTCAGGTTCTTCTGCTGCTGCACTGTCTGATCAGGACATTATCCGTGGTCTTCGTGGTCTGCTTGCTGCTTCAGGCTCTTCCTTGCCGGGTACTGCTGGTTCTGTGTCTGGTTCTTCTGGCAACACGCGACCACCACCTTCTACACAATCAGGTATGTCATCCCCGTGGTATCTGGATTCTGGAGCTTCTTTTCATATGACTTCTGCGTCTTCTATTCTTTCTGCTCTTCGCTCTCTTATTTCTCCTGTTCGTGTCATCACGGCTGATGGTACCTCTCTTCCTGTTTCTAGTCGAGGCACCCTCTCTACTTCATCTTTCTCTGTTCCTGATGTTTCTCATGTCCCTAGCCTTAAGATGAACTTGTTTTCTGCTAGTCAGCTTACTGATTCTGGTTGTCGCGTCATTCTTGACGCTGATTCTTGTGCTGTTCAGGACCGTCGGACTCAGGCCCTGGTTGGAGCTGGCCCTCGTAGTCTTCAGTCTCCGGGGCTCTGGGAGTTAGACTGGCTTCGTGTTCCTTCCGCTGCTACTTCATCTGCCAGTTCTCCTGCGGTTGCTGCTTCTGTCACTGGCTCTTTCCAGCAGTGGCATCATCGGCTGGGTCACCTTTGTGGCTCCCGTTTATCGTCATTAGTTCGTCGAGGTCTTCTAGGGTCTGTTTCAGGAGATGTGTCTTTACATTCATGTCAGGGTTGTAGGTTAGGTAAACAGATTCAGCTTCCCTATCCTACTAGTGCGTCTGTATCTCAGCGACCTTTTGATTTAGTTCATTCAGATGTTTGGGGTCCGGCTCCCCTTCAGTCAAAGGGGGGTCATCGATACTATATTTTGTTCATTGATGATTTTTCTCGGTACACCTGGTTATTTTTTATGCGCTCTCGCAGTGAGGTTCTCTCCATTTATAAGCGCTTTGTTGCCATGGTTCGTACTCAGTATTCCACGCCTATTCGTGTCTTTCGTGCTGATTCTGCAGGTGAGTATATCTCTCAGCACTGCGTGGTGTTCTTGCTGAGGAGGGTACCCTTGCTCAGTTTTCGTGTCCCGGTGCCCATGCTCAAAATGGTGTCGCCGAACGTAAGCATCGTCATATTCTTGAGACTGCCCGTGCTATGATGATTGCTTCCTCTCTTCCGCCACATTTCTGGGCTGAGGCTGTCGCTACATCGACTTACCTCATTAACATTCAGCCCTCTGCTGCCCTTCAAGGTGGCATTCCTCTCGAGCGTCTTTCTGGTACCTCTCCAGATTACTCGGCTCTTCGTTTGTTTGGTTGCGCTTGCTATGTTCTTCTTCCTCCCCGCGAACGCACCAAACTGACCGCTCAGTCTGCTGAGTGTGTTTTCCTTGGGTACAGTGATGAGCATAAGGGCTACCGCTGTTGGGACCCTGTTGCTCGTCGGATGCGCATCTCTCGTGATGTCACGTTTGATGAGACGCGCTCCTTCTATCCTCGCCATACCTCTGGCACTTATCCGGTGGATGATATTTCTTTTCTCCTTTTTCCGGATTCACCTCCTGCTGTCTCTTCCCCATCTCCTAGTTCTCCATCTTCTACACCTGGTGCGCCTCCATCTTCGGAGCCATCCTCTCCTCCGTCTAGTACCCCTAGTACTCCTCGTTCTCCTGCCTCGGCTCCTCCTTCTCCTATTCCTTCTTCCTCTTCTTCGGCTCCTCCTTCTTCCTCTTCTTCTGATGAGTCATCTTCTGCTGATGAGCCTTCCCATTCACGGCCTGTTCGTCAGCGTCGTCCTCCAGACCGTTATACTCCTAGTAAGTATGGTCTTTCTGTTGTCTCCGAGCCGACTTCTTATCGGGATGCTGAGCGTCATCCTGAGTGGCAGCTGGCCATGGCTGAGGAGATTGCTGCGCTTGAGCGCACTGGCACCTGGGATCTTGTTTCTCCCCCTTCAGGTGTTCGTCCTATCACGTGTAAGTGGGTCTATAAAATTAAGACCCGCTCTGATGGATCTCTCGAGCGCTATAAAGCGCGTCTTGTGGCTCGTGGCTTTCAGCAGGAGCACGGCCGAGACTATGACGAGACTTTTGCTCCTGTCGCTCATATGACCACTGTTCGTACTCTTCTTGCTGTTGCTTCTGTTCGACGCTGGTCTGTATCCCAGCTTGATGTTCAGAATGCTTTTCTTAATGGCGAGTTGAGTGAGGAGGTTTACATGCAGCCTCCTCCTGGGTATTCTGTTCCCGATGGGATGGTTTGTCGTCTTCGACGATCCTTATATGGTCTCAAACAGGCCCCTCGTGCCTGGTTTGAGCGTTTCTCCTCTGTGGTTATTGCCGCTGGCTTCTCTCCCAGTGCTCATGATCCAGCACTGTTTGTCTACACCTCTTCTCGGTGTCGGACCTTGTTGCTTCTCTATGTTGATGACATGATCATCACTGGTGATAACCCTGAGCACATTGCCTTTGTTAAGGCACGTCTACGTGAGCAGTTTCTCATGTCTGATCTTGGTCCTCTTCGCTACTTTCTTGGGATTGAGGTTTCTTCTACAGCCGATGGCTTCTTTATCTCCCAGGAAAAGTATATTCAGGATCTTCTTTCTCGGGCTGATCTTAGTGATGAGCGTACCGTTGAGACTCCTATGGAGCTTAATGTTAAGCTTCGATCCACTGATGGTGAGCCTCTTTCTGATCCCACACGTTATCGCCATCTTGTTGGGAGTCTTGTTTATCTCGCTGTCACTCGCCCTGATATCTCTTATCCCGTCCATATTCTGAGTCAGTTTGTCTCAGCTCCTACCACCGTTCACTATAGTCATCTCCTCCGTGTCCTTCGTTATCTTCGTGGCACGATTACTCGTCGTCTTTTCTTCCCTAGTTCCAGCTCTCTCCAGCTCCAGTGTTACTCGGATGCCACGTGGGCGAGTGATCCTACGGATCGTCGTTCACTTTCTGCTTACTGTGTGTTTCTTGGTGGTTCGCTTGTTGCTTGGAAGACGAAGAAACAGGTCGCGGTTTCCCGTTCGAGTGTTGAGGCTGAGCTGCGGGCTATGGCTTCGTTGATTGCTGAGGTGACCTGGTTACGGTGGTTGCTTGCAGATTTTGGGGTCTCTGTTACGACACCCACTCCACTTTTGTGTGACAGTACAGGTGCTATCAGTATTGCACGTGATCCGGTCAAGCATGAGCTGACCAAGCATATTGGTGTTGATGCTTTCTATACACGTGCTCAGGTGCAGGATCAGGTTGTTGCGCTTCACTATGTGCCTTCAGATTTGCAGCTGGCAGATTTCTTTACAAAGGCACAAACTCGAGCGCAACATGACTTCTTACTCTCCAAACTCAGTGTTGTGGATCCACCCTGAGTTTGAGGGGGGGTGTTAGAGTAGATTTGTGCATATTGTATTTTGCCCATATGTTAGGGGCCTTCCTGCATATTCACCTGTACATGTACTATATATGTGTGGCCTTTGGCCCCCTGGTAATACAAGCTGACTATTACCCTAACATGCAGAACACACATTCCAAGATGCCAAGACGAATATTCTCGGGGGCTATACTTGCTGCAAATTTTTAGTTGGTTGTGATGTGTCTGGCCTCTCGAGTAGGATATGATTCTGGATAGCAACATGTGCTGATTTTGTTACCCAAGCCTAGCTAGGAATGTTTTTGTCGCATATGAAGTTTATATCATTCATATTGATAACTAGATTTACTGAGAAGGTGTATTCCTCTTGTTTTTCTTATCGACAAACATATCATAAAGTGTTAGGAGTCATGTGAGTGTGTTTATCATATTAATTGACCATAATTTTTTGTTTGTTAGGTGGTTAGTTTGTACGTTTCCATAAATTATATTGGAATGACATGACATTATGCCCCATGACAATAATTAGAAAGAGTGATACCACAAAATTAATCCAATTTCACCGACACCAGGTGATACAATTTACTGTATATTTCACCACTCAAATTATTTCTACAAACCATAGTACGATAGAACGTACATTTTGTGATTATGAGTGTACACACATTTGCTTGGAGAAGCCCCGAGCAAAGTGCCCGGAGTATTCATGTGACTGTGCTGGTGTATCATAGTACTTGCCCATAATTACTTGTATGTGGGTGGTTCGTTCCCCGCACGCTGTAAATTATGTATGACATCGTGGCACGACAATAATGGGAAAGATTGATAGAGATTCATCATATATACTACCATGCTCCTCTGTATGTGCAGTCATAGACAACTTCCATTTCCACATCCTAGTCAACCAAGACCATATATGAAATCACGAGAATGCACGACAAGTAAAGCACTCATGAGCATATGTAGGAAAAAGAGGCACCACGAGGCACAACTTTTCTTGTTAGCCTTCATGCATGTAGCACTCAGTGGTGGATGCATTTTTCACGCTAGGCGTTCGCACCATTTGACGGGTAAGGCTAAGTAGGCACTGCTGAAAGCCAAATGTAGATGAACCTGAAACAAATACTGTTCAGCAAGTATGAAACGACGATACAAATTTGTACGTATAACGGCAATAGTACTTTTTATGTGAAACCTGTTCAATTCATTCATTTTGTTTGGTTCAACGCAACAAAAAAAACTTCCTTTTTTTGGTGGAAAGCTTATTGCAGTAAACTTCTATGCTTCCATTGGAAAAAGCAATGCCGGCGTAGAGATTAGTGGCCTTTATCTTTTCACTTGTAATAATAGCGGAGATTTAAGTAGCTCCCTCCGCTAAAGTTTATCCTTTCTAATGGATTTATCCCGTGGAATCCGAGGTTTTTGGTGCATACGACTATTTTTTTAGAGCGCCGATAGTTAATTAAAGGAATACTTATTTTGTTGCCACTACTTGATAAAAGGTGTAGAAATTATATTTCCCTCGTGTTTGGCTATAGCGGGAGTTTAACCTAATCAAAATTTGTCAATTTGATATTTAAGTTGGATATGAACTTAATTGTGGGGCAAGTCAAAATTATTTTTAAAGTATTTTTTAAACAAATTTTTATTCAGCATTGCAAAATCGAACATCTTTGTATATCGTATAACACAAAACCCCACTAACATGCATTAAAGTAGACTATCTTTACATGAAAGTTATCCATATCATCCACTATTTAAACCATTCAGTTATCCATGTCATCCTACATTTATTACCGTATTCGATCCATACATGCAATATTTCTTATTATAAATTCGGTTAGCCATATAAATTTCCACACAAATATTTTTATATGTCAAATATACAAACATTACACATTGATTAAATTTTAATTATCGACTTTTTTGAATGATCATTATCGACTATTGTTGCCAATCAAATCCTCCATATTCCAGATTTTTTTCTGTTTCAGGCGTCAAACATGTTTCTTATAATAATTTATTTAAAGATTTTCGCTGCAACGTCTGGGGTATCTTTATCGTATTACAAATAAATTGCTCCTTACTCTACCCTCATTCGGGGCCCGTAACAGTGAAGATGCGGCAGCGCCACGTTTTGTCATAGTGTCTACATGTTCCCATCCCGACTCCTTTTGTTGTCGGACACCAGTCGTAAATGGTAAGCCCGCGATACTCCCCACACGGCCCATGTCCTGCCTTAGTGGCCACCGCTGGAATCTGTGTGCTCATATGGGTGTCCCATAGTTCTCAAGAAAAAAAATATGGGTGTCCCATGGCTGCAAGAGACCTCATCAATGATCGTTCTCTCATACAACAAGTAGGATACAATTGACTACTCCAATAATCTCTAGAAACCTTAGTATGATAAAACTTACACTTTTGATTATGAGTGTTTATAAATTGCTTGAACAATTCACGGAAAAGTGCTTGGAGGAGCCATATGAGGGTGGTGATGTAATATTACTTACAATAAATTACCGGTTGTTGGATGGTTTCTTCCTCCCGTGCAGTAAATTATTTTCAGGATAACATAACGTCGTGGTAGGAGAATTACGAGAAGGACTAATAGGGATTCATCATATATACACCCCCACAGCTCTCCATATGAAATCACGGACGAGTTCCCTTTCCACATCCCAAACTTTTGTTATTGTTGCAATCCTCACGCATGGCATCAACGGAAATGAAATAACGATAATTGTACCGTAGGTATAGGTAGAAAAAGAAGGCACCGGAAAGCACACAGTCACAGCTCCGTCCTCATTTGCTTAGCAGATGGGTGGTGGTTGCATGTTGCGTGCAAACCATTCAACCCATTTTTGATCAACGGTCAGGCCGGAAAAACAATGAGATGGCACACGAGTGGGCATGGCACCATCCAAACATAGCCAGATTGATGAAACTAGAGAGAGATAAGGAAAAGATAGAGAAAACATATAAGTGATTGTCTTTGATGATGATAACTAAGTCTTGAGAGAGGAGACCGAGTTTGAGGTAATCAATTTGAATTGGTTTGATATTTGAATTTAATTTGATAGCAATTGAACTACTGAGAAATGATTTCACACATTTTTGTTACTCCCTCCATTTCATGATATAAGGTGTCTAAGGTTTTGGCACGGATATTAAGACGTCGGTATTTTGCACGTGGTAGACTATTTTTCTAGTGACAAAAATCGAGAGAAAGGACTCACTATGAGCCACAAACTAGAAACAATACGTCAAATTCCTCCAAACCAGATTGTGACTCATTTTTTGATGGATAAAATTGTCCATAAATCGCAAGACATCTTATATTTTGAATTTTTTCTCAAAAGGTTAGACACCTTATATCAACAAATGGAGGTAGTATAATTCAGCACTGTCCACTCTCGTTCCTATCTGATCTCGCACACAGTGAAGATGAGGCCCCATCTCGACCTCCTACCTTGCCGGACACCAGAGGGAATCGGAAATCACAAGTTGATTCTCCCCGAAGCCAAGGTCATCGGCCAGATGCTCCTCCCGGGAGTCTCCCCTCCGCACGGGCTGCTCCTCCCTGCCTGTACGCCCTGCACAGCCAACGCCGGAAGCCGGTCCGCCCCCGCCGGGAAATCTCACACGTCAAGGTCGAACCATGGCCGTCGGGTATCTCATCGCCATGTCAACCAGGTCCATCCGTGCCCTTGCTGCCGCTGCAGCCATCTTTGAGCTGATCTGATTTCCTTTGCCGCGCCTTGTCTGATACTCTGCTCAGGCTTCCAGGGTAGCGCACGGTGCATTGCCATTTACTAGTAATTGTGCACGTCCAATGCACGTGTTGACTAATACTCATCTCAACAGACAAAAGAAATATAGACTTACAAAGTTCGCTAATTTACTATCATCATTTCAAAAGATTGATGCAAAATATCATCATAATAAAATAAAAAACAGTGCAAAGTGCAGAACAACTGCTAGCACTTTGCTAGGAGTGTCAACAGACCAAATTGTGCAATCCTCACGTGCGGTTTGATTAGTGACAATACAAAATGAATTCTTCTAATATATGTTTCTTTTTTGTGAAATAAAGTTTCGACAACAAGTGTAGAAACTATGAGCTAAGATTTAGATACATTGATACATAGATTTGCACATTTGTCTACATGAACTTTACATTATGAAGAATGAGGAAACTTTTTATGCAATTTAGTTGGAAGGCCAGACTACCAAGCAAGCAAAAGAAACATATATTCAAGTTCAGATCCTTTGAGTGCCTCCAAGCAACCTTTTTAAGATATTAGTGTCCACGTGCAACACACATCTTGATTAATTTGTGTAATTAGCAACGCGACATATACACCATAAGCTTTCGTCGTGTCATGTCATCGTTCCGCGCCCTCTCTTACCTCTGCTTCCGCTTTCTATTTTCACATGCTCTTACTCTTCCTTTATCTCGATCAAATTCACCTCTGATGCAATTCAAAATTTGGATGACACCATTCAAGTTTCACGAATGTACATTGATAAATTCATAATTGTCTAAATCCTCCAACATTACAAATAACACAGTGTGCATGACAAGGTATCCTGATAAAAAATTCAAGAGATACGTTATAACAAACAACAATGATGTTTTAGGTATCCGTGCGCTCTGATCAATAACATTAGATTAACAAAATTTTAGTTCGACATATATACAAAAACAATGTTGTTAAAAACTGTTTGTCATTCTACTCAAACAGAGTATTTACAAATGATGGTAACTCTTTTGCTCAGATCTCTTCTATGCACGTTGAGCAGTACAATAGCGAATGACCAATCTTCGATGCCCTATCCTTGATGATCTAATGGTGAAGCTCAAAAAGTTTACATGTTTCTATATATCAGGAGTGCAGAAAAGATTGGTAGCTAATTGGAAAAAACTTAACAGGTGATTAAGATATCCATAAAACTGCAGATATTTGCCGATCAAGATTAAACACAACAAACACACCATGTAAATGATCAAGTTCATACATGAACAATATAAAAGGAGCTATATCAGTGTGTTTACACTCTGATTTAAAGGTACCAGATCTGCATGGTATTTTTTACGAAAAGGCTGATGGAACGGCTTTTCATTGAGTAAGAAGGAAGGGTACAGAGAGTACCACATGAGTTCGGAAATACAGGGCAACGGGGATTCAGAGAACCTCATGAAAACAAAGGGTTCATTCAGAAGTTCAGTACCTGCAAAGAGACCAATTGTGCTCAGGTTTGTTGTAGTCATGGTATGATATATCAAGTATTCAGTGAGAAAGTGACCGAGGGCGTAGACGAATGACAAGGTAGATACAGAAGCATGTTTTCCAGGCTTAGTGCACACAAAGAAGCACAACGTGCTTCTCATAAGTGTCCAGACCCAAAACGTGTGCCCATGAATATTAGTCACTGCATTTAAAAGAACAATGTTAATCATATTGCCTACATAAGTAATAACGGGAGATAACAAGATATCTGTATGGGGGACTGTTGTAATGGGATTCTAAACACCGCAGCATTACAGAGCCCAACCCAATTGACCATCGATCTAATTTTCTCCTAAACCAGCTTCCCAGAGGCTAAAGCAGTATATATGCATGATTCTACCAGAACCAGGGATAGGTTTAGAAGATCAGTTACCGTGTACGTGTAGAATTCAGAAGAAGCTGAGCTTTTCTTCATTGTTTCAGAAGTTCAGTTGCCGTGAACGTGTAGCTCTAATCAGAACAAACCAAATACATGGGAATCTCAGAGTGAGCTGCTCGCTTCACGTACTTGGGCATCCTACTTCCTACATCGGCGGCCACTAGAGCGACTGCAACGGGGCGAAGATGGCATACAGTGCGACAGCAGGGAGAGGACGACGGACGGGCTGGGCGGCTTCGGCTCCATCCTCCCTAATGGTTCCGGCTGCATGGTGGAGATGGCGCGGTGCTCTATGCTCGGTCTCGGCGCACCCTCTGTCAGCGAGCGGCGATGGGGCGAGGTCAAGGGCTCCACCAGATCGCGAGTACCTCCGCATGTTCTGCCCGCTGACTGGAGCGCGAGGAGTGGAAGGCGGCGGCGTATCTGCCGGATCCCGGAGGGAGCGGAATCTCTGGCGGTGCGCGCGTGGGAGGTTGGAGGGGCAGTTTGCGGAATCAATTGCTGTGATTACGGGAGTGCTTTGCTTAGCGGGAGGATGTTTTTAGACGACTGACGGACAATGTTTTACCACTAATCATGGAGTCAACATGGATCGTTAGATCCTGGTTCGATGGCTGTGATTTATTGGATCTGCCCCCTCTGTGTATTTTTATATTGGTATAGATTATCTTGCATCTTGCAGCTCTAGGCCCACGTGACGTCAATTCCTGTGTCTCGGTCATGGAAGCGCACGTGTGCTCTGCTAACTGTGAGTGTATTCATCTGTAAATGTCGAAATTAATCGAAACTAACAGAATGTGCATGCTTCGCCTCACTGGCAAGTAAGGCCTTCATTTATGTGTTGTTGTTTACAACCACTTCAAAGCATTATTGCAATACGATATTGTGTATAATAAGCTGATATCCGTATGCAGATAATATACAAGAGAAAAAACAACAACTTTCTTTCTTGCTTCGGATAAATGTGAGTGTCTGTATCTTTCAAAAAAAAATGTGAGTGTCTGTGTGTATCATAGTACTTAGACCATAAATTACGGGTTGTTGGGTGAATTGTTCTTCCTCTGGCGTAAATTATTTTTAGGTCTATAGGGAATTCTGGCAGGACAATAATGAGTAGGATTGATACAGTAGTATCAATCCCAATTCATAGACATTAAGTCATACAACACATTATACTAAATTTGACTACTCCAATAATCTCTACAAAGCGTAGTATAATAGAGCAACTTGCTTGAAGAAGTCACGAAAAAATTGCTCGGAGGAGACATGCAAGCGTGTTGATGTATCATATTACTTGATCATAAATTACCTGTTGTTGGATGCATGGTTTGTCCCCACATGCAGCAAATTATTTTTAGGATAATATAACACTGTGGCAGGACATGATTCAGTTAGTAGTATTACACTACTGCAGCTGTAAAATTCAGAGCCACAACACCTGTCGCTAATGGTGTAGTACACAAGAAGTTGAGTAGCTCGACCTCACTGCCTGTCAAGAAGCAAGAACAGCAACCTGATTGCTCCGTCCTAACATTCAGTAGGTAAAAGATGGAAATTGGCATAGAGTTAGGACATGATCACAAATGATTCCAAGTTTCTAATGGCAGCACACGGGATAATACTGTAGAGCAGCACATTACACGCGATCTACAACTTGAGAAGGGGGAGCTAAATGGATGAAAGATTAAAGGGCAATCAATTATTACAGGCATCTCCGCTCCGTGTCTAAGTCGCCCTCTTGTTCGTCTGATTTGAATACAGAGAGATGAGTCCACAGAGAGAGCGGTGACGCAACCTAGGGCAGGCTGGAGTTCAGGCTGAAGCCGACAGAGGAACGAAAAATCATAGGAAGAGAGGATCCATATATAGGGAAGGAAAGAGAAGACCAACCGTGAGCAGCGGAAGCAGGATGGCCCGGACGAGCTCTTGGACGGCTTGCGCGCGCCGCCGGCCTCGCCCACGCGCTCTGGACGGAGGGGTTGTTGGGGGGAGGTTGAGCGTGGGGTACATCAGATGCTCCAGCGTGGGGGACATATTCAGAGAGATAACCTATGGATCTTCCATTGTATTGTCTTGTCCTTGGTGGCGCATGCATTGATTTCAGCTCATACAGAAGCAATTGATAACCGGAAAAATGTTGGCCAAGAAAAAATATCCTCCATGGACTAGACCTTAATAACTTGGTTGTATGCTGTAGCAGGCACTGGTGAACACGTAAAGATATGCGTGACAGCAGATATACTGAGGGTTCAGTGTCACGAACTCGTACTTGTAAACTAAAACAATTCGATCCGGGGCATCTTGAGGTGTTTGATGGTGCTATTGCGGATCCTGGTTGCAATAGGCTCTTCCCAGTCCCTGAACGTGGGCATACAGTAGGTGACATTGAGCACCTGGAGGCGCGGGCAGTGGTCCATGAGGGCGACAAGCATCTCTTCCTGGAAGAAGCCGCTCCAGATCACAATGCGCTCCAGCAGAGGGAGATTCTTGATAATCCACGTGATGAGTTTCCTGTCATCGATGCAGGGCCAGTTTGCGACATCGAGAGTTCTCAGCAGAGGCGCTCTGCATGCAGAACACCGGTTGCTGGTAGATGAGATGAGTTGTGCAACGACATGCATGGGCGATCGGAGTAGGAGTTAGGAGGAGTACACATGCCTGTTGGCGAGGTGAACTAGGACATCTTCGTCGACATGACCAGCGAACGACTCGCACCGTCCGGCGCTGCGATCCAAGGCGGCGCGCGCCATGGCTTTCCATCCACCAGGTGGCTGTTTTTCGTGCCGGTACCGCCGGGCGCCGTCAAATAGATTGATCCTTCGCCATAGCAGGGGCTCCTTTTTGGCGAGCCGGCGCCAGGGCGAGCACACGAGCCCCGCGCCGCGGAGGATGTCGGCCTGCGTGAGCTTGCCGAGGACGATGCATAGGACGTCCCGGGGGAAAGATGCCCAGTCCCTCCACTCGTCAACATGGTCCTCGCGGCGGCGGCGGCGCCGAGACGATGATGTGCAGGTTAGGGTTTTCCTTTTCCTCTTGTTCATGTCCATGCATCTATTTCTCCGTGAATAACGATGATGGGTACGTTATTCCCGTGAATAAAGTATGGAGAACGCGCATGGCTAGCGAAGCTAGCTCGATTACCCTTTTTTTGGGCCTAGTAGTGTCTGGCCCATTGTTTGATGCGTAAAATGAGGTAGCAGCCCAATTTATCTAACGAACCAGGTTTCTTACCTTTTTTTTGGACTTTTCGATATCGTGTACATGTGTTAATTTTGTAGAACAAACGCATAAGATATTGTTGCCAAGACACAAGACAGGTTTTTGTGAAACTTTTCTAGACATTTGTTACACGTTTTTATTCCCTAGTTTTGTTTAGGGTTACATATGTGGTTTCAAATTGTAACAAATTTGATGGTTTTTTCTTGCGAATTCACACGCTAGATGTTGCAAGTGTTATGTGCTTTTTAGAAATGTTGCGAACATTTTTTTACTGTAATCGTTGTGACTTTTGTTGAAATATAAGTGATGATTTTTTGTTGCAATTGAATCTGTGTAAAATAAATGTTCTCAACCACCTTTTTTGTTGGCGCAAACATATATTTTTTATTGTAATTTTGTATATTTTTTGTTGAAATAGTTGGTAATTGTTTTTGCAAATGAATCTGCAGCAACGACAATCCTGCTTACCCACTTTTCCGTTGCTACAAACACATGGTTTTTTGTTATAGTAATAGATTGTGATTTTTGTTGAAATTATTGGCGATTTTTGTTGTGGAGAAGTCTGATGAAAAAAATTGTGTTTAACCATTTTTTGAAACATTACTTTTTTCTGAAATATTGCGGCAATTTGTTGAAATACTATCTATTTTGTGTACACGGGACGAGAAAATTCGTTGTCATACTCATGATTATATTGCAATGCTGAGAGAAAATCACCATGGTGGCATTTTTGTGTAAATATCGTGAAGGTCAGGGCAACTCGATATACCCCTTCATTTAAATGAATCTGCTGTGTAGTGCGGCCGGGTTGAGTTCCAAAAAATTGAGGGACTAAAATGCAAAAACATTTCATCACCACCACCACCACATCACAACCAATTCATCACCACCACCATAATTTGAATTAAGAACTAGAACCATTACAACAATTTGAATATTGCTCAGAAAATTACGAATGAAGCCATACTAGGAACTACCCTTGAGATTGCCAAAATTTCGGATACTCCCTATGTCATAATTTTAGCAAGTCATGCCAAAATTCACGAAAAAGATAGGCATGAGCTTTGCTAAAATTATGACATATGTGCAGGTTAGGGTTTTGCGTTTCCTCATGTTCCTGTCCGTGCATCTATTTATTTCTCCGTGAATAACGATGAGGGGTACGTTATTCCCGTGAATAACAATATGGAGAACGCTTACTGCCGCCGTATCGCGGCCTCGCCTAGGTCGTCTCCCCGCGCGCGCACGCATGGCTACCGAAGCTAGCTCGATTACCTTTTTTTTCGGCCCAGTAGTGTCTGGCCCATTTTTTGATGCGTAACATAAGGCAGCAGCCCAGTCTAGCTAACGAACCTGGTTTCTTAACTATTTTTTGGATTTTTCGATATCGTGTACATGTGTTGATTTTGTAAAACAAACGCATAAGATATTGTTGCTAAGACACAAGACATGTTTCTTGAAACTTTTCTAGACATTAGTTACACGTTTGTATTCCCTAGTTTTGTTTATTGTTACAAATGTGGTTTCAAATTGTAACAAATTTGATGATTTTTTCTTGCGATTTCACACGCCAGATGTTGCAACGTTTCTGGACGTCGGCTACAATTTTTTTTTTCTCAGATTCATCAATGGCGTGTTAGAGCATCTCTAACGGCTGACCTATATTCATGTGTGCCCTATAAAACCTAACTTTTAGGTCACGAAACGGCAAAAAACGCCCTCCAGCGGCAGCCCTATTATACTCTGTGCCCTAAAAAAATATAGGGCAGAGCCCATTTTGACTCAAATATACATCACCAGAGGGACTGCTCTATATCCCACCGCCCCCGCGCGTGCAGCCCAATTGCTGTTCTGAACAGTCCAACTGCTGCCGCGCCGCTTCCCCAACCGCGATCGTCCCGTCGTCGCTGCCAAATCCACCGCCGCCTCGCCGTCTCCGGCCAGATCCACCGTCGCCCTGCCATCTCCGGCTAGATCCACCCCCCCCCCCCCCCCCCCCCCGCCTTTCCCCGCCACCGATTCGCCGTCCCTGCCACCGAATCGCCGCGCCGCCCTCCATGAGCGGGTTCGTTGGCGTCCGTCTCCGCCCGTCTGGCCGCTGGGCCGCGGAGATCACCGTGGATGGCCACCGGTGGTGGATGGGGACGCTTAACACGTCGGAGCTAGCCGCGCACGCGTATGACGAGCCGACCTAGAGGTTCGGCCGGCCGTGGTCGGAGCTGAACTTCCCCGACGTGCAGTCCCGCGAGGAGGCCGAGTTCCTCTCGTCGCCGCTGGAGATCGTCGACTTCGATGCGGCGGCAGAACCGCCGCCAGAGGATGGCTCGCCGTGCCGCCGACATCGAGGAGTGGTGCATGGACGCGCTGTGCCGCGACCGCCCCGATCTGGTGCAGGCGGAGTTGGACTTCTACGCCTCGAGGAAGAAGAAGAAGCAGACCAGCTCCGACGCTGGACCCTCCACTGCCGCGCCGCCGTGCGAGAAGACCGGCAATTCGTCTTCGGACCTCTCGAGCTTCTGGGACAATAGCTCAGACGAGGACTTCGATTTCGGACCTCTGGAGTAGTTTTAGGTTAATTTCAAGTTGTTCTATGTTTAATCATCAAAGTTTAGCTTAATTTCGTGTTGTTTTAGGTTTAATTTTGTGTTGTTCCATGTAAAATACTATCGAACTCTTTAAATTTCAATCAAATTTCGTTTCCTATGGCTAGTTCGTGCCCCATAATTGATCAGCCGCTGGAGCGTGTCGTGCCCTATTATAGGTCAGCCGGTAAAGCGACGGTCGTTTTCGTGCCCTAAAAGTGAAAAACTGGTGCCCTATATTGGAAAAACGGTGCCCTATTATAGGTCAGCCGTTAGAGATGCTCTTATGTGCTTTTTCAAGATGTTACAAACTTTTTTTTATTGTAATCGTTTGTGACTTTTGTTGAAATAAATGATGATTTTAGTTGAAAATGAATCTATATAAAAATTGTTCTCAACCAATTTTTTGTTGGCGCAAACATATATTTTTTTATTGTATTTGTTTATGATTTTTTTAAAATAGTTGGCAATTTTTGTTGCAAGTGAATCTGCAGCAACGACATTCTTGCTTACCCACTTTTTCTTTGCTACAAACACATGATTTTTTGTTATAGTAGAAGATTGTGATTTTTTTTGAAATTATTGGTGATTTTTGTTGCGAAAAAGTCTGATGAAAATTTTTGTCGTTTAACCATATTTTTTGTACCATTACTTGTTTCTGAAATATTACGGCAATTTGTTGCAATACTATCTATTTTGTGTACACAGGACGAGCAATTTCGTTGTCATACTCATGAATATATTGCAATGCTTAGGGAAAATCACCACGGTGCCATTTTAGGTTTTAATATCGTGAAGGTAGGGGGCAACTCGATATACCCATTCGTTTAAGTGAATCTACTGTGTAGTGCCGGTTGAGTTCCAAAAAATTGAGGGACTAAAATGCAAAAACATGCTTAACTGATTCTCGGCGTACAATGATGATTTGACGGCTCTAGAGGGGACGCCAAGTATTTTACAAAAATTTCAGCCAATATATCTATTTCTCCAATTCTGATGACCCTGTTGCATAGAATGGTTAAGGTAGGCCAGGATCCATAATAGTTCGTTACGGTTGCTCCGCATCTGCAATGCAAGCGTGAATCTCTATCCGTAAAGGCAAGGAACAGACTGTAGGTGTAGCAGTAATCTATGGGTCGGAATCAGACATGGTGAAGCCAGTAGTTTAACCTCCTTGTTTCCTACGATTACTTTGCACCGGCGGCACGTAGGGGTGTGTCCACAAAGCCTTGGCACCCCACCAACCGGAGACAATCGCAACGAACCGCCGCGCGTACTACGCACAGCGGGAATCTTCACCGTCGGGCTGTCAGTTCTGGCGGATGTGGCGAGGAGAGGCTCACTCGTCCATTGGAGGATGTCGAGGACGGGCTCACCGATGCAGCGGCGGTCCTCACCTTCACCGCCACGTGCAATCGGGTTCATCGTCTCGGAGCACTTCGGTGACCGACGCGAAGCCGGAGCAAGGCCCAAGGCACGACACAGTTGCCTCCAAGGAGGTCGCTGGCGTCGGCTCGTGCAGGACAGAGACGGGAAGAGAATGGGCAGCGGCGATGGGGAGCAAGATGGCAGCAGCGATTGGAGAGCTCTCCATTGTTCATTCGTAAAACAGATCCTCGTAAATTTCCAGGTCTTTCATGGCCCACCACGATCGCACGAACTGAATAGATAACCCACCAAATCGACTTAGGAATGAACCCACACGTGTCGCACGGAAAATTCATCAGATGACCAAAAAATTCTGAGAAGAAGTGAAACTCACGCCCTTTCGGAAAGGTAATATGGGGTGGTTTATATGATGTCCGGCCGCCAAGTATTTTACAAACTTTTGAGACAATCTATTTCTCCAATTCCAGTGACCCTGTTGCATGCGTAGAATGGTTAAGGTAGGCCAGGATCCACGATAACTCATAATGGTTGCTCCGCCTCTGCTGCCATTTGTGAATCTCTACTAGTTGAATTTCAGCGTGGCGACACGCCACGCCCTTAGTGAAAATTATGTTATCGGTATGTTTTCTTATTTTAGCTGTAGAATACATTTTGTAAGTAACAGCGGTGATTTTTATCACTATAATAGGTTAAGCTTTGCAGCAGATTTAATTTACATGGATGGAAATAGAATGTATAGTTTTTCTTAATAACGGCATAAAATACTGCACTAAAATACTGTACTTAATGTAGACTATGGAGTTGGAAGAAGCTGATATTATATATATAATTACATTAGCTGGCACCACGACCACGTATACATACAGTGAGCTGGCTCGACGTAATTCATCTAAAGAACACTGATATATCAGTCAAAATCAAAATCTTGATACTGGCCCGATTGATGTTGTGGCTAGATCAATGTAGTGGCTAGATCGACATCATAAAAGATCAGAAGACGTCTCCATCTCGTTATTCTCTATACCTGCAATTCAGCAAATTAGAGGTGTCATGAAAATGTGTCACGTCCACATATGGTGTAGTAATAAGAATGAATGGTTTACCACGAAAATGCCAAGTCAAGAAACAATATAAGAATCAGCTCATATGCTTGAAAATCATTAAAATTTTAGAAACACCGAAGAACATGTTTCAAGCATCAGGAATTTAATTTTCATAAACCTGACATTAGTACATTATTCAGATAGATAAACAGGTCAATAAACCTGGAAGAAGACATCAGGCAAAAAAAACTTGGACCTGTAAGAGTAAATTGAGTTCATGAAGCTAAGACACAGTACACAAAAGTTTTTTCTTTTGTTTTTATTTACCCTTTGTAAATCAAGAATCAAGTTAGAATGGCACGAATTTGTCCAGTTGGACAGGACCAAATCATTTCATCTTTAACATGGTAGCCTACAGTGTCCTTGTTGGCACTTCGGGCAACATTAGTACTGTCAGTTGCCAACAACTCGTCAAAGAAAGTACATAATCCGATTAATACTACATAAATCTATGATGAGAAAACTACTTGTCTGACATCGACCAACATACTCACCAGTGAAGAATAACCCAGATCAATAATATGGTACTCCATAAGGCTTTCGTTAATTGGCCATACTCAAACTGCCTTGTGCAATATGCACCCAGTTCAGCTTCCAACGCATGCTTCCTTTGGTTCCATTTTGTAAAGGCATTGTTTGTCTACAAACACATTCACTGCTCAGGTTTCCGCAACATGTTGCATCAGGTTACAATGGTGTGGACGTCTTTGAACTTCATCTGTGAATAAAATTAGAACTCTTAACTACCGGAGCTGAAATCAACAGTTGTCACAGGACTGATATAAAAAAAATCAAAAAATAGCCAACGCAAGAGTAAACCAATACAAAGCTAGCATTCTTGCAGGAAGGTGATGTCGCGTGACCCATGAACTGGCTGGTTGAAAACAAAATGAACTTTAACCACATAAAATGAACCTCAAGCACTCGTTAGTCATACATTCCAAAATTGATTGCACTATCGACTCCAGATATCTAATGACCTGAATGATTAGCCGAAACCTTTCCCTGATTGTTGGTTCGCATTCCCTCGCACATTCCTACACAAATGGAAGGCAACATCGACAGAAACAGCAAAGCGAAGCATCACTTACAGTTTAATATGTATTGAACTTCTAAATTTTGAGAAAATGGTGTTGAGACAATTACTGATATAGCACAATAGTGAACTTTAAAACCCAGCTGGTCAGTACAAAGGTATTGCACAAATACATCTACATGCTGTTGCATCTATGTCACCAATATGACACTGAATCTAGCAGCGAGGGAAAACAACACTGTTATACAGCAGCAAAGGTATATGCAGACTATTTGCAAGCAAACCTCCTTTAAAGATACATACCGATCAGCGCTCTGCAGAAACAAACCAGCGGAACTTGGAGGTCCCTATTGACAGCTCAACACCTAGAAGAATGCATTTGGAGAACATTTATTTGCCCTTCAATAAATCCAGAGTGACAGCCAAACCAATATATTGTTTTCAGCGAAGACCAAGCTCTGAAATTATCAATCAAACGGAAGTCATCAGAAACAAATTGTGGAGAAGTCGTCCTAGATTCGGACAAAAGAGCGACGAATTGCAGCAAATGAGAAAATAATAAGTGTTACCGACCAATGTTGGCAATATATAAAGTGCAACATTTATTAATTTCAATTGCATAAATGAGGTGTTTTGTTCGGCTTCCTAATTTTCAGTTATTATTGACAGAAGAATCTCGAGTTCAGAAGATAACAAAGCTCCATCGGTATCACTATTTTTGCGAAAATGCATCTATAACAATGACCTACCTGTTTTATCAAGCTTTGTGCATAACACATAAATACTTACCATCTGTTTCATGTTCACAATTCATGCATTGAAGCTGGTTCTTTGTTCAGATCAGTCTGCACCTGTACACACATTATAATGATAGCATACATGAGTCCAGCTTTGAGTAAAGTGGAAAAGATGCAGAAATTGTAAGGATTTGAATAAAAAGAAAAAATGTAACAGCGAGGGAAAACAACACTGTTATACAGCAGCAAAGGTATATGCAGACTATTTGCAAGCAAACCTCCTTTAAAGATACATACCGATCAGCGCTCTGCAGAAACAAACCAGCGGAACTTGGAGGTCCCTATTGACAGCTCAACACCTAGAAGAATGCATTTGGAGAACATTTATTTGCCCTTCAATAAATCCAGAGTGACAGCCAAACCAATATATTGTTTTCAGCGAAGACCAAGCTCTGAAATTATCAATCAAACGGAAGTCATCAGAAACAAATTGTGGAAAAGTCGTCCTAGATTCGGACAAAAGAGCGACGAATTGCAGCAAATGAGAAAATAATAAGTGTTACCGACCAATGTTGGCAATATATAAAGTGCAACATTTATTAATTTCAATTGGATAAATGAGGTGTTTTGTTCGGCTTCCTAATTTTCAGTTATTATTGACAAAAGAATCTCGAGTTCAGAAGATAACAAAGCTCCATCGGTATCACTATGTTTGCGAAAATGCATCTATAACAATGAACTACCTGTTTTATCAAGCTTTGTGCATAACACATAAATACTTACCATCTGTTTCATGTTCACAATTCATGCATTGAAGCTGGTTCTTTGTTCAGATCAGTCTGCACCTGTACACACATTATAATGATAGCATACATGAGTCCAGCTTTGAGCAAAGTGGAAAAGATGCAGAAATTGTAAGGATTTGAATAAAAAGAAAAAATGTAAATAAGGAAGTTGATCTGGTAGGAAGAAACTGGCATGCTCTTTATTTAGATGGAAAGAGATACAATACAAATACTATTTGACTTCTATAAAGCTTGAAATAATCCTAAGCGATTCATGAGAATAAATTTATTGAGATGTGATAGTGCAACATCTTCACTGAAAAAAACACAATCTAGTTCAGGAACAACATGTGCAGTGTTTTAAAAATGTGTGCTTAACCGCCACAGAAATTCTCTGGAAAGACACAGCCATGAGTTAGCCGTAATCTAAGGCAACAAAGCTGCATTGGAACATATCGTCAAGTACCTACCAGTCCATCTAACCAGCAATGTCAGGGTCAGCCCTAGACGGGCTCATTACACTGGCATAAGAATAATCCTTAGAGGTTGCACAACCTTTACATAGATGTACTACAGAGATCATGAGAGAGCAGAAACTAAGATAATTTCGTGAAAACAATAGATTCATAGCCTCCTTGGCGTTGCTACAATCACAACTACGCTTGTGTGATATTTTCTCTATAGCATTCCCTCGAGCACATAAAGACAATGACGAAGAACAATGTAACAGATTTTATTCAGCTATTTCATCAAGCATGTCAAGGGCACAACCAGCCACCAAGAACCACTCATGGCCAAAGTGGGGGCATTGTGGTTGAGTTGAAATGAACTTGTTTCTTTGGAAAATAAAAAGCAATCAGTAGGCATAATGAGTATTAAGCTAGGATCGACCTTGCGCTGCAGAATCAAAATCATGGATGGATCAGATTTTGGATTTGGGTAAGGTGGACGACCAATCAAAAGCAAGCTAATGGTACCTTACCAAGATAAGATGGGACGACCCGAGCCCCCGAGCCGGTCCAGTAGAAGGCAGGAGGACGGTGAGCGCTGCTAGCGGAGAAGTCCAGCCCGCGGCGTGCTCCCGCGGAAGCAAGACCGGTGGCGGCGCAGGCGAGGGCAGCATGGTTTCTCCGAGGCGCAGCGCTCTGCGAGACGAACGGGTCGCCGCCGGCGGGAGCAGGAGGGCGTGCCGGCGAGGCGCCGGGAAGAGGCCGGAATGGCCGCACGATCCGGATGCCATGGGGACGTGGACTCCTTGTGGCTTTTGAGATAGGGTGGGCATCCGACGGTGGAAAGTACGGCAGAGCACAGCTGAGCAGGAAGCTCCGGCGGGCCAGGCGAGCGGGGCGTGGAGGCTCCCCGTCGCGCTTGCCGGGCGAGATGGCTCGAGCGCGTCGAGCGGGGCGTGGAGGAGGAGCGACGGGATGAGAGGAGGAGGGCTGAGGTCGGGGCTGGGTGGTGGCGCGGTGGAGGAAGGCAGCCGACGGCGAGGGGCCGGAGCGTGGCCGCCGCCGCCGCTGAGAGAGAGAGAGAGAGAGAGGGGATGAGTGGAGCGTGAGGATAAGGGTCCTAGGGTTAGGGGCTGGGCTAGCAGCAGACGGGGAATGAAGACGGTGGACCTGTTGTGGGACAACGGCGGCCCGAGTCGGAGATGAGTCCGGCGAGGGCGGCTTGAAGGCGAGGGCGAGCACGACGGAGCCGCGCGGACGGCCGAAACCCTAGCCTGGGTCGCGCGCGGCCGCGCCAGGAGGGGAAAATCAAATCGAAATGGAGGAGAAGGTGGAGCGGCGACCGCCGCGTGGACCGCGCGACATCATGGCGGCGGAGTTGGCCGGAGCACGCCGGAATGAGTCGGCGACGGTGAGGCGGCAGAGGTCGCCGCGGGAGCGAGAGCGAGGGGAGAGAGAGGAGAGTTTGGGGGATGTTGTCGTGAAATTTGCATAAAAGTCCAGGTTTTTAGGAATTTTCGAATTGGTCCCTCGACTCGCGTTCTTGTGGACCGCGGGTTTGATTTCTGGTTTTGGGAGGGGCTTTTTTGCAAAACCGTCACGGATGTGTTCTGTGGGCCGTCCGATCGCCGGGCGACGGCCCGGATCGAGCACTGTAGAACACTGTTCATTTCTACAGTGCTTACTGTAGCTTCTACAGTAGGAGGGGCGCTCTGAGGGCGAGAAACTGCACAGCTTTTATATACTCGAAATGGTCAAACATGTTTGCATTTCAACGTCAATATTTAAGTGAAATCAGGAAAATCCATTTGAATTTGATTCTACATTTGCGGAAAGTTCGTTCGTATGGTGTCGAAATATTGGCCAAAATGGAATGTTGTAATATTTTTATTATTTGCTATGAGCATTTTTTTTTTTTTTTGAGCATTTGCGTTATATTTTTGTGGACCATCGGAATATTAAGCAATTGGAAATGTCTGAAAATGTTGGTATGTTGACTTAAATAGATCACATTTATTTTTTTGTGAGCATGTTAGTACATCTAAAATTGAAATGGTTGGAAAATGTTTCTATTTTTTTATCACTGGTTAGTTGAAGTCCATATGTGGGAAACGCACATTTATTCAATTGAATTTGATATAATTGGAGGGAGTGCATATTACTTTCAAATATTTACCAAATTGAAATGTTTAATTTGAGATTACAGCTAGAGGAAGTGCATTATGTTTGTAAATGTCGACATTTGTAAATTGTGTAGATTTGGGAATTGTTAGTATGCAAAGAGAGTTCATGTTTGCAAATTGTCTAGATTTTGAGAAGTAGGCAGATTAGAAAGTTATTTAGATTTTTTTTTTCACGTTAATAAAATGGTTAGATTTGAAAGGTAGCTGGAATTTTGAAATATTCAAAATTGGAAACGTCTGTTTTCGCAAGCTGTTTAGATTGTAAAATTGTTGGAATTGAAAAAGTGTATATGTTGAGAACTCGTTTAAATTAGCTGAAATTGTGAAATGGGGGAGATATTAATGTTTGAATTATCTGTACGTTTAGTAAATGCTCAGATTTTGTATGCGCGACGACACGCCGCGCCCTTGGTGACATTTTGGTTCTGTCTTGTTTCAAAACAATATGCTTTGCAAGTAAGCGTGGGCTTTGTGATTTTTATAGTGTAATTAACTACATAGTCGATGTTATTTGTCGTAGAATGTAAATGAAATAACTTTTTGAGTAGTAAGGCATCAGTGATGCAAAATATCATGTCTGACAGGAAGTATGGCGTTTTAATAAGCCGTTGTAGGCTTCTCTGAAGCTGAAGTTAAATTACCATATACAGAAAATAAAGTCCACCGCATGAGGTAGCAGCACTATAGATTACTTGTAGGTAAGCTTGTGCTTACAACAGTGGTACCATAGATTACTTATGGCAAAGCGCCCACTTACAACAGAAATAATAAGTAGCTAATATAAACATGGCAAATGTACCTGAATAGGCCGAGAGTGCTAGACTAATCTAAGTAGATCAATACTGACATACATATGTAGACATGCGTCTACAGAGCCAACTGGAACACCATGCTACTCAGATATGTTGGAATTTTCATTAATATATAAAGCGACAACAGTCAAATTAAAATGAAAGCATATCAGACATATACTGGCTCGAGCTAAGCAAGCTTTCAAACAATAGCAATAGAGCACATCATGCATTCAGAGCTTCCAGTAACTTACTATTAATTGGTCTAAATAACAAAAGAATCATCAAATATAACTCTGGCACATATAGATACATTTAGTATGGGACATTTTGCATCTGGCATCTGAAGAAAGCTGCAATGACTATATAAGTTCCAATGGTGTCATTGTTATTCTCAGCGTTGCATGTATAGTATCAACAGCAGTACATCAAACAGAACACTTGTAATTGGAAATATGTCTACCAACACCAGAACGTTGATCATCAGTTATAGGGTGTGTTTTGACTGAAGCATATGGACTTAGCATGTAATCAATGACTGGCACTTCTAGACCGCTATAGGGCATCCATCCTGTTGGAACATCTGGAATGTAAGAAAGGATATGGTGCTAAGAGAACATGGTCTACAATAAAGCAGATGGTTGACCAAATGTTTACCTTATGTTGTCCTACATTAGAAAACTTATTTAAGTTTGCTCTTCTGTGTCAAATAAATGGCTTGCATGTAGCATCACTGACCAACATTGCTCCTACTCAGCACGGTTATGCTCTGCTCCCTGCGGACTTAAACTGAGATATACTTTGGAAATCATAACACGAACAATATATCTCAATAAGGAAAGCTTATGTCAAAACTGAATAAGAGACACAACAAATACTCAAGACACGTACAATGTTTTGCATCAGGGCATATCAAGATTATGCAGACCTCCGACTCGCCCATTTGGTTGTCGTCCTAGCCGTCACTGCATGCTACACAGAGAGAGAAGGAAATGAGAGAAGACACATGCCTAAAGATGACGAAGCAGCAGCAAGAGAGCCCACAGGAGGAAGCAACGACAAATGGATCAACATGTGAGTTAGTGGCTTACCTATTTGATTGCTGATGGCATCATTTCTGTCTCCACGTTCATAGGAAAAAGACAACAAAACTGTTTAATATATAGCTGCAATTACTTATTAATTTGCTTGAGGCATCGATCACTACCTTGTCCAGTGGCCTGAACAAAGCAAAACAGCATTGCAGCTTCGAAGAATCATACTTGGAAACACTTGATACATCAAACAATGAAGTTGCACATATATATGAAGTGTTTGTCTGTTTGAAAAAATTATTTTCCCATTAAATGTAACTAATCAAATGGTTTAGATGTATTGATCGCTTGATCCTTGAAGTAAAACAGTGTAGCGGATGAGGGTTTTTTTTTCATCGCCCCATAAGCTTGAAATTGTGAGAATCTAAGAAAGCATTTTAATTCGTCAATAGCTTGTTATCAATCTTCGTAAAATCAACTATTTATGTTTAGCAATCTAATAGCCTTTCGGTTCATTGCGTACGAATAACAATAAGGAAGAAAAATCAGTACATAATAAACTCAGTTATCTAAACAACGATCAGTTAAAACATCAACACATACCCACAGCAAGACCCGGTGTTCAAACATCCTGACATGTGTTTTTAGCTGGACCTTTATGACATTTCTTTCGTATTCAGAAGACATAAGCTAATACTTGGTTCATAACAAAATCAAAAGTCCAGTAAAATACTCTTTTGATAGCATCCTATAATTGTTCAGTACTTCGAAAATTATTGAACGGGATTGAAAAAAACAGAGGAATGTGAAGGTATGTTCTTCGAAAAGGATGGCCAGAGACTAATTGAAAACAAACTCAATATGTTTTTTAGCTAAAGATGCTGAAATGAGTGCCCTTGATATCAGACTACAGAAGAACTCACATACTCTCCATCCCGTTACTACCAAAACTCACCTAGTATGTAGATACCAGTATTGGGTTTCTTATAATTTTTCTCAATACTGACTTACAGAATACGAACTACTTGCTGAGCCACTGACTCGATAGGTTTAAAAATACTGCACGCCTAAGCTAGAGTTCTCATCACTTCCTCATGCACATTGTCATAGTATATAATTAGCCTAAGCAAACCAGTCAGCCTATAATTCATGAACCATCTAAATTTGCCGCGATGCTTTTACCAAATAATGTGTTGTGCCTCAGTACAATGACTAATGTATTCACCGAGAAAAGAAGCATTTTTAGGCTACCGAGGGCGGCCGTGGAAGCCGGCCAACAGATGAGGACCTGCCGGAGATGGGGATGGAGGAGGAAGACTGGCTGGAGCTGGAGGAAGCCACGCGGCTGGATTTTGTATGAGGTCAGCACTATCGAACAAACACAGAACTAACCAACAGAGAGAGGCCAGCACAATCTACATGAAGAGACCAATTGCACACTGAGATTCATAGCTATTAAGTTAAAAAGAGCTATAATTTCAGAGTAATCACATCACCTTCGCAATCATTGCCTCTACTTTTCCTTCCCTAGGTTCAAGGCACTGTAGTTTACATTCAGTCTCGGACTTTCGTCTTGAGACGCTCTTCCATTTTTGTCACTGAAAATTGCAGAAGCAACGATGTTATGGAAATTTTATAAGTGGCAACCATTACAAAAGTTTTTGTGAGTGAAAATTGCACAATCAACAATGTCATGGAAATTGATAACCAACTATCACATGTGAATTTAGAGACCAGAAATATTGATCTCTCTTGCCTCTGTTGGTCAGCCATTTTACTCACATGGTAGGGTAACCAACTTTGCAAAGGAGAATCAATATAAATGAATAAAACATTTGCTGCAAGCATAATAGAACAATTGATACAAAGGTTTAGTAAATGATACCACAAAAATCTTTCTTACTGCCACTATCTTGTCAATTTCACTGAACCAATCAAATTTGACAATGTTATTCGAATGTAATACATGGACCATTTCTAAGTAAAAAAGATGAAACTGCATATCGAAAAATGAAAATTCATTATCTTTCCACGGGAAAAGGACCTTAAAATAGATATTGTGATTGTGTCCCAAGGTGGTCTGCAAATCATTTATAAATTAAACTTCTATTGTGTTAAAAAAGAGAGGTAACCTGTGTGCTGTAGCCTGTAGTACGAACAGCAGAAAATGAGATCGCATATACGTATATCTTACAAACTGTAACATTTAAGTATACATCAGAATATAAGGGGATGGGTTTCGCGTCACCTTTCTAAATACATTCATGCAAACTCATAACTTGTAACACATGCGTGCTTAAAAAGAATACACTTCAATCTTCCTATTAGTTTCCCCCAAAATTGCAATTGGAAATTATGCTTTCTAGGTTCAGGATGACGACCACTGGATCACAATTCACATGCAGAAAACTCGAAAATCGTTTGACAACCACACCATGGAAACGCAGCTGACATATTCGTCGATTTGGCCAGAGTACGTGTCTCAACAAATTACAAAAAAAAATGCGTGTCTCACGACCGGCGATTTTTTTACCTTGGTGTGTCGTTTCCATCAGGCTGCACGATGATGAATTGGTGATGTCTTTGAGCAGTAGAGGCTGGCCAAGGCTGCCGACACTGAGGCCGGCGGGGGAGAGGCAAAGGGAGAGGAAGGGCTGAGCTGAGCCAGCTGTTCCTACCGGCAACGGCGCCGTCGTATCCGTTCTCCGCGGTGAACGCCATCCTCCTGATGCTGGAGGCCGAGGACACTTTCCTTCGGGAATCCAATGAAAGTTTTGAGATGAACCAATCTGTGTGCGCCTAGACAGTACTCAGAGAGGAACCACGGGACGGAATAACCGGGAGGGGAGGGGGGTTCGGACCTGGCGATGCGGGTGTAGAAGAGCTGCTTGGAGAGCTCCTGGCACTTGTCGACGGTGGGCGGCTGCACGACGTACTGCTTGTTCCTCTCCATGAGGGTCTTGTGGTAGGCGCAGCCGTGCTTGGCCACGAACCGCGTCGCCTCGCAGGGCTTGCCCTGCAGCTGCGCCAGCTTCGACCCCAGCGCCGCCATGAATCTGCTGCGGTGAGGTGAGGTCGCGGGAAGGGAGCTCCGCGGATTCGGGATCGGGGGATGGGGGATTTACCTGTGGAAATCGGAGGGGAGGAGGAGATCGGAGAGGGCGGCGGCGCGAGTTCGGGGTTGTGCTTTTTCTCTGGGAAGGCTGCAGGAGGCCGAGGATAGGCTCCTCTAGGAGCCGTGCGCCCCTCCTCCCCCGCCGGCCTCGGCGCAGTCCATCTCCAGCCGCCGCGTGAAAAGGGCAGAGGCTCTCCGACCGGCGGCCGTCGACGGAGCTGATCCGGGGAGGGGGCCGCGGCGGCGAGACGTGTCCCTCGATCCGCGAACTGCTGTGCCGCAGGCGGAGGGGAGAGGATTCTGTGGGGAGCAAGAGAGAAAGGGCGGCGACAGCGAAAGAGAGCAGCGGGCGGCGACGACGGCGAGCACGATTGCCGCAGCGACGCGGCGTCCCGGCACGCGAAAGACGGCGAGGATGGAGGGGCGGCGACGGTGGAGCGCGACGTGCGCGTGGATGTGGACGGGGAGGAGCAGAACGGCGGGGCGGAGCGACGGCGTCGGCGGCGGCCGGAGCGCCGCGCGGGAGGAGAGAGAGGAGAGAGGGCGGTCTGTGGCATTTTTACAAAAAGAACCCGAAGTTTCGCGTAATTGCAAAAAGGTCCCTCGCGGTGAATTTTCTGTGAAGGACATGGAATTTTCGCCCCCCCCGTGTGCTTCTGCGCAAAAATCGGCGGCCCGCTGTGAGGATGACATGCGGGACCCACCGAGCACTGTAGCACTGTAGTTATCTACAGTAACTCGGGGCGCTCTCAGCGCGCGATTTTGCCCAGCTATTATACAATCGATGATGATTAGTAATTCGTAAAGGCAAGAAACACATAGTGTCATTGTAGCAGTAATCGATCGATCGGAATCAAACCTGGTGAAGCCAGTAGTTTAACCTCCTTGTTTCCTACGATTACTTTGCACCGGCGGCATGTAGATGTGTGTCCACAAGCCTTGGCGCCCCCACCCACTGGAGACAATCGCAACGAACCGCCGTGCATACCGACAACGCTGTGCGCGGCGGGGAATCTTCAGCGGTGTCCAGGTTTCTACACATTTTCGTCGATATTAGGCTTCTACAGCTTTGGTTTCTACACATTTTCAGGCCATGTCTCTTTTACGGATTTAAAGCTCCCGATGTAGAAAATTGTCGACGAAATTTCAAATTAAAACCATATATTGTAACTCTGGTTATCTTTCTTTTTGTGGTTAATTCTTCATCGACACATAATATATCAGACATCCCACATGTTATGTTATCTAATACTAGCTCCGTCTTGAAATATAATACATCTTGGTATAGGCTAATTTAGCCTACCGAAATGTCATGTATTTTAGGACAGAGTAAGTAGTAAATAAATAACAATCCACTTTCATATATGTGCAGAAGATGAAACTGCGGCTGCAGGTCCCCGGCAATGGGCTGTGCAGTCGTCCAGCGTCCTGTAGCACTTCTCCATGGGGAAGCAAGTGAAGCACGAGCTGCCACCTCCACCGATATATTTACCGATTTCGATGTGATCTACGCCTATGACTCTACCTACAAAATTGTTATTAACACAAAACTAACATTAATGTCTTCGTCCCAAGTTGAAGGCCATTATATACTTATAATTAAGAGGTGAATAAAAAAACATACGGAAGAAAATGATGTTTTCTAGCCAACTTACATTGTGAATGAATAGCAAAGCATAGGAGAAGGAGCAATAATGCTTGGATCCGCTTCATGCAGTTCTCCATGTGAATGGTAAGGATTGCACTACTTGCTGGCAGGTTTGTTCCTGAATCGGGTCGAGACCACGCAATGCTAGCATATATACATATATATATATATATATATATATATATATATATATATATATATATATAGAGAGAGAGAGAGGGGGATTAATAAACGGATATATAGGGAAATTAATTGGTACAGACTAATTTAGAAGGAATTTAGATGGATACATATATATCCTAGGGGATAATTTGTCATTAATTTGTCATTAATTGGGGCTAATAATATAGGATTATATGGGTTAATTTTTCATTAAATGGGGGAATGAATTGATGATTGTTGTAATTTCCTTCCAATGTTACCTGGTTCTGCGGGTGACTGGTAGGCGGCATGCCTACCGTTGACGCGCGGGAAAAAAAAAATAGTTCCGTTGCGAATAAAAGGGCAAGGGCTGACCCGTTAACTGTTTTATAGGTGGCTCATGTTATATTTTAGATGCTACGCAGAAATATTGGAACAGCACAATTTTAGGTAGCCCAATAAAGCTATTTTTTAAAGATAATACATTTTTTATATTTTTAGAAATAATACACATTTTTGGGAAGTTGCAAAAATAATACACCTTCGATGTGGGCCAAGTCGGTAGGTACTTGTCAGCTTCGGCGAAGCCGACCAGTGTGCCTGCACGAGGTCCATGCATAGTAGTCGGCTTCGCGGAAGCTGATAGGTAAAGTCGACAAGTGCCATTCGGCTTGGCCCACACCAAGGGTGTTTTATTTCGCAACTTTCTAAAAATATATATTATTTTTGAAAGTTATTAACAATTGTATTATTTAGATAAAGAAAGCCCCAGTAAGATGGTTGTCTTGCGTTTCTAAAGGCAAGTAGAAAGACTTTGGTTAGACTTATTTTACTTTTTTACTTTGGCCTATAAGTCACAAAAATATCTAAATAGGTTCTTTTGGCTTTTGGTTTTTAACTTTTAACTTATATCGTAACATGATGGTATAACCGTATAAGCCAAAAATAGATACTTTTGTGGGTTATAAGCTAAAAGACAAAAGTCAAATTTAAGCCCAACAAAACATGGACTCAACCCAGCCCGCTCATTCGGAGCGACTATGATTCAAAGCCCATGTTTAGTTGGACGTCCCATAAAGCTTAGAGATGCTACGAGCGGAGCAGTGAACCCTCACCAAAATAAAACGCCGAATTTGAGACTCCGCTTCCGATCTACTTACTCCGTTCCAAATTAATTGACTTTCATATATCTACACGTCTAGGTACATCCAAAAAATGCATATTATTTTTGAAAGTTATTAACAACTGTATTATTTAAATAAAGAAAGCCCCATTAAGATGGTTGTCTTGTGTTTCTAAAGGCAAGACGCGGCAAAGCAGAGCTGTGAGCAGAAAGACTTTGGTTAGGCTTATTTTATCTTTTTGACTTTGGCTTATAAGTCACAAAAACACCTAAATATATGCTTTTGGATTTTGGTTTTAAACTTTTAACTTATATTGTTACATGATGGTATAAGCCATAAGCCAAAAGTAGATACTTTTGTGGGGATATATAAGACAAAAGACAAAAGTTAAATTTAAGCGCAAACACACAGGACCTCAGCTCGTTCGGAGCTGACCGTGGTCCAAAGCCCATGTTTCGTTGGACGGCCCATAAAGCTTAGAGATGCTAGAAGCCCAGCAGTGAACCCTCACCAAAATAAAACGCCGAGCTTGGGACTCCGCTTGCGATTTACAAGTCAAAACCTCACTAGCTTCTTGATCGGAAGGCCTTTGATTACGGAGAAGACCAAGGTGAAGTCATAGGACAATTATACCAAACCTGTCAAAATGGATTAGAACGCCAACGGTATGCTTTTGCTTCTCATGCATGAGTCTGACGTTGTTGTAGCATATCCGGTTCGTTTCGCACGGAAATAACCCACCAGAAGCCGAGCCCAGTTGAAGGCTCACGAAGGTTACTTGCGACTCGGCCCGCGTCCAGGTCCCGCGGCTCCTCCTCCGCCGCTGGTTTGTGCAAGTACATGTTTTTGGCCAGCCAGAAGCTCCGGTCGACAACGTTGCGCTGTTTCTCCATGTCGTGGCTCGGTTTGGGCGCCGCCAATGCGGTGACCGTGCCTCGGAAGTGCACAGCGGTGTGATTGGCCTGGTAGGCGGCCACGGCGCGGATGAGCCCACGGTCTTGCTCATGTGCTCTGAGTGGAACTGCATCCCTGTAGGAGTTCCTCTAGGAGTTCAGACCATGGCGGAGACGTTGCCGAGCGCCAAGAAAGGCACACGGCCTGGAAGCGAGCACGGTCAACAGGGAGAAAGACGCGCAGGCGAAGACCACAGCTAGGATGTTCTCTGGGAGTTGCAGACCAGGGCGGCGCCATTGGTTGGTGCTACGGCGCGGGTATGTGAGCTGTGCGCCGCTTGCCGTGCACGTACAAGCCGAGCTTGCTACTAGATCGATTGTTTGGGGCTGCTTTTCTAGACCATTTTTTGGTGTTGTGTTTCTGGGGCACAGCCGACTTCAACCAAGGCTAGAGTTCAACGCCAACACGGGACAAGGCTGTGTAAGCGAGTTCCAATCTAACTCAAATCCTCGCGAGGTAGTCTCATTTCCCACTTTAAGGCGTTCACCTGCTCCCGGCCACACGCCCACCAAGTCCTGCGGTGGCTCCAGCTTCTTCCATGTCAGATGTCACCTAGGACGTGTCTAAGCTTGAGCAAAAATCGGAGGTAAACTAGTACTAGAAATTCGGAGGGTTAGGATCTTAGAACATAGATAAGCTCATAAGAGCATCTCTAGCAGAACCCGCAAAAGGCGAACCCGCAAAACACTTTTGCAGTTCCCGCAACTCGCGTTTTTTGGCTCGAAACGCCGCGCGGCGGAGCAGAACCCGCAAAGCAGAACCGCAAAACAGAATATATTCTGTTTTGCGGTTCTGCTTTGCGGGTTCTGCACCGCCGCGCGGCGTTCAGAAACTGCATATGCAAAACTGTAAGGTAGGCATGAATGTCGTTGTATGTCAAATAACTTACAAATTCGACATTAAATATAGCAAATTAAGTAGTTCCTTGAATATAAAAGACGGCCATTAACTAGTTTTCCAACCGTGTGACCAAAAAAATGCTCGTTTTATTCCGAACTCGAGTCGAGTCGAGCCGAGTCGCAAGTTACTCGTTTAACTCGCGAGTTTCGAGTTTTAATTTCAGCCCTACTCTTCGCTCGCATCCTTTCCCCCGCCGACCGCACTCGCTTCCAGGCCGTGTGTCGTTCTTGGCGCTCGGAAACGTGTCGGCCGTGGTCGGAACTCCCAGATGACCTCCTAGCCCTAGTCTTCGCCCGCATCTTTTTCCCGGCCAACCATGCTCGCTTCAAGGCCGTCTGCCGTTCATGGCGCTCGGCCATGTGTCCCCCTTCGCGGCAGCTGCCATGGATCATGCTTCCTTGTGGGGGGTTCTTGAACCCCTCCGACCGTGTTATGCGCCGCCTCGTCTCCTTCCCCGAGATGACACCTGCCCAAAGGACAAGGTGGAGCGTTTTCATAACTGTCTTTACTCCTTCCCCGAGACCACCAGGTGCATTGGATCTACCGACGGCTGGACGATGCGGAGAAGAAGCACAGGTACCTGTTGCACAATGAGTTTTCTAGCACTACATTGTCGCTCCCCGAACTGGACGATGCCATCGGCCATGTTTCCCAGCTTTTCAAGATCCGCAAGGTGCTCTTGCGGTCAACCCCCGATGACCTCATTGCTATCAAGACCAACCACCGCTCCTGCCCCATCATCTTAACCCGGCGTGGGAAGGGTGTGTGGTTTCCCAAGTGGCATGCTGAACCCCTCACCCTAATTGTCGATGTTGCGTTTCTTGGAAACAGACTTTACGGGATCACTTTAGACAAGGATCTCGTCTTTCTTGAAATCGCCTCTGATGATAACGGTGTACCCATGGTGACTGACGGCAAATGTGTCATCGGGAAGATTTTTATGTGTGGACCAACGAGGAAGACTATGATGAAGAAGAAGATGATAATGACATCGATGATGGTGATGACAGTGGTGTTGAGGATGACGATACCGATGGTGATGATGTTGTTACTGATGATTCTGATGGCCAACCTGACACCGACGAAGACGATGATAGAAGCGACTGCGAGGAGGAGTACGAGAAGGATGTTAATGGCCAGGATGAGACAAGGGACAATGAAGAACACACCCATGACTTACAAAGATGACCGAGGAAGATATTAAAGGTGGAGCATTCCAATATATGGATGGTGAAGAGTCCCCGTATGAATTCTACTTGATCGAGTCACGTGGGAAGCTGCTTATGGTGAGGTGACAAGTGCTATCGTCTGACGGGCCTTTATATGAATTCACTCATAAGGTAGAGCTTTTCGAGGCCGACATCAGTGCAGCCAAGTGGGTGCCGGTGACGGATGAGATAGGCGGTCAGGCTCTTTTTATCAGCAGACGGTTCTGCAAGTCTGTCTCTGCTGCTTGCAGCGAGGAGATGCAAAAGGATACCATTTATTTTATTGACACCGACGATGTATTTGATGTCCGATCCCAAACTGTGAGCGCTCCAAGGACTGATTGCTGTAACAGAGAATTTTGTTACCGCGTATACCTGGGGGGGGGGTGGTGACGAACAGGAGCTAACCTGGGTCTTTCCTCCGAGCTAGTGGCTTAGTGGTTTCATTTTCTGCCCTTACTACGATTACACTGCATGCAATGAAATGTGTTGATGTTTTATTATGTCGTGTGTTTGTGTTAGTCTACTCCACTAGTATTCTTCGTCACTGTTAAAGAGTTGTTGTTTCTTCCACGATCTTTAACTAATCTCCTCCACCCGGCGATTAGATAACCTTGGTTGTCAAACAAAGGTCACATGGAACCTTCGGTTATAGTCTCAGCAACCCATCCTTTGCTATCTGAAATAACCAAGTCATCTTGCAAGAGATGTATCAAGTAATTAGCATAAACAAATGCAGTTGTAATAATTTCGGAAGAAAGCTAACTATAAGCTTCAAAGAACTGCAACAATAAAAGACTCGCAAACGACATAATACAAATACAACAAGTGTTCAAATATCCCATCAACAGGAAAAAGAGTTAGCACTATGCCATTATTCCGAATTTGGATGCCAAACTTAATATTCCTGTCTTGTTTTGACCCCTAATAAGGAAGCATGCCAAATCAGTTTATCATATCATAAGTACCAAAATTTGGATACTAGCCATGACAGAAACTATGGCATATTTATCATGTTACCTCTCCGACCGTCTTCTGTGCCGCCTAGTCTTCTTCCCCGAGACAGCGAGTTGCGTTGGCTCTACCGACTAACACGACCGTCGTCACTTCTCTTTCCACAAGACCACCAAGTGCACTGGCTCTACCGACGGCTGGATCGTCGTCGATTGCGCGGAGGCGGAGAACACACAGGTACTTCTTACACAATGTGTTTTCTAGCATCACGTTGTCGCTTCCTGACCTGGATACCGCCATCGGCCATGTTTCCGACCTTTTCAAGATCCGCAAGGTGCTCATGCGGTAGACCCCGGATGACATCATAGCTCTCATGACCAACCACTGGATCTGCCCCATCATCTTAACTCGGCGTGGGAAGGGTGTGTGCTTGCCTAAGTGGCATGCAGGTCCCCTTGCCGAAATCGTCGATGTTGAGTTTCTTGGAGACACACTTTATGGGATCACCGTGAAAAAGGATCTCGTCTCCCTTGACATCGCCTCTGATGATAACGGCGTGCCCATGGTTACCGGCGGCAAGTGTGTCATCGGGAAACATTTGTATGTGTGGAGTAACGAGGAAGACTATGATAACGATGATGATTATGATGCTGCTAATGATAATAATGGCAATGTGGATGGTGATGATGATGACGACGACGATGGTGATAATGATGATGCTCATGGTGACGCGACAAGTGCTATCGCCTCATGGACCTTTGGATGACTTCACTCACAAGGTAGAGGTTTTCAAGGCTGACATCAGCGCAGCCATGTGGGTGCCGGTGAGGCACGAGATAGGTGGCCAGGCGCTTTTAATCAGCAGGCCGTTCTGTAAGTCGGTCTCTGCTGCTTGCAGCAAGGAGATACAAGCGGATGTTATTTATTTTATGACACAGACGATGTATTTTTTTGGAAAATTACAGACGATGCACTACAAGAATGAGAAGCTAAGCGACGGCCTTTTGCCGTCGGCATAGCCCAGAATGCCGTCGGCATAGGCTATGCCGACGGCAGCCGTCGTCTTAGCTCCGTCGGCATACGTGCCCGTAGGGCTAGCCCAGAAAGCCATCGGCATAGCGAAAGCCATCGGCATAGGTCTAAGCTGACGGCAAAGCCATCGGCATAGTACCCGCCGGCATTTTTTTCAATAATTTTTAATTTTTTGATTTTTAAACATTTTTTTATCTTTTTTTTTACTTTTTAAATTCTATTTCGAAATTTCACTTAGCCACATACTTAATCTCTAATTACACACTTAGTCATAGGTCAAAGTACTTACCTGGTCAAACTTCCATTCGGTCACCCATCCTGAAATTGCTCCAGCCCAAGCACGCTTAACTTTTGAGTTCCTTTCAAATTAGTTTCCAAATGAGAAGTCAGAACTTAGTGATCAATCATATTAACCCCTCGGTTACGATATTACAATTTTTCATTGTTTAAATTTTAAAACTTTATTTGAATAAGTAACAATGATTATGTAATAGTATATTTTGAATAAATAACAATAAAATGAATTTTACTTTATTTTTTTATTTTTACATTTAATATGAATAATTCATATCTTTAAATCCGTAAATCGAAATTTGACAAATAAAATGTCTAAGTCGATTAGAAAAATGAGAGGAATTCAAATATGCCATCCATATCATGTTTTTTATCACAGAAACATCAATAGTTAGAAAATTTGACCTCTTACGATGAATAGTCATAGTGGCCATTTTGATCGTTTTTTGAAAAAGATCAAATAAAGTGAAAAAAACCTTCAAAAAAAGGTATCCTCTGGCATGGAGACCTTTTATGTGCACTAGTTTCTATGGAAAATGATAAACTTGATCTTTGACAAATTATTCAAAAAAATCTTCACAAAAAGGTCTAGGTCTATCATGTTTAAACATCTATAAGTTTCAAAATATACACCCAACACACGGGTGAAGCCGGTCACACACCGGAGTAGGATATTGGACATGTAAAACACCCAACATACTTGTATACATATAGTATGGAACCACCTAGGTTTTGGTGGGTTTCCGACACTCCGGAGCCCCGCTTCGGCGAAACCCTAGACCCGCTGGAAAAAGTCAAAGTTCCCGTCTACCCTTTGTACGGAGTCGAAAGGGGTAGGACAGTGGTCTTTTTTGCTTGGTTGTGTTAGGTTAGGACAAAGGTACATCCAAAAACCAAGATCCACCCAACTCTTGCAAAGATTCCCTCCGTTTCGCCGAAGTGGGAGTTTTCAGCTATAAGTCCACCAACTTACTAGAGAGAAAGTGAAGCCGGTGAAGTCGGTCACACACCGGAGTAGGATCTTGGACATGTACAACACCAACACACTTGTATACATATGGTATGGAACCACCTAGGTTTTTGTGGGTTTCCAACGCTCCGGAGCCTCGCTTCGGCGAAACCCTAGACCCGCTGGAAAAAGTCAAAGTTCCGGTGTACCCCTTTGAACGGAGTCGAAAGGGGTAGGCCAGTGGACTTTTTTGCTTGGTTGTGTTAGGTTAGGGCATAGGAACATCCAAAACCAAGATCCACCAAACTCTTGCAAAGATTCCCTCCGTTTCGCCCGAAGTGGAGTTTTCAGCTATAAGTCCACCAACTTACTAGAGAGAAAGTGAAGCCGGTCACACACCGGAGTAGGATTTGGACATGTACAACACCCAACACACTTGTATACATATGGTATGGAACCACCTAGGTTTTGGTGGGTTTCCGACGCTCCGAAGCCCCGCTTCGTCGAAACCCTAGACCCGCTGGAAAAAGTCAAAATTTCCGTGTACCCTTTGAACGGAGTCGAAAGGGGTAGGTCAGTGGACTTTTTTGCTTGGTTGTGTTAGGTTAGGACATAGGAACATCCAAAACCAAGATCCACCCAACTCTTGCAAAGATTCCCTCTGTTTCGCCCAAAGTGGGAGTTTTCAGCTATAAGTCCACCAACTTATTTGGGAGAAAATACTCAAAAAGTGAAATCCTTTGGCATGGAGTCCTTTTATGTGGACTAGTTGCTAGAAAAAAATGATAAACTTGAGTTTTGACAAACATTTAAAAAAAAAAAACCTTCACAAAAAGGTCTATCATCGATAGACATGTATAGGTTTCGCGTCAAATGGCCAAGTTATGACCATCCCCGTGCCATAGTTTGTGATAATGTGTCCATATTTGGTACATAGGTGTGTCTTGGTATGGCAAACATTGTTGGCAAAAACAATTTCCAAATCATTTTTAGAAATATCATTTTCCGTTTTTTAAGTGCCAAAATGACTTTTTTATTAAGCAAGTACCAAAAATATGTTGCAAAAGTAATATGGATGGTGAAAATGATGATATGGATGTCATATTTGGATTCCTCTCATTTTTATAATCGATTTAGACATTTTATTTATTAAATTTTGATTTACAGATTTAAACATATGATTTATTTCATATTAAATGAAAAATAGAAAAAATGAGAGGGACCTATGCCGACGGCAAACCTGGTGAACCTATGCCGACGGCTTTGCCGTCGGCTTAGCTCTGTGTCCAATTTTTTTCCTTCGCCGGCTCTCTATGCTGACGGCCCCGACAAAAAGCCGCCGGCTTAGCCTCTGGCCGTCGGCATAGGCCGCCGTTCCTGTAGTGATGTATTTGATATGAGATCACAAACCGTGAGCGCCCCTAGGGATGATTTGGACTACAGATGGACCCTGTGGAACATCGGCTTCGAGAAGCTAACTTGGGTTATCCCTCCGGAGCTAGTGTCTTAGTGACATTTTTTTCTCATTGTATGATCAAGATTGTATGCAATAAACTGTGTGTTTCTATCTCGGTGTTGTGCGTGCAACCGACGACCTAAACTATATACGTGAGGGAAGATGCTAGATTCTGATTGTATCCCTCTATTCTTCATCACTATTAAAGAAGAGACTGTTGTTGTGACTGTATGTTGCGTCCCCTACAGAACTAACGATCGATCATGGTTTGCCGTACAGCTCCTCCTAATTACCAATCAGATTTTGACAAGATAGAAAAAGTGAAGAATCTTCTACTACTATACCACCGATTAGATTTGAAGGCAGAAGCAGCATCCTCCAAGCGCACGTGCCACGTGACCTTGCCCGGTTCCACGCATCTCGCTCATGACTACTGTAGATTTGAAGGCAGAGACACGGCAATGTATTTTAACACCGAAAAGTATTGCAACATGCCAACATGCGCAAGAAGCCTGCGCCCCTGCTCAAACTCGAATAAACAAAACGATTTCAACAGCTGCAACGGAGCAGCCTACTATCTCGGTCTTCTCGGTCGCCACGCGCGCTGTACCAGCCTGTAGCAGCATTGTTTTTAGCTCGAGGTGTGTAATTTCTGGAAAGTGGAGGGACTTTTTTGCAAAAATGGCACGGGTACTGTTCGGTGCCTGGAGCGGGGAGAGGCCGCAGAATCGCTCGTCTTTCATATACTTAGAAATATCTAGATAGTCACCAAGATTGTTGGTCAATACGTCTCTTTGTTTGAGATTTGCAGCAAGTCCACCACCTAGACGTTGTGCCTCTCTTCAATATCCACTAACCAATCTGATTCTTGCTATGAGTAACCAAGCGTGACACAGACATTTATATCCACTACACCTATTATTTTCCTTCCACCTCTCAGCTCTAGATATTTCAGTTTAGTGCCCATCTGAATCTCCATCTCGAGCTCGAGTTCCTTTATTTCGCTGGCCTAGTGGTTTGAACCGAGAAGCAGCCAGCAGTATGTACGTGTTACGTCTGCGGTGTTCCACAAAGCTCTAACCTCTAAATGTGTAAATCCCCGCTGTTAGCATGTAAATTAGCATCAGTTAAGTTCTTCACGTATTAGCAGTTAGGTTGATTTGATTCCTGAGCTGAAGCCTCGAGCTGCCCAGCTTAGTTTCTGTCCGTTCTGATGATGACGTAATAAAGCCAGCCGTGGAGTGAGTCGGTCATGCAAGACAGTACCAGTGTTCCTGATATTCAGTTAATATTTCGATTTCCATGTAATCTAGATTATCCAAAGCATGTTGATTTTCTTGTTAGTAAGAATATCTTGATAATGTACAGTCAGCCGCGTCTTCATTTTTTCACCGAAATAAATAATCCGTGTAACAAAAACATTTGCAGGAAGCCGTTGCTCCTCTGAGCTGCAGGCAGTGCGTTGCAGGGACGGAGCCAGGGGGCATGGCCGTTGTAATCCGAACTAGCAGCCATGGGGGAGGTCGCTGCAGAGCTGTAGACCCAGGATGGCGCAGTGGACATCAAGAAGGACACCGGCAACTGGCGCGTCTGCCCCTACCATTCTCGGTAGACACCATTGTTCTGTTTTGCTCTGTCTTGCTCTGGTTAGGTCAAGTTTCAGAAATTGCTAGTTGTTGAGAGTAGCAGAAACTTGAGGAATCCCCCGACTGTTAGTCGTTTTTGGTAGTTTCCTGGTAGGAGACACCCATGACGCGTTGTTGGGCATGCGTCTGGGAGCCAACGAACTTGAGACCTCCGTGGCCACCTCTTCTCGGCTGCTCGCAAGCCATCGTTTGCTGCACCTTAACGCTGTACCGACTAGAAAACACAGCTTCGGCCTGTCTCTGCTTTCTTGTTTCCGAGCTCTGTCGCCGCATCGAGGAAACGCTAGTAAGCTGTGCTCCGCTTTTAAATTGACGATCGGCATGGTTATACTCCGGAGAACCTCCGACCAATCCAGAGATGGCGACAGGCCGGTTCCCTGAAACCGCCTCGATCGTCGGAGTTGCGCTTGCACATGAGGCTTGTACACCCCGCTCTTGTATCGCTCGATATGCCATAAACATGCAGGGTCAAGTGACTGACACTTTGGGTAGCTCAAGTTTCAGAGATTGCTCCTTCTTCACAATAGCCAAAACTTGAGATTTTTTTTTTCATTATCAAATATATAAATCCCAAAAAATTATGTGCTAATTTTTTTCAGGGTATTCAAAGACGTTCATGAATTAAAAATAATGTTCACGAAATAAAAGAAGGATGTTTATGAATTTGAATATTTTGACAAACTTTTTTTTTTTTTTTTTGAAACGGTGGGGCAAAAGCTTTGCCCCTTATATTAATTAAGGAGAAGATTGCAAGAATGCAAGTTTGAGATAATTTTGTCACCCGAATATTACAACACCATTACTCTCGCGGCATCAAATTGCCCAAACTTTTGGCACCCGCCAAAACCCAAAGGCGTGCCTCTTTCTTAATTTTATCTAAAAGAACAAAAGTGGGCGAGCTCTTGTTGCGGAAGACTCTTGCGTTGCGCTCGTTCCAAACTTCCCAAGTGATGAGGAGGGTGAGGGAGGCAACGGCTTTGCGGTTGGGAGGGGAGCTCGTCATCAAAATCCACCATTCGTTGAAGTTGAGGCTTATCCAACCCGCCGTGGCCAAGGTGTGAAGGCCAAGCCAATCTCTTACTAGGTCCCATAGTCTTCTAGTGTAGCGGCAATGCACAAAGAGGTGAGAGGTGGTCTCCGTCGCTTGCTTACAAAAAGGGCAAAGGCCGCAATTGGGCCATCCTCTTCTTGCCAACCGGTCCGCCGTCCAAATCCTATTTTGATTGGCAAGCCAAGCAAAAAACTTTGTCTTGGGAGGAGCCCAAGGCTTCCAAATCGATTTCTCCATGGTGGAAAAAATGGTTCCCATGAATTGCATCTTGTAGGCCGATTTTGCCGTGTACTCTCCATTCTCCGTAAGCTTCCAACGGATTTCATCACTTGTGTTGGGTTGAAGTTGGATGTCGGTGAGTAAGGACCAAAGCTCCACAAATTGTAGGAAGTGGGCGGTGGTGAACTCCTCATCAAGTCGCATCTTCTCCACCCAACTTGCACCAAGCAAGGCATGGCCAACCGAACAATTCTTCTTGCTAGAACACTCGAAGATGAGCGGCGCAATATCTTTTGGTTTCCTCCCCTCCAACCATGGAGCATGCCAAAAAGGGGTTTTTAGGCCATTCCCCAAGGTGATCGTTGTTGCGGCATAGAAAACATTCTCGACTTTTTGGCATGCTCACGACTTAATATGTTCACGACTTTGAAGTTTTCTCAAACTTCTTAAAAACATTCATAATTTTATATAAAGTGCGTGGATATTCCAAAATGTTTGTGATTTTAAAAACATGAATTTGCAAATGTATTAATTAATTTTAAAATATTGATTTATTTTTAAAAATGTTCACGATTTTTAAAAAGTTTCTGGAATTTGATCTTCACAAATAAAAAATGCCTCGTGAGGTAAAAAATAATTAAAAGGGAAATCAACAGGAAAAAGAAAAAGGAAACAAATAAATAAAATTAAAAAAGGTTAATCCCAGAGAGAGTCGTTTTGACTCCCGAGCTTATATGCTTCTGATATTTTGGACCAAATTAAAAAAATAGTAAAACATTTTGAAAAAATCTGAATTTTTTTAGTGATGAACATATATATGTTTTCTAAATACGTGCCAAGTTTTGTGATGAAATGTCATGTATTCTACTATGTGCAAAAATAACAAAATCAGTACTCTAAAAAGTATGTTTTTGAAATTGCATTTCGACCATGGATTTGTCTTTTGCACAGTGCATACCAAATATCATTTCGCCATGAAACTTGGCACGTATGTTGAATATTGGTATGTGTTCGCCTCCAAATATTTTCAGATTTTGTTAAAATGTTTTATTATTTTTTTAAATTTAGCTTAATATAACAGGAGCATATGACCTCGAGAGTCAAAGTGAATTTCTGTTAATCCCATCGGAACGAACACAGAGCGTAAGAAGAAGTTTTTGGCGGGGATTAGTTTCAACGCGCCGACGATTTGGCAAAATTTGACATATATGGCGCCCATCCAAACAAACGAAAGCCAAATATGGCGGGCGAGCCAATTTTTTCTTCCCCGAGTCTAATCTAAACACGATTCGTGCCGCCGCCCCACGCTAAATTCCGGGCCGCGCCGCGCCGCCACGCTCGATTCAAGCCACCGCCGAGGAGCTCGAGGCCGATGCCCCGAGAATCGAAGGGCGCCGAGGTCCCCTGCACCAGGCCGGCAGGTGCCGCCGACGCCCTCCACCTCCTCGACCTCGCCGCCGCCGCCAAGGATGCTCCGGCGGGAATGCCGCCGCCTCAGCCCGAGCCCCCCGCGCCTCAGCCGCCTTCGTCGTCCGGGAACGCGGCGGCGGGTGGGGGACTGGAGGAAGAGAACCTGAGAAGGCTGCGGGACCTGGTGGGGATCGGTGGGGAGAAGGTGGAGCTGACCGAGGAGGAGGCGCGCGCCAACCAACAGAGGCAGGAGGACGAGGTGATGTCTTGTGTTGGCCTCTCTCTGAACTCTGTTTCTCCCTCGTTGCTACGTAGTGTTCGTGAATTGTTCGGTAGAATTATTCTTTATCTCAAAGGATGCACAATGAGAGCCATGTAGTTCATTCATGCCTGCATTTGTGGTCAGTCTCCTTGGTAAATTTTTACGACTGTGTGCTTTGTGTCAATCCTAGGATATGAACCGATGAAATCATGCACATTCAGCGACCTAGTTTTACTAAGTGTCAAGTAGTACGAAGATACTAAGTTTCACGTACTAGCTCCCTTACTAAAAAAGAATGCCTATAAATTGTTTCTATAAACTTGGTCAAACTTTACATAAAAGACTCTAGAAAAATTATAGGCCTTCTTTTCATGAATGGAGGAAGTAGAATGAAAGGGAGTTTTCAGATGTACTTGATTCTTATTTTGTTGTCATCTTGTTTTTACTTGGACACGTGTTATCACTTATCTTAGTCTGATAGAATCTAAATCAATGCCCAGATATGTGTCCTGGAAGCAATTTTTGGCGACAATGTAGTCATGTTCAATAGAAAGGACGGCCAACGGTCTTTCCAGGTATATCGTTCACAATCAGTTTTCAGGTTACATTCTTATCTGTAAAGGGGATTCAAGACAATTGTTCCTTCTTCGGTCTCCCTCAAGGGTTCCATCTCTTTGTCATTACAGGTTCAGGTGCATATTGAGATCCCAGATGGTATAGATCTATCTGCAAGGCTCAGTTTTGGTGCTGGAACACTAAACTATAAGGAAGTACATGATGGTGATGCCAGTGATGATCTTGTTTACAAGTTTAGAGTTGAGCATTTACCCCCAATCCTGCTAACATGTCTCCTGCCTGCGTCGTACCCTAGCCATCAACCACCCTTTTTCACTATGTACACTGAATGGTTGGACAAGGTGATGATTTCGTCATTGTGTCACATGCTGGATATGACTTGGGAAGAGCAACAGGGCATAGAAGTAATATATCAGTGGGTGCAATGGCTCCAAAGCTCTTCCCTTTCTTACTTAGGGTTTGACAATGAGATAGTTTTAAGCAAGGGTGATCAAACGTGTACTGAAGATGGTGGGGATAAGCGTGCTTGTCCAGACAATGCTCCACCTGATGTTACAATTCCAAGGATTATTAGATACAACGATGAAAAGCGTCATGAAGCCTTTTTGCAGGCTATCCATTGCTGCATGATTTGCTTCAGCGAGTTTCCTGGTAACTCTTTCTTCCATTTCCACAGAACCTTTGGCACACATGTTACATTAGAAATCTTCTGCTATGTTATACTTAGCTCATTTCATGTGTTCTAGAAGGGCCAATTGTGCTTCGCTGCACCGCTGAACATTCACGAGGTCCATCACTGTCATGTTTCATTATTTCACTATTATTTGAAGAAAAATATGAGAGCAAGGTCCATCACTGTCATGTTTCATTATTTCACTAGTTTAGTCCAAGAAAAATATGATAGCAAGCACGCCGTGCTTTCAAGACCCATATTAACCGTGTGATTAAAAATAAGACATTAAATGATTGTAGGTATGCATGTTGTCTATCAAGACAAAATAACACTTTTGATTATCTCGAATTTCTTTAAAGGATTGTCCTGTGGTCGTCATTGCTCACAGTGGAACTATCTTTGTGAAGTGCAGTTTAGTTCCCAAAGCATGCACTTCTTTTGAACATAAAAAAGAGACTAGATACGGTAGCCGCCACATAGTTATATAAATGACATGTGAAAGGTTCTCATTTTGAGATAGCAATTCATCAGTCCTTGTGAGTCATTTTTCTGAGTGAAACTGCCTTCTTTGTAAACAATTTAAACTTGAGAATCATGGTACTGTAGTCTTCATGATCCATGACCAACCTTTATGTTTTTCATTTTGTTAATCCTTGTTATTTGAATTTTGCCTCTATTTCTGAGTCTAAATTATTGGCTTCATCAGGTTTCGATTTTGTCAAACTTCCATGCCATCATTTCTTTTGCCAGAAATGCATGCAAACATATTGCAAAATGCATGTCAAGGAAGGAACTGTAGTGAAGTTACTGTGTCCTGATACAAAATGTGGAGCCCTTGTTCCTCCTAATATATTGAAAAGGCTTCTGGGGGAGGACGAGTTTAAACGTTGGGAAGCTTTGCTTCTTCAGAGAACTCTTGACGCAATGGTTGACGTAGTTTATTGTCCGAGATGTCAAACTCCTTGCTTGGAAGATGCAGGTGATGAAGCTGTGTGTTCAAGTTGTTTATTCAGCTTCTGCACACTTTGTAGAGAGCGCCGTCATGTTGGGGTGGAATGTATATCTCCAGAAGAGAAACTTCATATTTTAGAGGTAGGAGGACTGTATCTCAACACTTTCGCAATATGTTTAATTATATCCAAACAATCCTTGAAAATGTATTGCTATTAGGTCACTTCATATTTTAGAGAGTTTCTGGATTGATTTGCTTTCTGATATGGATCTGAATATCAGTCTCCTGATATCAAGAGGTTACCTGGTGTTCTTCTTGTAGACACTTAATAGGAAAGATAAGTATCGAAAAGTCCAAATGGAGCCCGAGCTCCATGTAGCTCGGTTTTTTAAAAATTCAAAATCCGCACATTTTGGTTTCCAAAAATCGCGAAAAAAAGCTCCATGTATGTCTATCTAAGTTGTTGCCATATTTACCTGCGAAAAAAAGTTGTTACCATAATTTACTGTGATAACACTGAATGCCTTTTGACCATAGAACTTTTATTTTGTAAATAGTTATTACTGCACTTCATGTCTAGGTGTTCTCTAGGATTAATATACATGTGTTTTTTGATTATCCATCCGCTGTATGGTTGCACTAAAGATAATTTATATTGTGATCAACTTCGGTAACAATGACGCCATATTATCTGTTTCTATTCTTCCTTAGTTCATTGTTTTCGTTGACGGTTGATGGGAATGCATATTTCTTTTGTTTGACACAGAAACGTCAAAAGTCCGAGAAAAAGAAAAAGGGAGATATTCGTAAAAAGAAAATAAAGGGAGATATTCAGAAACGTATGGATGAAGTATGGAGCATCATGGAAATTTTGAAGGATGCAAAGCAGTGCCCGCAATGCAAGATGGCTATATCTAAGATAGAAGGATGCAATAAGATGACCTGTTGTTACTGTGGCCAGATCTTCTGCTACCAATGCAACGCTGCAATTAGTGGATATGATCATTTCAGGTAAGCTGTATTTCAGTAGCACCTACTTTTGTTCATTGACATAGCTGTGACTTGACAAATAATCATGTTGTTGGCTCCAGGGGTGATTGTGTGGTATTTGATCAGGCTGAACTCGATAGATGGGGGATGCAAGTGGTGCAAAGGGTACAACGCCATGTCGTTGCACGAGCGCAGGCTGCCTTGTTCGAAGGAGAATTTCACCCGTGTCCCACTTGCCGCCAACCAATTCCAAAGGTAAATATCAAAATACCTTATTTGTAAACCTATCTGAAGACGAGGATGATGCAATTGCTTATCTTTCGCGTCAAGAAACCAAAACTTTGCTTTTTCATGCACAACTTCCTTAAAACATTACTCTCGCGGTTGTCATTTCACCTCGTCACAATTACTTAGTTTAAACCGTTTATTACAACTTCATTAACTTCCATGAGTCATGTAAATCAACAAGTTATCTCTAGGTTGGTTAACTGTTTTTTTGCTTGAGCCATTAGAAGTCTGGCTAACCACTCTGTGTGTGCTCCTAGTAAAATCGAGCTTCATTTTTCTTTCCATATTGCACCCTTCCCGTTCCTCATGATTCTGTATTTGCTTTGGTAACTTGGGCAGATTGCAAACAACAACCATCTCTACTGCTGGCAATGCACCCAATACAGCTGTGCGCTGTGCGGGAAGAATGTCCAGAAGATGACACAGCATTTTGGTCCCACCGGATGCAAGCAACACACTGCAAATTCCTGATGCGGCTCCCAGCCTCGAAGCAATCGTGATTCTAAAAGGTTCTCTTGCACTTCCCTTGTGTAAACGACAGGGTGCAGCCAGAAATTTACAGCGTTAAAGACAGCTTGTACATCAGTTGTCTATAAAATGTCAAACAGAGCAAGTCTACACGTACGCGTCGATCCAAATCCCCAACAAGAATCTCAACGACCCAGATCGCCGCACCGCCGTTCACGAAACGATCGCCGCATCCTCCTGCCACATTGTGTGCCTCCAAGAAACCAAACTATCTTCGGTCTCGGCTTTGGACGCTTACTACCTAGGTGGAAATCGCCTCAAGAGTTTCATCGAAAGACCGGCTCTTGGTACCCGTGGTGGCATCCTCATACTTTGGGACGACGCCGTGGTGCAAGTCACAAATGCTCAAGTGGGAGATTATTGTCTTTCGGCGCATGTCCACCCTCTTAACTCCGATACCGAGGGGGACTTCAAAATCACGGCGGTCTACGGGCCTACTAGATCGTCGCGCAAAGATGACTTCTTTGCCGAGTTGCTAAGTCACAAACCCCCCGTGGGGACGCGTTGGCTTGCTCTTGGCGACTTCAACCAAATCCACCGGGCCCGTGACAAAAACAAGCGGAATGTAAACCGGAGTAGAATCAACCGCTTCCGCGCTACTCTTCAAGCATGTGAGCTTCAAGAAATTCACCTCCAAAACCGTAGATTCACTTGGAGCAATGGGAGGCTCAACCCTACTTTGTGCAAGCTTGATGCCTTCTTCGGTAACACCGAGTGGAACCTACGGTTCGACACTCACATCCTCCATGCGTTGTCCTCCTCCCTTTCGGACCATTGCCCTCTCCTCCTCGCCGACGACACGGGTCCCCGTCGCCCTCGCACCTTCAAGTTTGAGAACTTTTGGCTCCGCATCCCCGGTTTCAACGAGGTTGTCCATAATGCTTGGAATGCCCCTTCCAACCATGTTGAGCCTTGCCACGTTCTTTTTCACAAGTTGCAACACACCGGCAAGTGTCTTAGCCAATGGAGCCGGCGCATCCTCCCTAATGCAAAAGTCATGTTACACGCCGCTCTCCTTGTCATTCTTCAACTTGATATCGCCGAGGAGCATAGGGTGCTATCCTTGGAGGAGTTCCAACTTCGAAAGCGGTTGAAAAGAAAGGTCCTTGCCCTTGCCGTGGTTGAGAGAGCTCGCAAAAAGCAATCGTCTAGAATCAACAACCTTCGTGAGGGAGATGCCAACACAAAATATTTCCATCTTAGGGTCAACGCAAGGAGAAGAAAGAATCACATACATAGGCTCAAGCACAACCATGGTTGGGTCACCGAGCACAAGGCCAAGGAGGAGATAATCCAAAACCACTTCGAAGGGGTTATGGGGCGTGGGAATGCCCGGGGACGCGACTTCAATTGGGAGGAGGTTAACTTTCAAGAGCCGGACCTTTCCTCCCTTGGTGAAGATTTCTCGGAGGAGGAGGTTAAAAAAGCAATCGATCAAATGCCGGGGTGTAAGGCGCCCGGCCCGGATGGCTTCACGGGTGCCTTCTTCAAGAAATGTTGGAGCACAATTAAAGACGATGTCATGAAGGTGATAAATCAATTTGGCAACTTACACTCGGCGAACTTTCATTGGCTCAACTCCGCAAATATTGCCCTCTTGCCTAAGAAGGATGGCGCGGAGGACATCTCCGACTTTAGGCCTATTAGCCTAATCCATGCAATCGCTAAGATCATCGCCAAGGTGCTCGCCCTTCGTCTTGGGCCCTTCATGAACGACCTCGTCTCCAAAGCCCAAAGCGCTTTCATCAAAAAAAGAAGCATACATGACAACTTCCTCTATGTAAAGAATTTGGCAAGAAGGTTCCACAAAGGAAAAACGCCGGCGCTTCTCTTCAAGCTTGACATCCGCAAAGCTTTTGACTCCATCCGATGGGAGTATGTCCTTGACCTCCTCCAACGTAGGGGGTTCCCGAGTCGGTTCCGGAATTGGATTGCCGCGCTTCTCTCGTCCGCCACTTCTCGCGTCCTCCTAAATGGGGTGGCCGGCCTTCCCATTGTGCATGGGCGCGGCCTCCGGCAAGGAGACCCTCTCTCGCCCCTCCTTTTTGTTCTTGCGATCGATCCCCTTACTCAAATCCTTGACATTGCAACTCGGCATGGGCTTCTCCACAAGTTGAGAGGACGTGGGAGCATTTTGAGGACATCCTTGTATGCGGATGATGCGGCAAATTTGTGGCCCCGATCAAGGATGACGTCGTGAACCTCTCCTCCATTCTTCGGGGGTTCGGAGAGGTTACCGGCTTGTGCACCAATTTCGAAAAAAGCTCCGTGGTTCCCATTAGATGCGGTCTCATTAACCTTGACGACGTCCTTGCCGGCCTTCCGGTGGTGCGTGCCACCTTCCCCATGAGATATCTTGGGCTCCCACTCTCGGTGTGGCGCCTAAAGAGGGTGGATTTCCAACATCTTGAAGACAAGGTGGCCGGGAAGGTTCCCACTTGGAATGGCAACCTCATGACCGCCATTGGCCGCTCCACCCTTGTCAAGTCGGTGCTCACCTCCCAAGCAATCCACCACATGACTACTCTCATTGTCCCTCCGGGCACCTTCGAGTACCTCACCAAAGTGGAACGTGCCTTCCTTTGGGCGGGCAAGGATAAGGTTACCGGAGCACAATGCAAGGTCAATTGGGAGACCGTTTGCCGCCCTCTTGACCTCGGTGGCCTTGGCATCCTCGACAACGAAAGTTCGCGCGCGCCCTCCGCTTGAGATGGCCTTGGCTCGAGTGGAGGGACAAGGAAAAAATTTGGGTCGGCTCCGGCAACCCTTGCACGTCGGTGGACATGGATCTTTTTTACGCCTCAACTACGATTACGGTGGGAGATGGTAACTTGGCTTCTTTTTGGCATGCCCCTTGGCTCGAGGGGAAAAAACCTAGGGACGTCGCTCCTCTCATTTTCATGGTGTCCAAGACCAAGAAATGGAGTATCAAGAAGGCTATGGATGACAACGCTTGGATTAGCAAGATTGCCCTTGATGAAGATTTCTCGCATGACCACCTTTCCCAATTCATTGAGCTTTGGCTCCTCCTTCTCCAAGTTGTTCTTGTGGAGAATGTGGAGGACACCATCACTTGGAAGCTCACACCTAACGGGGAGTACTCGGCGGCTTCGGCCTACAAGGCTCAATTTTTTGGGGCCGAAGCATCAATCATGAAGAGCCATATTTGGAAGGTTTGGGCTCCTCCCAAAGTCAAGTTCTTTGCTTGGCTTGCTCTCCGGGGAAGGCTTTGGACATCGGACCGTTTGGCTAGGCGTCGTTGGCCAAATTGTGGGAATTGCCCTCTTGCAATAGAGTGCCGGAGACCATCACTCATCTCTTGCTCGGTTGCCGGTACACTTCTCGTCTTTGGGGCCTCATCAAGGATTGGCTTGGCATCCACGCTTTGGACCCAAGCCAATGGTCGGACCTCTCGCTCTCTAGTTGGTGGCTCAAGATGACGTCGCCAAACCGCAAGGCCTTGGCCTCCATCACCTTGCTCGCATCTTGGGAGATTTGGAATGAGAGAAACGCACGTGTGTTCCGGAATAAGTTTGCGTCACCGACGGTTGTTTTCAATAAGATCAAAGCCGAGGCTAGGCTTTGGGTCATCGCGGGTGCGAAACGTCTTGGAGAAATAATGCGGGAGAGTAATCCCGTTAGTTTTCATGTGTGGGCCAAGCGAGCTTTCTTGTTTTCGTCTTGGTCCGGGTTTGTAAAAACTTTCTATCTTAATTAATCGAAAAGGGCAAAGCTTTTGCCCACGCTTCAAAAAAAAACAAAAAACAAACGATTCACAGTTGTTAGTCTGCAGCAACTATGCATCAATCAAGCTAGCTGCTAGTGCTATGCGGAGACTCCTACAACCATAACCAAGATAGTGCTAGCGCTATGCGGTGGGGCTAGGAAATCTGGAGCGTTGGCGGCATAAATTTTGCATAGGATGTTGGGGAAATTAGTTAACAAAAATACACCATACATAATTTCGAGAAAATTACAATCACAAAAAAAAACTACCACAATTCAGACAAAGGTTAGGTTTTAGTAACAAAATGTCACCGACCGTGAATAACAAACCTGAGAAAAACATTGAACGCTCTGCTAAACCGTGCTAACCACAATTCTTATCGGTGGGCCTGACAATTTTGATGACTCGGATCTTGTGATTAGTATTGTCTCAGAATTAACTAATAATTAATCGCTACTTGGCGTCTTCACGGCACAACTTATTCAGACCATTGAAAGGCTACTCGCATTTTTGTCCAGAATTTGGTTCATGTACCACACGCCGTCCCAGCTGAGAAACACATGTTCATCAATCATCAATGAGTAGAACACCATTTGGTTCCCAGTGGCAGATGCGTAACACGATCAACGCATTCATTTTTACCAGACATGGGCAAGGCAAGTACATGATCCCGAGCCTCCCAGACAGGGTCCGATGCCAACGTTGCAACACAAAATATTTCCTTCTTTTATATTTAGATAAAGGGAGCTTTATTATATTACTTAAAAGAGTTTAAAATATTTCCTTCTTGGAGCAACGAATCCTTCTTGTGACCGACCGTCTCCCTTATCCTTTCCCTGCTACTGTTTGGGAAGGGCGACAGAGGAGGCGACTCGAGCTCTCGGTCTCGCCGGCGATTTCGCTGCTCCCCTTCGCCTCCGGCCGCCGTTTCGGCGCCGTGAGGTGGAGGGGAGCCCCGGGACCTCGTCGTGCGTGTAGATAGTTAGGGTTAGGTCCTGGTTCTCTGGTTCCGGGCGTCGACATCGAAGACGGTGGCGGTGGCGATGCTGTGTCGGAATAAGTCCTCCCCCTCCTTTCCCCGTTCCGGCGGTGACGCCGGGGAGGTTGTGGAGGTGCTTCGTCGGGTCTCCCCTTCCTTCCTTGCTCCCCCGGCCGGCCGTGGTGGTGAGGAGAGGAGCTGCGGGGTTGGGGTGATCTGCTTTTGGTGGTGGTCTGTCTGGTGGTCCTCTTCGTCGAGCTTGCTCTGGCCGGCCGTGGCGGCGAGGGGAGCGGCCGTCTGGAGGCTGCTTGCTGGTGATGGAGGTGGTCCTGGGTGGAGCTGTGCCGGCGGGAAGTGGGGTGGTGCGGTGGTGAAGGTGCTCTGGCCGTGCGCGTTCAACGTCTTCGGTTTCCGTCGCGCGGCGGCGGACGGCTCGGCGGTCGTCTACATGAGGTGGAGGTGCCTTCTCCCCGGCGGCAGGTGGTACGGCGGCGCCGGCGACGCCTAGGTTCTTGGGGCTGCGGCGGTGGGCTCGATTGTGATCTCTGCGGGATACTCGGGGTGCTCCGTGCTTTTTCTCGGAGTCCTTTGTAATTTTCTTTACTCTTTGGATCTCCTTGTAATTGTGCTGAGTATTCTGAATACATGCGTCGGGCCTTTTCCTCAAAAAAAAAAAAGAATCCTTCTTGTGAGGAGCTCATTCGCATTTCTGTGCTGGGCCTGGTTCTCGGAGTAACTGTCAACCCGTTTTGCTGGTATTCGCGGTGGCGACTGCGAAGCTCTGGAGAGTGAACATATGCATTGCCTGTTCGTGGTTTATCATCAGTAGAAAACGAACTTCAGTAAGAATAGAATTGAATATTCCGTAATAGTAGCAAGCGGCAGCAACCTGACAGGCCGACAGAACCACGGAAGGCTGCATCCAATGTTGGACTGCAGATTGTCTCGCCTCTTATGGCTTACCGCGTCCTGCAGCCTGCCCGCTCTGTGACCAAGCCGATGAATCGATCTCGCATCTGCTGACAGACTAAGTCACTGGTCGCTCCAGCACCTTTGTCCCCAGCCTGACAGCACCTTTGAGATTTTCTGCATTCATATCACGAAATAATACAAAGTTGTTGACCCTTACAAGCACGCTGTAACACAATCACAAAGGACCATGAACACCTAGAACACCCTAAGACAACCATAACACAAGAAGATCTCCGGAGCCCTGTGTCATCATCCCAAAATCTTGAGAGAAGACCCCTGCAGCAGAAAGATCTGCAACCAAGCGCAAGCAGGTCATCATCTTCGACCACGGCACAATTACCGCCACGCTGCTTCCTCCTTCCTTGACACCAGCGCCGAGAGGGCATGGACACCAATCCAACACACCTGCAACAGCCGTCGCCATCTTTGGCTTTGAGTACCGCGAAAAGTGTCCCTTCCGGATGGAAGAGAACTCGAGTCAACCGACCGGTCCAGCACCGCGGCTGGGCCATCCGCCCGGGCAAAGCAGGACCCCCCTCCAGCATCAGCGCAGAGGAAGGAGAAGAGCAGCAGCAGCAAATCATACCGACAAGGAGGAAGAAGGGTCTTCGTCTCCATGCATCCATCGCCCATCTGAGGACCCAACCGGCCAGTGCCGATGGACCTCCAGACACCATAGCCCGCGACCTCGACGAGATCCGGAGATCCCCCACCCCGCTGGCTCCTCGACGAAGGCAGAAGCCTCGCCTGACCGCAAACGGAGCCCGGAGAGATTTATTCCGACGCGACACCACCGCAACGGCCTCGGCGGCGTCTCCCTCAACCCTAACCCTACCACGCACCCACCTAGCGCACATACCCGTGGTTCCCCCTCCCTCCCGTCGCCGGTGCGGCCGACGGAGAGAGAGGGAACTGGCGGCGTCGCCGGCGGCGCGCAAGGGACCCTCGGTCGCATCCAAGATCGCCTCGTGCGATCCCCTTTTCCCGGAGCGTCTGGTGTGTTTTTTGCACCCATTGGAGGGGCAGCTAGGCTAGGCTGTCGTAACATGCTCAATTCTAAGGCCCATCTCCGATTAACCCAGCAATCAGCTAGCGAAACATTTGGACGAGGAGGTCGGGGAGAGTAACCTGTGAATAAACTTTTTCAGAAGGCAATCGTGCCGCCAGTACGCGTGCAAATGCTAGGCCTGACGGCGAAACATTTGGGCGCCCTCCTCGCGCTCATGCCGCTCTACCGGGACTTCTCTGCTGCCAATCTGGGCAACGGCGAGCGTACCTGCTTCTGGCTCGACGGGCAGCTTGGAGAAGGTGCTATGTGCGAGAGGTTCTCTGCCCTCTTCACGAATGCTCTGAACCCGCATGTCTCTGTCAGACTGTCACTGTCACAGCGGTGATCGCCGAGCTGGTTCCTCGGCTCACCGCCACGGGCGCGCGTGAATTCGCGTTCTTCGTCTGCTGGCTCCTCCTACAGATCGATGATCCAGTCCTCTTGTCAAGAAGACGGTGTGCCATTAGCACTTTTGCGTGAACGGTGCAAAAGGTTGGTGCTAAGAGCATCTCCAATAGCCGCCCTACGCGCCGGCGCGCTATAATTTTTTTGGAGCGCCAAAATAGCCGTTTCGTGCTGCGCGCATGTTTTGCTTTAGCAGTCGCGCTATAATTTAGCGCGCCGCTGTCGCGCTTCACCAAGCGCGCTAGAATGCAGCGCACGCGAGCAGCCGGCGGTAGGCAAATGTGCAACAATATGAATGATTTCAAACACAAATTATGATGAGCAACATAGCATAGTTCAAATTTATGGCATAGTTCAAATTCATCAAATTACAAACAAGTTCATGACAATATAGTTCACACAAACAAATGAAATATCAACAAATAAATCATCAATCTTCATTTTGTTCCTCCTCGTCTTCCTCTTCTTCTTCATCTTGATCTTCTAGAGTCCCATCCACCCCATCCTCAACTCGGACGGTGTTCCCACTATCTCCAAGTGCACCATCTGAAGGCACAGGAGGCACAACGGAAGCATTGCCTCCTATATCTCCCATGCCAACCGGCGGTGCACTCATGGCGCCCATGCCTCCATATGCTCCCATGCCTCCCAAGAGAGAACCAAAACTCATGGCGCCCATTCCTCCATATCCACCCATGGAAGCACCAAAGCCTCCCATAGAAGTACCAAAGCCTTCCATGCCTCCCATGGAAGCACCAACTCCTCCCATGCCTCCCATGGAAGCACCAACTCCTCCCATACCTCCCATGTCTCACACAAGGAAATGCCGCTTACCCTATCATCCTCATTTGTTCCACTTGGGTTTAGGGCGTCCACCGCCGACATTGCCGCCGTCCACCTTTGACATTCGGTGCTTATCAAGGACCACCGAGACCGAAGAGATCTATTGCTACGGTCAATTCCACTCTTGTTGTGTGTGTTGTAGTACATCATCATCCTATCCCAATATGTGTTCATAGTTTGGGCCGTCGCAACGGCAGCATCCAAAGACACATTCAACCATGTGTTGCATAGCAAAACATCATCTTCCACGGTGTAGTTGGCCATCCTTCCTCCTTTTGGTGCCTCCATCAAACCCTCACCATCCTCATCCATGTCTTCATACGCATGATCATTGTCATGTATTTCATTGGTTTGAGACCAATGAGAACTATGAGAACCAACACCCATAGTTGTCAAATATTCATCATCATTGGTACTATAAAAGGATGAGAACTAATCAACTAAACATCTATGCACATTTGTTTAAAAAGAACAACAAAAAGAAGGAAAAAAAACCATACTTGGGCATTTCATCGAACGCCATGTGCGCATCAGCGCCCGGCGCAACGAACGCCATGTGCGCATCGGCGTCCGGCGCAACGAACGCTTGCGGCGCTGGCGGAGGAGGCGAAGGCGCAGCTTGCGGCGCTGACGGCCGCGCTGCCGTAGTCTTCTTTGCGTGCTTCGGAACACCATCCCCCTTTCTCCCCTTCGCCGCCGCCGTTGCCGCCGCCAACGGTCGCTTGGCGACGGGTTTGCGCGGCTGCGCAGCAGGTGGCTGACGAACGCCGACGGAATTCGCCCACGGCGCCATGAAGAGCCCGCGCGCGAGACCGACGGCCGGAGTTGGTGCGGCGCCGGTGACGGAGGAGGTCAATCCCACGCTAGGGTTTGCGGCGGCACCGTCGGCCGAGGGGTCGCGGCTGTTGGGAGGGGTCGGGGGGAATGTCCGAGCGGCCGTCCATCGCCGGAATTTTGCCGGCGGCGGCGCGGGACGGGGGCAGGCGGGGCGAGGGAACGAGCGCGGGAGAGTTCAGATCTGCCGGTTGGTCGCTCGCGCCTTTTTCCCCTTTCGTCCCGCGCGCTGGAGTGGCCGCTCCAAATTTGGTGCAAAAACTCCCGCTTGGCACCGCGCGCTGGACGCTTTTTCGTGCGCGCGGTATTTTGGCGCTGCCGCTGGAGGAGTGGATTCGGCCACGCGCGCGCTATAGTGACCGTTTATTCGGCGCGTGGTCCAATTTGGACGCCTGTTGGAGATGCTCTAAGAACCTTTCTTTTTGTAAGTACGATGAACAGATCAGTGATAGTCATAAATTGAGCATCTGAATATGTGAGTGAAGAGCTGAACATGGAGAAGTGCGCTGGGATTCGTCATCGTCAGCATGGGATCATTATGCAGTTGGCCAGTTCGATTCCATCCTGGGAGCCGGAGGCCTAACTCGCTGTCAGTAGGTGCCAAGTCATCTGACCGGTGGCGTATCTGGTTTCGGGGTGATTAACACTGATTTTTTTTATGGTAATACGATTCTCATTGATAAATAAAAGACGAGATATAAAGTACGTATACACCGATCTTACAGATCTGGAAAGATAGGATAAACCTATGTGACAAACCAACGCCTATCCATTTTCTTCGGCACCACCGTAGCAGCCACCAAAGAAAAAATAGACAGATCACCTCTTCACCCGAGCTCGACGCGGCTCCATCGCTGATCATCAGCTTTTCGGACCTCCAAAGTAGTTTGCCATAGGACAAACCATTGCCGTTGAAAGAATCAGACCGAGGCAGCACGACCCCGGACACGCCATCGAACTTCAGCACTGGAATCCACGCACGACGACGTCGGAGTAGGGAACCGGAACCATCAGCCTCCAACCACGAACCCACCACAAGGTGCACCATCTTCCAGCTGTCACCAGTGCAGACCATCGTCTGCACGTACTTCTGGACGAATCCTCTCTGCTCCACCATGGCGCCGGAGACAACGCCGCAGCAACGGGGACACTGATCTAATTGGATTAACTAGTTGGGTTAATCATCCCAAAGAATACACGAGGGGACAACATATTCTCAGAGCAATACTAAGTATCTCTCAGAATGTTCTGTGTCCCTACCCACCATACACGTAAAACACTGCTGCGCAATTCGCTGAATCTAACTATAGCTTTTGAGTGCAGATTTGGTGCTCCCGAGCTCCAGTGATTCTGCCCATTTCAAAAAATTAAAAACCATATTTCAAAGTTTCAAAAAATTCTGAAAAAATCATGCATGTTCCTATTGATATTTTCTACAAACATGAAAAATCTCAATGCAAAATACTTTACGATTTGAGCTACACAAAAAAGAGAAATGTGCAGAGAAATGTGCAGATCTGAGTATAGTGAACAATATAAAGTTTCAAAATTTCAGCTTTTGTCTTTTTTGTGTAGCTCAAATCGTAAAGTATTTTGCATTGATATTTTGCACGATTATAGGACATATTAGTAGGAATATGCAAGATTTTTTTCATACTTTTTTGAAACTTTTAAATATGTTTTTTAACTTTTTGAAATAGGCGGGATCACTGGAGTTCGGGAACATAAACGACTTTCCTTTGTCGCAAAATTAAAACTATAGCTTTTATTCCTCTCGCTCGTTTCTTTTTTTAAGAAATTATTCCTGTCCTCATGGGCCATTTTGGGACTACACGGGAGACACGCTCGTGGGCCGGTTCTGTTGATCTCAACACATAGTTTGAGATGGCAAGGTTTATTTTTCCAAGGCTCACTGCATACAACTAATTGTAGATAATATTTTGTACCCGTAGTCATTTTGCTCTAGTTCTTCGATCCCAAGCTAGCACATTTTGGTCCCAGAACCGATCTCAGTAGTGCTAAGCTTTATTTAGCATTACAGGTTCATTTTTTTGCTTGCTGGTATGTTTTTACACTATTGACTTCTACTATTATCTTCCACACTATATGTTTAAACCTTTATTTTTAGCGAGACGGGAAGGTTGGGGACAAGGAGATTTTGTTTATTGACTGTAGGTCCACTTCAACTTTGCTTAGCTTCTCAACTCCTACTGGTTCGATAAATCTTGATTTTGTATCGAGCGAAATTTGATGCTGCACTAAATCATACCTTACACTTGGTGTTCCCAACAATAATTAGTCTTCTACAAAAAGCTAGGATATAGTAGGAATTATGTCAGATAGCTTAATAGAAGAGCATGAGAAAATTAAAGAAACTAGATTTTGTTGCATGTTAGCAACTATGATGTAGTTATTGAGATTAAAGCAAAAAAAGGTTTATTAAGACATGATCAATTTCACTAGATTTAGCCAAGTGTGAAAAACTATCTTACAAAATTCAGTACTAGGGAACAAAAAATAATAATTGGGAATTTTGGCCTCAATTATGAACTTAGGATGTAATAATTCACATAAGAACATAAAATGTGCTGAAGACATGTTAAATTTCAGCACATTTAGACTAGAATTTAGGAAGTATGACACATTAGATTTAGTATTAGGGTTAGCCGATTGTACTTTATTTAGTGGGGAAAAGACTAATTTATAAAAGAATCTCTTAAGGGTAATGTACAACATGACATCTAAGACACATTTTGCTCACATGAGTCACAATTGGATTCTTGTGGCTATATTATGTCTCTTCCGTGGTGATTACTGGATTTGGTGTGGCCTCAACTTTAGTGTCCGATGCACCAAACTTAACTTGCCATGTCTTCTACTACTTGCCAGATATATCCAGTTTTTTTGGCTGTTTTTTTAACCTTGTCGTTTGACTCCTCGAAATGAAAGAAATATGAAGGTAGCACAACAGTTACATGGTGTGTCCACTAGGAGATGTGTAAGTTACAATTTTGAAAAAAGAAAGATGTATGTCTGAATGTTACAAAACAAGGATGGTGAAGGATAATGAACAACCCGGGAATAGATAAATATATGAACACAAGGTTCTTACATAAGTGCATTACATCCACAACCATAGCGTATATTCCCGCAGCGCATAGCGTATATTACTTAATGAAGAAATACTTGTTATGGCTGTATTACATCCACACCATAGTGCTCACGTCCACACTAGGAGATACTTAATGAAGAAATATGATAAACACACAACCAAACTGAGTAGCATATTTCTTCATTAAGTATATTACAGTTAAAAGTTTATGTGAGGACATAGCCTTATAAGAACTTGATGATCAACATTGATAAACAAAAAATCACATCTATCAAAAATATCATGGTCTCCCACTCATTTTTGCCTCAAAACCCTACTGTAAGCAAGCAGAGCATAGGAGCACCTTCTCGGACCAAACAGAATGCTTCATCACAGACTAGACCCTGTAGAATTGATCATTCGGTCTTTGATGAAGAAGTGTAAAAGGTTAGGAACTCAAAAGGTCACACCAAGTTTAACTTCAAGTAAAGGCCTCCATCCTGGTCGACAACCATACTTGTAGTTCCAGAAAAAGGTACCACACAAATAACATACATGAATTATGTTGGCGACAAACTATAATTGACATTACCATTCAACACACCTTCTTCTGCCCCATCCACATGGATAGCTAGCATACATGACGCTCAGGTGATTTGCATGTGTAAGGAAATAAGTAGACAATGCTGCCTTTTTCTATGACACTGTCTAAAATTTGGTAGGAAACATCAGTAAAATGCAACAAAGACAATGAAAAGCAAAAGATGACAAGACACAACATGCTTGCATTATCATATAGATAGTCATAACAACTAGCAACATCGATAACCAGCATTTCACTCTGATAGCCAGGGCACAAAAAATAACCAAGTATTCACATGGTCGTAATACATCATCTGAAAAAGACTCAAAGTATTAACAACAAGTAGCAAAATATCGTGGCTCAAAAGAATTACAATTCATGGGAAATGATCAAATCCTCAACTCATCAAGCATAAGAACTTTTTTTGTCCGGCTTGGGCTAGTACTGAAAGACCTCTTTTAAGCAGCTGCTTCGAGCCTTGATGAAGTGAAATTCTTCTTTGATGCATCTTTTTGAACCTTGGCGTCAAGCTGAGTTGCTTTCTTCTCAGCTGCTGCCAACTTCTTAAGCTTTGCCATTCTTGAATTCTCTAATGTGCCAAGAACTTTCTCTGCCGTGCAACTTAGCTTTAAGTTGTTTTGCCTGTGTTGTCTTCTTCAGTTTTATCAAGTACAATTTCTTTTATTTGCTTACACTGCTCTTAGCTTAGACCACTTCACTGCTTCAACCTTCAAAGGAATGTTTTGCTCCACGCCTGCAACAAAGCAACGAAGACACAAATTTTGCCTCAGTGCCGTAGGCCCGTAGTAATGAATCCTTAATCTGGCTATCGCCTTAGATGTGAAATCACTTTCTTTGGAGGTGGTAACTGTACACAAATAAGTGAAAATAGTGAGAAAATGAAAACGAAAATGACAATGCTATATTGTGCTCACGGTTTTGTGTATTGACAGTTTACCTCCTGCACCATCTTCTCCAACATGTCATCGTTTCCATTCTCAAATGTAGGGGTTCCTTCATTCAGATCATAGAAAGTGTAGTTTCCTTGAGGTACCACATTTTTCTTTGTGTTATTTTCCTAAAGAAGTTGGAAATATTCAGTACATTGTAATAAGGGCAAGTACACTGCGGGACGCTTAGATGAGCACTTAGATGAATAGAAATAAACACCACAAAATGGTATTATGGGCTAAGCGCCTCTGCCCACAACGCGCAACACTTACTTCGGTCGCTAGCTACCGCACGCGATTTCTAATAAAACTGGTCGTGCAGCCAAAAAGAGTCTTAGCGCCTAACGTTTTGTTTTTGCATCGACGCATGATAAATCGTGAGATCAAATGGGATTTTGGCCTAACAGCAAAGAAATCTTGCCTAGAGTCTCTAAGCGGCCGCATCGTACGGTGCCCTAATATCCAGTAAAAACACTAGCACTAATTTTCAGTAAAATGCACTCAAACCAAAAAAGTCAAACTAACACCATTAAGGGACTCTAGATTGTAGGATTTCATACCATTCCAATACTTACTAATGTTTTCCTATAAATTGCCTTAATTACCATTCTAGATTGTAGGAATGGGGATACCAAAATCCCAATATGTGTACCACCATATGCCACGCATAACAATTCGTCGGCAGCTTGGAGGAATTACCGTAAAAGATGGTGCGGCACTAGAGTCAATCGCTAATAAAACTCAATCGCTAATAAAACTGACTCTTGCAGCCAAAAAGTGATGCTTAGTTTCGAGTCAACGCATGATAAAATAACGGGATCAAATGGGATTTCGGCCTAATGCCTAGAAAATCTTGCCTAGCGTCTGCTCTAAGCGTATGCTTTGTACAAGCCTTAATATCCAGTAAAATGCCCTAGTATTCAGTAAAAATACTATCACTAATTTTCAGTAAAATGCACTCAAATAAAAAACGTATGCTAACAACATTAAGACTTTTCTGCAAAAACCACGTTGCGAGCCGCACAAAGTTCATTTTCCGAAACGCCCCTGCAACTCTAATGAATGGCCCATACTATCCCTCGAACGATCAGAGCACAACCATGCCACGTATAAGACGGGGCACACGGATCGCCCGCGAAATCCCTTCCTTTTTCCCGCTTAAACAGCGAAAGCAAATGTTCGAAATCCATTTTCCTCCCGCTTAAACAAGTTCCCACCCGAAATTTCCTGTCTGCTCATTGGTCCATTGCATCCTCCCACAGATCGGGACCCCGCCTTCTCATCCTAGCCGCGAGTTCCCGAGCGATCCGACGGCAGGGGCCGCTCGTCCCGCGGATCGCCGGCTATAAATGGCGTCCCCCTCCTCGCCGGAGAAATCGCACCAGATCCACCGGAATCAAGCAAGCAAGCTACTGTAGTTTCCAAGATCCACCGGAGCAGAGCGCCATGGGAGCGGGAGGCGAGCACGTCGGCGCGGTGGCAGCGGCGGCGGAGGGGAACCAAGAGGTCGTCGTCGGCGGCGGCGGAGGTGATCTGACCCGCGTCGTGCCGTGGGAGTGCGCGTGGCCCGGCTGCGGCAAGTACATGGAGACCGGCGCTACGCACAAGTTCGTCACCGGCCACATGCGCCAGCACCGGTGAGTCGTCCATTCCCTTTCTGCCGCCTGTTCTCTCTTCTGCAATGTCTGCGCGAGTCTCATATTCTTCCGTGTTCTGCGTTGCAGCGAGGCCAGGGACGACGAGCAGTCCAAGCTGGCCGCGAGGGAAGCCGCCCGTGCCTTGGAGCGCCAGGCCAAGGGACCGTCATGCCAGAAGAAGAACAACGGGCACAAGGACATGGCGGTGGGCCAAAGGGCGGTGGGCTTCATCGGCAACGGCGGCCGGAGCAACGGCCGCCAAACCTGAGGTACCGAATACGTCCGTCCGTTCATCTTCTTGGCTACCTGAAATCTGCCCAGATCTGTTTCCAATTTCGTTAATTCCTTTGGTCTCGTTTGTGTTCTGAACTTCCTTCTCCCTATCTTTTTTCAGGTCGGGACGAGCAGAGGCACCAGCACCTCCCAGTAATAGGGCGGGGTGCTGCTGGGATCGGTGGAAGCATAGGGGATACGGCAATTGAAGATAGTGTTTGGGGATACGAAGAACATGCTTAGTTACTGGATATTTGGTTATGGGTGCAGGGTGTTAGGGAGTAGTTGGGATTAGCGTCAGTCAAGATGTGAGGATATGAGTCTGGCAGTCCGTGTGAGTCAAGTTCAGTCTGTTAATTTGAGTTTTCCTGTACTGTGATGTTGCTTGTGTACTGCCTGCGTTGGCCTGTTATGATGAGGAATAAAACGATGTTGAGACACTTTGTTCTGCTTCCTGTTTTAATTTCTGGTTCCACTACTTTTAACAGTTGTTCGGCTATGACCGTTGATGTTCACCATGCTCTGATTCCCACGCGTCAGCTTAACTTTGATGCAACTGATTCGTCTCGTCAGATTCAACATTCCACTTTTCTATACTGTTGATGATTAGTTGGTGTCTGAGCTGGAGTTATTGAAGTTCCGTTCAGGATTGAAGGTGAATTGCGGCTCCTAAATCCCATATTTTTTTCTGGTGGTTTTCCTTGCTAGCAAGAGCTTAGGTGATTCCAGCGTTTTCAGTTTCAGTTATCCTATCTAGAATCAATTGGAACTGACAGCATCTAGAATCGGTAACCCGATGGACATGTAAAACATGTAAAACTGTAAAACTGTTTCAGTTATCAGTTTCAGTTAGGATATCTAGATGGTAGCCAGCATCTAGAATTTGCGTTTTCAGTTTCAGTTATCCTATCTAGATGGTAGCCAGCATACCATGATACATGTAAAACACTTTATCATGGTATAAATTTGCCATTTCTTGAAGAGATTGGTAACCCGAAACTATATTTCCTGAAATCCATGGGAGATAAATTCTTTTGATAAAAAATAATGACACAGTTGTCTATTTCTCTATAACATTACTGGAATTGTGAACACAAATCGTGAAATTAACAAAATTGAAAAAGGATTAGCGAGCTATAGTGTCCCCTACTGCATATATAGCGATCAGTGACGGCAACCCACTATTATTCCAAGTGCTTGGTCAGGATTGCTAATTTATTCATATGGCTATCAATGAAGGGATGAACACAAATTTCACTGAACCATTTTGTTCACTTAGCGTATTAGGTATAGATTTGAGGGGAATGAGTCGTCGTTGTCGTTCACCTTCCTAACTTATTGATTTGTTTTGCGTAAATTTAAGAGATCAATCTATTATTTACGTTCACCTTCCTAACTTATTGATTTGTTTTCCGTAAACCCATCTATTATTTACATATCTTAGTCTAAATTTTTTCGGCCGCTGAAACACACATGTACTTTTGCTTGTTAAACAAAAGGTCAGCTGGACAGTTCGGAACCCAAGTTTAAAACTGAAGCATCGTACTAGTACATGAAACGGACCATGAAGTACTAGCTGTCAAATTTCACGAGGTCTGTCTTTTGTCAGAGCATGTCTAGCAAAAACCATAAAACGACGAAACCCATAAAATTCCGGCAGATTTACGGACCCAAGGCCGTTTTCACGGCCCGACCACAGCCCATAAAAACGGCCGGCCCGTAAAAGTTTTTATGGTAGCATGTAAATCGACCCATGTGGCCGCTATATGTACGGGTCTACGGTCGATTTAGGGTTCATAGCCCTCATTTCACCACAGGAAAACCCTCGCCACCGTACATTTCCTCCACCTCCGACGAGCAATTGTGGCCGCACTTCCACTCTCCCTCCTCCCAGCCCCTCTCCGGCGACATGTGGCCCGTCAACAACACCCGCGGCCATGCTAGCTCGGATGGCCACGTGGCCGTGGCGAGCCGCCTATTTCTGTGGTGAAGGAGGAGAGGCGATGCGAGGCACGCTCCGTCCAGGGCTGCAACCGCGGGATGCTTTCGCGCCGACACGAGTTCGTGTGGCGCGGGCTCGTTTTCAGCCGCCACGACGCTGAGACTGGGAGCTCCCGCGGCGTCGTGCGCTCGCAGTTGCCATCGTCCGTGCTGGCGGCAGCGGAGGAGAGCGACGTAGTGGTGATGTCGAGCTGCTCGATATCAACGAGTACGACGTGCTCATGAAGCTCGTGGAGACCAAGTCTGTCCGATCGGAGTGTTGCCGCATGAAGAAGCTGCGCCGTTGGGAGGATGAGCTCGAGGCGAAGAACGCCGACCTCCTCGAGCGCGCGCTTCGACAAGATGAGGAGCATCTGGCGTACGGTGTGGGACATGCAGGCGAGGCGCCAAATCGACTTCATCGTTGTCCCCTCCGAATTTGAACAATTTTCAAAATGTTTTAAAATCTGAACATTCTTTAATTTAAACAATATTTCAAATTTGAACAAATTTTTGATTTAAACATTTTAAATTTGGAATTTTTGTAACCGGAATTTTTCAAAATCTGAAGATTTTATAAACTCTAAAACTCTTTTAAAAAATCTGAACAATTTTCGAAAATAAAAAATTAATGAAAAGAACAGAAACAAAGAAAAAAGCGTCGAAAGGTTCTGGCCCATCAACGCCACGTTTTCGCGCCGCTCACAACACCTCCCAGTTTTGGGCCGTGTAAGAGACTAGAGAAAAAGGGTAAACTCAGTGGCTTTTGGGCCTACGAAGTAGATTTCGGCCAGGCGAGTCGTACAGTATGGTGGTGGGCCAGTTAACGCCCGCAGAAGGAAGTTTGGAACCCCTCGAGTAGAAACTCCAGTTCTATCCGCCAAAAAGAAAGAAAAAAAGTACTGTAGCACTGAAGTTCTGAAAGTGTCACAACACAGTCAGCATGTCCAAAGTTAAACACTGTTGTTGCCACGCTGCAAGATGCACACTGTTTACGCAGCTAAACCGGGCGAACCTCTCGTTATATTTTTTTTTGTCGCGTAGCGATATTATGACGATGTGTAAGAGGATATATTTGTGTTCTTGGCTTGTCGGTCGCATAAGATGTATCTTTAACAAGTGTGCCCTGTTTTGCAGTTTGCACATTGTTGAATTCGGGGGGTTTCTTGCATACACATAATCTTATGCTTTTATAATTACCAAGGTTTGTTGAAAAGATGCTCATTATTTACACCAGTAAATTCAAATAACTAACTCTTCATATATGGTCTGATTTCTATATGATGCATATGTCTTACAAAACGTAGCTTTGCGGAATCGCAAGTGGTCAATTATGATCTATGTTGTGCTAGACTAGGCATGATTTGTATCCATCATATAATTGGCGATATCTCTTTTGAAGTCAGTTCTTCTTCTTTATATTTGTTTGTTTTTGTGGCTGCTTGAAGTTGAAGGTATGTTCTCTATGATTTACAACATAAGGGATATGTCAACCCATGCCGAAAATTTCTATTAGCAACCAAGCTCCATGGAGCCTCTTATTTTCAGAATTTGAAAACAACATTTGGAAATCTCAAATAATTTTGAAAAAGTTACATGGGTACATCTACCACCTATGACACAAGTTGTTTTTGAAATATTTTATCATATGTAGATAAATGTGGTAGAAAAAAAGGAGTTTTATTTAGGCCCACAAATTTGTTAGTTTGTATAGCCTAAAAATAGAACATACTTATCAGCAAAACTTTGCATGTATGTAGATTTTATAAATATGTATCCACATACCAAATACTCCCTTCGTCCACTAGTGTAAGACATTTGACCCATCATTTCAATTTGATTACATACATACTAAAATGAGTGAATATATGTAGAAAATAAGTCTAGATACATTTGAATTAAGAAAAAGATAAAATATTTACATTAGTGAATGGAGGGACTAGTAGAATTTTTCAAAATATCTTAATAATTTGTTTTCTAAAATGCAGGGCTCCCTGGAGCACGGGAGCCAAACTGAAGCTCTCAACCCATGCATGCTGCTACTAAATTTCTGAACCTACAGAGTTTATAAATTTTGTACTATTGCTCGAGTTTTTTTACACTTCCTCGAAAACAAAATAAGTTTTGTACTACCTCCTTATGGATGAACGCTAATTCATCTGCCAGCCGCTCTTTCTGTACCTTTCGCTGCTGCTGAGAAATTAAAGTTTTTTATGTTACTTGTATTCGTACCAAATCTGTATCGGGTTTTTCAGCAATAGAGCTTAATTTCAGTGACAACAGAATATCAAGCAAGAACCTGAAGCTAGAAATCGCGAGACCAGATTTGAGAGCAAAAACAGAATCGTAGCATGTATCATATGAAATCCGTACGCACAGATTTTGAGGTAAAGCAGAGAACAAATCAAGCGTGACTCACCGGGCAAGCGTGCGAGGGAGAGAGATCCTAGCCAGAGCTCCACCGAGCAGGGATGGATCCATGAATGGAGAAGAGAGGAACGCCGCCGGCCGGCCGGCCGCTAGGTTCGTTACGCGAGATCCAGATGGAGCTGGGAGCAGAGCAGAGGAAGAAAGGGAGTGCGGGAGCATGCAGATGAGGCAACCAAATGATGGACAGCGACTCTACTCTTACACGAGGCGTGCTAGCGCTGTCCCGCTGCGACTGGGCCCTGACTCCCTGGGACCCGGGAAAACACTGATGCCGGGTAGGTTTGTTGGTTGACGACCCAGATTGGGCTAGGGACATCTGACTGGGGCTCTGAAATATGTATTCTGACAGCACTGAGTAGTGTACATATGGAAAAAAAAGTAAAATACGCTGGATGGCCTAGATCTGGGGTGGCAGACCGACCGCGTGACCCACCTGAATTTGCAGCTTTCACGTCACACCGCGTGAGAAAAACCCAGCACGCGTTTTGAATCGAATTTTTTGATATTGTCACGCTATCAGTTGATTTTGTATCAACAATACGATTTGCCAAGAATAACGCGTTATGTAAATGCCAAGCACTAAAATTGGGAACCGCAAATCCATTGCTCTTAGTAGACTACATTATGCACTTAATAAATGTGGGATACCATTACCAGTATAGCGCAACACTACAACACACAACTCATTCTGGCCGAAGAAAATATATTTTCAGATTTTTTACAAATGGAATCATATAGAGGGGTCCATATTTTCCTCATGTTAACAAACTTCACATGGTCGGACAAGTTCAAATTATGCCAGTCAGAAAAATAAACAAGAAAAACAGTCCAAATTTTAGATCCTCTGGACGTTACTCCTTGTGTCCTGACGTAGCCTAAACAAGCGCCCAGGGTGCCCACGGCCTCAAGTCTATCTATACATCCGCGTTCCTTTCTTCAGATTTTGATAAACAAATGTCTAAATCATAATCTGCTACTCAAGTTTTTTTTGTGCTCCATCCGTTTCATATTATAGTTGTCGCTGATTTAGTCTGATTAGTTCGTCTTTGGTTCCATAGGACTTTATTTTACATAAGTGCCTCAAATATGTGCAACCTTGTTGAGTTTAGATGATTTCACAAATGAGCTTGGCTTCACATTTCTGCTCCTATTCAGTCACTTAATAATACCGTTTTGTCTATCTAGGCTTTAATTAACACATGTAACATGGCAAGAATATTAAATGTAGCCTAATCCTCGATACCTATAATATCCTCAATACGTAGATTGCTTAACAGTGCCTTAGAAAATTTGTGCTGACCTATTCAGCTCATGTCTCATGCATGGGGGATCCATCAAGACTTTAAGATGGCTTGCTTGTTAATCAAGATCAAGGAGTATCTTTTTACCAGAGATATCATCTCCCGATTGCATATGCTCCTGATATTGTCACGCTATCAGTTGATTTTGTATTAACAATACGATTTGCCAAGAATATCGAATCAATACGCGTCATGTAAATGCTAGCCACTAAAATTGGGAACTGCAAATCCATTGCTCTTAATAGACTACATTATATGCTTAATAAATGTGACATACCAAATAGCACAACACACCGAGAGTGGTGTTTTGTAGCACGAGATACATGTAACTCGTTTTTTCAGAAAAAAAGATTGCATTTTAAGTTTCAAAAAATTCGGCAAAAATCACAGATTTACATAGTAATATGATTTACAAGTTTACACATTTTCACCTCTAAATTCGTTGTAGTTTAGCAGAAATTCGCATTGGCTCCCGGGAGCATATGCTCCCGGTATTTTCGAAAAAATTGAACAATTTGAAAACTTTGAGCCTGTATAGGCTGATGTTTTGCTCAATAGGCTGACGGTCCTGGGATTGAGCATATGCTCCCGGTAGTTTAGCACAAATTTCCTGTCAGAAATTTCATTTTTGTACAGGGCGCGTACGATGTCATTTCGGCGCGAAAAAATACACGGTGGTGCGTACCATGGTCAGGTACGTGCATGATTTTTTTCGGAATTTTTTGATAAGTTTTCAAATTGTTCAATTTTTTCGAAAATACCGAGAGCATATGCTCCCGGGAGCCAAAATGCCGCTCTCGTAGTTTAGGCTATACAAAATGACAAATAGGTGGATCTGTATGGTGAATAGTACACAGTTTTAGAAATTTGAAATTTTGCCAACTTTGTCTCTTTTGTGTAGCCAAGAATAATACGATTTTGACTGTGAAAACTTATAGATCTCGACATTATATACATGTAGAATCTTTGTTTTGAATTTTTTGACAATAAAAATGTAGATTTTGAATTTTGAAAAAAAGAGCTACATGTAGCTCGAGCTACATTAGCACTTTCTGAACACACAACTCATTCTGGCCGAAGAAAATATATCTGCAGATTTTTTCAAACTCATTCATTGTTTTCCATTTTCGTTTTTTGTTCCCATTTTTCTTTTTTTAAGTTTTCCTTTTTGTTTTTTCTTTCGAAAAGTTCAAATTCGAATTAATATTTTGTTTATTTCGAAAATTGTTCAAATTTGAAAGTTTTTCATTTTCTGAAAATTGTTCAAATTCGAAGGAAAATTGTACAAGTTCAATATTTTTTCATTTTTGAAAATTGTTCAAATTCAAATTCAAAAAATTATTGTTCGAATTTTTCAAATTCGAAATTTATTCATATTAGCAAATTAAATCAGCAAATGAAAAGTAAAAATAAATTCACATATTTAAATGGGCCGCGTCATTGAGCCCATTTAGTGGGCGTTGTAGACGGCGCGAGCCTTACTCATTGCTTTAGGGATCGCCTATGTATCGCTCCACTGTGGGTTTGATTTTTTAAAAAAAATAAACAAATTTCGGATTTGAATAATTTTTAAAAATGACCAAATTTCGGATTTGGACAATTTTCGAAAATGAACAAATTTTAAAAATGAACAAATATCGAATTTGAATTTTTTCAATGAATAAACAAATTTTGAAAATGAACAAATTTCAAATTTTTGAAAATGAACAAATTTCAAATTCAAACAAATTTCAAAAATGAACAATTTTCGAATTGAACAGTTTTCGAAATGAAAAAAATTAAATCTGAACAAAATTTTAATTCGAATTTGAATTTTTCGAAAAAAACGAAAATAAGAAAAGAAAAGAAAAAAGAAGAAAATAAAAATGAAAATTGAAAAAATGCGACATGGGCCGGCCCAGCAGCGGTGCACTTCAGGCGACACAGCCCTTTAGCGCCGCTGCTGGGCGATATATAGGATTTGGCCAGCTTTAAGGCGATATATAGCATCCCCCAACCATGGGCCTGAAGTTAGGAAGAAAATTATAGGAAAATGGTGCTGGGCTGGGCTGTGCCATGGAATATGCCCCCCAACCCCAGTTCGTTGGGGCCTTGTGTGGTCGCACAACTCGCACGGGCCCTTGGACGGTCCTGGGATTGAGCAAAACATCAGCCTATACAGGCTCAAAGTGTGAGGCAGAACACAAATACAACCTATACTTGTGGACATAAGAGATCATTTGACAACATAAGCATACTCATTTATATGAATACCAAACTTTTAGGGACACATCATTTTTATGAACAAATTCTTCTACATACTGACAAAAATTTGCAGTATATGCTGCCATTATAATCGACCGGGAGTACTCTAGGGGATGCGACATACAATCGCAACAACAGACTCCTCTCTAATAGTGATCAGGAATAGAGGTTCAGAATGAATCATCTTCCCTTTCGTCCTTTATACAGTTTATTAGGGTCGTCAAGTGCACACACAACATCGAGATAGAAAAAATATAAACATATTTTATTGCATAAAGTCTGACCATATATTGACCAAATATCACTAATTAAGATACTAGCTCTGGTGGAAAGACCCAGGTTAGTTCCTCCGGGTCGAAGGGCATCAAGGTCTCGCTGTAGTCCGAATGATCCCTCGGGGCGCTGAAAGTTTTGGATCTCATACTGAATACATCGTCCGTATCAATAAAATAAATAGCATCTTCTTGTATCTCCTTGCTGCTGGCGGCAGAGACACACTTGCAGAACCGTCTGCTGATGAAAAGCGCCTGGCCGCCTAGCCCGCCGTTCACCGGCACCCACATGGCCGAGCTGATGTCAGCCTCTAAAACCTCTACCTTGCGATTGAACAGATAATCCCCTCCATGAACTTCTCGCCTCACCATCAGCAGCTTTCCACCGGACTCGATCAAGTACCACATGTTATAGATGGTAGGCTTGATTTCATGCGGGGAATCTTCAACACCCATGCGTTGGAATGCTTCAAGAATGACATCGTCATTGGTGCTCTTCTTCAAATCATATGATTGTTCATCATCGTTTTCTCTCTCATTGTGGCCATCATCATCATCACCATTCTTGGACTCGTCCTCACAATGACTTATGTCATCGTCTTCCTCCTGGTCGCGGTGGTCAACATCAACATCATCATCAGCAACAACAACGACATCATCGTCATCATCATTCTCGTACTCACTCTCACAATCACTGCTATCATCATCATCTTTATCATAGTCGCAGTGGTCATCATCATTGTCGTCATCATCAATATCATCACCGTCGTTGTCATCATCGTCGTCATCATGATCATCGATGTTGTCTTGTTCATCATGGATGTCTTCCTCGTTGCTCCACACATCAAAGTGTTCCCCAATAACACACTTGCCACCAGTAACCATGGTACTCCATTATCATCAGAGGCGATATCAAGAAAGACGAGATTCTCGGCCTTGGTGATCCCGTAAAGTCTGTCTCCAAGAAACACAACATCGATGATGCGGATGAGGGGAGTTGCATACGACTTGGGCATCCACACACCCTTCCCACGCCGGGTTAAGATGATGGGGCAACTACGGTGGTTGGTTATGAGGGCGATGACATCATCCGGGGTTGACCTCAAGAGCACCTTGCGGATCTTGAAAAGTTCGGAAAAATGGCCGATGGCATTGTCCAGCTCGGGGAGCGATAATGTCGTGCTAGAAAACTCATTGTGCAACAAGTACCTATGTCTGTTCTCAGCATCCGCGCATTTGATAGCGATCCAGCCGTCTGTAGAGCCAATGCACTCTGTGTTCTTGGGGAAGGAATAACGACTGTTATGAAAACGCTCGCGGTTGGTACAGCAGCTCGTGGTGGTCTCGGACTCGGGGAAGGAGACGAGGCGGCGCATGGCACGCTCTGAGGGGTTCAAGAATCCGCCCCACGGAAGCATGATCCATGGCAACTGCCGCCGAGGGGGGCAGCAGGTGGCGGAGCGCCAGGAACGGCAGACGGCCTTGAAGCGAGCACTGTCAGCGGGAAAAAAGATGCGGGCGAAGACCTGGGCTAGGAGGTCCTCTGGGAGTTCAGACCACGCCTGCGCCATTGAAAAGCACTTCGCCGCTTGCCTTGCAGCCGGCTCGGATTCGTTACTGGCCTAGGGGGCGGACGTACAAAGATCTCGATCAGGGTGTCTGGTCTTCTGTTGCATTTTATAGAATTTATCACACAACCGACTCCGATCATAGCTAGAGTTCGACTCCGTGTCCAACGCCAACAAAGCGGAGTCCGTTCCGTTTTCGGGAAAACTAGCTAAGCTACGTACGTACGTAGTCGTACTACGTACGTGACCAAAGAAAATCGAAGCAAACCTGCAGAACGTATACGGTAGGGATTTCAGTTCATCCTACAAAAAATAACTCCATTGCCATATTCATTCTTAGTTTTGCATCATACGTGAATTCAGATGATAATATAGTAGCCTATAGTAACTACTCCCTCCGTTCCAAATTAATTGATTTGGTTTTGTCTAAATATGGATGTATCTATACTTGTTTGATGTCTAGATACATCCATGTGTAACAAAATTTGTGTCAATTAAATCCGAACGGAGGGAGTAGATCGCATTATTCCATATAGTACATGCTACTCTCGCTTGATATTTTGTCCACTTCTTAGAGCAACCGCAAGTAGATCGCATTATTCCATATAGTACATGCTACTTTCGCTCGATATTTTGTCCAATTCTTAGAGCATCCCCACTTGCAGCGCCAATAGGGCGTCCGGCAGCAGCGCCGCGGGTTATTGGAGTCGCCACTCCCCACTCGTGACGCCAACGTTTTTTTTATCGACGTCTAAACACGAAATTCAACGAAATTCGTTCAAAGTTTAGCAAATTGTACAAGTTTTTATGAATTTTAAGCAAACTAAACTAAACTAGCCTCGCCAGTAGAAGGGGCTGTAGTCCTCCTCACAGCCGCCCTGCTCTTTGACCCTACCGCTGGGCCCTGTGCACCCGCCGTCTTCACCGAGCTCGTCCTTGATGACCCCGCTTGGCCCAGCGCCGTCGTCGTCGTCAGTGAGGTCGAAGAAGGGAGTCCCTGTCGCTGCACGATGTTCGTGCAACGACGAGGCGCATGCGTCCTCCATGGAGAGCGGGGGAATGGTGTTCTTCGATTCCTCCATGGCGTCATGGAGTCCCGGGAACTCCTCCGGGTTGACCTCCCGGTTGCGGACAGGCTCTCGTGTCGCCGCATCATGGCGAGGTGGTGCAGCGTCCTTGCCGGCGTCGGCTCTGTCTTCACCTTCTTCATTGTCGCCGGTGGAGGACCACGCGGCTCGCGGATGGAAATGCCGCCGCCGCTGCTCTAAATGCGACGGCGCGACGCCATGTCTGTCGTCTTCGACAGCCCGGCGCAATGCTGGGGCCGTTGTGCGTGGTGATCCACGGGAGGATGAGGCCGAGCGGGAGGAGGAGGCCAAGTGTGATGACGAGGCCGACACAGAGGTGGTCCTCCTCGGTGCCCAGCGGGTTTATATAGTGTGTATATAAAGGAACAGAAGGCACTGGGAAATGGGTAGAAACAACATGGCTTAAAACAGGAACAGTGTGGTCAAAATGCCGTACAGCTAGCTCCGCGGATTCATGTTGAATCGCTTTGTGAAGAAGCTGTACCACCCGATGAGGTTGTGCAGTTGTGGCACCATTAGACTGAAGAAGAGAACATAGCACCATTACTACTCAATATATTAAGGCGTTACACTTTCGCGGCGTGAGAGTATATCTGGCCATCTCCGGCCCGGCCCTGTCGGCCCACCCAGGCCCGGCCCTAAAATCCAGGGCCTAGGCCCGATGGGCTTGCCCGTGGGCCGGGCTTGGGCTTGAGTTTTGAGCCCACCAGCAGGGCCTGGATGGGCTTGGGCTTGGCATATTAAGGAAGAGGCCCGGCCCACGGCCCTAAGCCCTAAGGGCTTTTCAGGGTTTTTTACCAGATGGGCCGGGCTTGGGCTTGAAAAGTAGGCCCGATGGTAGGGCCTGGGAGGGCTTGGGCCTCAGTTTTCGGCCGTGGGCTTTTTTAGGCCCGGCCCAAGCCCAGCCCGGCCCGGTCCATGGCCAGGCATACCTGAGAGCCACTCAACCACTGTAGCTGCTACAGTGTTAGCTACAGTGTTACTGTTGTACACTGTGCAGTCTACAGTGCTCCAGTCCCAGCCGTCACGACATGTCCAACGTCAACCCGCAGTCCACTCTTTCGCGCTGCAGATAACTGATTTGCAATTTTCGCCAAATCCAGGGTCCCCGCTGGAAAATCGTCGCCACACCCCCCCCCTCTCCTCCTCTCTCTCCCGCGCGGCCGGCGTCACCGCCGCCGCCTGCGCGCTTCACCGCCGCATCGCTGCTCCTCCGACGAATCGAAGCACGCACGGACCTCCGCCGTCCTTGCCTCTCCCTCCTCGCTGAACGCCGCTTGCCGGAGCGCCACACGCGGTTCAGAATCGTCGCCGCCCTCCTCCGCATCCGCCGCTGCGGATTTTCTCGCCGGCGGCGACTCCGGCGACCCAACCTCAGCGGCGCCGCCGCTCCCGCCCACCCCGCGACCAGGCGCGTCCGCCGCGGCCAGGCGCACGCTCCACACCGCGCGGATGCGTCGCCGCCGTCGTCGTCCCCGTGGGCACTGCACGGTCATTGATGACGTCATTGCGACGTCGTCAGTGGGCCCGGCCTGTCAGTGCCTCATTTTTTTTGCCTGGAAAAAAATACAGAAAACAAAAAAACCTGACAGGTGGACCCAGTTCGTTTAAAAAATTTCCAGAAAATAAATAATACTGCAAAATTAATAAGTTTGAATCTATCCGTCGAAAAAATATGAAAAATATATCAAAATGACCAAAAAAAAACAACTACTTATAACATAATGCAAACATATTTACAAAATTTAATTCGGCGAATATTTGCAAATAATCAAAATTCAATTCCTCTAATTACGAATTAAATTCTAAAAACTGTACATTTCCAAAATTGAATTGCACCGCAACAACACGACATACAAATTTGAATATATTTAATAAATTTAGATGCCCTCCACATCTAACAAATTTTAAAATCTAAACATTTTTTAGACGCCAATTTTTCCAATTACAACAATTTCAAAATTTGAACAATCTCTAAAAATCCGACCATTTTTAAAATGAAAACTTTTTTTGAATTTCAATGATTTCCAACCTTAAACAATTTCAGAATATCGCCATTTGCAATTTCGAAATTAAAAACACAAACCATTGCGCACAACTCAAAAATAGATGAAATTCTCAAATTCAAAACAAAAAACAAACTTTCCACACGATCTACTTAATGACCATACTGTATTTCCAAACAATATTACCCACTGTAAATTCAAAAAAGAGAAAAAAACCTAACACAATAATTTCCAGCCGATAAATGTTTAACCGCATCAGATAAATTAACGTGAATTTCATCCTTTTCTAAAACATTTTTTAAAACCGTTAGATTTCTTACAAGTGAAACCCTTTTACTACAACAATTTCCACAAAATAAAAACTGTTCAAGCTAACTTGCTTTTTAAATTTCAACAATTTTAAAATACAGCGGGTGCGGCGTGTCGCCACACCAAATTCCACTAGTTTTGACTAACGAGATATCAAGGAAAAAAAATACACCTCTGAACAAAAATCTGGACGGGCGTCTCTATTGTCTTCAGTGTTATTGGAAGAAAAAAATGCTCCAATTCATGCACATGTTCTCTCCTTGAGCCCAATGCCATCGTCTCACGACGACTTCCTATGTGATCTCTCCTCCGGCAGAAAGTCATTTGTGCTCCCGATTTCCAGCGTTCCCTTCATTTTAAAAAAATCAAAAAAATATTTAGAAGATTTAAAATAAATTGAAAATAATTCAGGATGCAGCCAATGATGTATCCTACGAATGTGCAAACCAACACCACGGAATTCTTTATATTATGGGCTACACAAAAATGAAAAAACTTAAAAACTTTAGAGATTTGAAACACTATATTGTACATTTGTCTTTTTTGTGTAGCTTAAAATACAAAGTATTTCTAACAACACATCATTGAAAATATCCATGATTTATTTCACATTTTTGAAACTTTGAAAGATGAATTTTGAATATTTTAAAACACTGGGAGCACATGAACTCAGGAGCAAGAAATCAAGAAATATTGACCGTGGAATTAGCAGATCCAATGGTCCAGTTTTTTTTTGCACGATGGTCCAGATTTATCAATACTACTTGACTAATGGAGTAGTATTTTTTCGCCAAAGGGCAGATCCGGTAGCTGCAAAAAACACCAATTATTACAGGAAACTTTCTTATACTTGTTTCCTTGGCTTAACCTTCTTAATTTATCTCTTACGCTAGTTTGGTGGTAAAAACAATCGGTGCATGTGGTTCACAATTTCAGATCAACACCCTGCAAATCATAGATAAAAAGAAAATAATTTAGCGTTGCAATTTTGCATACATGTAGGATACAATTTAACTACATTTATCAGTTTTTTTGTTTTTTAACATGTCAATATAATTTTGGATTTTTAAATAATTTGATCATTGGGAGGCAAAATGAGTTTTCCGTATGTACAACTACTTCACAAGTTCATGTGCATGATAAGTAGTTTATGTATTTTTTCTTTTCTCACACGATTTGTTAACTTGGTCATGCAGTGGAGTAAAAAGATAGTTTGGGGATTGAACGAGCCACATGCATGGTAAGTATCATGAGAAAATCAAATCATGATGTCACACTATTGCATGTTTTATGGTGATACAAATTCATATAAATATAAAGACTAACTTATGACGAGCGGAGCGAGACCCGTCGCCAGAGGCTTGGGCCGAGCAAGCGCTGAAGGAGCAATAGTGTGCAACGGTTGCCAACGGGCTGAAAAAACCCGGAGAGGAACAAGCCTACATGGCGACCCAACCGCGGAAATCAAAATCATGGCTGCCGCTGGTAGTTTCAGGCGCGCTGCCGCCGAAGTGTCTCTCACGCCGCCGAATCCAGTCCGACCGCTACAGAATCAAGGTCGCCCGCCGTCAAGGACCCCGTCATTACGACCTTCCGTCGCAGAATCAAGGCAACCCGACGCCAAATCAAGTACAATCTCCTGCCAGGACCCGCCACAAGACCTTGCTCTGCCGCCAGGAGCTCCTAGGGGCCGCGTCCTGACGTGAATGACGATCGGTTGCTCGCATTCCCGACCACATCGTTTTTTAGCATTTCCCCGACCACAACTGTCCAACAGTCAACCCCAAAAAACATTACGTACCGCTAAAATCTCAAAGCTCATATGTCCCACGCTGTCACCGAGCGGAGTGAGCCGAACGGTGCTCACTCCCTCGTCTTGATCGGTCGAGTGCTCTATGCGAGGAGCCGAGTGGAGCGAGGGAGATTGTGAGAGCGGTGCGTTGTCAAGCAGACCCTCACTCACTTAACAGTGTTAGAACATTCCACCGTGGTGCAACTCCCCTTCAACTTTCCGTTTGTAACTAAACTTCAGCACTCACACCTCTTGAAATGCACATGGGCCATTTAAGATATAAGAAATTGCTATTGGGCTGCCCATATACGGGGCCAGGCCGGTTCTAACATTTATGTCACATGGTGTAACTACATATCCAATCTAATCAAATTTGCTTTGTCCAATATAACCTGTGTGCGTATGTATGGGAAATTTGGAGCGAAAGAAATGTCCGGGTCTTCCAAAACAAGCACGCCTCTCCGCTTTCTATTCTCGCGAAGATCAAGTTCGAGGCAGAACTTTGGGTCCTAGGGGGGAGAAACATTTGGTTAAAATCATGCCGGGAGAGTAGTCCGGTTGTAACCTTGTTTGTTCTTTCTTGCCACTTCTTGTTTGAATTCTCTCTTAATTAATGAAGTGGGGCAAAGGTTTTGCCTCTCGTTTCGAAAAAAAAGTGTATGTATTCAGGAGAGGACGGCCTTCTATTCAGACTTGGACACTCCTTCAGACTTGAAAGACCTGGACATCATATCTAGTACCAAACCTGAATTACCCTAATTATTGCCGCTTGTTGCAACTCTTTTCACCTCAAGAATTGATTTATTTATCTCTGTTCACAGTTCACACACATCACGAATGAAGGAAAGAGATGGCACCATGGGCATGTATGCCTTCCATGTGCGTGCTAGAACATATGCCCATTTTGCAGATGTCCACATGTGAGTTCATGGGCTACATGCTGTAGGGGGAGCATTGCAGCAACACTGATTTATCAGCTCTCTTATGTTCTTCCATGCATGTGGTTGGATTGCAGACATGTGAGCAATCTCCTAGGAGCCTTCTGTGCCTAGCTACTAGCTAGGATGATAAGATTGCATCTGGTGGCTATCAATAGCGCAGCACACAAAAAGAATGTTTGAACTTTGTCTGGAGGAATCATATGGATGCACATGGCAGATCATATGTCATATCTCTCACTTTCGGCTAGATGAAATACAAATAACATCAGATGGATACCGTGAAAAGCGACATGTGGCGGCAGTTGGCAGGTTTATTGATATAGTGTAAACACTTTCATGCCACATTTGGGATAAAAATGAAGGTCTTACTGCATTTCCATCAGATTCATCACTGTCCATGATATGTTTCTGTTTATGCTAAATTATTTGCAATCTGGATGCATGTTACAGCACTGTAGGTAAAGTGGCAAAAAAAAGCAGGCGGGCAGGAGAGGCGGTATAATAGGACATTCAGGCATGTTACAACACTGTGATTAACAACCTCTGTAACATGAAAAATATATAAAGAAAGCACTACAAACAACTAACATACATGGCATGATTGCTATTCAGATCTGAGTGACATTTGCCAATCTAGGACCTTATAAATATTTTAACCAGCTTAGCTAGCCACTGTGCGAAATGCTACTAAGCACTTGTCATTAAGATAGAAGCCAAGATGCTTGAGAACAGAAGTAGCAGCTAGAAAGCAGGTAGGCGGAATCACAGTAATGGATGGGGATTATGATGATTGAATGGCTGCAATTAGTTGTTCCCAGGACCACATGCATCTCCTAATCTAGGTTTAAAAAAATTGTGTCCCCAATCTCACCAAGAGATCTGGCAGGTGCTGATACAGTCACCCAACTTTTGTAGCTTGTACAATAAATCATTCGTAAGCATATATTACTTGTAAAGCCGGGTCTGTAAACTAGCTGCAGGATGGATAAAAGTTCAGGAAAAGTGAAAAAGGCATCTGTTGAAAAGCCCAGGTTTATGCTTCATCTAATGATGCATCCATCATTGATTACACCATAAACAAACCTTCGTGCATCACATTAGTTTCATGTCCACTGCTAACTGCCTCCCAAATCTCTACAATTAAATGTAAGACTACTATATTGTTTATGCATCATTACAAACTTGTTTTGTTGTTTGAGATCGTCGTCATGATTTAAAGTTTGCAAGTAAAGTAAAAGGTGATGGAGTCTGGAGATGCCCATACTCAGAAAATCTGCTTTTCTTGATCGGCGGCGCACATATATATGGTTTGTGTAGATTTTGCCACGAAAAATCCATGGAAGAATGGGCAGATTAAGCGGCCGCATGATAAAATATTGATCCATTTGTTTGGCAGAAAAGCAACCTGAACTAAACTTATGGGCAAGCAAAAGCAAGGTTGCGTACGTACCTATATAAAGACCTCACTGGAGCTTTCTTGCACAACACCTCTTCATTCCTTCTCTCTTCTTAGATAGAGAGAGAGAGAGAGAGAGAGAGAGAGAGAGAGCAACAATGTCTTGGGGAAGCATCCAAAGGGATCGCATTGATCCTTCCATATCCACGGTGCATGGTGCTCGACGGATCATGCGATCCTTTTGGAGGCTTCCTCTAGCCATTAACTCCATTGATTTCTGGTTAGTAAGCTCTCTTCATTGCTTCCATCTTTTTCATCTCCCACGACAATTTCCATCCATTCAGGGGTGCATAGGCTGGTTAATTTCGATCACACGGTATATATGCTCTCGATTAGTTGCTCTCTGATCAGTTGGGAGGTTAGAAGTGTGAGATCGATCGATATGTGTTCTCTGCTTTTATGTTCATGATCAAAAGAGGTATATATACCTACCAATGGCTAGGCAGGTGCATGTTAATTGGTTTTTTAGACCAAACAAATCATACATGTCCTAATTAATTAGCTAGATCTATGTATTCCTACTCCATGAAGTCATGAACCTCTAGCTAGGACTAAAACTTATGATGCATAAAAGAAAAACTAACAAATGATTGAAAGGTATAGATAAGTTCTTAAACATTAGTTAACTTAGGTTAAAATCAGAGCCAAGATCTTATGGATCTTGATTAAGACTGTCTGGTTGCATGCACATCACATGAACGGGAGGATTAACTAATCATAGCAGCTAGCTTAGCACATAGAGTTAGTTAGGTAACGAGAATACCGGATCGGTCTTGATGCGCTAGTCAATGCCCTTTGACTCGACACTTTCTCTCTCCTTGGAATGGATAGATGCATATGCATGATCACCGACATCATTGGCATCAGCGGTAGCTGCCATCGTCGCTCGCCGGTGGATAGTCGACGGCCATGCTGTTGCTAATTGGTGGAGTGTTTATTCTTTTTATTTCCGAATTTTGTTTCTACACTTTAGATTAGTGTCTACTACTCTACGTCTCAAAATTAAGGCACGGTTGACTTTTTTTTGTCAGCAATACATGGCTATGACTTTGATTTTTTACTTAAGGTATATCTATAAACTTAGTTCAAATACATGTGGTATAAAGTTATTTTGCAAGACAAATACACGATACCATATATATACAAACTCAACACATATACTTTTGTACTTGTTGCTGTTTTTTTACTCCGCATATTAGGTTTGTCTTAAATCAAACATTTTAAAAGTTTTACCAAGTTTATAAGGAAAAATACAAACATATGTAATACCAACTCGATAAAATATGAAAATACAGTCTAGCATGGATAGAATTATATTAATTTGGTACTGAGAATAGTGATATTTTTCTATAAACTTGGTCAAACTTTAAAATGTTTGACTAAATACAAACCTAATATACAGAGTAAAAAGGACCGGAGAGAGTAGACATTACTGATCAATGTCGTGCTTTAAAAACCGTTAAACATTTTACATGCCTTACATTTAAAGACAGAGGGAGTGCATTTTACGCTAATAATGTATCCTTTAATGTATATTAGTTTTCCTAAGGTACTTAAATGCCTTTTAACGACCATGGAAAGAAACTACACTTGTATCCTCGCTTATCGTGGTAAAGCAATAGAAGAAACTAAACTTGTATCCTCGCTAATGTGGCGTGGTCGGGCGGGGTGAGAGAGGTGGTGGCTACCAGTGTGATGTACGTCTGGGTCTAGGGAGGCGACATCATGGATAGGAATTCTGTTTAAAGGACTTGTGTATTCAAAAAAAGGTGACCTTTATCACATTTGGTTGTATGTCATTGTGTTAATTTAGGCTGTTATATTAAGAGAATTAAGGTTAATGATTACTGAGTGTCCACTAACCATGATACATCATTGGACAATCATAAAGCGTTAGATGCAGACAATCCAGACAATACTAGTGCTGATATTATTTAGATCCATCTTTACTCGTGCTTTTAACATTAATTAAGATTACCATAGATTGAATACATGAACCCTTCGCCATATCTAACACTTTTTTAGGGACATATCAAGCCAGTTCATTAGAGCTCCGTATTAGCACTTATAATCAGATATGTAGCATATATGTTAAGTCTCGCAGTTTAAAGTTGAAAATCCAAACTTCAAAACTTCACATATCTAGAATAATTTTTTATTTACTTTCAAATATGGAAGTACAAATTATCACAATTAGACTACTACCTTTCACACATTTCATTTATGAGTTGTTTGAACTCATTTATTAGTATTTATGTTAATCAAATTTTCAATCTGAAGCGAACCAAGCTAGTTCCTAAACGGACTTGTTGCATTCGTGGGAGCGTGTTAAATTGAAAGGTATATGTATAGTCCGCCGAATAAATTTAGAAAAGGGCAATCAAAAAAGAGATGTTGAATTGATTTATTTTTATCACAAAAACAACATGATTTACTCCCATGCATGCCAATTTATTTTTGCAACGTTATCCTTAGTGAGTATGACCTTACGATGGAGGAACCACACATGAAAATCTTAATTTTTAGTGGTAATTTCATCTTGCAAATATACTTTATTAAATATCTTGTGTGGCCATTCAGTAAATCAAGATACCGTAGACTTAACCGTAAAGTTGCCAATGCTGTTATACCCCAAACAAAAACATCTTTGTTCATTTGAGTGGTTAACATACATTAAATGGTGAGCTAAGTCTAAGCACTACATATTTTTCATTTTTTTTGTTTCCTATCAACGCCCTACAAAAAGTGATGTTCAAATATATCCATATCTGGACATACGTGAGACTCCACCTAGGGCTAATCAGAGGGGTGGAGTGGTAGTTCCTCGGTGGATTCCACCACCTGCTGAGATGGACAAGGTAAATGTCGACGCATCACTCTTCAAGAATGGGAACATGGCGGCCATTGCAGCTATTGCGAGGGACACCTCGGGCCGGTTCCTGGGAGCATCAGCAGTTTTTATTCAGGGGGCAACTAACCCGGAGATGCTTGAGGCAGCAGCGTGCAGAGAAGGCATGGCCCTAGCCACTGACCTATATATGCGCAAGGTCAAGCTAGCAAGCGACTGCGCAAATGTGATCCGAAGCATCAAGGCAAGTGATATGTTGGGTTCATATGGCCAGATAGTCTGAGAAATGAAGGCGACATCAATGGGTTTTGAAGTTTTCGAGTTCGCTCATGAGGGTCGCCGATCAAGTGGTGATGCACATGCCCTAGCTAGAGGCTCCTTGTACTCTAGTCTAGGCCGACATGTTTGGCTCCAAAATCCACCTGATGGTGTCAGTGTAAATTTTGTGGTTTAGAGTTGCAATGGGTGGAGTTCTAAAAAAAAATCCATTAATGAAATCTAGCCAACTAAACTTGTTTCCGCTGAGCTATATTATACAAATCGGATATTGTTAAGAGAGGGGCACACCTCCTAGACAGGATTCCTCTCAAAACCTTGTGTTCATACTATTTCAAACGACAAAATAACCCCTACTAAAGAAATCATCTTTTGACTTTCATTAGGCCTTTCCAAAAAGACGAATCCAACGGTTTTGAAGTTATTTGTGTTAGCATTTTCGAGTGAAGGTATTTATTATGGAGTAGCTCTTGCCACACCCCTTCTTTATTTCACATTTTAAGGAGCCAATCAATGAGTAAATATTTATTTTATAGGCCTAACACCTCAATTCCAAGCCAACCTTCATCCTTAGGGCGGCAGATGATGTTCCACTTAGTTAGTCTATACTTTCTTTTATGGCCACCAGTTTGCCAAAAGAAACATGACCTAAAATAATCTAATGTATGTCTTACTTATTTTGGTACCTCAAGAAAAGATAGAATGAACATAGGTAAACAAGTGAGCACAAAGTTATTAAGAATAAGCCGATCTCCATAGTAGAGAAGTTTTCCAGTCCAACTACTAAATTGTTTCTCAAAACGATCTTCAACCAGGTTTATGTTCTCCATCTTTAATTTTCGGCTATGAATTGGAACTCCAAGATACTTAATTCAAACAAAGAGATCCGGATTCACACCCGAACAAAGGCCTATAGTCTTCCTCAGCCTCTTCATGTGGATGCCATGCAGAGCTGAAAACTATTGATATGCTCAGTCTTGTGTAATGGTTTGGTTGTGTGCATACTTGTAAGCCGAGACATAGAGTTTGAACTCTTACATGATTTTATTATATTGATGTCTGGTTTGGTAAAAAAAAACACAAGGGGTAGATGTCCTTCAAAATCCAAAAGTTGTGGAACCAACTTTTCTTTTTTACTTCATGGTGCCAACTTTCATATAATTAATGTTATATTGAAACCTATGGAATGCAAGACATGCTTTCCAGCTACCTCTCGTACCATACTCATGCTTTGCTATATATTGCCCACACACATATATACAAAGCTCACAATTAGATACCCTAGAAGAAAAATATAAGGGATATATAAAGAAAGTATACAATTTGTTCAATCTACGGGATGTTACATGCAAGACATGCTTTCCAGCTACCTCTCGTACCATACATGCTTTGCTATATATTGCCCACACATATATATAGAAAGCTCACAAGTTAGCTACCCTAGAACGAAAAATATAATGGATATATAAAGAAAGTATATGATTGTTCCATCTACGGGATGTAACCACCACCGTATGAGAGAGGATGAACTGTATGTAGAACAATCATACACATATATAGGAAGATGAGGCAACGGGAAACTGAGGGGAACCATATGGGTAGAAGTTGGAACAAAGCTTCACAAAGCACCCCACTGGGCCCCCTTTCTTTTCTGATGCTGAATTATTTCCCGAGTTTTTGGTGCCAGAACCATAGAAGAAGGTGCTGGTGGTGATAGTGGAGGATATATATGGCTGTTGTATGCATGTATGAAGTAGTCTGGCCCCGTGAGCAACTACTGGAATAGCGCGGAAATGAGAGCCAACCAAAGAGGTCATGATTTCTCGATTGTTCCTACATTCTCGGTACTAGTAAACATGCCCCAACGCATGAATAATTTTAGAAATCTCTTCACTCATCCTAGATAGGAGGTAAATATTAAGCAAATCTGCAAAGAGGTCTAATAATATATTCATATAAGAAAGAGGTAAAACTTGCAATCTATGCACAGAAAAGATGACAGCTACACAAAATAAACATTGCTTGACACACAAAGAACGATGACTTATTATGAATTCCGGACCTAGATGTCCGATCTAGCTACTACATCTCATTGACTCGCTTAAGCCAGGAAGTAAAGGTGAAGATTTGCAACCACTAGTCCACTAACATATGAGATTGTAAGAAAAGGAGGCTTCATGAAATGTTATGTTATTAGGGAGCCACCTATGGTCCAAGAAGGGAGTACAGCTGAACGATGTTGATTTCTGTTAGCTCCTTGTTGACGAGCTTAAGAGGGCTATTATCAACTAGCATAAAGCTAATGCCGACTAATGAGCAATTCCAGGATGCAGTATTGCTCCTCTCCTGGTGTATCTTGATTGATATTTTTTATTCAAAAGCTAGAAGCCGAACAAAGTCGATCTAAATAAAAAACCCAAGGCCTGCCTTTCGACATTAACTCCGCGAGGCAAACTCTAACCCTATAGTAATAGACCGAACCAAATGAGAAGTACATCAATAAGGGCCAGCTATTGTACTGTACTCATGTAACGCGGTTAAGGGTTATACGATCACATACCTGTACCCTCTCTATCAGATGGTATGATATTTTCCCATTTACTTACCCATGGATAATTTTTTATCCCATACCCTTACCATAATAGGGGTTTTACCCGCAGGGTAAAAGGGTAATGGGTACCCATTGCCATCCCTATGGTAACCTTGAAACATGAGGGATATGTTAGCTTTGGTATGCACTTCTTAGATATACTGTGTGTTCTTTTTTACGTGCACCAATCATACATATAGGAACATATGAAAAAAAAAGGGAAATTGGGGGCAATATGCTCAAATAAAATTGAGATATCTCGTTCCCGCACACCGCTGCTACACTGCACAGTCGCTTCAGAAGACGTTCATGACCCGTTGAGCACCTATCTCTGCTTTCCTTGTTTTTCTGTTATGACTTACCTTCCCAATTTGTAGTGGTACATACGAGGTTTGCGGTGATGGAAATGATGTGCCGGTGTAGAAAAATACACAGTAGCCCAGTTGTGCACGACAACAAGATCTGACCAAGTTCTGAACTAGCTGTCAGGGTTTTGTGTCTTCCATTCTCCTTGTGATTGACCCTTCTATAGAGATGAGCATGGCTTAAATTTTTAGATTCATGGACTTTTGCCTCTTTATGCAGCATATCTTTAATGTCATTTGTGCTCGTATGCAATTTTGTTTGTTAAAAAATCTTATGTTGATGAGAAATATGAGCATATACCGCATTATGAAGCTACTTGCTCAGGGATTGAGGTCTTTGGTTCAAGTCTAGGATAGCCTACTTGCTCCAGGTTAACGAATTGAATAAGCATATCTGACCCTTTAGTGGCTTGCTAGGTCTTCATCTCTTCCATCGTCTCATGTACCATGGTAAGCTCCATCCATTGGCATTGGTTTGTATACAAGGAATGTTGGTCGATGTGACTGTTCTGCCCGATCTATTCATACCTTCAATTGATGTATGTGTGTGTTTGTGTTTCCTAGATAATTAACTAGCTAGTTCAGTTCCTATTACGTGGAACCTAGCTGGGATTAGAGCGACCACTATAAGATGATATCATGCTTAGTTTCAGATCCTTCAGAACAAATTAATGATCGCAAGGATAACCATTTCTCACAGAAGGACTCTAACCATGTGAATATCAAATGCATACATACCCTAAGATATATTTAAATCATACTCAATGAAAAGAATAAGAGTTAATATATTATATATGGAGGTCGGTTGCAGGCGCATCACATGACTAGCATCAATAACTAATTATAGCACCTAATTTGATCAACACACTGATTTGGGTATGAATGTTTTGTTTCTATGATTTTTATGCCTCAAGTTGCTCACTTTAGTACAGTAGGGTATTTCATAGTTATAACGATTGGACAACAAACCATACCGATTTGGGTACGTCATGGTTTAATGCCTACATTTGTAACAAGTTAATTGTCTACGATCTGAATCTCACAGTATTGTCAAATAAACATGTGACATTCTTTAAGATCTTCATGTGTATTAAGTTCATGAGCTATGTACCGTCGGTTCCAAACTTCTCTGATTTATTTTATGGTGCCAACTCTCTTGATCTAATTAACATGATAAATAAAAGCCACCAACTCCATTACAAGCTACTAAATACATTGGAGCTTGCTCCCGTACCATACTCATTGATGTGTGGCTAGATATACTATCCACACAGATATAAAACTCACAATTCCACTATGCTAGCAACAAAGGCAGAAGTGAACTTTCAGGGTTAGCATAGCACCGGTTACCTTATATGATATCGCATACACTATTTATGCATCGACCAGTTTTGGAAATGGGAGGCAAATGGAAATTGGATGAAACCATGATCTCATAAAAAGGAACGACATTGTCTTGTCCTCCCACATGGAAACAAGCATGCACAATCACCTTCGGGAGGTGCTCCACAACGTGTCGAGCACCCCTCTAGGCTACCGTTCTCTCTTGACCATGAATTATCCAATCAATATGTGACAGCAGCTGAGATCGAGGTGGTGCTGATGGAGGCTAACAATGTAGATTGCTCTTACTTCCTACCCGAATCCGATAACCGAAGCAAACTCTTTATCGTACCATAACCACGACTCTTCTTACGGCTATGACAAATCCACTCGTGATTGAAAACAACTGCTTCTTATTATTTGATTGTATGTCCACTTTTGCTTGATGCAGCGATGCGAACTGTTCAGGAGGTCGCAAACCGAACCCTTAGTTCATTGTTGGGTTGAATAAGTACTAGCGGCCAGTCATATCATTTTCTAGACGGAGTATGTGCATGATGTGTAAAAATTGGTTTTACGTTTGTATTCTTGTTAAGTAGGTGTACGTCTGTAGCCCGTCGCACCGCAGCTCGCCGCCCTAGCCTAGCCGCCGGAAACAGCGCCTGCAACGCGAGGCCGACTGGACTCCTCCGAGCGCAGCGCGAGCCCCCGAAACACCATGTCTTCCACGTCGGCGCGACCCTGTCTTCAGGAATTCGGGAAACCCTCGCTCGCCGCCGCCGGTGGCAGCAGCCGACATGGCTGCTCCTCGGAACGCGCGGCGACTACCTGGTAGAATCCTCTCTTCGTCCCCTCACGCTCTCCTCGCCGTCGGGACGGATTTCTAACCTCTCTCCCGCCGTCCCGCGTCCCTGTCTGTAGATTGGCCGCTCCTCGTCTTTCTCCCCGGATGGCGGCGATGACACCCGGCGAAAATGGGCGTGAAGAAGGAGATCCCGGTGTACAAGCTCACCGACGAAAATGGGCGTGAAGAAGGACATCGACTCGCGGGTACCGTACAAGTCCACCGCTCAAGCTGGCATTGACGCATGGTACTGTCATAGTGTCATACACTGCACTGAACCTATGGCTTCCATGTCAGAGAGCATGTGCCACGCGTATCTGCTACGCCCAAACACGCTTCCACACGTAAATAAAGGTTGGTGAACATGCTCCTCTCCCCCGAACTGCTTGCTCCAGGCCTCACAGAGGAAAATACATTCGTATAAATGTTGTACCATGTACCTATACAATCAATTACACGCTGTATTTTCCTCATTGATTAGATGCCATCGATCACGTACCGCCGGCAGCTGCTCTAGATAAATTACCAAGCGAGCCTCCGCCTCCACACATGCATAAAGCTCCAAATTTAGAGGCACTAGCTATGGAACAGACAACCATTCAGCCTAGTGGTGTGAACCACTAGTCCACTAACCTATGAGATCGTAGGAAAGAGAGGCTTCATAAAATGGGGGGATACAGAACGGATAGAGAACGGAACAAGTAGTTTCTTTTGCTCAACCGAGCTGTTATCTTCACAACTACCTTCAGATCACGCTTCGTAATTTCTCAAGCGCCGTCTTGGCATAAGCGACGTACATACTTGAGCCAGTGAACGATCTTGTAGCAGTGTAGGATGTCGAACCACGAGATCTTAACTGGGCTGCTGAGGAAGGACACTGTAGCCACAAAGGATTAGACCAATTAACTAAGGTTGCAAGGCCACTGCTCTACCATGCTCCTCGGGCCATCTGCCGATTTGTGACTATGCCATGTGGGCCACTGCAGAATTTTTACTGCCAGTGCATCCCCGCAGGCAAAAGAAAAGAAAAAACTCTCTTGATCTTGCTCAACTCTCCATACCTCCATCCCACTCGCTTCTCCCTTTTGGCGGCGACCTCTCCGTGAATCAGTTTCAAGGTTTTCTACTATCGGCTGCTCCATTCCCTTTATGATTCCCCCGCTTCCTTCGTGGCGTCCGTCCGCGCTTCGCTGGCCTCGCCAAGTTCCCTACATATTGCCCTGCCTGAGAAGATTTGTGCGCTCCTAGGTGGCCAGGCTACGGTCGCCCCTAGTCGGAGAGCCAGTCTTTTTGCTAAAATTTGAGACAATTCTAAAGCTAATTCTAAATGTGAATTATGATGACTTCTAGCGGTGCGCAAACACTCAGTTGGAAATACTTTGTATTTAGGGAGGTCTAAAAATGATAAATTTCTAAATCTGAGACGGTGAACCGTGCAAATTTCGAATTATTTCAGATTTATCAGAATTTGTCATTTTTGTGTAAACTGAAATGGAAAACATTTCGAATTGAATTTTTTTAGCGAATTAGAGTATGTCATTGTTAATCTCTATGATTTATGTCCGATTTTTCTTGTAAACTTTAAACTGTTACATTCAAAAAAGGGGGGGGGGGGGGGGGGGGGGGGGCTCCATGTAGGACGAGCTACAAACACCAGGGGAGAAATAAATGTTATTGTTCTATTAAATTTCATTGTTGGAGGTGTGAGTGGGGAGTGGCCCGGAGAAATATGGTTGGCTTAGCCTTTTTTCCGTGCAAAAAAGACAAATTTCTGACAGAAAATGAGATCCAAAAATTTTAATTTTCAGCTGTGATTTGTCTTTTTTGCACAGGAAAGCCACAATGTCAGTTCGTTATGAAAATTCACACGCTCGTGCGTTCCATACTCAGGTATGCCTGTGATTTTTTTCGGAATTTTTGAAAAGTTTTTCTATTTTTTTATTTTTCCGAAAATACCGGGAGCATGCGCTCCCGAGTGCCAAAACGCCGCTCCTACACTAACGGTGGGTTATATACTTCAACCTGTTTACACTGGCCCACTTGCCAGACTCACACTCAAGCAGACCTAGCCTCTGCCACTGGGGTCCACACATGAACTCTGATGTAATCCCAGCATCGTTGCCCACCTGCTCTGCTTCCTCTGCTTCGTCTGATGGCGTATTGTACGCCTAGTCGCCCCGCCGCTCGCCGCCCTAGCCGCCGCCGCAAGCAGCCCCTGCAACGCGGGGCCGACGACGCCTCCCAGCGCAATGCGAGGCCGAAGACCCTGTTTTCCCGGTCGGCGCGAGACGACGTCTTCAGGAATTCGGGAAACCCGCCGCCGGTGGCAGCAGCCAGCAGCCGACACGGCCGCTGCTCGGTCCGCGCGACGACCACCCGGTGCAATCATGTCTTGGACCCCTCACCGACGACATCCTGGCCGACACAGACTCGCCACCTATTCTCCTGAACAGCACAGGCCACCGTTCGGTTGTTGCTTTTCATAGTACTGGCAGATTGAATCAACAGAGGCACAATAGCGCTAGCGAATTTAGTGATCTTTCCAAAAAATTGTACGTTCTTCGTTTCCCACACGGATGTGAACCAAACTGTCGAACACAGCAAACGCGTTTGAGCATGGAACGGCGTTGGTCATGGTTGACTGAGATCTCTTCACAGTCACTTCCACCGGACCCATAGCGCCAAATCTTTGCAGCTTGCCATTCTTGACGTCAAGGCCACCGAAGCACCGAGATTTCCAGATACTGTTCCAAGCTCTGCAAGGCACTGGCCACCATCCACTTCATCGGAATCAGCCCAAAACACTCGAGTCTCAACCTAAAAAGTAACAGTATGCTTACCTGTCCATGAAACTTCTAGCACATTTGTGTGCCGATTTTCCCATGCATGGCACTAGAATTAATCGACATCTCACAAATTCTTCAGGTCACATATTACACCTTTAATTTTCCCGGTCTGAATTTCATCTTCTCGCAAGAACCATTTTTGTCATGTCACCGCAAATCTGAACACACGTATGCATACATGTTCAGAAAAGAACCAAGGTCTCACTCACTTCATGTTGATCTGATCCTTGTAGAATAAATAGTTGACGGTGAGACCCACCGTGCGTGTCGTACAGGTCCATCTATTCTCTTCAGTGACAGACTCAATCACAAGGGACACAATATCGCCAGCCAATTGAGCTGACCATTGATCCAGAGATCTTTCCAAAACATGGTACATATTCTCCGTTTCACCGGACCCGTAGCACGACTAGCACCAATCCGTCTAGCTCGGGATTCTTGATGCCAAGGCCTGTAGCATATACTGTTCCAAGCTGCGCACTAGCCACCATTGGCTTTATTGGATACAATAAAAGCCACCAACTCCATTACAAGCTACTAAATTCATTGGAGATTGCTCTCGAACCATACTCATCAATGTATGGCTATATATACTCCACGCAGATATAAAACTCACAATTCCTCTATGCTAGCAACAAAGGCAGAAGTGGACTTTCAGGGTTAGCATACCACCGATTACCTTATATGAGCTCACATAAACTATTTATGCCAGTGTTAGAAATGGGAGGCACAAGGAAATCGGATGAAACTATAATCTCATAAAAAGGAACAGAACTTTCATGTTGTTCGATCCCTGTACGAAGACAATCCAGTGACGTGCAGCAGTGTAGTCTAATGCATGGACGTACCGGTGTCGTAAAAAATCCGACACATTGTGTCGTACGTGTAGCAGCACTCTAACTCTAAACATTTGTTGTTTTAGAGGTATCTCCATATTAATTTCTAGTACGGGTACATCGCGCCAACTCATTGGTGTGTGAGCTCGATGGCACACATGTCGCAAATAAAACCACTTAGACTCTCAATTTAGCACACATAGCCCCTGCCACTGGGGACCACACTTGAAGTCTGGGTAGCCTACTTGCTCCAGGTTAACGAATAGAATAAGCATATCAGACCCTATAGTAACTTACTAGGTTCAAAATAAACTTGCTAGGTCTTGATCTCTTCCTCGTCTCATGTCCAACAATAATCTCCATCCATTGGCACTGGTTTGTATACAAGGAATGTTAGTGGATGTGGCTGCTCTGTTCTATTCTTACCTTCAATTGATGTATGTGTGAGTTTGTATGTTTCCTAGATAATTAACTCGCTAGTTCAGTTCCTATTTCGTGGAACCTAGCTAGGATTGGAACGGCCACTATAATATGATATAAATTCTTGGTTTCATACCCATCAGAACAAACTAATGATCGAAAGGATAATCATTTCTCACAAAAGGACTCTAACCATGTGAATATAAAATGCATGCATACTCTAAGATGTTTGTAAACCATACTCAATGAATATAAGAAGCAGAGTTAAGATATGGATCTTCATTAAGTGGTTGCTTCCAGGCGCATCACATGACTAGCATGATAAACTAATTATAGCATCTAGTTAATGATTTGGGTATAAATATTTTGTTCTATGATTTTATGCCTCAAGTTGCTCACTTTAGCACAATAGAGTATTTCATAGTTATGACGATTGGACAACAAAACATGTCAATTTGGGTATGGTTTAATGCCTACATTTATACCAAGTTAATTGCATACTATCTGAATCTCATAGTATTGTCAAATCAACAAGTGACATTCATTAAGATCTTCAGGTGTATTTAAGTTCATGAACTATGTACCGTCGGTTCCAAACTTCTCTGATTTAGTTTATGGTGTCAACTCTCTTGATATAATTAACATGATACTCCCTCGTGTCAAAATATAAGGCACGCTATTTTCGTGCTGGTGTTTGATGCTCAACTTTGACCACTAATATATAACAAACTATATGGATTGAGAATGTAGAAATGGTACCGTTGGATTCGTCTTACAAAATTCTTTCATTTCATATATTTTATACAAATTTTACGGCATATTATAAGTACAAATCATGGTCAAAGTTGTGCATGGTTGACCAGCGTAATTAAAGGGCGACTTATAATTTGGGATGGAGGGAGTACAATAAAAGCCACCAACTCCCGTACCATACTCATCGATGTGTGGCTATATATACTATCCACACAGATATAAAACTCACAACTCCATTGTGCTAGCAGCAAAGGCTGAAGTGAGCTTCATGGTTAGCATAGCACCAGTTACCTTAGGTCACATGAACTATTTGTGCATCGATCAGTGTTGGAAATGGGAGGCACAAGGAAATGGGATGAAACTATGATCTTATAAAAAGGGACAAGACTATCATGCTCTCCCACATGTGAACTAGCATGCACAATCATCTTCAGGAGGCGCTCCACAACCTATCAAGCACCCATCTAGACTACCGTTCTGTTAGGGCCGTGAATTATCCAATCAATCTGTGGCGTTTGAAGGCGAGGTGGTGGTGGACGAGGCTAATGTAGATTGATGTTTCTTCCTAGTTGAATCCGATAACTGAAGCAAGCTCTTTATCGCACCATAACTGATTCTCATCTTGCGGCTCTGACCAATCGACTCATCATTGCAAATAAGCCTTCCTTACTCTTGTACTGTACGTCCATTTTTTGCTTGATGTAGCAATGCGAATAGTTCAGGAGGTCGCAAATCAAACCTTAGTTCAGTGCGGGTTGAGTAGTGTAGGTCATTTATACCATTTTTCTGGATATATGATACGTGCATGATGTGTCAAAAATAGGTTTTATGTATGTATTCTTGTTAAGAAGGTGTACGTCGGTGAGAGTTGTATGTAAATCTAGACATCTGTTGTTTTAGAGGTACCTCACTTGGCCCACCTTGCCAGTGCCACTGGGGCCCACACTTAAAGTGTGACGTAATCCCAGCATCGTTGCCCACTTGCTCTGCTTTGTCTGGTGGCGTACTGTAGCCCGTCGCGCCGCCGCTCGCCGCCCTAGCTTAGCCGCCGGAAACAGCGCCTGCAACCCGAGGGCGACTGGACGCCTCCGAGCGCAACGCGAGCCGCCGAAACACCCTGTCATCCACGTCGGCGCGACCCTGTCTTGATGAATTCGGGAAACCCTCTCTCTTGCCGCCGGTGGCAGCAGCCGACATGGCCGCTCCTCGGTCCACGCGGCCACTATCTGGTAGCATCCTCTCTTCAATCCCTCACGCTCTCCGCACCGCTGAGACGAATTTCTAACCTCTCCTCAGCGCCCCTATCTGCAGAATGACTGCTCCTCGTCTGTCTCCACGGACGGCGGCGATGGCGCCGGTCTCCAAGAAGAAGGGCATGCAGAAGAGGAGCCCGGTGGAGAAGCTCACCAAGGCCGACATCCCCTCGCGCGTGCCGTACAGATCCATCTATTCTCTTGAACAGCATAGCCACTGTTCAGTTGTTGCTTCTCCTAGTACAGACAGATTGAATCACCAGAGGCACAATATGGCTATCAGGTTGAGCTGACCATTGATACAGCGATCTTTCCAAAACATGGTAAGTTCTTCGTTTCCCACACGGATGTGAACCAAACTGCCGAAAACAGCAAACGCGTTTGAGCATGGACCGGCCTTGGCCATGGTTGACTGAGATCAACTCTCCACAACCACTTCCACCGGACCCATAGGCCATAGCGCCAAATCTTTGCAGCTTGCCATTCTTAATGTCAAGGCCACCGAAGCACCGAGATTTCCAGATACTGTTCCAAGCTGCAAGGCACTGGCCATCATCCACTTCATCGGAACCAGCCCAAAACACTCGAGTCTCAACCTGAAAACTAACAGTATGCTACTACCTGTCCATGAAACTTCTAGCACATTTGTGTGCCGATTTTCCCATGGTACTAGAATTAATCAACATCTCACCAATTCTTCAGGTCACAAATTGCATCTTTACTTATCCCGGTCTGAATTTCATCTTCTTGCAAGAACCAGTTTTTGTCATGTCTCCTCAAATATGAACACACGTATGCATACACATTCAGAAAAGAACCAAGGTCTCACTCACTAATCATGTTGATCTGATCCTTCTAGAATAAATGGTTGACGGTGAGTGAGAGTACGAGACACACTGATCCGTGCATTTCGAGAAAGCCAAAGATGGGCTACTCCTTGATGGCAATGACATCGAGCTTGTCTCTTGCTCTGCTGCTCTGATTAACCAGGCGAGAGTCCTTGCTTCTTTCTTTCTCACATCCGAAAACTCACATAATAAATTTTCCTTGTTATAACTGGCTGTACTTCACACCAACATGCTTGGGTTTGTGCACCTTTTCTCTCTAATTTGCACACGACAAGTGTATAATCTGACCTAACAACACACCATATATCATAGTAGCATTCTGTACATGTAGTTTGATGAATTTATTGCATTGGACCAGGAATTATTACAAGTAAAATAAAATGCTTATGTGTGTTGATGGAACAAATGTATTACCTTTTACTGCGCTTAGAGCATCTCCAACCGGGGTTGTCAAACCGTCCCCAAACATCCGGCCGGACAGCCCAAACATGATTTGGGCTAAAAACATGCACCCACCGTCTCCCCCAAATCAGCCCAAACGTCCGGGCTGTCCGGCAACCACCAAAGCCATCTCATATGTGGGGAGAGTTTAAGGGTGACCGGACACGTCCGGACGCGTCCGGGCTGTGCACTTTTCCTTTCTTTTCTTTCTTTTCTTTTCTTTTGTCCTTCATTGATTTTCTCTCTTCTTCTCCACCTTTTTCTTCACCAATCACATGCATTTGACCCCGCAATTTGGAGAGATTTTAGGGAACGCGGTTGGAGGAGTCAATATTTGGGATTTGTTGGTCATTGTCCACGGACACGTCCGCGGACAGTTAGGGGCCGAATTTGGGGGTTGTGGTTGGAGATGCTCTTACAACTTCTGTTCTCCTTTCTCTTGATCTTCCCTTACTTGTGATCATGACCGTCCTGACACGTGTTCTACTACACGCGAAACAGAAATGGCAAGTGTGGTATATATACGTGGGCGACAATGGAGTACCCCACGAGGCGTAGTGTGATATTCGTATTAATGTGGTGTACTATTTTTTGGGGGGGGGGGGGGGGGGGGGGGGGGGTGGGGTGTTGAATTTTTTTTTTTTTGATACAAGTCTCTGGATGTATTAAACAGGAAAAGCAACAATACAAGAAACATCCAGAAACAGCACAGCTGCTCGACATTTTACAGAGAAGCCCCTACAACATTCTAAATTACAAAGAGGACCCTGGCACCATCTCTGTCTCGAAGGTTCCGCCACCGCTCGATCCGCCGTCGTCGACGTCACGCCACCAGAAAGATAATCAACGACGACGAGAGCAGCAGCTGTGTCGCCGCCACGAACCTGAAGAGGAAGATTCCTCGTTGAAATCGCCGCAGTAGCCACCCGCCGCGGACGGCGGGATTTGAAGTCCGGTGAAGCCACATCGGTGGGGGCGACGCCCGATTCGTCACGACGGTCAGGCCGCCAGCTCCGGCCGAAACCGGCAAGCAAACCTGCAATCCAACCACGAAGAACAGCTGCAGAGACCACCTCACCGAAGTTGGGGCAGAGCAGCACCTCCTTTCCCTCCCCTCGCCTCCACGGCCGTCCAGAGGGAGAAGAAGACGTTGCATCCCGCGATCGAAGAGAAGACCACAGCGCTTGATGAAGGAGCTTGCTTCACACGCCTCCTGCTTCAACTTCCACCACGGAAGCCTGCCAGAAACGCATCGCAGCCGCCGTCCCGCGCCGCGCTCGAACGCACAGACGAAGCAGCTCCAGATCCACTCCACAAGTCTTGAGGAAGAGTAGCAGCAGCATCTCCCCTCCTCGCCGCCACGGCCGGCCAGAGGAGAAGAACAGCACTCCCTCTCTTGATCTGCGAAGTAGAGGGTACGGCAGGCGGCTTTATTGAGAAGGCTCTGAGTATCTCCAACTCTGCTCAAGATCCTCCACGGATCTGGGAAACAGGAGGGGAGAGACCCAACTCCGGCGCCGCTGCTAGTCACCGGAGATCTGCCGAGAAAAAGGAAGAAGAAGAAACGGGCATACGCCACGAAAACTCGCATATAGCGAAGCACAAAGCTAAAACTAGTCCTACTACTACTATTCACAGCCCGCGCTACGCGTCCTTCTCCACACCAACCGGCATCGCCGGCGGCGAGGCGAGAGGAGCGAGCCGGGCAAGAGGAAGAAAAGGCCGAGACGGCTCTCAAACAGTGAAAAGAGGAGAGGTCGAGAAGGGGAAAGTCGTGTTGCTATGTGGGGTGTTGAATTTACTTCTGGGCAGATAGCTGCTTTAGTTTTCTAGTAGTAAGATATCAATGTGTACTGTACCAAACGGACTGAGCATGTATGCACCAAGCCTCGTTACAACTAGTGTAAATTCAGCATGTTCCGAGCCACTCAAGCAAGAGTCTCAAGCCTGAAAATGATACTACTTGCAACATGACACATTACTTTTTTTTGCCGATTTTCCAAGACACTAGAATTTATGGACAGCACAAATGGTCTTCACAAACTACACCTTTAATTTCCCTTATCTGAACATTCTCAAGCACCAATCCTTGAATTTCATATTTTCGAAGTACCTATTTTTGTCATGTCTCCTGAGATCTGAACACACGCATGCATACACATTCTTCAGGGGTGTTTCACAGGTTGTGAGATCCAACGTCACCAACCTGCTGTTTAGTTTGTTAGCGTAAGAGCATCTCCACCGGGGCCTCCAAATTCGTGTCCGGCACCCCAATGGAGGCCCAATTGGGGGGTGCCGGACATGTGTCCGCCCATGTTTTTGACCCCGCCCACAGCGGCGCACCCCAAAGGCCCACCCCCAAATGGCCCTAGTTTTGAGCAATAAATCGAACACCTTGCGGCGCACGAACCGCCGCCGGTTCACCTTCGTGTCGCTTTGGAACACGGCGGTTTGGTGTGGACGTGCAACCGCCGGCGCGTCGCTTCGGGGTTGCGTTCACGCGGTTTCGCAGCGATATATCCACGCCGTCACAATCTCTCCACGCACCACCACCCAAAACTCGCTCGCCATGTCGTCGCCTGAGAATGAGCCCGTGGTGGCCGATCAGGAGCGGGACAAGGAGGCCGTGGTGGCCGATCAGGAGCAGGACAAGGAGGCCGTGGACGTCGAGGCCGATCAGGAGCAGGACGCCGTGGCCGATCAGGAGCAGGAGGCCGAGCCCGCAACTCCATCACCGGCACGTCATGCGTACTCACCGTGGGAGCCTTGGTCCCCGTGGCCGTCCCGTGCGGCTGGTGCACATGCAGAACCGGCCTCCCCAGGCAGCGGTGGCCGGCGGACGACGAGCCAGGAACACCGCCGCCCAATGCCGACTCCGATGACGAGGAGTAGTTTTCGGAATTTCTAGTTGTAATGATATGCAAATAAGTAGTTTCATGCATTAATAAAAGTCAACAAACATAGCCGGTTACAAGTAAGCCGCAAGTTAAGATGACAAGCTGACCTTGTCGGCGTCATTCTTGCCACTCTCATCTCTATTCATGATTTTCTCATGGCAACCATGAAACTTGCTAGTGAGAGCCGCGATGATGCCCCAACGGCTCTCAACCGATTTGACATTGCGATCGGGCAAATCATCATTAGGTGGATACGACCTTCTTTCGGTGTAGTCCTTATGGATACGTGCCCAATATGCATCCCTCTTTTGTTTGGCGCCCTTCGTGGTGCACATGCTCACATTCATCCACCCCTCGCACAACAACACGTCCTCCGTGTCGGTCCAAGTCCGGCCTCTGTAACCTGCCTTCTTGCCACCATCTTCGTCGTTGTCGCCGTCCTCTTCGTCACCCTCCCCTTCCTGGTCCTGGCCGTGGTCGCCATCCTGTTCGTCGCCCTGGCCGAACTGATCTGTGTTGGCGTGGACATAAGTTGCATCACCGGCAATGATTCCATTCATCACCTCGGCGTCACCATCCTACGACACAAATACAACAATTTGCATCCGGCCGCCGCTCGCAATAAGTACACACACCAACAATTTGCATCCGGCCGCTCGCAATAAGTGCGCCCAACAAACAATCGGCCGGGAACACAATAAATAGGCGTGGATCAGGAAGATAAATAGCACGCACCTGGCCGAGTTGGTCGACCGCGTTGCCGAAGAGGAGGCCGCGGGAAGCAGTCGCGTCGGCGTTTGTGGCTGCCGTCCGCCGCATCGCCGGCGATTCGCTGAACACCAACGGCGCCTCGTTCAGATCGAGGGCGTCGGGGGGGGGGGGGGGGGGGATCCGCGACTGCTGCGTCTGGTAGCCGGAGGTGTCGTCGAAGAAGCCCGGGGCAGACGGCGACCCGCAAAAGACGACGGCGCCCCCCGGGCTTGAGCTGCTTTGGCTCATGGCGATCAACATCTCGACGGTCTCACCAGCCGCCTTGTCCTTCGGCTTCAGTCGCCTCATCTGCTGAAGGTGGGAGGCGGCAGAGCGTAGGTCGCCCTGGCTCAGCGGCACCTTTTTAAGCGGCACCAAATACTCATGCAGCTCCCGCTTCATCGGCTTCTTCTTCGGCTGCGACGACGCCGGTGGCTTGCGACCCGCCTTGGGTTTCGCGAGGCCGACGGGCTTTGGCGGCATGGTGGCGGAAGGCGAGGAGCTCGCGGAGGCGGCGGCGCAAGGGTTTTGGAAATGGAGGGAATATTGGGAATTTTGGCGCCGGGGGCAGCAATGTAGACGAAGGGGAAATTGGGCGCGCCGCGCTGTCTCTATGATGGGCGGGCCTCCCCTGTCAGACGCATGTCCGCCCCCATGTCTGGCACCCCCGAGAGGGCCTCCAAATTTGGAAGCCTTTTCGGTTGTGCCGGACATGTTTTTGCTCGGGGTGACCCTTTGGGGGGTGCCGCTGATGGCGTTTTTGGCCGTCCGGACCCCCAATGGGCCTTTGGGAGGTCACTTGGAGGCCCCCGGTGGAGATGCTCTAATGGCAGCAACACCACCAACCTGCCAGGTACAAATACTCCTGGTGGTGGGACAGTCATATCTGCCCGAAAAAAAAATCAAAATGGCTCTAGGCACAAATACTCCTGGTGCTGGGACAGTAATACATATAGTGGATTAATTAGGATACCCTTCTACACTCGTGCCGTCTGTATAGGGTGGACACGTCGATCATATCTGGGGCAAGGGAAAGAAATGTTGTCAGACATATATGCATCTAGCTAGTTGTAATTAGTTATACTGAATTAAGGAACTGCAGGAATATAATATATTTGTAAGCCATACTCAAGAAACATAAGAATCAAAGCTGAAATATGGATCTTGAGTAAGATGTCCGTTGACCTTCAGAGCTTCATAAATAAGTTGACTAGTAACTTCAGAAGGTTCTCACAACCTGTGGAACACCCCTCTCGACTTCCTTTCTCTTCTGATCATGAATTATCTTATCAATTATTGGTGCTTGAGACTGAGATGGTGATGATAGAACAGAGCGGTCAGCTCTGTCAGCAAACTCAAATGGTATAAAAAAGAGATGGTGATGATAGAGACAGACAGTGTAGATATAAGCATGGGCTTTCCCGTCCTTTGTAATTCACAACTTACGCCCTTCTTCCTTCTGCACAAAAACATTGAATAAAAATTTGTGCAATTATTTTTTATCGGTATTGTTGTATTCATAGGTGCTTTTTTTAAAACCTTTCCCCTGTATTTTAAGGGTGGGATGCGCCATTATCTCATTTTAGCCCGTGGCAAGAATGGTTGATAAGATAATTCATGATCACTCATTGATCACGTTGACGCCATGCAGAGCAGAAAACTAATGTTTTGCTCAGTACTGTGATGGTTTGGCTGTGTGCATCTTTATATGCCGAGACATAGAGTTTGAACTCTTGCATGATTGTACTATGTTGATGTCTGGTTTGGCAAAAAAAAAAATTAACACACAAGGCGTGAATGTGTGTAAAAATTCAGAAGTTATGGAACCAACTTTTCTAACTTACTTCATGGTGACAACTTTCATCCAATTATTTACATATATATCGAAACCAACTGAATGCAAGACATGCTCTCCAGCTACCTCTCGTACATACTCATGCTTGGCTATATATTGTCCACACCCGGACATATACAAACTAAGTATACAAATGTTCAATCTATGGGATTTAACCACCGCCATATGAGAGTGTATGAACTGTATGCAGAACAATCATATACATATATAGGAAGATGAGGCGACGGGAAACTGAGAGAAACCATATGGGTAGAAGTTGGAACAATGCTTCACAAAGCACCCCACTTGGACCACTTTCCTTTCTGATGGTGAATTACCGCATGAGTATATGGTGCCAGAACCAGAGAGTAAGGTGGTGGTGATAGAGGAGAACATGTCCGTTGTATACATGCCGTAGTCTGGCCCGTGTGGACAACCATTGGGGTAGTGCAGGCACTGAGAGCCAACCAAAGCGGTCATGATTTCTGGATTGTTCCTATCTTCTCGGTATTTACTACCTCATCCGTGGCCGCAAGCATCCCTTCCTTTTTGCGTTCTTGGGGTTTTCGTCTTATCGGTCATGCCTTTCTACACAAGAATGCCAAAAAAATAAGTTTGTAAACGTGATTTGTATTAGTATAAATTCTTGTACTTCTGTGCAATTTTGTTGCTAAAACTGTATTTTGGTGTGGCTCTACTGAATATGTCGTACTTAGATAAAAAGCGACTCAGCCACTCCAACTGCACAAGCTTGACACAACATTTAAGCTTGACACAAAATTCAAAATGGCTCTAGGAGAATCTTGAAGGTAAAATATGTTAACTGGTGGAGCTATTCGTGTGCTGTTTCCTGAGATGTCTTATTACTTTGGATCCTATAGACTGAGTCTGCCTCAGATTTCAGATACAGATCTGGCACTCGAATTGTCATCATGATTCTGCAATCATCAGCAAATACACACGAAATAATTGAATTCAAAATTGATGGGTAGGTCCTCTAAATTCAATTCTAGACGAAATTTAGTCTCATAATCTGAGTTGTTAATTCAAAGAAATCTTAAAGATCAGTAGATTTTCCAGCTGAGTGTCATTGCTTCATTATGATCAGTGTATTTAAGTTCATGAACTATATATGTACGGTATGGTCCGGTCCAATTTTTCCTATTTATTTTATGGTGCCAATTCTCGATCTAATTAACACGATATGATGAAAGCCACCAACTCCATGAAGCTACTAAATACATTGGAGCTTGCTGTCGTACTATACTCATCGATGTATGGCTATATATATACGATCCACACGGATATAAAACTCACAATTCCGCTATGCTAGCAACAAAGGTAGAAGTGAACTTTCAGGGTTAGCATAGCACCGATTACCTTATATGAGGTCACATAAACCATTTGTGCGTCGACCAGTGTTGGAAATGGGAGGCACATGGAAATCGGATGAAACCATGATCTCATAAAAAGGAACAAAACTGTCTTGTTCTCCCACATGGGAACTAGCATGCACAATCACCTTGAGGAGGCGCTCCACAACCTGTCGAGCACCCGTCTAGGTTATTGTTCTGCTCTGACGGTGAATTATCCAGTCAATCTGTGGCACATGAGGGCGACGTGGTGGTTATGGACGTTGGCAATGTAGATTTCTCTTACTTCCTACCTGAATCAGATGATTGAAGCAAGCTCCTTCTCACACTATAACCTGGACTCTTTCTTCCACTCTGACCAACTCACTCGTCATTGCAAATAACTGCTCATTACTCTTTGATTGTACATTAATTTTTGCTTGATGTAGCAAATAGTTCAGGAGGTCGCAAATCAAACCCTTAGTTCAGTGCCGGGCTGAATAAGTACTATCAGTCAATCATACTGTATCATTTTCTGGATAGAATAAGTGCATGGATGTGTAAAAAAAGGTTTTATATATGTATTCTACTATTAATCTTGTTAAGAAGGTGCACGTTGGTGAGAGTTGTATTGTAGTATGTAACTCTAAACATCTGTTGTTTTAGAGGTACCTCACTTGGGCCCACATAGCCACTGCCACTGGGGCCCACACTTGAAGTGTGACGCAATCCCAGCATCGTTGCTCTGCTTCCTCTGATTTTGTATGGTGGCACCTAGGCGCGCCGCCGCTCGCCGCCGTAGCCTAGCCGCCGGAAACAGCACCTGCAACGGGACCCGCCGAAACACTCTGTATTCCACGTCGGCGCGACCAAATCTTCATGAATTCGGGAAACCCTCGCTCGCCGCCGCCGCCGCCGCCAGTGGTGGCAGCAGCCGACACGGCCGCTCCTCGCCCCTCGGTCCGCATGGAAACCGCCCGGTAGAATCCTCTCTTGGACCCCTCACGCTCTCCTCACCGCCGGGACGGATTTCTAACCTCTCCTCCGCGCCCCCTCTCCGCAGATTGGCCGCTCCTCGTCTGTCTCCACGGACGGCGGTGAAGAACAGGAGCCCGGTGGACAAGCTCACGACGGCATCCTGGCCGACATCGTCTCGCTCGTGCCGTACAGGTCCACCTGCTGCTTGATTTATGTCTTTTCTAGAGTTTTATGATGTATTCGTGGTTCATGCACTCCAGCATTAGATCTTCACATTTGTAGCGAACGCCATTTACAAAATGTGCTGACGATTTATTTCATATATTTTTTCTTGATAGAATTCTGCTCTAATTTGTCTTTCCTGTCTTGAGAGTTTGGACATGATAAACCCGTCTCATGGAATTCCATGGTTTCTTTTTCGGTTTACTGGATGTAGGATGTAATTTGTTTTATGCATCTTGTCCATGATATCCGGTTTGATGTTCTTTTTCCTTCCTTGTTAGGTCACTGATGCTAACATACCTCATTTAATATTCAAGCAACTAGCCTGGCTTCCTTGTCGTTTGGTTTGGAGTTGTGCTGCATTTTGCCAGGGAGTGGTTGGGGGCATCTTTTATTCAGTGATTGAGTTTTCTTGTCAAGCAACCTCCGTTTTTTTATCTGAACCTTATGGTTTCCAATTTTCAGGAAAACTATCTGATCCTTATGGTATTGCTTTTCTTTACATCTATTTTTAACTCTTCAAATAAATTTCTTGTCCATTTTCTTTTATTTGGCTGCATCCCCTCTTTCTTGTTTTGATAATCAATTCATCGCTCTCTAGATAACTGATGCTGGAGTTTAATACTGTTGTGACAGAACAGCGGTCACTAGCTTTATTGTCGTGGTACCCGTTTTTGTAGGGTCATTGTTTCATGGTGTTACGTTAGAAAATTTTGAATTATTTAGAATAGCGAATATCAGTTGAACATTGTTTTTTTGTTGTGTCCTCACTCGCTTTAATTTTCTATGGTCTAGTTGCAGGCAGGAGAGACAAACGATGGGCAAGTAGCTGCTGTGCGCTTGGTTTAAAATGTATTAGTGTTGTCCTCATGTACGCAACCAGGATACGCATTTAGGAAATATCCTCTCCGTTTCTACCCAGAAAAGCCTTCAACCTTTGTGTTACTTCCTTGATCTTCCAAAAACCTAGCCATGGCTTCTGGTGCTGCGATTTTTGCAGGCAAAGCTATAGCAACATCAGTGATCACCTATATTGTCAACAAGTCCTTTGACTATTTGAAGGATAACAAGAAAGATGGAGGGTTGAAGAGTACCAAAGAGAGGCTAGAGAGAGCGCTTCCACAGATCCAGGTGGTGTTTGATGCCGTTGACACCGAGAAAATCAGGGGTCAAAGCGAAGCGTTGGATGCATGGCTGTGGCAGCTTAGAGATGCTGTCGAGGAAGCTGAGGACGCACTTGATGACCTTGACTACTACAAGCTTGAGGAGGAGGTAAAATTGCAAGATAACAAGGTGCGTGGCTCTCTCATAAGTACAAGGGCAAGGTCATTCAACAGTTCAATCATGCATTCAACACCGGCTCACTGAAAGGCTGAGAAGTTCTGTCATGACTTTAGACAATGTTGCGGCTGGTGTAGAGCGTTTTTTCCAGGTTATCAACCACTTCGATAACGATAAGATCAAGAACCATGAACAAGATGTGGAATTCAAAAACTGGCGCCAGACAAGCTCACTGCCTCCTGGCATACTGCTTGGCAGAGAGGAAGATAGAAAAATTATAGTCGACTGGTTGATCAAGCCTGAAAGTGATGCACGTGAAGAAATTGTCAGCAATATCGCTGTATTTTCTATAATTGGCATAGGCGGAATGGGAAGACGACACTTGCTCAAGTCATATGTGATGTTAAAGATGTCAAAGAACACTTTCATTTCATCATCTGGGTTTGTGTTTCTCACAGTTTTGATATTGAGACACTAACAAAAAAAATCCTTGAAGAGATTACTGGAGAAGGAACAACCATGATTGGTCTAAATGCCCTCAACAAGCAATCAAGAGAAGCTGCAGTCCAAGACTTTTCTCCTTGTGCTGGATGACGTGTGGAATGATGAGAGAGTTCTTGATTGGGAGAAATTATTGTGTCCATTGCGATACGGGAAGAAAGGAAGCAAGATCCTGCTGACAACTCGAATGCAGTCGGTAGCTGATATTGCTGCAAGAACAGTGCAGGGGAATGCCAGTCTTTAAGACTGAGTGGGCTGGAAGAAGCAGACCTCCTACTTCTTTTGAACAGCATGCATTTTTGGAGTTCATCCTGATGATTACAGGAATCTACAGCAGATCAGCAAGAAAATGGTAACCAAACTCAGTGGTTCTCCATTGGCAGCAAAAGTTCTAGGTGGATTGTTGAACAGTAACAAGGATAGTAGCGCTTGGAACAGAATTTCGGCATCAGGTGTTCATAATGTAAAACAGGGTAATGAAGGGATTATGGCGGTGTTGAGGTTAAGTTATCAACATTTACCTACACATTTGCAGGCATGTTTCAGGTATTGCAGCTTATTTCACAAAGACTATGAGTTCACAAAGAAAGAATTGGTGTACTTATGGATGGGTTCAGGACTGATCCAACAACTGGGGGATGACATAATGCCAGAGGATATGGGAATGGGTATTTGGATACATTATCCCAAAAATCTTTTTTTGACATCAAATCAAGGCCTTGCTCTAGGCGTGCTATAAAAGTAAATTTCTTTGATGAATATTACGAAGAGCGATTGGTTATGCATGATCTCTTACATGACTTGGCCCAATCAGCATCAGTGAGTGAATGCACAAGAGTTGACATAAATTTTTCTGGCCGCATTCCAAAGACTGTTCGTCATATATGCATTGACATGATAAGCCCTGATGTTGTTGACAGATCTCTCATGCAAATAAACTCCGCACGCTACTCATACATTTTGAAGACCAAGATGAGGCACAACAAGCAGACATCATCAGTACAGTGTTGGGTGTGGCGAAAAGTTTACGGGTGTTATCCCTAACAGCAAACTGTCCATGTAAGCTTCCTGATGCTGTTGGTGGTCTGATCCACCTTCGCCACTTATCTCTGGTGTGGGGTCAAAAAAAGATGACACATTTCTGTTGGTTTCCCAAGCCTGTGTACAAGCTTTATCACTTGCAAGTAATGAAGTTTGATAATCCCCAACTCACAGCTCCAGAGAAAAGAGAAATGGAGAGAGTGTGCAACCTGGTTAATTTACGCCATCTGCAACTATCGTATGGAATAATATCAATGATTCCTTATGTAGGAAAGCTGACTCTCTCCAGGAGCTCCATAATTTCTGCATCAAACAACAGAGTGGTTACACTATTGGTGAACTCAAAAATCTGAAGAAGATAGGTCATTTATGTGTTTCTGATCTTGACAAGGTAAAAAATACAGAAGAAGCTGGTGAAGTCATGTTGGACCAGAAAGAGGATCTAGGTGCAGTAAGCTTAGGTTGGTCCTCGAGCTCTTATAACTTATGTGAGCGAAGCCAAGCTGAGCTGGTTCTTGATAAACTGCAACCACACCCCAATTCACATAAATTGAAGATTGATGGATATCCTGGTTCTCGATCTCCATGTTGGCTGCAAAAGTCCACTCTCATTAATTTGACATATGTTTATATATGTAATTGTGAAGGATTGCAGCATCTTCCACCTCTTGGGCTGTTAGCTTCTCTCCAGTATCTCTACATAATTAACTTGAAATCAGTAGAGTGTGTGGATTCTTCATTTTATGGAAATGACAAGTGTGCTGGACTGCAATCCCTTAAGGTGCTAGAGATTGACAGCATGCCAAAATGCATGGAATGGGTCGGATTGGAGGGTGAGAACTTATTCCCCAGGCTTGAAACACTAATAGTGCGGAACTGTGAGTTGCTGACAAGTCTGCCAAGTGTACCTATCAGTATTCAACATGTTGAAATCCATCGTGCTGGCCTATGGCTATGCCAACATTTTTTGTGAGTCGTGACACAAGTTCATCATCATCATTAGACCTGGCTCTTTCTAACCTCATAATTTCTCACTGCCAAAACCTAGAAACTTTATGGCAGGGGTGCTCTCTATCTGCAGTCAAAGAGTTGTCCATCCAACAATGCGCAAGCTTGTCATGTCTGCCGGAGGATTCATTTGGTTCACTTTCCTCCCTAAAAACCCTTCAAATAGTGAAGTGCCCAGATTTGGTGACAGGAGAGATCAGGTTGCCCCCTACCGTGAAAACCATCACTTTAGGGTTGTGCGGTGATGCTGAAACACCACTAATTCATTCGATGAGAGGTCTTAACTTGCTGGAGCGGTTGTTTTTAGATGGCTGTGTACTGTCATGTCTCCCTTCAGAAGTGTTTGCATCGTTGGTAGGGATAACTGATATGATGGTTGGTGATTGTGCAATTATATCTCTTCCCTCAGCTGAAGCCTTCGCGGGATTGACAAATCTTAATAATCTATGTATATGGGATTGCAAAGAGCTAGTCTCAGTCAATGGGATCGAAGGGATTCCATCACTAATGTTACTGCAAATACATGGATGCAGCAAGATGACTGCAGATTCGTATGCTGAGATGGTGGATGACTGTGCTAGTTTGTCTACCCTTGCTTTGGAGTTGGATGAGCTTGATATTGATACTGCGTCGCTCTTGCTCAGAGAGGCATTACGAAATATTTCATCTGTCAAGAAACTTAGAATTTTTGGTGGTCCTGAACTGAGACACTTACCTGAGGTGTGGTTACTGCAAAACCAGGCACTTAAAGAACTAGAAGTGTCTGATGCTTCTCATCTGATATGCCTGCCCCCACAAGTGTCAAGTATGAGATCCATTGAAGTTTTCCGTCTATCCAATGCAAAATTGATCCAGAGTTTGCCTGACATGCCTATTTCTCTGAGGAGTCTACGAATAAACAATTGCCACCCCGAGCTCAAGAAGAGGTGCCGAAAGAGCAAAGGACTTGATTGGTTGAAGATTGCACATATCTGTGACGTAAATATTAGCTAAGGCATGCCAAAAGATTATGGCACATGAGCTGTAATATGATCTGCAAAAGTATAAATCAAGGCCAGTATATCTTGGCTTCCACGAGGTTTGGTTTAAATCAGTAAATGGACATGTGTCACACTTTTTTTTCGTTTGCATTTGTAGATTTGATGTCAACTTTACATGTTCAGTTCTGAAAAGCTTCTTACATTAAAATCTACCACTTCCCATTCTTTTGAACACTTCAAAGTTGTATTTAATAACCATAGTTAGACAATGATATTCTAAAAAAAAAAAATCATGGGAATAGTTTCATTATTTGATCTGACTATATGTTTATTCTTTTAAGTGATACTCAAAGTACCCTGGTTTGTGTTACCATTTTCTTTTTGTTGCCGCTAAAAATTGAGGGCTAAAGATATGGTTTCTATAGTTCATGGATCTCTGATATAACCGTTTTTTATACATGATCTGATATAAGTTAGGTAATGACTTTTGCACAGTGTCTGCAATATGCAGTAATAACACATTCAAACGGTTAGGATCAGAATGTTATTCAGAATTGGGACGATACTTTATTGATGAAACTTTCAGTGGAAAGAGATTTATGTTAATTCTGTAGCGATCGGTTTGCAAGGTATTCACTTAAGCCGAGCATCACGATATCTGTTGAAGTAGGATTAAGCATAGTAGCTGGGTGGTGGAGTGACTGTACTTGAATTTGGATACATTTTTCTTCTTAAAAAATACCAGCTCCTTCTTGGTCTCCTTATTTTATAAAAAAAGATAACTATTCAAGTCTTTATTTCACGTCGCATTTCTGAATCCTTTTTGCTTTTAAAATGAAAAAGCTACAAGAATACAGCATAAAAGAGACTGAACCCTGAACAAGGCCATTTCATCAACTTTTAGAATAAATTCTTGCCGGTGTGACGATCCCTGCATTTCGAGAAGATCAAGGATGAGCTACTCCTTGCTGGCGATGGCATTGATCCCGTCTCTCGCTCCTGCTCTGACTGATTAACCAGGTGAGAGTCCTTGCTTCTTTGTTTCCCACACCAAAAACTCACATAATAATTTGCCTTCTCTTAACCATGTGTGGTTGTGGGCACTGCATACTGCTGGCAGTTTTAGTAGTGGATTATGTAGTTACACGACATGCTTGAGTTAATGCGAAAAGAAGTCTTATTTACACACGACAAGTGTATAATCTGACCTAAAACAACATATATAATAGATGTATTCTGTGGCTTTTAGCATCTTCCCCTGTTTGATGAATGATTTATTTCACTCCAATAGCAACTATTAGAAGTAAAATATATGCAGGTTGTTGGAACAAATGAATTATCTTTTACTACTACTGCGGTTACAACCTGTGCTGTCCTATCTCTTGATTTTTGATACTTGATGATAACCATCCTGACCCTTGATCTATTGCACAAATGAAACAGAAATGGCATGCGAAGGGAATAAGGATTGATATTAGGAATTTCTCAGAAGGTATACACGGCAATGTGGAGTACACCATCAGACATAGTGTGATATTTTATTTTGGTGTGTTCTAGTTTTCTTCTGTACATTTATGTTTTATTTTCACATTTCTCTCCACCGATCAAGGATGAATTGTGAAGTGTGAAGGAACCTCTTTATTTTCTTGTAAGCGAGCACACATGCCTACAGGCGACAACTTAGCTTCGAACTCTTCCTCATTGAAATACACATGGTACACATAATCTTTTCACCATCCTTCATCTTGGTCAATTAGCACGTCCTCGATTATTTTGTACGTTTCTATTGCCCCTTGTTGATGAAACATCTTATGAATTTTTAGATTCATATACGTTTCTCCTTGAAGGGTGCTGCAGAGGATATTCCCCACTTGTATAAAGAAAGATGAACCCTAGCTTCTAATTAATCAATCACAAACATTCTTAAAGTCATTATATGAAATGAGATTCATTTCTTGAAAAGAGAAAATACTGTCATTGTTCATAATCGTTTGCCCTGTATATTGACGATGGATCATGTATGCACCATGCTCTCCTTGCAGCTAGTGTCACAATTCAGCATGTTCAGCCTAAAAACAGTTGTGCTACTATCTGCACATGACATTTTAACATACTGTTTTTGCCAATTTTTTCAAGACCAATTGATCAACATCACAAATATTCTTTTCGTGTCACAAATTTTACACCTTTAATTTCCCCTATCTGAACTCTCACAAGTAGAAGTCCTTGGTTTTCATCTTCTTTACCTTTTTTTTTCATGTCTCCTGAAATCTGAACACACGCATGCATACAATTTTCAGAAAAGAACCAAGGTCTCACTCACTCGCATGTTGGTCATCAAGTGATCCTTTAGCATTTGGGTCAGCGATCCTTTGCAGCATCAGGTGGTGGATATTCGGCGGTTTCTTGTACGTGTACCAGCTGGCGATGAGGAGGTAGACGGCAAAGTTGGCGAGGCTGGCCGCGAGCAGCCAGAAGAAGTAGTCGAGGTGGCCGACGTTGAGGTTGTCGGGATCCAGCCTTCCTTCCCTCCCCTGGTGGTGATCTTGGCCACCACGGTGACGAGCAGCGTGCTGAGGTAGTTCCCGAGGGCGACGGTGGTGAGCGAGAGCGCGGAGCACATGCTCCTCATGGCGTCGGGCGCCTGGTCGTAGAAGAACTCGAGCTGGCCCACGAAGGTGAACACCTCGGCGGCCCGATGATGAAGTACTGCGGCACCTGCCAGAAGATGGAGATGGGCACGATGTCGTCCTTGCCGTAGAGCTTGTGGTGGCGATGGAGCGGAGGCGGACGACCTCGAGGACCCCCGCGGCGAGCATGGCGAACATGGAACGACGAGGCCGATGCCCATGCGCTGGAGCTGGGTGAAGCCGCGGGCCTGCCGGTGATTGAGCGCACGGCGGGGACGAGGAGGCGGTCGTAGACGGGCACCCAGGCGATGACGCTGAGGGTGTCGAAGATGGAGAGGAGGCGGCGGGGATGGCGAAGTGGGGGCCCATGGAGGCGTCCAGCGTGTTGCCCTGGAGCACGAACATGGTGCTCATCTGGCGTACACCGTGGCGAAGACGATGCCGCTCGCCCAGATGGGCAGCAGCCGCACCACGCTCTTGAGCTCCTCCACCTGCGTCACGTGCACAGCCGCCACGCCGCCGGTGAGTTCGCCGCCTTATCGGCCGGCGTCTCCACCGCGCCTTGTCGAGGAACCTGAACTGCTCCGTGTGCTCCAGCTTGCGGCTGCCCTCGATGCCGGACTCCTTGTCCGCCGTTCGTGCAGCGTGTCGCGGACACAGCCACACGCCACTTCGCGTGGCGGCAACGAGCACCTGCGCGATGCGTGTGAGCGGGCTGCCGCCAGGGCGCTGGTGCCGGTACAGCGGCGTGCCGACAAAGAAGCTCCCCACGGCGATGCCATGACGACGCCGGGATGCCAAACCCCCAGCCCCAGCCGACGTGCGTCTGCACGTACACCAGCACGACGACGCCACGAGCGCGCCGATGTTGATCGAGAAGTAAAACCAGTTGAAAAATGAGCTCTTGCGCTTCCTTTCCCGTCGTCGTGCTCGTCGAACTGGTCGGCCCCAAAGGATGACACGCAGGGCTTGATTCCGCCGGTCCCGAGCGCAATGAGGTACAGCGCGACGAACACCGCCGCCGACTGACCTGCCGTCGGGTCGCACACGCCCTTGGCAGCGCAGAAGGGCACCAGTCCAGGCACCGAGGTGGCCATGGTGAGCAGCGCCAAACCCTGAAAACCATTCATGCACATCAGGTGTTTGATCACGCAACATCCAATTCATCCGGAGAGGAAGATATCAGGAACGATGTCGGATGGGCTGGGCTTACGATGATGTAGATGACCATGAAGGAGGCGATGGTCCAGAAGCGGCCGAGGTAAGCGTCGGCGAGGAAGGCGCCGATGAGGGGCGTGATGTAGCAGGTGCCCGACCAGTTGGTGACGTTGTTGGCAGCCACGGCGTTGGCCATGCCCATCCGGTCCTTCATGAAGTTCACCAGGTTGGTGCTCATGCCGTAGTACGCCAGCCGCTCGCAGCATTCGTTCGCTGCAATTCATCACCACCATGAGCAGCGTGAGCTTCCATGGATGAAATGGACACCGAGAACAGAGCAAAAGGCAGAGCAAAACAGAGCAGCAATGGTGTGTGCATACCGAGGATGTAGGGGCAGGCGCGCCAGTTGCCGGTGTCCTTCTTGAGGCCGGGTTGCCCTTGATGTCCACGGTGCCATCCTGTGTGTACAGCTCTGCAGCGACCTCCCCATGGCTGAAACCTCGCCTGTTTACTGCTCTGAGTACTCAGTATCTCAGACGAGCAACTGCTTCCTGCAAAACGAATTCGACAGTGATTAGAACTGGAGTAAGATAGTTGTACATTATTTAAGGTTGAAACACTGTTGTCGGGAGTAATCTAGAAGAAACGGAGACGGCATTAGCTGAAAATCAGGAATACATATACTGCCTTGTATTACAGAGAGTAGAGAGAAAAGCAGACAGGCTCCGTCAGAGCAGGAACTAAACTGGGCTGCTCCAGCTCAGGAACCAAATCAGGATGAGAGCCAGTGCAGAACTGATGTTAAATTCCATGCTGACAACGGGTTTTACCAAAATTAGAGCTCGGTGGCCGGTGGCCAGTGGCCAGTTAGTCACCGAGTCTCGGGAACACTTCAGAACTACAGGAGTATCTAGCAACTTCCCTTTTCCCAAATATGAAAGCAGGTTCAGGCCACTCTCAAACATAAGCAGCAAGACAAACAGAGACAGCAAAAAATTTACCAGAAAAAGCTCACAGAATCGCCATAGATGAGCATCACAGAGCTTGAGGAATCACGGATTTCACGAGCACACAACGGAAAAATCGGGAGAGAGGGAGACATCAAACCACCAAAGTGAAGGAGCTGGAGACAGATGTAGATGTGCACGCATGTCCAGCAGCCACCATTTGAGGGCTGGGGCTGGATTGGGATAGGCACTAGCTACAGCTAGGTAGGCAGCCGAGAAGGAAGGAAGAACTCGCAATGAGATATCTCAGAGCTTGGAGGAGGACAGCTGCAATGCAAGTACTGCGGCTACACACCTACCTACCTTTCGTCGACTAAAGAAAGTGACGGGAGGAAGACGACGACGGACGCTTTGAACGGTAGGATCTTCTTCTCCAGCAGCTCATGTGGCGGCGGTGCAGTGTGGCTCTGTGGGGGCAGTGGAATCCTCAGAACAGAAGAGGAGTAGGTTGGTGGTGGGCATATTTGTTAATCATTTGATGATGACTTGTTTAAGTGTCACACTGATCCGTGGATGATATGATGCTACTGCCTATGAATGATTAGCATGGCCCAGCAGCAAGCACGCGAAAGATGCCTCCTAATAAGACCATTTTCTATTACTGTATCTCTAACCAAAACTTCACTTGTGCTGTCTGACCTCCAGACTGCTTGCTCGAATCAGGAGATCGGGGTGCGGGTGAAAATTAAGCCACGTTCTTTTTGTGTCAGCGAAGATTGTGTGTGTCGGGTGATCACACTCTTTCTTTCACATTGTTTGGTTAGCTCAAGCCATAGCGAACATCAGTACAACACCGTATCAGTGAACCAACACTTAGATCAGGAGAGGTACATACATGTGAACCTAATATTTTAAAATTTCAAGCTGGTATAGTTCGTATCATATCAGTGACAGCGACGATCGACGGTGTGACAAGCTAAACCCCACCACTTCATTTTACGTCGGCGTTGGAAATTATTCCAAAGACATTATTTTTGTATGTTTGGTTGGCAAGAGGGACAACCCAGGCGTCCATGACATTGACCTTCCAAGAAAAGAAAAGGTTGTACTAATCTGCTGTCACGTTGATGCTAACAGAAATCTTTCAGTATTATTAAGCAAATTGTTTAGAACCAGTGAAGGAGCGTTACCTCTGTGCTGGACAGACTAGGTAAAACAGTACAGTATCTTGTTAAAAAAAAAAGGAAAATAGTATCTGAAAACAGAGACTGAAACTTGAAGAGGGTTTGGCAAGCTGAACCATCTCTTGGATGTGTGGAAATCCTCGGAACAAAAGGTGGAGGTCGTTGTGGTGTGGTGGCCGTCTTCTTTAATCATTGTCATCCACTTGTTTAAGTCACACTCTGTTCCGTGGATGAGATAAATCTTTTCTTTTAGGGAGATGAGATAATGCTACTACAGTACTACTACTAATCCTACGTAACAACCAGTCAGACGGGGTGAACCCGCACGCAACGGACGCTGACGCCGACGCCGACACCGACGTTCCGGGACAAAAGGAAGACGGCGATCGCTGGTTTCCCACCGCGGCGAGAACGACGGACAGCCTGCCTCTGCATCCACGACAGTCAGGCAAGAATCAAGATGAGATTATATTCCTCTCCGCTCGTCTTCTTCAGAAGCTCCGGTGGCAAAAACTAGAAGGTGATCTGAATCAGCACTCGCGGGATTGCGTATCACAGATTCACATGCCCGCCGGTATCTGCGTTCGACGAGTCCGTTATGTCGACGCTGACGTTCCAAGAAATAATCGACATGTACCGTTCCGTTGATGGCCATGACAAGAATGCTTCGGTCAAACTGGCTAACTAAATAACCGGTGGTTCCAGTCACGCAAGCTCTTGCGGACACTCATTGCCTTTACTCAAGCTAGGTGTCTCCGTCACCTGACTCTGAATTTTAGGCACGCTGTGATTAGTTAGTTATCTGCTGGATTACTTAACTATCAGCATAGCTAGTACCAAAGTAAACTAGAACAAGACGAAACGAAACAAGAACGCCCATTGAAAGGTCGGAGTGCTGGACGGACGGTCCGGTTGTGTTTAAAATGCAGTCCTGCTAATACTGCAGCTGGACGTGCACGCATGGCATGGACCTTCCAAGAAGAAGAAAACCGGTAGTAGCCCTAGGTGCGCCCCCTAAAGCAGAGCATACAGTTTGAACCAATTCTTTGAGTCTAACTAAAAATCTTGCAAACCAGTAGTGATGGAGCAGGATAGGGAGTGAGGGACAGGTTAGATGAGCCTGAAACCAATGCTGAATCTTGACTTGATCGATCTCTTGGGGTGTGTGGAATCATCAGGAAAAAGGAGGTTGTTGCTGTGGACATCCTTTTTTTTTTTTTTGAAACTGTGGGGCAAAAGCTTTGCCCCTTATATTAATTAAGAAGAAGCTTGCAAGAGCAAGTTTGTGACGAACCACCCAACAAATACAAAGCGAATTACTCTCGCGGTATCAAAACGCCAAACACTTGGCATCCACGAGAACCCAAATACGAGCCTCCTTCTTAATTCTATCTAAGACAACAAATGAAGGCACGCTCTTATTATGGAAAACTCTTGCGTTTCGTTCGTTCCAAAGCTCCCAAGTGGCTAGCAAGGTGAGCGAGGCGATGGCTTTCCGGTTTGGAGGAGTGATAGTCATTGCGAGCCACCACTCGTTGAAGTTGAGGTTTCCCCAAGCCGCCGTGTCAACATTGTGCAAGCCAAGCCAACCTTTGATGAGGTCCCAAATCCTTCTAGTAAAGCGACAATGCACGAAGAGGTGCGTGGTGGACTCCGTGACTTGTTTGCAAAAAGGGCACATCCCACAATTTGGCCATCCCCGCCTTGCCAAGCGATCCGCCGTCCAAATCCTATTTTGTTTTGCAAGCCAAGTGAAGAACTTGGTCTTGGGAGGGGCCCAAGGTTTCCAAACCGAAGTGAACATGGACATCCTTTTCAAATCGTTGTTACTTATTGACTTTTTGAACTGCGTGCCACTCTCTAGTAGTGGATGGGAGAGACGGTGCCAGTACTCCGTTGGTCAATTAGCTCAATACAGTGAAGTACCGTGCTACCCCAGTTGCTTGCTACTATACTTAAAAGGTTAACAACCAGTCAGCCAGCCAGCCAGTAAACACGCACGCAACGCTGATACTGACAGCGTGAATGAAGCTCGGTGCTCGGGGAAGAAACGGTGCTTGCTGGTTTCCCACCGAGAGAAGGACACAGATGGTCGTCAGACTAGCCTTCTTCTTCCTGGCTCTCTGAATCTCCGGTTCAAGAACGGTCTGCTCAGATACTAAAATTCTCCACCGCTGACTGACCAACGTGATCGCGATCGTATTCCGGATCGGCGCACGCGCGTGCGGCGGCTGCCGGGATCGCGGATTCACATGTCTATGTCTATCGGCCGGGCCATGGATCGCTTTCAGTGACGAGTCCGAGATGCTGACCTTTTGTAAATGACTAAATGGAGACTGATGCTATCATGCTATCCCGTTGATGGCTACGACAGGAATCTTTCAGTCAAACTAACTAACCGGTGGGTATCAGTCACGCAATCTCTTGCGGATACTCTTTGGTTTTGCTGTAGAGCTCCTGACTCTACATACGGAACTGCAAGGGTCTTGTTTCTGTCGTAGTACCAGAGTAGCAGTGTTTCGTATGGATCGGCAGAGACAAACTTGTGCCTGTAATATAAACTGGGTTTCAGTCTCAAAATTGTCGCCGGCTCTGCCTGACCAGTGACGACTACACACGCATGCGTGCGTGCGTACCTAGGTAATCACGGTCGCGACCGTGTACTGCTAGGGCCAAGGACTAGTAGGTGTTTGGATTTGGGTTGAAAACTGCAACGGGGAGCAGGAAATGGTCAGGAAACTGCAGACAAGGATTCAGTTGGCAGGTACTATGAATTGCTACCCGTTTGAACACAATCGGTCCCGAACAGAACAGAAACTGAACATGATTCATTGGGAGGTCGATCGATCAGGGAAACAAGACGTACATCGCCATGGTGTGATGACTGGTGAAGGAAGGATTCAGTTCAGGGAAGCGTACATACCTCCCGGACGGATGCACGGTGTCGTCGTCGGAACTCGGAAGGACGGCGGCGCCGGCCGGAGGGGGAATCGGGTGGGGGATCTCGCCGATCCTGTCGTGCCCTCACTGGGTGGTGGCGAGAATGAGATGTGGTTCTGTGTCTGTGTGTGTGTGATGTGCGCCACCTTTGGAGGCCCCTTGCTTTGACCAAAACATCCGGGGTATTTGTAGACAGCCAGACAGGAGCCTTTTGCGTGGGCGTGGCTAATCAGGCGGGAACAAGAAGTGAACGCAACGAAGCGTGTTTTCTTTCTACGAGTAGGACTGAGATTGATCGATGATTGAGTGTGAACTAACTTCTCGCCTTCTCGGCGTACACTACTAGCAATTGATTTCTGTTTGGAACACATGCATATTGGCGCGTGACACGCGGGCACAAAATACAGCCAAATCCGTCAGCAGAGACAGGCGGCGGTTTTTGAAAAGATTTTTGTTTTCCCCGTTTCGAAACATTTATGCAGTAGAGACGAACACAAACTAACTAATCGTGGGCGTACTTACGCATGGTGTGATGGCGGGTGGGTGATTTAAGATTATCATTACGCAGGAAAGAAAATCTTTGGCGTGTACCTCGGTTTCGCCGTCGACGAGCTGTGCGGCGGCGCCCGCCAAGAAGGGGATCCGTACGTCGGCCGGTGGCGCGATCTCCCTCCTCCGCCCGGGCGAGTGAGTGTGAGGTTCCTGCGCGCGCTGTGACACCCGCCGGCCGGCCGGCCCGGTATTTATAGACAGGAGGAGCCTCTGCGCAGCAGGAGTAGCTAAGAGCATCTCTAGCAGCGCCTGCAAAACGTCTGGACCCGCAAAAATCCGGCGAGTTTGCGGGTTTGGGGCCGTTTTTCGGCTAGACCAGCGCCTGCAAATTTGCGTCGGCCCGCAAACGTTTTGCGGGGGCCGTGAATCCGCACCGCTAGCCCGTGTTTATTTGACTTCCGACCGCATTTGCGGATTTCAATCCCCATTTCCCCACCTCCTCCGGCGAGCAATCCCTCTCGCACTCCGCCGTCTCCGACGAGCAATCCCGCCTCCCCTTCTACAGATCCGGCGACGCCGAGCCGCCATGGCGCCGAAGAGGGAACCAGAGTCGCCGCTCCCCGGCGACGACCGGTTCGGCGGAGACTACTCCGACGAGAAGCGGGCACTGGTCGTCCGCAGCGACGGCGCACAGAAGCGAGCCGCACGGAAGTACAAGCTCGGCGAGCCGGTGCCGGATGCGTACTTCCGCCGCGACGTGCCGGAGTTTGAGCCGGTGCCGGATGCGTACTTCCTCGGCGAGTCATCAGCTGCCTCCCGCCCGTCATCGACCTCGTCTCCGACGAGGAGTGAAGCTCCTCCGCCGCTGCGTCGCCGCCGCGCCCGTGGCTCCGGTGAGGAGCAAATTTTGCAGTCTAGGATTTGGGCGGCGATGTGTAGTTCTAGGCTAATCTAGGGTTTGCATTTTGTGTAAAAACAACGATGAAATCTATCTGTAGCGAAGAACATCTATCTAGTATGAACTGTACTTTGTTCCCGCTAAAATCTGCATGTTGAAATTCAGATTTACAGTTTCGTTTGCGGGCTCTGTTCTTCACGGCACGATTTCTCGCGCAAGAACACGAAAAACCCGACCCTTAAAATTGTTTTGCGTGTTCGCGTTTTGCGGGCACTGCTAGAGATGCTCGAGATGCTCTAAGAGCATCTCTAGCAGAACCCGCAAAACGCGAACCCGCAAAACAGTTTTGCAGGTCGCGCAACTCGTGTTTTTTTTGCTCGAAACGCGGTGTTTTGCGGTTCTGCTTTGCGGTTTCTGCTCCGCCGCGCCGCGTTTCGAAACTGCATATGCAAAACATGAAGTACACATGAATGTCATAAAAATGGAATGATAAATAAATTAGACCTAAATTATAAAGATTCATATTACAATAGTAGGATATTATGAATCCTCATAAATAGTTTATTACAATAAAAGTTTGAATCACACGAATTAAACAATAATTCAATACAAGATGTTGTAGCGGCATTCCTTCGACGGGTAAAGTACCGACACTTCGCCTCGCAAGTTTCTACTATCTTCACAAAAAAAAGAGCGGCGCATACGGTACCTTCTTCGGAAGATGTGAGCCAGGTACGTCGGGATGTCGGCGAAGTAATCGCGCATGAGAAGCTCGTTGCCGTAGAAGCGGTTTCGCGGTATGCAAAGGCGGCCAACCTTGGATCCTTGCCGCCGCTTTGCATACCGGTCTTCGAACTCCTTGACGGCGAGGACGGCGACCACCATTTGCCGCCGCCGGCTTTCGAACAGCGTCTCCACATCGGAGTCGTCGGAGGAGGACGAATCGGAGAGGACGAACTCTTCCTCCGGGCTCAACTCCATCTGAAACGGGCAAGGCATATTCACTACATACTACTCCGGCCGAAATCAAATCGAAATCGAGCGGAAAAGGACTCACCGGCAGATCGGCGGCGGCGGCGCAGGTTTGGGTTCTCCACGGACGCGGCTATCCGGAAACCGGGGGCAGGGTACCTCCGCGGCCGGGGCAACTCGCGTGCGGCGGGGCGCCTTCAGATGTGGCCGGGAAAAGGAGGGAATCGCAGGCGGCGGCGCTGCCGGCGGCGGTGAAAACTCCCACCCGCGAACCGTTTTGACCAAATGCAGGGCCCCCTCGGTTCGGCACCGAAATCCGCGAAAAAGCCGTTCCGAGGCGCGGATTCACGGGCCCCCGCAAAATCTTTTACGGGCCGGTGAGTTTTGCGGGTTCTGTTCTCCGCGTTTTTGCGGTTTTAAATCCGCATCGGGCGGTTATTATGCGGGTTTGCCCCTTTTACGGGTTCTGCTAGAGATGCTCTAAGCTAGCTAAAACGGATTTTCTACAACTCATAACCGGTAAGTATTAGAGCACGTACTACTACAATTGAGTGAACGCAACGACGTATCTTATATGATTGATTAAGTATTGGTATGAACACACGTACTAGTCCTAGCTAATTTAGTATGCGTGTGTGTACGTAGATCAGCTGGGCGTCAGGGCTACGGCGCCGTTGTTGCAAATAAATTTCTCTTCGAAACGAGCACCCAATCCTCAATCTTCAGGCTCGAAAATTGAAGGAATTCCTCAATCCTTATTCTTCTCCGATCGATCGATTGCGACTGGGGCGGATGGCGGATCGGAAAGGAGAAAAACGGAACAGTCTGCTTCGTAACCGACGTTCCGTTTCGTTCCGTCCCATGCGTGCGGTGCGGGTATACGACGACTTCATGTAAGTATCGAGCTTTAGAGCCGAAAAAGGCATTTGTAGCACATGCTACATGTAGCCTTTATTTCAAAATTCTGAAAACATAATTTTAAGTTTCAAAAAATTCAAAAAATAAATCTAGATGTAGTCAGTAATGTATCCTACAATTGTGCAAAGTTACAATCCGAAATTAATTTCATTTTGAACTACATGAAAATGACGAATTCTGAAAAAATTTGGAGGGCACTATTAACATACCATATCGATGGTTTTGTCTTTTTTGTGTAACATAAAATACGAGATATTTCGTATTAAGATTTTACACACTTGTAAAATATATCTATGGCTAAATGTACAAAACACCCCTCTCGCTTTAGAGCATATATACGTCAAACAAGTGTAGCATTGTTCTTGTCACGCACGCTCATGCAAAAGCACAACCCCACGCACGGACTAGGACCACACCAGGAACTAGCCGTAGGAGTTGACGACCATAGTACACTACAAGTTGTTTGGGAGCACAAAATGAACGATACATGATATTACATGATAACCACATCGGGATTGGCACCAAAGAGTTGATGTCGCCACTGACAATAAGGCTCGGTTTTTTGCTACCTTAAAAAATAAGTTGCCCCCTTCCCATTTTCTTTTATAAGCCATCCAACTTATTAGTTTGGTATTATAAACTAGTTATCTCATAACTAATTAAGAAGCCGTAACTAATAAGCTACTCGGCCTATGAAATAAGCTAGGGGAGGGGCAGCTTATTGTATAAGCCAGTAAAAGAACTGGGCCTAAGCACCCGACGATAAACCCAGCAGTTCGAAGCCGACGATCTTATCACTAAATTTCATAGACAAACCGTGCTTGTAGTCGTCTCCAGGTGGCCTGAACGCCTATTTGTAATTTTTATTACGTTTCTTTGTACCGTTTTTGATGATCAATAAATTGGTTGACTTTCTCGCCAAAAATTACATGTCACGTAAAAAGCTCTGGCCCAATCTACGTAGCCAACTCGCATATCCTCCCACGAAAAAGAACTAGATGGTGTTTCTTCTTGCTACGACCGTAGTATTCCCTCACTTCACTTTTATAAGACACTACCTATCATTCAATTTGGCCACATACATATTAAAAAGAGTGAATATATATACAACATAGTCAAGATTCACTCATTCTAGTATGTATGTGGCCAAAATTTAAATGGTAGATAGAATACCTTATAAAAACGAACAAAGGGAGTATATTTTTTGAAACATAGGCAATTCTTGTGTGGAGGATCCATACTATAACAAGAACTTCTCGCGAGACTCTTCAACAGAAGCGTCGTGGTTTTCCGGCAAATCGCACGGGCGACGGTGAACAACTCCGCTCCCTATCATGCGAGGCGAAACTAAGCAGTGAGCCGACAATGCTTACTGGAGAGCGCACACGCACTTTTTTAGGCTAGAGCGCACACGTAAAAAATGGAAAGATTCTTCTGGTACATGCCCGAAAAGGAAACCCATATACGGACTAAATAGATAGCGTTAGCCACATGCAAACCTATCTCAAGATTTAGAAAAGGCACTACTTTTAAATAGCGTCCAAATCAAAATCGGTTTTCACTATAGTCTTCCTCATGACGAGATCGACGAAAGAAGATTCCACATGAATAGATTCAGATAGTTATTTTTGACAAGCAACGTTTTACTATAAATGAAAAATCAACTTTGTGATATAAACTGGGACGAAAAGCAACATCATACTATAAACTAGCCTTTTCTATCATAAAAACAAATTTGTACAATAAACTGGGACAAAAAGAACTTTGTACTATAAATTGTTTTTATCACAAGAAACAACTTTGTAATATTAACTGGGACGAAAATTATGCTCGCTCTGTAAAAAATATTGTATATCGACATACAAAGTTGATATTCTAAAAAGCAACTACCTGGTTGAAAAGCTAATTTTTACCTCAAACTTGATTTTTAAACAATAATTGTCAAAACGTATTTATATGTGATCTAATCGCTCGGTTTGAAAGTTATGGACTTTTAAAAATTTAGATTAGTTTTGCATGTCCACTTGCCTCCGCATCGGCCGTTCGAACCAGGTGTGTGTGCCCGCGCGGTGAAAAGGGCACGCGCGCGTTCTGTGTTTTACCTTGAAACAAGAACTGCCTAGGAGGCTTTTTTTTCTGTTAACTGGACCAAAACACAGCCAGTCCCCATGGCAAGGGAATAAGAAAACAGGTTGTTGGTCCAGCTCGTGAACGGCCGGCCCAACTAACAGGCCCGTCGAAGGCCTGTGCGAGCTGGGCGACCGCACAGGGCTCCCACTAGTACAGAACGACACATCGGAAACGGGCCAAAAACCCCATCGGAAACGGAAAAAGGGTCGTGTCCCCGCCTCCGTGACTGATGTGAAGGCCCTCATCGGTTACGGAGGTAAAACACCGTTTCGATGAGGTCTCCATTTGACAACGGTTGTGCCCAGACCTCTGTTTCCGATGTATTGGAACATCAGAAACGGAGATTCTGTTTCGACTCGTTTGCGTTGTGGTTTCTTCATAAGCCTAGAGCTGTAATAGAGTTGCCACTGGACATTTAAAATCTGACAGCAGAAGCACAACAATGCTAACAAATCCATTAATAATGTATATAACAATTGTAACCATTACATAGCATCAAAAGATGATCAATTACACATATCAAGACTTCTCCTTCTTCCTCAGCTCACTGTCCGTTTATAGTCCTCCACTCTTCTCCTTCTTCCTCAGCTCGCTCTCCAAGTAGTGGTTTCATGCTTCTCCAAATCACATATGTAGCATAATTGCTACACATCTTGAAGATAGATGGAGAAACTAAAACATGAAACCATACGAGATCGCAAGCCTCCGTAGCAAATATATTTTGCCAAATTCTTCATTTTGAGGCTTGCTCCATCTTGGACAGTGTCACCGAAATAATTCACAATCAATACAAAACCAATAGAACATTTCAAGTTGCTAATACAAATCACTCCATCTTGGACAGTGTCACCGAAATAATTCAATCTAATACAAAACCAATAGAACATTTCATGAGTTGCTAATACAAATCACTCCATCTTGGACAGTATCACCGAAATAATTCACAATCTAATACAAAATCAATAGAACATTTCATGAGTTGCTAATACAAATCACAAATCAAAACAGAGCACAATTGACCGAAATAATTCACAATCTAATATAAAACCAATAGAACATTTCATTAGTTGCTAATACCAATCACATATCAAAACAGAGCATCTCTAGTTCATGAGATTTGCCTATGCCGCTGCAGAATATGACATATAGAGACAGCACAATTGATGAACAATCTAATATAAAACCAATTGATGAACTAGTTCATGAGCTGAGCGATTTAGACCTCATATTTTCTTCTCCGTGGACGGCGCCTCCAGATCGGCCACCTCCTCCTCCGTGGACGGCGCCTCCAGATCGGCCACCTCCTCCTTCGACGGCGGCCTCCAGATCGGCCTCGTTGACGGCGGATCCGCCACAACTGCTGCATCACCACCCGATGAATGATATGTTTCAGCTCCGCTGGCCCAGAGGACGCGGGGCATCACCACAGGTGATCAGCTGACGCGCTCCCACACCTGCCGCATCACAGCCGCCTCCAGATCTGCCTCATCACAAAAGGATGCAGCTAGATGGTGCGGACGCTGGAGCCACGGCTGCGATGGCGGATCTAGAAGCGCCGGTAGAGGAAGCCATGAGAGAGTGAGGATAGCAAAAAGCTACAGTGTGCGGCGGCTAGGGTTGAAAGATAGACAGTGAGGGAGTGAGAATGAGACTGATGGCTTGCTCTGTCGCATACATTTATAAGCGCCCAATTGGCAACGGACATTTTATATAACCGTTTCCATTGGATACATTGTACTGATTTGCATAGCTGCATACGACCTAATACATTCTACTGATTTTCAAAGTGCATACGAACCTTATACATTGTACTGATTTGCATAGCTGCTTACGAACCTAATACATTCTACTGATTTTCATTGCTGCATACAAGTTCACACCTAACAGCACACACAAACACACAAAATCATTCTAGCAATGCTCACAAGAACATTTAACTGAGCTATTTCTATTCCTTTATGCCGCTCCTTGCGCACAGCAACAACATGGTCAGATTTAGTCGAAGTGTTTGTTGGGCTCCATGCCAAACCAGCTAGAGCTGCTGCAGTGTGCGGCTTCATCTCCATGTTCGCCTTCTTGACTATAAGGCTACATTTTCCAGCTCTGCAGCTTCCACTTCGACGCCATTAGCAAGAAGCATCTCAACATAATCTTCAATCCAAAAAAAATAATCACAGCTCCCAGAATACTCTTTGCCCTCCCCTGCCAAATGGTAAATCGAATCCAGAGGCAAATCAGCATCACACATAGAATAGAATCAATCAAAAATGGTTGAAGCGTCGAACTAACCCTGTGATTTGGACACTTGAAGTAGATCCGGCCTGGGTTCAGATCCGAACGCGACACTCGACGAATCGCGTTCGACAGCGGCAACAAACGCACTTCACAAGCGGCAGATCTGACCCGGCCCCGGCGGCGCAGGAGGAGGACGCATTCGATCTCCCCGACGAGCTCATGCTCTTGGCCATGGAGGACACGAGTGCGGAGTAAAAACAAGCTGGAGCAGAGGAACAAGGGCGAATCGACAGTCTTTTATAATATCCAAGATAGTGCTAAAAAAGAATTTTATATACGCAACCTCGCCAACGGTTGTATACAAATGTCGATGCCATTGAAGAACATATCGCACACGGAGTCACAAGAAACTCCGTTACCAATATATCGGCAACGGTTAATAATTCGCGATCGTTGCCTATGAAGACGGGACACGGCCCAGCGGCGGGTTTTCTCACGCGGAAAGCGCGATTCTCCGTCGCCTAACTCGTGCGTTTCCATAGAGGGGTATCGATGTGTCGTTCTGTACTAGTGTCCCAAATTCTAGGGGCCCCGTCTCCAGCGCAGCCCAAGCCTGTAGCAGCGAGTCTCTCTATTTTCCAGCAAATTCTAACGGAAATCGCTATAAAAAGGGTTCCCTTTGCGAAGAGAACCCTGCGCGCTGTATCGTGGTGACATGTGTCGCCTTCTCCTTGCACGGTCCTGCATGGTTGTGTGCATGTCCGCCAAGTGTCGCAATTAGATTGAAAGTGCGGACTATTAGAGAGAAGGGGATACGGGAGGTGGGAGAGCAGTTTTTCCCTTTTAATTTTTAAAAATGAAAATTCAAAATGAAATATCTTGAAAACCGTTTATCAAATTGCGAACCGTTTTCGGTTTCGAGTTCCTCGCGTCGAGATCTTCAAAACTAGATCCCACGTTGATAGGTTTCGATAAACTTTTTTTTGTACTACCGTTTCTTTATAGTTTGTACATCCTGTTTTATATACTTTGTACAACCAGTTCTGTGAACTTTGTATTTTTAGTTTTGTGTAATTTTTTACTGTATTATCTGTGCACTTCTACTAGCTGTTTCGGTGTACATTTTACTTCAAAGGGATACGGAAGGTGGGAGGGCAGTTTTTTCCCTTTAATTTTTAAAAATCGAAATTTCAAAACAAAATATCTGAGATCCGCTCATCTAAATTACGAACCGTTTTTGTACTCCCTGTTTTGTGTATTTGTACTACTTTTTTTGTGAAAAACTTCCAATCTATTCGTCAATTGTCAAGGTAGTACAAAGAATGTAAGAAGTAACAAAAATTACATCCAGATCCGTATACCACCTAGCGACGACTACAAGCACTGGAACGAGCCGAAGGCGCGCCGCTGTCATCGCCCCTCTCTTACTGGAGTCGGGCAAACCTTGTTGTAGTAGATAGTCGGGAAGTCATCGTGCTAAGCCCCACAGGACCAGCGCACCAGACGAGCAACCATCGCCGATGAAGAGAAGCATAGATCGGAAGGATCCAACCTGTAGACACACGAACACAGACGAACGATGACCAGATCCAATCGGATCTGCCGAAGACAAACGCCAACCGAATCCCGCGAGATTCGACGGAGACACATCTCCACACGCCCTCCAACAACGCTAGACACGCTGCCAGAACGGGGGCTAGGCGGGGAGAACCTTATTCCATCTTTAAGGAGCCGCCACCGCGTCGTCTTCTTGAGTAGGACACAAAACATAACAAAACACAAAAACGCATCTGAAAACGGAGCCCTCCCGCTAGCAAGCACCTATTTTGTGTATTTGTACTACCTGTGTCAATGTACTTTGTACTTCGTGTTTTGTGTATGTTGTACACTTTGTTCTGTATATTTCGTACATCATTCTGTGTTATTATTTTATGTACTTTTAATTCTACTTACTTTGTATGCCCTATTCTGTATATTTTGTACATCATTCTGTGTTCCGTACTTTCAGTTCTACTTACTTTGTACACATTTTTTCTGTGAAGTTTGTACTTCCTGTTCTACGTAATTTGTACACCCTTATTTGTGAGTTTTGTACACTGTGCTATGTTTTTGTTGTACTCACTACGTACTCTCTCCGTTCCAAATTAATTGACTTCCATTTATCTATACATGAATATATCTAGACATGTTACACGTATAGATACATCCACATGTGGACAAATGGAAATCAATTAATTTGGAACGGAGGGAGTAGATGCTAATGATTCAGATTGTACATGGTCCAGTACGCGCAAGGCGGAGACGTATGCATGCGGGACAACAGAAAGAGAAAAAACTAGCTAGCTTCAAATCATGTACACGTCTGTACGTACAATCGTACATGCATGCATGTGTGCGATCGGCCAAATTTTTTTTTTTTTTAAAGGCTAGCTCGTGTACAAAACAATCCTAGTACGCAGCGCGGGGGGCGTCGGTGTACACGCGCGGTCGTACGCCATCGATCCCGTGTCCAAATTTAGCTCGCACGTTCGTACGTGTAGTCGCCACCTGGTCTCCTGCGCTCATTGTACTGCCTAAGAGCATCTCCAGCAGACGCCGAAAACGGAGTGCGCGCCATATAACCGATTTTTTCCACGCGCGGGGCCATTTCGCGCGCTACAGCAGACGCGGCAAAAAAGCGCGTGCTCGGAAAATGGAAGCGCGCTGGCCAACGCGCTACGTTTCGCGTTAAATACCGCGCCCCGCGGCCAGCGCGCGCTCACTCCACGCGTCTCTCCTCCTCTCCCAACCGCTCTCTCTCTCTCTCTCCCGCGCCCGCTCGGAATCCCCACCGCCCGCCACGATGCCTCCGCGCCGCCGCTCCCAATCCGGCTACCGCGGCGTCCGCCCGCGCGCCAACGGGATGTTCTACGCCGAGATCCGCTCCGGCGATAGCCACGTCCCGCTCGGGATGTACGCGACCGCGGCGGAGGCCGCCCGCGCGTACGACGTGGCGGCGTGGAGGCTAAACCGCCCGCGCGCGCAGATGAATTTCCAGGACTGCCGCAACGCGCAAGAGGCTGAACCGCCGACGACCGCCGCGAACACCGCCTCCGCGCGACGCGGGGCCTAGTCGAGGAGCGGGACCAGCGCGCCGTCAACGACTGGTACCGGAACCACCCACGCGAGGCGAGAGAGGAGATGGACTTCTGGAACACCCAGGCGGGCGAGCGGGCCGAGCGCCGTGAGGGCCGAGAGGCGCGGCGGGTGGCGAAGGCGTTGGCGGAGGCGGAACTGGTGGCGGGCCGAGCCAACTGGCCCGAGCACGACGAGAGGTGGAAAGCGCTGCAGGACGAGATCAGCTCCGACTCCAACTCCGACTCTGACTTCTCCTTCTCCGACGACGAGTTCTAATCGCGCCGGCGTAGTTCATAGTTCTAGTTATATATACTAGTTAAGTTCTAGTTAAGTAATCCCGCCGGCTTAGTTTGATCTAGTCTAGTTTGTGTTTGTCTGTTCGTGTAATCGAGTCTACTGCAATATATTGCTATTTTCAGTCTATTTATTTTGTATTGTTTGATCTTGTTTCGTTGCAAACAAGTGCAGATCGAGGTTTGTGGCGCGCTATTTTAGCGCGCCTGGTAAACCATCCCGTTTTCGCGCGGCATTTTAGCGTGGCTGCTAAAGCAAAAGTGTCGGCCAGCGCGATAAAACGGTATTTTGGCGCTGCAAAAAAAAAATAGCGCGCCGACGCGTTGGACGTCTGTTGGAGATGCTCTAAATTGACCTTCGAAAAGGGAACCCTTGGCCTTCCTATAATTGTACCCAATTCTAACTGAAAAGGCCTGGGCAATGTCCGATTCACCAACTTCCCTGGCCCATTAACAAGCCTAGAACGATCCACTTCAGACATCGTACTTGTACATCTCCCCAATCCTCTATCTGTTCCCTTTCAAAAAAAAAAAATCCTCTATCTGTTCGTGATCGCTCTACTAAAACAGAGGAAAGAACAGCTTACGACTCGTCTTTCCCGATATCGATCTATCCCACGTCGCCTAAAAGGCCCTCGCGCTAACTCTGTTCCGTCTCTTTGGTCGTCTTTCGTCTTGCCGCCATTCAAAATTGATCTATTGATTCAAGTTTTGCCCTGACGTCCCAACTAGCGATCTGGAGGTCGATCAAGGTTTGGTTAATTGGTCTTCTTGACTAATTATATTATTTGATCTAGTTATCTTGATAAGCCTAAAATCCATGTGGTGCTTGAGTTCAATGGATCAATAGCATTTGAAAATGATATCCTAGAAAATATTAATTATGAAGATAAAGTTGAAGTATTCATCTGACACTGACACCAGATGCTTTTCAGTAGAACATAAGATTAGTTTATTGATAATTTAGTGGTACCTTTTAGTAAAATTAATGTTTGATATATTTCTATATATTGTACGAAATTACTCATCCAAGTTATGTAATAGAAAGTATGTGAAAATTTCGAACTTTAGAGCCCCGCTTTGCATTTCGCACAAGGGCCCCGAATTTCTAGAGACGGCCCTGCCACCTAACCATCGTTGAAACCAGACCACTCTACCTTGCCAGCTTGACTCCTCTTCTTCAGCCTACGACGTAGCATCTAGTCAGTGTGAGGCGCCCCTCCCAGAATACCACTTGTGAACAGTTTTGATCGCAAAAGACCTAAAACGAATCACACATTTGATAGCAGAAATCTACTAAGGAACCATGCCGTAAATTATATTCACACTCCAGAAGTTACCTTAAGTATGGTTACCTAGTCATATACTAGAAAACTCTATAAAGACATTTTTACGGCATAAGACTTTACATGTATTTTTAGTAAATATGTATACATTATATAGTTTATGCAGTTGTCAAAGAATAAATCATGATGTTTTTTTTATAAATACAATTCAGATTTAACAAAAGGAAAGATTTCTTGAAGAAAATTACAATACAAATATATAATAAAGAATGCTACAACTCACTTTTAACAACATGTCTATGTTGTTAACTATACCAAATATGCAATATAAAATTAACTCGTCAATATTGCAGAATGCGACAAACAAATTTTAAAAAGTATAAAATTTCAATATAAATTGCTTAGTTTGCATCGGATCAAATTGTTTTTACTTCAATTAGACCTATTTAGAAATGTGCTCATAAAAGTTTTATTGTAGAACAATCCGTGGTTTATTTCGATGGACCAATCATAACCCTCAAATCCGTACGCCCGGAAAAATCACAACCCACTCTCATACGAAATCTGCAACGTGAACGTCATACATCACGAGAAGGGCTTAGAAGAAATGGGTAGCTTAAGCCTTAAATTTGAATTATATTAGCAAATACACATTATCATTTGGATTATAATCGGGGTCCACATTGTCCTTCATTAGCTTGATCCACCTTATATTGTTCATCATCAGAAGCTTCTCGGGGAGACACTTCGTGTCCATCTCCCCCAATGGCGGCTTCCACGCTGACGCCTACCTCAACAACCATTGAATCATCGCGTTATCTGCCATGCCCTAGCTCCTTGGATTCATCACCCTCACAATCTTTGTGGCCATAATGGCGCTCGTGCCATCCCAGGACAGGTGCTCGTTGTTTCCGTGTTTTTCTTCCGTTTTCATGGGATTTAGCACACTGTTTTGGGGTACAAGTAAGATTTCCAGGGCCTAATATCCCCGCAACATGGTGTGAGTCAGAGCTCATCATTTACGCATGTTCTAGCCGTTTTGCTTGGCTATAAAACACTGATTTGGAATCCTGAGACAATTTCCAGGGATCCTGCCCCGCGGTGCACAGTTTGAGAGGCACCACGAAAACTCGTCATTGTCGCGTGTTTTATCCCATTTTTTGTATGTGTATCAATAATGTGGCCCACACATTCCAACCTATACCTTGTATTTTCATAATTCCATTATTACAATCTACACACTCATCATGCATATAAATATGGAATGCCAGTAAATAAATCTTCGGGTGCAGATCGCATTCGGTTTGGTCAGACAAACTCATCATTGGGATATATATAGCCTTCTTCCAAAAATAAATCTTATAATTGGCTAGACCTTCCACCTAAAAGGTAAAAAATGACACTTTGTGTAGTTGTGCAATTAATTTTATTGTGAGATGCACGTCCCTATGACCTAAGACGCAGACTCTTCCACGCGGGATGCTTCCTCATTCCGTGATGAAGACCTTTCAAGTTGGCTATAAGCCTATAAGACTTTTTTTTTCGGGTATAGAAGTTTGGCACGTGTTATTTAGAAATGGGTTCCTCGACATCTTAGGTCATGAGGTGATGTAAAGTTGTTTTTACTGAATTTATATCACTCATAAAACGCGTGCATAATTACTAGCGAGTGCAAGTGTGAGCGGTTTATCGGTTTATGTATTTCCAAGCAAGCGCGTTTAAAAGAAAATGTACTCCCTCCATCCCAAAATATAAGGCGCCCTTTAATTTCGCTGGTCAACGGCGTACAAATTTGATCATGATTTGTAGTTATAATATGTCCTCAAAATTAGTATAGTTATATATGGAATGAAAGAATTTTGCAAGACGAATTCAATGGTACCATTTATAAACTCTCAATCCATATATTTTCGTAGATATTAATGGTCAAAATCAAGTCTCGAAGACCAGCACAAAAATAGCACGCCTTATATTTTCGAACGGATGGAGTATTTCCAAGCAAGTAAACGAGGCTTTCGTCGTGGCCACCACCGGGAAGCCTTACCAGAAAGCACAGTCTTCTGGCCCGGTGGCAAAAGAGAAAAAGAAATGGCCTTGTGGAAAATGAGCCAGACGAGGGTAAATCCTATATACCGCTCATTAGCGACGCGGAACGCGCTGCCTGAAGCGTGGCTCTGATGGGCCGGCCCGTTTCAGCCTTTTTCTTTGTTTTCCCTTTATTTCTTTGTTTTCTTTTTCGGGTTACTTTTTCTGTTTCTTTTGATTTATCTTATTTTTTCGAAATGTTCAGATTATCTAAAAAACTTTTAGATTTTAGAAAATGTTCAGACTTTGAAAATTCCCAGATTTGAAAAAAAAATCAAATTTGAGAATTGTTCAAATTAAAAATCTTCAGATTTAAAAACTTTCAAGATTTTAAAACATTGTTTGAGTACAAAAATACAAATTTGATATTCTTTAAGTGTAATAAACATTCAGATTTTTTTCAAAACGTTCATTCAGATTTAAAAATGGTCAGACACAAAAAAATATATTTTAAAAATGCTAAAAGAGAAGAAAAAATTGTGCTTTGTTTTGTTGGCGGTCCATGAAGAAGTCTCTTCAGGTGGCCGGGGCGAGACGTGTTGCCGCGCTATATAGGAGCTCCCCAGACGAGGCTTTGAAACAAACTGCTAGGAGGTTTCGGCTTAGTTTGGGAGCTAAGTTTTCCTAAAACTATAGTACTCAAAAATAAAGTATTTGAGTGCCAGGTGGATGAATATTTTAGTTTCTTGGTTTAGGAAAAAATAGGTCAAGACCAAAGTTTGCAAAACAACAAAAGAATGAAATATTGGGGGAATACTTCAGTTTAGAAATTACATTATTCATTGCATCCAAACACATCTAAATATATATAATACTTCTGTTTTTCTAAAATCATGGTATTCTCAGAATACTTCACAAATATTATGATGCCAAACGGGCCCCTTTGTTTCCGCTAACTTGTCCAAAACACAACAAGGCCCCGTGACAAGGGAATGAGAAAACAGGGTTTTTGGCCCAGCTCGCGAACGGCCGGCCAAACCAACCGTACTCCAAACCAGCACCACCACGACTATATAAAAAGATGGCAAAAAAGGCATGCATCTTGGGCTTGATTACTTACACACACGATGCAACCAAATTAAGATTGGAAAGGACGCTGATCAAGCTGACCCAATGCCACTTTCTCGGGAACCAAATTGCATTAACAAATGGGAGATGCCCTAATTAAGCAAGGATCAGTGGCCAAACCAGCGTGTGGGTAACAGTACGGCGCAAGGCGCACGGAAGAGACAATGTCTTGGGGACTTTGGACCATTTTATGGGAATCACGAGAGGAAATGCCGCAACAATGTTGCAAACAGGTGAGGACAATGTTGCACGTGAGACTTCTTTTTGCAGTTACAGGACGTCTAGGGATCGTCGGTTTAAGCCAATTTCAACGGCTGAGAAGACGACCAATTAGGAAACTACTTCAACCGACCGATGCCTAGCGCTCATATTTTCTTTACGATATGTATGATAGGTGGTGAGATCTACATTGAACAAAGAAGACTAACACCAATCATCAAAAAAAAACACGAAATGCATGACGGTGTCAACTGACTCGACGGTTATTGCCACCAACACAACTATAAACAATATGTGTCAAAGAATGCAAGTTGAGGTTGATTACATGCACATTGCAACCAAACCAAAATCAAGGTAGACTGTCCCACTTTCTGGGAGCTAGATGGAGACCAGAGCGCATAAAAAGAGATGCCCTAATTAAGCAAGGAGCCGGTGGCCTAATTAGGAATGTAAACGTACGGGAGGGAGGGAGGGACACTTGCTAGGGGTAAGATAACAGTGGCTCATGGCTGTACGGAAGAGACGCTGCCCTGTTTCTTTGATTAGTTTGACCCCTAAGGGCATCTCCAGCCGTCCCCCAGCGCCCCTCCCTGCCAAGCAGGCGATTTTAGCGCCGTTTTCGCCGTTTAGCGCCGATTTCTTCCCAGTCGCCCTCCCCAGCAGCCCAAATATCGCCGTTTTGGCCTAAAATAGCGCCGGCGCACCCAGGGCAAACCTAGCCCACTGGGTTCCGTCGGGGGGCCGAAATGGCGCGAAAACATGGCGGACCAGCGATGTCAGCGTCTTGGGCGAAATGGCGCGAAAAAGGAGGGAAAACGCGGCGTCCTCATCCCCTCGGCTCCCGCGTTGGTCAAAAACCTGCCGGAGTTATGGCTTGTGGACTGCCGCGCCGTCAGCGCCACCGCCGACGCGTCCAATCGCTTGCCACGCGCCGGAGTTATGGCGCGCCACCGTTCGCCCCCCCTGCGCTATAAAATCCCCCACCCCCGCCGTGGCAGAGCACACCGCTCTATCTCTCTCGCCTTCTCTTCTCCCCACAGAGCACACCGAGCAGCAATGGCGGAAAGATTCCCCAGCGACAACGCGGCGGCGAACGGCTTCGGTGTCACATCCCAAATTTTGGAACTAAGAAAAACTTAGTTTTACAAGACCCAAAATTCAGAACCAACAAAAACTTTTTGAAATGTTTTCACTAATGGTTGTGGATTCCTTCCCATTGCTATGTTTGACCTTGTGTGACTGGATGTTGAAGTTGTTTGACCACTAAATATTAAACTGAGAACTCAACCAAGATAAAAATATATTTAAACTTGGGTGATCATGTCATGACAAGATGTAACAATCCATAATACTTTTCTAATCTTAGTTTGGCCAAATTCCATTTCAGTATACTTGGTTTAGCAACACCCAAAACTAATACCCGTTATTTGAGAAAGTAAAAGTATTTCCAAAACTATGTGTTCCCAAAAATGTGGAGATCTATATGTTGTCTCCTATCTATCTTTTAACCTTGATATTTTGCATTTGTATGCAACTCCCATTTTATAAACTTTGATTATCACTTCATTTTAAAAAGAACACAAGTGGGAAATATATTACCCCACATATTTGGTCTTGCTCAAAACCCTTTTCAAAAATACCAAGGTGGAGTTGAGATAGTTTTAAACATCATCTTGTCATAATTAAGTGTGATCATTTTTATAAGGTAGTATTGTTAAGTATGTAAATGGTGGTATGATTAATTCTTGTGGTTTGATTTGTGTGATCTTGGAGGTGATGTTGATCTTGTTGTGATTGTTTGCTTGTTGAACTTATGATTGTATTGACTGTTAATTCTTATTTTATTGTTTGCTTGGGTGAATAATTACACCAATGTTCTTGAATGTTAAGTTGAAAACCCACTGATCACAAATTTGGAATGTGACTTGAATAAAAACAAACCTCTAAAGATATTCAAGGACTTGAATTAAAGGCCCAATTTAAAATAAGTAATCTGGTTTAATTTCCCCTCTCTACCTATTTCTCTATTTTGTTGTAACAATTATTTTATCTTATAAAATCCAGGAATGAGATGATAACCATCTCATTATCATATTACTCTCTCCTCAAAATATTTAATCTTCAATTACAAAGATATTTCAATTTGTCAAATTGGTTTTTCCAGAAATAACATATCAAAACCCTATGAACAAATGTGATTCCAAACATTTTATTTTGCAACACCAATTTTTGTGGAGCTTCTACATGTTATGAGGAGGCTACATGAATATTTTCAAATTTTTATAAAATGTTTTACTGCCTCAATTAAATCTCTAAAAAGCTACTGGATTAAAAAGGAAGTAAAAGAAAAGGAAGATAAATCAGGCAGGGGGTTTTCTGCAAATGTAACATCGTGTTCCTGTAGCCGCAGCACGGCATGGCGCCAGTGCCGCCGTGCTCCTCGTCCTCGCTCCTGCCCATCGCCCGCACCGGACCCCCCTTCTCTCCGCTGCCCAGCGAGGAGGATAAGATCCCCAAGAAGCGCTCCTCTGCTCCCCCTCCCTCATTCACTCGCTCCACAACTCCCTCTCTCCCTCTCGTTTCTTCTTCTGCCATTGCCATGTCCGAGCCAAGCTCGCCGTCACGCCGCCGTCGACTGGAGCCGCCATTGACGAATCGGCGAGAACCAAAAGATCCGTCTCGTCGTCGTCTTCCTCCCTGCCCAAGGAATCAAGCCGGATCGTCGTCGTTGCGGAGATCGACGCCATCTTCTCCGTTTCTGGCCGCCACCTTGCCGGGAAGCTCACGAGCTGCACAGACCACCATTCCCCGCCATTTTTGTCTCCCTGAGATCCCCTCCTCGTGAGCTAACTCAGCGACATCCCCCTTTCTTCTCAGGTTCACCGGAGTCGCCGCGCCGTCCTCGCCTGCTCCATGCTCTCCACCTAGCGCCGCGGTGCGTGTCGAGGAAGAAGGAGAAGGCCGTACCGCTTCGTTCCGCTCATGGGCCGCTGGCTGGGCCGCAGCCTGCGCCGCACGGCCGGATCTGGGCCAGATCTGGCCCGTCTCTCCTTTTTTCCAATCGATCTATTTTCTGTTTTAGTTTCCTGTTTAACTGCAGTGTAGGTTTAATTCATTTGTGGTTGATGTGTGCTAGCAAATTGAGTGGTTTAAATTTTGTTGTGTTCTCATGTGTTTTCTTAAACATTCAGAACTGGCTGTTTGCAAAAATACATTTCTAAGTGCTGTCTAGATTAAATATGGTAAAAAGTATCTTGTTCACTAAATATTTAATATCTAGAGTTTTATAACTCCAAAATTTGCAAACTAAAATTCTATGGAAAGCCTGAGGTGATACCTTTCCAGATCTGTTGGTCTTATATGCAAATGAAGTCTAAAACAAAAGTTCTATTCTTTTTAATAAAACCACCAGTGGCTCTTTGGTGATTTTTGTAGATTTTTGTGAAATGAATTTTGGAGTAAATCCAATTGGCTTGTCTTCTATATGTGTAGGAGAACATATCCCTAGCTTGGTTTGAATTTAGGAGTCACTGATTGACTGTGGTGCTAATTATAAGGTTTAGGCCTTTTCTGCCTATTTTTATTAGACCTTATTAATTGTTGTGTTATAACTTTATTGTTATAAATATGTTTCCTAGCATGTGTAGGGTGGTAATCCACTGTTGTGACATGTTTCCTTATTTTTACTAGCATGTTAGGAGAGCTATTTGTGAGTCATGTATTTGTTAGGGTTTTATTCCCTATATAGCTTTCTCCTCGTAATTAGGAAATTGTTAAGCTTGTTTATTTTGATATGAGAATGTTGTGTGTGATTAAAATGTATGCCTTGCTTGTTAATGGTTGTTGTGGTACTGTGCTTGCATGTTATTATTGTTTAGCAGGTTATAATATGTTAGTACTGTTAGTGGTATGAGTAAAATGTTCACCTTGCTTGATGAACTTGATTATCTTAAGTTGAGTACTAGCTTAGGTATCTTGTTATGTATCTACCCTAGCTTGGTGTGATGTTTTCATTTACAGAGATTATTTGGTGACTTAACTTTTGTCTGAAGTATTTCCTGTTTAGGGAAAATGGTTGTTAAGTACCTTTAGTAGAAGATGTCTAGGTGCTCTATGTTTTTAGCAGGTGTTTGGTGTTATACTCCTGCTAGTATAATGCCCTTGTGATTTTGTCTGAGTAAATGGGCTGGTTAAGTAAATTGTTTTGTTAAGCATAGAGTTAAACATGTGGTTATGTGTTGTTTTGCTTGATTAGGTTAATTACTTGATAGCATCTAGCTAAGTGTGGTGATTGTTGTTTAGTGTTTGTTTTTAGTTTAACTTGTATCTTTATTTATGATTGTTGTAGCTTTAGTAAATAAATTGTGCTAGGCTTGTTATTAAGGCAGTTTTCCTTGAAGTATTCTTAGAGTAGATTTTAGTTTGTTGCTTGATTAAACTAGTGCTATGTTGTGGTTGGATTACTTGTTTGTATACCACTTGTGGTTTGGTTTGCTTATTGTGTGTTATTTTATTTTCATGTTCGCGACGCTAGATATAAACGCTACCGGAGTGATATTTGGAGAGGATTTATTGAAGAGGAATCAGAGTTTATTTCTTGATCAGTGGGGAGAAGTCCAAGAACATTATGCTGAAATCAGGCAAGCTATTCTCTGAGCTTGCATCTATATACATCTATTTTGGTTCACATGTTTTACCTATAAAGAGCATATGTGATTTATGTGGTGTTTGCCACTAAAGCTATGATTTTGAAAACCCTTTTTCCAAAATACAAGTATATTATTTTGACACCCTATATGGAGATATTAGATGGAAATTCTTTTTCAAACTATAGGATGGGAAAAACATTGTTTACTCAAAACTCTTTTGAAAATACTTGTGTGGTTATGGAATGCCGAGATGTCGGCGTTGAAGTGGAGAAATGGAGAATGGGGATGTTTATGAAAAAAATGCACATTGTGTCTTTGTACTATGACGACCAGCCGATGACATGTGCGACCACATTTACCCACATATGGGCAAGGGCGTAGTCATATAATTTGCTCATATTAGTATGAGATGCCTCATCGACGTAGATGACTCCGTTATGCATGAGGAGATGGTTTGTTGATCTACCCCTGACCTGGGTCCTCGCTCAAACTCTATGTAAAGATAAGGAGGAGGATTGAAGGTTCCACCATAAACCGCCGGGCAAAACTATGAGTCCTCACACTTAGATTCCGACGGGCTGGGTTAAGTGTTGATGGAAAGTGTCATATGGGCAGGGTCCTATACTAGCATGAGCAAAGGACAGGCTATGGTCGGTGACTCAACTTCGCATACACCTGGTATGGCGGGACGTGTCTGACACGATGAGTTACCGGATGGGTGTGGGTAAAGCGTGCTACCTCTGCAGAGGGTAAAACTATTCGAATAGCCGAGTCCTCGGATATGGACAGTTGGGAGGCTGTCCTCTGACCATGTGCAAGTTTTGCAAAGTTTTGAGATTTAAAAAGGAAAATAAAATGGAGATGTGTTGTATCTGCAACTCTACCGACGGGCTGGTATGAGGTTGCTGGAGAATGATTTGACCATGGCGGGCTATGGTCGAGAAGTGAAGAGTTTTGTGATTTGAAAGGTGAAAATGTTTTATGCAACTATGCCAACGGGCCGGCATGAGGTTGTGGGATTGAATGACCATGAAGGGTTATGGTCGAAAAAGGAGGAGTTTTGGGGAAATAAACCTGGTAATGATTTTCGGGAAAACGTTTTAAAAAGAGACTTCCTACCTCTTTCAACAAACATATATTTTCGGGAAAACGTTTTCAAAGAGACTTCTTACCAAGACAGATTTAGGAGAAAAAGATCTAAAAGCCTCCTTTTCTTTTTCAATAAAGGCTATAGATGTTTTCTAAAAATACAAGGCTTATAAAAAGTTATAAAAATTCTTCTTACCTTTTTCAATTCAAGTTATGGAGATTTCAAACAAAGTTTTATTAAACAAAAGTCTATCCTTCTCTTTTCAACAAGGAGATAGAGTTTCCAAAGCAAACAAAGTTTTACTTAAACTATAAAAAGTGCAGTGCATGCTCATTTCGGGGGTAGTTTGCGAGTACATTCAAATGTACTCATATTGGTTTCGTCCCTGGCTATTGTCTTAGCCAGATTTTGAAGGGAACATTTTGAAGAAGAAGATTTCAACGACGTCAATGCGAACTACGGCGCTTCCCAGCCAACTGCCTGTAGGGTTGGCAAATGACTTGGGCTCCACGTCGTTTTGGTGATTTCCGCTGCTAGTACCTGATGAAGTTATGGCTTCAATCAAGTAAGTAGTTTCATTCGGTATTTATGGATGTTCTTTTGATACCAGTTTGATTGTGCTCAGCGACAGACTGATCATGGGATCGCTGATGTTGTAGGCACAAGGGTATTTCGGACAGCTAGTCCGGGGTCCCCACATTCGGCCGCCGCTTCCTCCACCCAGAGGAGGCGCGGATGCTCTACCAGGCGGGCTACCCCGCGCCGCCGGACATGCGCGTCCCGGGCGCCTCCGGCAGCCAAGGCACGTGGCAGCTAAGCGCGGGCAGCGTCCCCGTGCCGCCGCCGCCCGAAGGGGTGGAGCGCGTCGAGGCGATCCAGGAGGTGCTCGCCGGCCTCACGCCGGAGCAGGCGGAGGACCCACGCTGGGATCCGGCGAACAATGCGTTCTGGACGCAGTACTTCGCCCGGCGCCACACCCAGGAACTGGCGGAAGAACTCCAAAGGCCGCCGGCTGTGGTGGGGTGCTCGAGGGCGCAACCTTGCCTACGTGCTCGAGTACATTGCCGCCGGCAACAGGCCGCGGTTAACGATGCCGCCGCGCACGTCGTCATGGCTGCCCCGGAGGATGGGCGCCACATCCTCCTTTTCTTCCTCCGGCGCGCGCTCGACGTCGTCGACGCCTTCCTCTGCTTGGGTCAAGGCCGAGCAAGACGACACTCCGCCGCCCATCCTGAACTCCGGCCGTTGCGTCCCCAGTGGCGGCAGCCTCCGCATCAAGGAGCGCCGCGCCGCGTCGCCGTCCCGCGACATTTTTAACGGATCAGAGGAAGTATATACTTTTGGAGGGTTTGTTGCAGATCTTGACATGTGTGTGAACGTTTCCATGGCCAGATTCCTTTGATCCGGCCATACTTCCGTGGTGTTTGATATGGCTGCCGCTCCTGCTTTCATAGCTAGCGATCTCTGATCGTGATTACGGGAAAGTCTATCAACCATCTGCCATTGGAACATACCAGCTGTTATAAACGATAGGCAATAAAACGACGAAGGAAAGCAAGATCAAACCAACGAGGACACGAGATTTAACGTGGAAAACCCTCCCAATAATAGTAGAGAAAAAATCACGGGCACCAGCCAGCAAATCTTCACTATGATCGGATGAGGTTACAAACGCCGGGGATTTATAACATGCGACTTATCCCAACCGGCGGCTTACAAGAGATATATATGGTGGTAAAACCCTAAGTCGGCTGCAGTCCGACTCGGCAACGATGCGTATGACGACAGCCTCCGCTCCACTTCGACGTTAGCCTTTATCTTTATATGAATTTGGATCACATCAAAATAACACCAGCTGCCTTCTGATGCTAATTGAGCTGCAATTATGAGTAAATTACAATGGGAGAACTCTCAGGAATCAACATAGCACTTCTAGTTAAGAATTACAAAGCATGTTCTGCTACGCTTGTATACGCCTCTTTGTTAGTTTGACCCCTAACCCCTGCATCAGCAAGCTATCATATCAGACCTCAACCAATAGTTTAATGCAGAAGTATGTGTGGTTTAGAACTGAGTTGAAATTATCTACATTGTTGACTAAGAGTTAATTTAATGGAATGTATATATACGGAAAACTAACATAAGGTTAAATGCCGATAATTTTGGCCTAGGCCTGTCGTGTTTGTTTCTCCTATATCAATATAAAGGCAAAGCTTTTGCCCCGTTTCAAAAAAAAAAAAAATGCCGACGTGACCGAAAAATAGGTTGGTTAGCTGCGAATGCAGTTGTGGCTTTTGAAAATGTATTGAAATTGAAACAATCATTTGTGGTTGGTCCAGCAAGCACCACCACTTTGTGTATTAGTTTGTTCTCTCGCTCAAGGGAGAAAACCACTCGCTCCAAACACTACATGATTGATCACAGATAAACGCACTATCATATTATACTTCGTTATTTTCATTCATCCGACAAAAATGGAACAATGCATACATTGATACATAGCACACGCGAGAAAAATTGTTCAACAGTTTTGCGTCTCTTTCCATGCTCATCCCCGCCCTGTCCATGATGCGCCTACCTGTTCACGTATGATTGGACCAAGCTCCAAAACAGAGCACAATAAAAAGGTTCTTGCGTCCTCGATGCGTGTTGCTTCAAATCAAAGCGAGGCCGTTGCTCAATTGTTCTCTTTCATACACTGCTTTGGTTCGTTGCAGGTCTTACACGTGCGATGAGCTTGTTCCTGATCAGGTTCAGAGCTAGAGCTCCTCTGTTTCAGCTATTCTTTGAGGTGTTTTTTTTTTCATGGCACTTACTCCCGCTTACGTGGCGTTCTCATCTGGACGGCCATCTGGTCATGATTATTAGGCAGTCAAGCAACCATCTGCCATGAATGATCATCGTGATTAAATATAGTATGGAGGATTGTCGGGAGAATATGCTCTCTTCTGATGCTAATTCAACCAGAAATTGATATTATGAGTACTTATAGTCAAGACAATGCTATTCCTTCACTTCAATTATTTTATGTTGGTGAAAGAAATGGATGAAGGTTTCTTTTTCTCCCCTTCTGCTTTCGAGATATTATTAAGCGAAAGAGATGCCACCCGTCATACGAGAAGGTGCGCGCTGTTATTTTCAGAATCTTGCTGCAATTGCAGACCACTTGGTGATGACAACATTCATGAACAAAAACTTTGGCAGTGCAATTTTTTTTCAAACGTTAGTTAATTTTAGCGTTTTAATTCTAAAAAAAAGGTGTTAGCCTTCAAGAAATAGCAAAACGAACTCTCCTATCAGACGATCTGTCGGGGATGTAACCCCGGGTACCCCAAGGTTATTGGTTTTATTGTGTTGTTAGAAGAGACAGCAAAGAAATATATAAAAGATAAGTCAAAAGGGAGAAAAGAATCAGCATGGGCCGAGATTGCCATGCCCAGGCCGGAATATCTATTAACGGGCTGGGGCAGCTTTACCTCGGCCGGCCCGAGGTTTTCCTCACCTCGGCTGGACCGAATTCGCTCCACCCCGGGTGGGCCGAGCTCTTCTTGTCCCGGAATGGGCCGACATCACTCCCGCATCCCGGACGGGCCACTGCCTGGCCAAGCCTCCCCTCGCCTCGGGCAGACCGGCGCTCCGTCTCGCCTCGGGCCAGACCGATGCTCTGCTTCGCCTCGCCTCGGGCCAGGCTGGCATTCCGCCTCGTCTCGGATCAGGCCGCCCAGCCTCGCCTGTATCTCGGTTGGGCCGAGGTCGCTGGTATCTCGGATCAGGCTGACTTCTCCATACTTCGGGCAGGCCGAAGTTCCCCAGTCCCGGAGCAGGCCGAGGTAGGGGCAGCTCCCAGCCTCGGATGGGCAGAGGCTTGCCTCCAGACTAGGCTGGGCCGAAGCTTCCCCGAAGCAGGCCACCATCTCCAGCGGGCCATCTCCTCCCAGTGCTGCACCAGGCCGGGATTAGGCCATCCGGCGTCGTTGATGGACTAGGCCAACGCCAGGCCGGATTCCGCATTCCCTCGTGCAGCCCCTCCGACCAGCATCGCTCCGAGGCATCAGGCGTGCTCCGGGTCGAGGCAGGAAGCCTCGACGCTCCACCTCTGCTTCATCTGCTCGACCGAATCATTCCATCACCCGAGACTACATCCAGCTGCCTCGACGAGTACAAGATGCCATCTGCCATCTCCAGGAGACAAGCGCAAGTGGACAAGGATGATGACATAGCCAGCATGGCTACAGTGGCGTGGATGTGACGAGAGTACAACTGATGACGCATGAACAGTGTTGACAAAACCCCAGTAGTCATGTTGTGAACAGTGACTGTACAGTGACATGTGGGCCACCCCTTGTCCCCTGGGCTCTCCCTATATAAAGGGCACCAGGGGGAGAGCTCACCCCAGCCCCTCCCGGGCTCATTTCCCCCCTGGCTCCTTCTCTCTCTAGCATTAGCATTAGCTCTTCATCTCATAGAGGCAGCCAGATACTGGCAAGAGATACACAGCTCAAGGAGCATTTGTACAGACCGTATACAGAGGGAGAAATACACAGAGTAGGCTAGATGCTGCAGTAGGGGTTTTATCTCTCACGAGAGCTCCGAAGCAGGGTAAATCCCCGTGTTGATTTGTTCTTCTGTGTGCGCTCTTCAGTGCGCTATCCCTCCCCGAATCCTCTAGCGTCCATCGGCCCCAAACATAAGCCTACCCCTAGGCATCTGTTGTTTCATACGACGACAGTTGGCGCCTACCGTGGGGCTTCTAGTGGCGCTTGCTGGAATAAATTCGGACGGGACCTTTTGGTTAACTCGGGGACTCGACTCCGACATCACCCCCGGGTTAACAATAGCCAAAACCGACATAGGAATAGCCAAAACCGACATATCCCTGTCCTGGCAACACTGTTCATCCGACACTGTTCATCCGACATATCCATGTCTTGCCGACACTGGAAATCCGACATATCCATGTCCTGCCGACACTGTTCATCCGACACTGTTCATCCGACATGTCCATGTCCTGGCGACACTGTCCATCCGAGGTATCCTGAAATCCGAGGTATCCTGAAAATCCGAGGTATCCTGAAATCCGACATATGCTGATATGCTGGAAGTCTGAGTTGTGCTAGAAATCCGACATATGCTGATATGCTGGTAAATCCGACATATGCTGGTATGCTGGTAAATCCGACATATGCTGGTATGCTGGAAATCAGACATATGTTGATATGCTGGTATGCTGGTAAATCCGAGTTAAGTCTTGGAAATCCGAGTTAAGCTTGGTAAATCCGAGTTAAAGCTTGGAAATCCAAGTTAAGCTTGGTAAATCCGAGTTAATGCTTGGAAATCCGACTTAAGGCTTGGAAATCCTAATTAAGCTTGGAAAATCAGAGATAAACTTGGAGGATCCGACATAAGATTGGAATCCGACATATATTGGTCAAATCCGACATAAAAGTGGCTCAAACCGAGATATTGGTGGCTCACGCCAGCATATTGATATCCATGCCAGCAGCAGCGTCTTCCTCGACTTCTCCAACAACATTGCCTCGTAAGTATCATTTATATGTCTGCATTACTCTTTTAAATAGTCTCAAACAGTGCTCGGGGACTCTCCCCTCTTTTCTGCCTTGCTTAGTTGTTTTCCCCGGGGGCAAGATGTCTTGACCCGGGGACTGGACAGCCAGTTAAGTTTTGTTTAGTCTCCTAGAAAAGAAAAGTAACTCGGGGACTCGGTTGAGACCGAGTCGGTGTCTACGTGCATAGCTTTGTTGCTAGACTTAGTTTTTGTCTGTTAAATAGAGTTGCTGTCCCGTTTAATATTCAATATATATATGCTTGAACTAACATTGAAAGGTGATATCGGTTTTACCGAGAGGATATTCATCCCCGAGATCATGGTTTTATCGGTTGTTTCGGATTACCCAAAATATCATAGCATTATCAGTATTCTCCAGATCGCCGTTTATTTCGGTTTGCAGTTATATCTCAACATCTCCTCATATCTCAAATCGCCGTTTATTTCGGTTTGCCAAGATATCACGGCATCTATCTCATATCATCGAGCATCTCATAATTGCTGTCTTTATCGACTTAATCAATTATCATGATTCTTCAGTTATCCGAGTTTACCAGAGTATCATATCATCGTTATCCCGCCACAATGAGTCAAATGGTATCCGATCTCACTGAGTATTACGTGTTGAGAGATGTCTCAGCTCGTAATCTGACAAGTGCCCATGAGGACAAAATGTCAGATTTAGCCCATGCAGGCTTTATGCTGGTTCAGCTAAGGCTGCCAGCATATTTATGCGGTAAATGCCCAGAGTGGCTGAAAACCGGCATACGAGATATGTCTGTGCAGACAATATGTCTATCCAGCTAAGGCTGGTGACATACGCTTTCGGTAAATGCCCAGAGTGGCTGAAAAACCGACATATGAGATATGCCAGAGAGGCCGAGATACCGAGACATATGAGATATGCCCAGAGAGGCCGAGATACCGAGACATATGAGATATGTCCGTACAGACATATGCTCCGAGACATATGAGATATGTCCGTATATGAGATATGTCCGTACAGACATATGCTCCGAGACATATGAGATATGTCCGTGCAGACATGCGCCTTCGGTAATGCCCAGAGTGGCTGAAAACCGACATATAATGGTGCCCATGCAGGCAGGATGTTGTGTATATGGAGGTTTTTTGCTATTGGATATTTGTTTTTGTAAGTCTGCGCGCGACTCTGTGAGTCCCCCACAGCCTCGGGGACTAATGTCGGGGATGTAACCCCGGGTACCCCAAGGTTATTGGTTTTATTGTGTTGTTAGAAGAGACAGCAAAGAAATATATAAAAGATAAGTCAAAAGGGAGAAAAGAATCAGCCTGGGCCGAGATTGCCATGCCCAGGCCGGAATATCTATTAACGGGCTGGGGCAGCTATACCTCGGCCGGCCCGAGGTTTTCCTTACCTCGGCTGGACCGAATTCGCTCCACCCCGGGTGGGCCGAGCTCTTCTTGTCCCGGAATGGGCCGACATCACTCCCGCATCCCGGACGGGCCACTGCCTGGCCAAGCCTCCCCTCGCCTCGGGCAGACCGCGCTCCGTCCCGCCTCGGGCCAGACCGATGCTCTGCTTCGCCTCGCCTCGGGCCAGGCTAGCATTCCGCCTCGTCTCGGATCAGGCCGCCCAGCCTCGCCTGTATCTCGGCTGGGCCGAGGTCGCTGGTATCTCGGATCAGGCTGACTTCTCCATACTTCGGGCAGGCCGAAGTTCCCCAGTCCCGGAGCAGACCGAGGTAGGGGTAGCTCCCAGCCTCGGATGGGCAGAGGCTTGCCTCCAGACTAGGCTGGGCCGAAGCTTCCCCGTTGCAGGCCACCATCTCCAGCGGGCCATCTCCTCCCAGTGCTGCACCAGGCCGGGATTAGGCCATCCGGCGTCGTTGATGGACTAGGCCAACGCCAGGCCGGATTCCGCATTCCCTCGTGCAGCCCCTCCGACCAGCATCGCTCCGAGGCATCAGGTGTGCTCGGGTCGAGGCAGGAAGCCTCGACGCTCCACCTCTGCTTCATCTGCTCGACCGAATCATTCCATCACCCGAGACTACATCCAGCTGCCTCGACGAGTACAAGATGCCATCTCCAGGAGACAAGCGCAAGTGGACAAGGATGATGACACAGCCAGCATGGCTACAGTGGCGTGGATGTGACGAGAGTACAACTGATGACGCATGAACAGTGTTGACAAGACCCTTGTAGTCATGTCGTGAACAGTGACTGTACATTGACGTGTGGGCCACCCCTTGTCCCCTGGGCTCTCCCTATATAAAGGGCACCAGGGGGAGAGCTCACCCCAGCCCCTCCCGGGCTCATTTCCCCCCTGGCTCCTTGCTCTCTCTAGCATTAGCATTAGCTCTTCATCTCATAGAGGCAGCCAGATCTGGCAAGAGATACACAGCTAAAGGAGCATTTGTACATACCGTATACATAGGGAGAAATACACAGAGTAGGCTAGATGCTGCAGTAGGGGTTTTATCTCTCACGAGAGCCCCGAAACAGGGTAAATCCCCGTGTTGATCTGTTCTTCTGTGTGCGCTCTTCAGTGCGCTATCCCTCCCCGAATCCTCTAGCGTCCATCGGCCCCAAACATAAGCCTACCCCTAGGCATCTGTTGTTTCATACGACGACACGATCATGGTCGAATTAGCAGAATAATTATTTTCTGCTGGTGAAAGGAATGGATGAAGGTTGCTTTTATTTTCATACTCTCCTTCTGCTTTCGAGAGTATTATTATGTGAAAGAGATGCCACCGTCGTACGAGAAGGCGTGCGCTGTAATATTCACAATCTTGCTGCAATTGCAAAGCACTTGGTGATGTCAACGTTATAATCATGAACAAAAACTTTGGCGGGGAAAACTTTTTCAAGCGGTAGTCAATATTGAAAAAGATTGAGAAATGCCAAAGAGTCTCTGCTATCATAAGATTATGATCAGATTAGCAAAAAGAAAACGTCTTGCTAAATATTTTAAAATTTTGAAAAACAATTGTAGACGTAGAGGACGGTTCCATGGTCGGTACTTACTGTATCTTAAAACATTTTTATTTCATATTACTGCAACCGACCTAGCTCGGTGTACAATAAATTAATTTGTTATTTGTTCGTCGTCTTTGAAACTGTCATATTTCCATAGGAATTATTGGTTGTATCCGTGTCTACATATCTTCTACAGTAAACATGATCCTTGGACCAGAGAAAATATTGGTTACTTGACTCTGCTTTTGCCTCAGTTGATACTGATAGTAAGTTTTAATTAAAATAGTAATAACACAATGTCGGGAAAAACATTGAACCAAAAAGATACATGGGCCTGAGGCAAAACGAGTATGTTCTATGTGGTTAGGTCGCCACCAAATCAGGTAAAAAGGGTGATCTCCAAATATTTCACCTGGTATTGATGTGAATTACTTGCAAAAAAAATCCATTAGCATCATCCCATAAAATAATGACCGCCCAACCCCTCTCAACGGCCAGCAATTTTTTTGTCTTTTCACGAATGCTTTACCGACCAATCATGGCAATAATTTAAGAAGAAACAATGCAACAACTCCACAAAAAAACAAGCCCTCCAATTAATCATCATAAAAAATGAAGCACATAAATTTAACAATAAGAGGTCAAGGTGTGATTGTTATGGAAGTTAATTATTTATAGTTTAGCCAAAATCTAAACAACAAGCGGTTTAAAGACATCTCACGGGAAGTCGTCCATGACCCACATATGTGTATCAAGTACCTCAATCTTAAGATGGTGTATATGTAAGCATACAAAATAGTCGATGATGGTGTATATGTAAGTATATAAAATAATCGATGCTTGTCAGACACATTTATTAAAGAAAAAGAGTAAGCAATCATGTCAAAAGTACAATTCACACTCTAGAAGTTTTAATAACTATGGATATATACCTAGTCATATACTAGAAACTGCTATTAAGATGTGTTTTGGATATATTTATAATAATATGTATAGACTATATAATTTATGCAATTTTAAAAATTAATTTAAGATTGTTTGCGAATATAGTTTAGTTTTAACTCAAAGCAAGTTTATATGAGGATATACATTACATCCATGTAATAAATAATGTTATGAAAGAACATTTAGCAACATGGCATGCGTTTAGCAATTATAATATGTAATACATAACTATAATCGTCAGTACGTGAAAATGCGAAAAAAATCTAAAGTATAAAACTTCCATACAAATTGTAGTTTTATTTTAGTTCGCATAGCACTATAGGAATTTAGCTGCAACTAACATTTAATGAAAATGATAGAGGCAAGAGCAAGGCAATGAATGGCAAGTCTAAGGCAGTTGACCGCTGAGGGCCTCACAAGCGAGGTGAAAAGTGAGACCATGTTGATATTTCTTGCCGATCCTTTTGTTATGCTAACATTGTTAAAATCAGTGTGATCAGCTTGTCTTGCCTTTACTTGTTTTAATTTTTAGGCCCAAGTCACACACTAGTTGTTTGAACCCATTGTCGATAGGGTTTTTTAGTACGAGTTGTCAAATTATTGTTCATTATTTCTGTGAATAGTAACTCAGAGGTGATTCGGGAGTAACAGATCTCAATGCCATGTGTTGGTATGGAGCGTGATCATATTTGAATTCATGTAACGATTATTTGAATTTGATATACCTACTTGTGCAAGTATGTTACAATTAAGAATCAATTTTATTCTTATACATGGTGTGTATTAAATAACTATAACTATACGTTTCGTGACGCAACCATGATTTTCAGCATTGGTACACGAAGTTATAATAAGATGACCGTCGTTTCGCATTGCCATGAAAATTGTAGCCATCAGTCGTGCATCCAACCAAGGACGAGATTCATTGCCTTTTTGGCGAAGGGCCAGTCACGGATACTGAGGATCCGAATCTAGGTAATCACGTCTGCCCGTGTTGATCTCCACATTGTTTACCTAAGGGTGCACACCGACTACAAACACGTACTTTATACTCCCTGTCGAGGGGTGATCTCAGCAAATCCCTGAGTTGTGTACCCCGGGTTGATTGGGGGAGAGAGATGAGCGCTGGTGATCACGACGGCTGACAAGCAAGGCGTTTACCCAGGTTCAGGCTCCCGGAGGATAACACCCTACTTCCTGCTTGTCTGGTTATTGATGGTGAGCTGTGGCTACAATGGCGAGATGGCAATCTCGCTAGGGTTGGTGTGGCGGCTACGAGCGTACCCTAGACGAAGGACCCTCCTAGCCTTTATATGGTAGGCCAGGTCTCAGGTGAACGGTGCCGATGGCGCTTACAAGCATGGCGGGGTCGCATGACCTAGCGTCGACTATCTTGGGCCGCACGTCGTCCTCCTTGGGCCTTCCTTGGGCCCTCGTCATAAGGTTGATGGGCTTGGCGTGACCCAGGTATCCCCACCGTGGGGTAGTCGAAGAGTGACCCCACGACAGGAGCCCCCGAGTGCTTAGTCGAATCGTAGAGTCGGGTAAAGGACTCCTTCCTCCTGGGCACGCCGTCGGGTTCCTGAATGAGATGAGTAAAATTGGTCGACTCCTGCCGTTCAGGGCTTATGGAGGATTCCTTAGTCGAACTGTCACTTCCAGGGTAAAATACCGTGAGTACAGCCTTAGTTGGTGATTTTCGACTGCTATTGTTCTGAGTCACTCGGAGCGCGAACAGCGCTCCCGATGGGAGTAGCCCCCGAGATTAAGCTGAATTGCTTGCAATTGAGGTTAAACTCAATTTTTCTTCAGTCGAAAAAGCCTGCTCCCGATGGGAGTAAAGAAGGGACTCTACTTGGAGTCGCGACTGGCTTTGTGTGACTTACTGTGTATTCGGCCAGTTTGGCTTACTGCAGGAGTTTGTTCAGCACTTGGAGTTTACTGGATGTTCTTGTACTCGAATGAAATGTTCGAGTTCTCAATCAGCTCGTTGGCTTACTGTACGAACTTGTTCAGCTCTGAGCTTACTGAATTTTCTTTGCACTCGAATGAAATGTTCGAGTTCCCCATCAGCTCGTTGGCTTACTTCCTACGCCTTCGTGGTTGACGTCAGCGCTGACGTTTTTGACGCACTCTGTGTCCGATGGGACGTGACAGTGCGGTCCCACTGTCAGTATTGGCTGGAGACAGTGGTTGCCGCTTTTTTCTGACCGTTGGGCGCGAAAATTTCGCGGTGTGATGATGGCGCCTTGATTCCCGCGCGTAGTGGGCGGCGTGGCCGTCGACGGTTGCTATCTCCGCGCGACACGTGGACGGCCAGATGATGTTGCGGAGAGCGGTTTCCGCAGGGATGGCCAGGATTAACTGACCGCGCGGTACTTAATTTTCACCGCGGCGGTGAACAGTTCATCCATCCCCATTCCGTCATCGTCTCCACTGCTTCGTTTCCACCATTGTTGCTCCTCTGCTAGTTCCTTTCCCCACCCTCCATGAGCAAGGCCGTGATGAAGAGGGGAAAAGCTGCTGCTGGCGCCGACGCCGCCGCCGAGGCGAGCGTGATGAAGAAGCCCGACGGCGATTGGGTCAAATCGTCGGTGAAGAAGGCCGACCTCGAGGCCCTACGCGCGCAGGGGCTGCTGCCGCCGGTAGACCAGGCGACGGTGCGCGCTCCGGGGAAAGAGGTGTTTCCCGCTCCTCGCGAGGGGGAACGCGTTTGCTTCGTGGATTTCCTTCCGCGGGGTTTCGGGTTCCCCCTCCACGATTTCGTCCGTGGTCTCTTGTATGCTTATGGGATTCAGATCCACGATCTGACTCCCAATAGCGTCTTGAGCATCGCGAGCTATTTCGTGCTCTGCGAGTGCTTCCTGGGGATCGCCCCCAACTGGCTGTTGTGGAAGTCGCTATTCATCGTCAGGAGGAATGTGGGGAAGAGCAAGCAGGTGTACCCAGTTGGCGGCTTCGGCATCCAGGTGCGTGGCGACACCTCCTACTTCCAGATGAAGAAGTCTGACTCCGTCCAGGGCTGGCGGAAGAAGTGGTTCTACATCAGGTGCGACCAAGCAGGGCTTCCTGGATTCGCGGCTGATCGCGAGTTGCGGAAGACGAACGCGTGGGCGCACCCGCTGTCGAAGGAGGACAGGGAGGCGATTCAGCCCTTGCTGACGCTACTGCGTGGCCTTCTGAAGAGTCTTGGGCGCGAGACAGGTGGAATTCATCTCATCGCCACCTTCTTCAGGCTTCGGGTGCAGCCGCTGCGCAGTCGCGTCCACCCATGTGGGCGCGTGAGGATGCTGGCAATGAACTTGATGATGACGCAGTCGAGTCGAAGGTGAGGAGCATCACTAGTCTCCGAGCCGCTGACCCGTGCAACGTCAAGTGCCCAGTCGAGCCATATGGGCCTAACAATCCTGTACCTGAGGTGAGCTTCGTTTGCTTTGTCTTGTATCTTCTGTCGAATCGTTTTGCTTGACTCGAATGCTTCATTTGCTGGCAGGGTCGTTCGAGCTACGTCAGTCTCCCTCCGTTGATGGAGAATGGACCTCACGAAGAGGCAGAGTTCCCCGAGGACGAGGGTGATGACGATGAAGTTCCCTCCGCCACCTCTCCGAGTGAAGAGTTGGAGGATGATGAAGACGAGGAGCCGCTGCGGAAGCGGCAGAGGCGAAAGGGTGGCGACTCTGGTTCTGCCTCGTCGCCTGTGAAGGAGGCGGGTGTGATCGAGGAAGAGACGAGCGAGTCCTCTTCGGGTACTAAGCACCCGAGTGATCTGGCGGAACCGTTGGTCGTGCCTCCACTCGGCTCTGCACCGCCGATCGAGTTTGCGAGGATGGCCTCCGTCTCCTTGGGGAGTGAAGATGATGATGTAGTCAGGTTAGTCGCGTAACCTTTCCTTTGTTTTTGTCGAGTGTGCTTTTTCACTTGCGGGTCCTTGAATTGAGAGTTCCTATGACAGCGACCGTACCGGCGCTGCTGTTTCCTCCCCTCGTGAGATGGAGCACACTTCTGCTCCCATGATCGAGCAGACTGTGAGGACGCCCGGAGAGGAGGCTCTGGCGGGTGACGTTTTGGCCTTGAAGGCTTCGACCTCCGCCATGCCTGAGAGGCCTGCTGATGCGACTCCAGTTGACGCTGGGCTGCTTGAGCATGTAAGTGTTCTTCGATTCCTTCTGCAAGATCTGTATCGGGTGCGCGTACAGCGCTCCCGATGGGAGTAGCCCCCGAAGATGCGCGTGACTGGAATAGTCGGGCGCAGATTGATGTCTTGTGTTTCCTGCAGCCATTTTATCGCCAGCAGATGGAGGGAGCCGCGGCCTTCGTTCGCATGGAGCAGGAGAGGGATCAGCTCCGCACTGCTCTGGAGCAAGCGAATAGTAAGTATGAAACCTTGTGTTCGAGGAGTGCTTCGACTGCCTTTATTGCTAACTTTGTTCCGTTGATCCGTAGGCGAGAAGGAGAACATGAAGGCGGGGTCGCAAAGCTGGAGAAGTCACTGGGTGAAGCCCAAGAGCGGGAACAAGCTCGGGATGCTCTGGAGAAGACCCAGGTCGACCGCTTGCTCGCACTCGCAGATGTTGTTGGAAGTAAGTTTTTCGGCTTCATGCCTACTTTGTCTTTTGTCGACTTCTGGCGCCTTATGGGTGTGGATTTCCTTTGGCAGAGAATTGCGGAGGTGCTCCCCAGAAGGGACTTCCAGCGAGAGTGTCGGCTTGGCGCAGGCGGTTGGCTTCGTCGACCGCGTCTGCGCGTATGCATCGGCAGCGCTGCAGCAGTCGGCGGCGGCCCTGCAGAAGTCGACGGAGGCCTTAGCGACTGTGCACCGGAACATCTTTCCGAACCAGCCACCACCAGCTGCTGTTGACGCACTCGCGGCTCCATTCGAAGGCAATTCGAATGTCCTGGCGGACTTCACGCGCGCGCAGACGGTACGCGGCTCAGAGCTCACTTTTCAGCTGCTTCTTGGTCACCAAGTCGTAGGTGATTTTGAGAAGGTTGTCAGCGACTTCCCTCGGAAGCCTGATGGCAGAACCGCGTCCCTTAGCGGTGTGAAGGTGCAGGCGAGCCAGCTAGCTGCGAAGTTGGTCGCCACCTTCGAGAGGAGAATTGCCAAAGCTGCAGAGTTGGCTGCTAGGAAGAGCCGTTCCCAGTCTGAGTCTGTAGTGTAGACTTTTTCCTTTTAGGACTGTGCTTCTGCTGTTGGGCTTGAGTCTGTAATGCACTTTATATTGTGCGAGTGAACATGCTGATGATGAAATGTGAATTCACTCCCTCGGGGGTGCAGTCGCCGAGTATTTTTTATATCTGGCTTGAATGATTATGTTGATTCTTTTCCTGGCTTGACGCTGTCGATTCTTGGCAGTCTGATATGGGCGAAGCTCCTGACGTTGCTGGAACGACTGGCGCGGGTGATGAGGAAGATACCACTTCGGCTGCGCCTACTCGTCGCCGCCGTCAAGCTCCTCCAGCTCCTGTGCGAAGCGTAAACGACCAGAGAGTGCTCACCTTCATGAGGAACAAGGTGGTTGAGCTCGAGTCGAAGTTGAAGAATGCTGAGTTGGAGCTGGAGCGATTGAGGTCGCGGCCCGTTGCGCCGTTCTCCCAGCGTGAAGAGTTTCTGCTTGGCGAGATGGACCTGATCGGTCGACAGTTGCAAGGTTGGACTCTTAGCGTTTTTCCTTCGGCTTCTGTGTCTACTTGCTATGCTCAATGCTTGGCCTTGATGCAGATGTCAACTCTGACCTGACGGCGGAGCAGCTTCGAGTGGACGAGCGGGTAGAGAAAGAGGCCGCCGGCGACTCACCCGAAGCGCGCCAGTTTTGGTCAAACAAGTCCAGAGGTAGTATACTGGCACGAATGCTGGATCGTACCTGGCGGGCTGCTGTACTCTTAGAAGGTTGCAGAAAAACCCTCTGGCAGATCAACAAGGTGTACTTTCCTCACAACGAGCAGCCGAATGGACTAACTGCGCTTCTGGAGAGGTTCCGTGAAGGCGGTGCGTTGAAGGAAGTCGTGCACGCTCAACTTGTTGCCGGGGCGAACGTGGCGTTGGCGTATGTTCGAATGCACCGGCCTAATCTTCCATTGCACAAAGTGCTTGACGGATTGCCTGGAGAGGGTGAGTATGCCGATACCCTTGCGGCTGCGCGCCAGATGATTCAGCAGGTCCAAACCTTCAGCGAGCACCTTGTTGGGCCACTCGATGCGCCAAAGGGCGAGCCTGTAGAATAGTAGCACTGGAGTGCTGTTGTATAGCGTTAGCTTGTAAAAGAAATTTTTCCAAGTGGAAATATGAGTGTATGTATGTCGAGGTGGGGGTAGCCCCCGAGTTAGTAAATTGTATCTTGTAGACGTCTGTGAACCTGTATGGCGCAGCCCCCGAGCGGATCGGGTGTGGCCTAGGATTTTGTGAGTTTAGACGCGTGCGGCGTAGCCCCCGAGTGTTTCGAGTACGGTCGAGGATTTTTTGAGTTGACCTGTATGGCGCAGCCCCCGAGTGCGTCGGGTGCGGCCTAGGTTGGACTTAGACCTGTTGGCGCAGCCCCCGAGTGCTTCGGGTGCGGCCAGGTTTTCGAGTTGACCTGTATGGCGCAGCCCCCGAGTGCGTCGGGTGCGGCCTAGGTTGACTTAGACCTGTGTGGCGCAGCCCCCGAGTGCTTCGGGTGCGGCCAGGTTTTCGAGTTGACCTGTATGGCGCAGCCCCCGAGTGCGTCGGGTGCGGCCTAGGTTGACTTAGACCTGTGTGGCGCAGCCCCCGAGTGCTTCGGGTGGCGGCCGAGGATTTTCGAGTTGAACCTGTATGGCGCAGCCCCCGAGTGCGTCGGGTGCGGCCTAGGTTGACTTAGACCTGTGTGGCGCAGCCCCCGAGTGCTTCGGGTGGCGGCCGAGGATTTTTCGAGTTGAACCTGTATGGCGCAGCCCCCGAGTGCGTCGGGTGCGGCCTAGGTTTATGTTGCTTTTTGACTGAAAAAGTAAAGTGGAGAGCTTGTTCCAAATCACTTCATTGATTTTTGCGAGCAGGCCGCCTCATTAAAACCCTTCCAGTCCCCTCAGGTACCCTGGTAAGGGAAAGAGTGCGTCTGAACCTGCCGCCTTGACATGTATGCTTTGTTACAAGGGGGAGTCGACTAGGCGTAGAAGCGTCGCAGCTGCGCACATTCCATGGGTTGTGGCAGACTGTTCCTGTCTTCGAGTCCTTCAGGCGGTAAGCTCCTCCGCCGATTGCTTCTGTCACAATGTATGGGCCCTCCCATGGGGAGGCGAGCTTGTGCACCTTCTTCTGTTTGAGGCGAAGGACCAGGTCGCCTGGAACGAAAGCTCTGGCCGCAGTCGCCGTCCGTGGTAGTTGCGCAGGTCTGCTGTACACGGCTGAGCGGTGAGGGCGATGTCGCGTGCTTCGTCCAGGGTGTCCATGTCGTCCTCGAGTGCTTCTTCTGCGTCAGACTCGTCGTAGGCCACCACTCGGGTGCGTCGAACTTGATGTCGCAGGCATGACCGCCTCTGCACCATAAACCATGAAGAATGGCGTGTACTGGTTGATCTGTTCGGTGTTGTGCGTAGGCTCCAAAGCACAGAAGGCAGCTCTTCGACCCAGGCGCCTGCGGCGCGCTTCAATGGTACTCGCAGGCGCTTCTTGATACCCTTGCAGACTAAACCATTGGACTTTTCGACTGCCCATTGGATTGCGGGTGCGAGACTGATGCGTAGTTGAGCTTGATGCCTTGTTCGGAGCAGAAGTCCTTGAATTCTTCGGCTGTGAAGTTCGTGCCGTTGTCGGTGATGATGCTGTTCGGCACCCCGAACCTGAAGATGATGGACCTGATGAAGTTAACTGCTGAGATGCAGTCGAACTTGTGATAGGCACGGCTTCGATCCACTTCGTGAACTTGTCGACTGCCACCAAGAGATGCGTGTGTCCTCCTGGCGAGGACTTCTTGAGTGGACCCACCATGTCGAGCCCCCATTGAGCAAAGGGCCAGGCAAGTGGGATGGTCTTTAGCGCTGAAGCTGGCGCGTGCGGCTTGTTGGCGAACTCCTGGCAGCCGAGACATTTCCTCACGAGTTCTTCTGCGTCTTGCATTGCGGTGGGCCAGTAGAACCCGGCTCGTAAGCTTTGGCCACTAAGGCACGACTGCTGGCGTGATGCCCGCAGGTGCCTGTATGAATTTCGAGCAGGATGGCTTGACCGTCGACTGGATCAACGCACCTTTGCAGGACTCCTGAGATGCTTCGCTTGTATAGTTCCCCCTTGATGATGGTGAAGCCTTTCGAACGGCGAATAATGCGCTTGGCTTCGACTGAGTTGACTGGCAGTCTCTGGTGCAGCATGTACGCCAGATATGGGCTCGTCCAGGTGGGCTCGATGAGCAGAACCTCCATTGGCTCCTTCTCTTTGCCTGGCGGGTCGGCGGTGCTCGTTGATGGTGTGGAGGATCCGGGCGTGGGTCGAAGTTTGACAGACCGCTGCGTGATGCGCTCAAGGAAGACGCCGGGTGGCACCTGCGCCTTGTCTGAGCCCAGGTTGGCGAGGGCGTCGGCTTCCTCGTTGCTTTCGCGGCCGATGTGCCGCAACTCGCAGCCGTCGAAGGTGCCCTCCAGCTGGTTGTACAGGTCTCTGTAGGCGATCATGTTGTCGGCGATGGCGTCACAGGCCTTCATGGTTTGCTGCACGACGAGGTAGGAGTCGCCGTAGATCATGAGGTGAGTGGCGCCGCAGTTCTTGGCCATTCGCATGCCATGGATTAGGGCTTCGTACTCAGCCTCGTTGTTGGAGGGTGTTGGGAAGTCCATCTGTAGCACGTACTTCAGCTTGTCGCCTTTGGGGGAGATGAGGATGACTCCTGCCCCGGCTGATCTGAACTTTTTGGAGCCGTCGAAGTACATTGTCCATGCGTTGGACAGGTCGGGGACATCTGGCAGCTGGGCTTCTATCCACTCGGTGGTGAATTCTGGGAGCACTTGGGCCTTGATTGACTTCGGGTGAGCGTATTTCAGCCCCCAGGGTCCTAGCTCGACGACCCACTTAGCGACTCGTCCTGTCGCGCATTGGTTGGTCAGGATGTCGGAGAGCCCGGAGGAGCTTACCACCGTGATCGGGTGCTCGGAGAAGTAATGGATTACTTTCCTTGAAGTCATGAAAACTCCGTAGGCCAGCTTCTGGTAGTGCGGGTAGCGCTGCTTGGACAGGGTCAGCACCTCGCTGAGGTAGTAGACAGGTCGCTGACAGGGTGGCTGTGCCCTTCTTCTTCTCGTTCGACTACGAGTACCGTGCTGACCACCCTGTTTGTGGCTGACACGTAAGGTATAGCGGCTCGTTCTCCAGTGGAGCCACCAGTACTGGGGAAGTCGTGAGTGTTTTCTTGAGTTGGTCGAACGCGACTTGCGCTTCTTCTGTCCACTCGAACTTGTCTGTCTTTTTCATCAGTTGGTAGAAAGGCAGGGCCTTTTCTCCCAACTTACTTATGAACCGGCTGAGAGCTGCGACTCGGCCGGCTAGGCGTTGCACCTCGTGAAGCTTGGTCGGTGCTGGCATTGCGAGTATGTTTTGCACCTTCTCAGGGTTGGCTTCGATTCCTCTTGCAGAGACGAGGTACCCAAGCAGTTCTCCGGCTGGCACGCCGAAGACACACTTGTCTGGGTTCAGCTTGATCTGATACTCGTCGAGGGCGGCGAAGACCTTGCGGAGGTCGGCGATGAGGGTGTCCTCCTTGCGGGTGGTGACGACGATGTCGTCGACGTAGACTTGGACGATCTGCCCGATGAGCCCTTTGAGGCATGCTTGCATTGTGCGCTGGTACGTGGCACCAGCGTTCTTCAACCCGAAGGGCATCGTCTGGTAGCAGAAAACGCCGTCGGGTGTGATGAATGCTGTCTTCTCCTCATCTTCGACGTTCAGTCTGATCTGCTGGTAACCTGAGTAGGCGTCCAGGAAGGACAGGCGTTCGCAGCCTGCAGTCGAGTCGATGATCTGATCTATCCGCGGGAGCGGGAAATGGTCCTTGGGGCAGCATTTGTTGAGGGCGGTGAAGTCGACGCACATGCGGAGTTTCTTCGTCTTCTTCTTCTCCACCAGGACTGGGTTGGCGACCCAGTCCGAGTCTTGATCTCTCGATGAACTTGGCATTCAGCAGTCGATCGATTTCTCTGCTGATTTCGTCTCGCTTGGGCCCGGAAAAGCGTCGCATGGCCTGTTTGACGGGTCTGGCGTCCTTGTGGACTTTTAAGGAGTGCTCGGCGAGGTTCCTGGGTATTCCTGGCATGTCAGAGGGTTGCCATGCGAAGATTCTCCAGTTCTCACGTAGAAACTCGACGAGCGCGCCTTCCTATGCGGGAGTCAGACTCGACGATACTTTGACCGTCTTGCTGGCGTCAGTCGGGTGGACCTGATGGGTCGTTGTGTCGTCAGCCGCGTTGAAGGCAGCGTCCTTGGCTGGTTTCTTGCGGGCTGGGAAGATGGTCTTGTCGTTGTCGACTGCCATTGCCTCGAAGTGCTCTTCGACTCCGAAGAACTCAGAGATCTTGCTGAACTCGCGGTCGCAGCTGTTGGAGCGGTCGAAGTCGCCGTGCACCGTGATGACGCCCTTGGGTCCAGGCATCTTGAGCATGAGGTAGGCGTAGTGAGGTACCGCCATGAATCTGGCGAAGGTTGGGCGCCCGAGTATCGCGTGGTACTGCGACTTCCAGTCGACTACCTCGAAGTCGATCGACTCCCTCTTGAAGTTTTCGGGTGTGCCGAAGATGACATCGAGTGTGATCGTTCCCATGGGCGTGACTGCTTGCCCTGGTACTATGCCATGGAAGGTAGTCTCTGATGCTGCCAAGTCCGTCGTTGGCCTGTTTATCCTTCTGAGGGTGTCGGCAAAGATGATGTTAATGCCACTGCCTCCGTCCATGAACACCTTTTTCAGGGTGTAATCTCCGATCAGAGCTTCGACTACCAGGCGGCGTGCCCGGGTCGTGGTACTGCAGGCGGGTGATCTGCTCTGGAGAAGGTGATTGGTGTTCTGACCTCTCAGGTAGTCTGGTACGCGGTGGACAGGTGATGGCTTGGAAGACTTGGCGGTGATGAGCTTCTGAGCCCTGTTTGAGGGCGCCCCTTCTGTATCATGTTGAGTTGTCCGCGTGCCGCTGGATATGCGTCTGGACCCGGTGGGGCATCTTGCTGCGGCTGCTGCTGCTGCTGCAGAAGGCTCCCGCCGCCTGTGCTGGATTAGCGACTGCGGGTGGGGTGCTGCCTGGATGGCCAGCTGCGCGGCTGGCTGCGCTGCGGGTGCTGGAGTGACTATCTTCTGCATGGCTTCGTATATTTTACGTGCCTTTCGACAGTCCTTCAACAGGTGGTTGGATCCCCACTTGCCCGTTTCCGGGTTCCTGAACATGTGGTGCCTGCAGGGTTGTTCCAGCTCTTCCGCTGGGCTTAGTGTGCGTTTCTGCCACTCGCGTTTATGGCCTCCGTCGCTGCGGTAGTTGCTGCCGCCGCTTCGGTTGTACTGCCCCTGGCTGTATTGGCGACTCTGGTCACCGCCGCTTCGACTGTACTGTGCGTGGCTGTATTGGCGACTGCTGTCGCGCGCTTCATCCTCACGGGGGGTTTGGAATCCCGCCGCTACTAGCTCGATTGAGTCGTTGCCGTTGTAACGCGGCTTCTTCTTGTGGCGCCCTTCTCGCCAGTTGCTTGGTCCGGCTTCGTCCTTCGGGGAGTAGTGTGAACTATTGCGGACCGAGTCCTCTCCGTCTGCCCACTGGTTTGCTATCTTCATGACCTCGATCATGTTTTTCGGCCGGAGCCTACCAAACTCCTCGCGGAGGTCGCGGCGGGAGACGCCGTGCATGAAGGCATCCATCACTCGGTCCTCCGAGGTGGTCTCCATGGTGTTGCGGAGCAAGGTCCAACGCTGGATGTATGACCGGAGCGGCTCGTCTCGTCCTTGCTTGCATGCTTGTAGCTCGACGAACGTCGTCGGTCTCGAGTACGTCCCAGGAAGGATTTAACGAAGGCTCCGCGAACTCGTCCCACGTCCTGAAGGCGTTCTTGGGTTGAGTGTTGAGCCACCCGCGTGCAGAGCCCGTGAGCATCAGCTGGATGTACTGCATGGCCGTAGTCGAAGTACCGCCCTGGCAGCTGCAGGCTATGAGGTAGTCTTCTAGCCAGAGTCTCGGGTCCTGCTTCCCGTCGTACTTGACTGCTTCTGCCGTGAGCTTGAAGCCCTTGGGCATTCTTGTGTCGCGTATGTTGAAGCTGAAGCATGCGGCGCCGCACGGCTCGTAGTCGCCGTCGTTGCGGTCGTAGTCGAGTTGGACGTGGTCGGCCGCTGGATGCGGCTGCGGTCTACCGTCCTTTGTGTGATGACGTTGCGGAGGTCTTCACCTGGCTGCGGTTGTCGCAGTTGTCTTGTCGCCGGGGCTGCGAGTGCTGCGGGCTCGTGGTCGCGGCGATCTCGATCTTCCGCTTTTTCTGTCGGCGCCTTGTTTACCAGTGCGTCTTCGAGTGCCTTGATAGACATGATCTGCTGCTTGTGGAGGAGAGCGCGCGAGTCGCCCTCTGGCGGCTGTGTCAGCCGCAGGTATGTTTCGACTGCCATGAGTGCGGCTCCGGGTGTCTTGGGGACGGGTATTCCGTCTGCGTCTTCTATGTATGATGACTCGAGGTTGCGGGTGACTCTAGCGCGGTCGACCTCCGTCATCAGGGGCACGCGGGCTCTGTGGCGCCTTGCTCCTTGCGAGACCTCTGTTGAGGCAGTGAACGAGTAAGCGGCCCTCCTGGCGCTCGACGCGTCGGCCTCCTCCTTGCGTCGAGGAGCTCGGCCTTCTCTGCGCGGAGTCGTTCGCCTTCCTTCCGCAGCAGGTACTGGACCGCCATAAGGTCCTCCGGGGTGCGTCCGGTGGGGGGTACGTGCCTTCCTCGACGTGCTTCAGGGCTTTGATTGCCATGTCGCGGGTGATGGTGAGTCGCGTCACCTGGTCCGGCATGACCACCTCCAGTGGGTATGCGGGTTCGTCGTCGTTGCCCTGCGGCCTCTGGCCGATCATGAAGACTTGCGCGGGGTAGATCTGGGCAGCGGGATGGACGCTGCCACTGCTGCTTCCTTCGTCCGAGCCGTGCTCGGAGTCGAAAATGGCCGCAACGTGGTGGGTACCCAGTCCTGCCGCGGTCGTTTCCTGGAGTTTCGTGATCTTCGCCGCGGTCGCGAGGAGTGATGTCGCTGTTGACGTGGGCGCGATTGGCTTGTTGACGATCTTGTAAGTCGATGGAGACGCGAGTGGCGCGGTAAGGAACGACGCGACCTTCGTTGCGTGCGAAGGCGTGGTTGACGTAGTCGAAGTTGATGCAGATCTTGGCCTTGTCAGCGACGCGGTCGAGGTAGTCGAAGTAGACTCGATCCGCACGGTGGTCGACGAGGTGGTCGACGTAGTCGTAGCAGATGCGATCTCCGTGGTAGCCGGAGACGCTGGTGGCGCGGCCGCGTTGGGCGCGATCTCTGCCGCAGCGGAGGCGGTCGGAGTAGTCGAGGCGGACGCGATCTTCTCAGCAGTCGAAGACGCTGTCGCCGCAGTCGCAGCAGATGCGACCTCCGCAGCAGGTGGGGGCGTGGTTGGTGCAGCCGCGGCAGATGCGGGTGCCACCACCGCAGGCGGTGCGATCGCCGTGGATCTGAGTACTCCACAGCTGTCTACGAAGTAGTGCATGGTACCGAAGGTGAGGCACATACCTACATGCAGATCGGCGTACACCGAGCGGTGGGCCGGCGGGTGGAAGGTGTACTCGAAGGAGCCGAAGCAGATTGGCTCCTTGGTGATGCAGACGTCGGTCTTCAAGGTTGATGGAGCCGGTGCGACCATGATTCCAGCGCTCGTTCTTTCCCACAGACGGCGCCAATTGACGAGGGTGGACTCGGCAAATCCCTGAGTTGTGTACCCCGGGTTGATTGAGGGGGAGAGAGATGAGCGCTGGTGATCACGACGGCTGACAAGCAAGGCGTTTACCCAGGTTCAGGCTCCCGGAGGATAACACCCTACTTCCTGCTTGTCTGGTTATTGATGGTGAGTTGTGGCTACAATGGCGAGATGGCAATCTCGCTAGGGTTTGTGTGGCGGCTATGAGCGTACCCTAGACGAAGGACCCTCCTAGCCTTTATATGGTAGGCTAGGTCTCAGGTGAACGGTGCCGATGGCGCTTACAAGCATGGCGGGGTCGCATGACCTAGCGTCGACTATCTTGGGCCGCACGTCGTCCTCCTTGGGCCTTCCTTGGGCCCTCGTCATAAGGTTGATGGGCTTGGCGTGACCCAGGTATCCCCACCGTGGGGTAGTCGAAGAGTGACCCCACGACACTCCCTCTGTTCTTTATTATAATGTGTATAGTTTTTTAAGTGAAACAAGATGATCTTTGACCAAATTTTTAGAAAATATTCTTACAATTTACGGTATCAAATTAGTATCATTAGATTCAACATGAAATAGATTCATATTTTATTTCTTGTATTTCAAATATTGATAGTTTTTCTAAATATTGGTCAAATATAGTCAATTTAGTCAAATTTGAATTTTCAGAAAAACTATGGACCTTATAATAAGGAAGGAGGAAGCATCGTATATGATCTGAAGATAAATCCTTAACACCCGTGTCTGTCTCAGTTTTCTTCTAAGGTCGTGGGACTTTTCTCTGCCTACCCAATGTGGAATCGCCTTCGTTGGAGGTATCTGCCCTCTAGAGATGCTTTGTACTTGTTTGTAGCTCGTCAGCAGCGCATACTTTTTTTTTAACAGGGAAGGTCCCCGAGGGACCTAGAAGCTTATATTCATAGCAGTGGCATCAATATACATAAAGGACAAAAACTTAAAATTACAAATAGGTCCAAACAATTTGCATTATAGACCCTAGATCTAAAGTTGAAAACGCCATCAGGTTCAGCTCCATCGGCAAGCCACGGTGCAGCCAGACGCAACGACGGCCGGGGACGATACCACTTGGGGCGAGGCGTCGGGAGCCAACTACACCGGAGCTGAGGGGCCTCGATCTTGCCACGGCGGACTGGAGATTGATTTTCACCATCTCACACCGGCCGGAGAGAGCCATAGCCGGCGGAGAGGGAGTGGCCGCCCTTCGACCTTCAAGGATGGCAGCCTCAAAAGGACCGCCATGGATTTACTTCTGGGGCAGCTTCCGAGCACCCCTGCCACAAAGCCCGTCACCAAGAGGCGGGAGCGAGGGAACTCACTTCTTGCTCGCCGCCATGACGAGCATAGGAGGATCCCCACCTCCCAACTTTGGACGCCAGATCTGCCGAGAACAGGCTTATGGACGGATGTGGATGGACAAGTCGTGTCGCAGCTCGCCACCGGCTCCGCCTTCTGGAGCACGACGAGCATCAACACCACCCCCAGTCGCCATGCGCCGCCCGAGAGCGCCAGCAACCTCAGCTCCACGGCATGACCCCAAAATGGGACTCTGTCCAAGACCTAAACCTAGACACATAGCTACTAGCATAATACATAGGAGGGCAACGGCCTCCCCCTCCCACCATCTCCGGCCGGCAAGGCCGCCAGATCTAGGGGAGAGAGGAGCCGTAGGCGAACGGACAACTCTCAACGGGAAAAGAAGGAGAGAGAAGACGCGAGAGGAAAATGAGAGCCCCTGTTTGGCACGTAGCACTAGCAGCGCATACTTCAAGGGTGGCGCCATTATTAACGACTACAATTCTTTGAGTTGTGCTATTTGGCCTTAGTTGGATTCTCTCCGCCCTTTTTCCTGTGTTGCTAGATGTTTCATTATGAGCAGGAGTTCCAGCGTGTTTACGATATCTTGATGGCCTAGTGCTTCGGTAGATTCCATGTCTACCGATAAGAGAATTATCTGACCGGTACTTCCTACCAAATCAGCAATTCTTCTTCCTAGTAAGAAAAATTAGTACTCCCTCCGTTCGGAAATAGATGTCTTAACTATCTCAAAATTTAAATGTATGTACAGGGAGTAAATCTTTATCTCCACCCGTCAGTGCCTTCATGGAAAATAGCACACTATGAACTGAATTTCCACCGACAAAAAAATGGATAAATCAGTCAAATAGGCAAGTCAAGATGATCGGGAGAGGACTCTCGGTAACTCGCTGTTAATTAATGACTTAAAAAAGAGCTCGACAGGAACATGAATATGCTATGGTTCACAGTATAGCAAAAGAAACCCTCCTGACCCATTACAAAATTCTTCCCTGGGGTCGACCAAACAACAAATTCTGACGTTGGTTCTCAACTCTCTACTACAGTTATTACTGTTGATTGTTCTGTTCAAATTTTAGGCCATGCTCCAAAGCAACGAGGCTTGATCCAAGCAAAAAAAAAACGAGGCTTGAGTAGAGATTTTTGGCTCCCGAGCTCCAGTGATCCCTGCAGTTTAATTTTTTTAAAAATCATATTTAAATGTTTCAAAAAATTCTAAAAAAATCGGGTGTAGCCAATAGTATATCCCACGAACGTGCAAAATATCAACCTCAAATACTTTGTATTTTGGTCTACACAAAAATGACAAATTGTAGATCTAAATATGCCTATTTTCAAATCTCTAAGTTTCACCTGATTTTGTTATTTTTGTGTAGCTCAAAAATAAAGTATTTCAAATTGAAATTTTGCACATTTATGGGATACATCAATGGTTACACCCGTGATTTTTTTTTAGAATTGTTTGAAACTCACAAATATGATTTTTATTTTTTTTAAAGTGGAGGTGGAGCTGGGGAGCAAATAACACTTTCCGACGAGGCTTGTTTTATTAGTTTTAGGGTCTGGAGACGTTGAGTTTGTAATGCAGAAGCCCGGCCCAGCTTAGCCTACTCGAATCCATCCCAATGTGTCCAGCCAGATTGCCTCCTCTTATCCAGGTTCAGGCAAGCGAGCGAGTGAGATGTGTGCTTCTTTTTTTTACAGTGCGAGTGTGAGATATGGGTCATTCAAGCATGCATGCGATCCGTTGCGTCGCGCGGTGGCCCCCTCATGTAACTAGCATGGGGGCCCCAGCTGCAGTGTCCCTGTGTGGGACCCCTCGCTCTGCTGCACCCTACTGACAGAGTACTGATCCCCTCTCCCGTGCTATGCTATGCGCCACCACGCTACCACACTATCTAGTTTGTTCCGACAAAAATGCAAAACCATAACTCATTCATAATAGTTGGACCCGCACGGCTATCTTAAGCGTCTATGCAGTTATTACATAGTCAAATCGCTCTACTCTCTACATACAATGTTTTAGAGGCTCTAATAATTTATAAAATAAACCCCAAAATTGGGATTATGTATTGACAAAAAAATGAAATTATGTATTAGCAAAAAAAATCGGATTATACATCAATGAAATCTGCTCGATACTAATATAGTCCCTTTATCAAAAACATCAATGACAATTTGCATTATGCATTAACAAAAATTGTGATCACACACTAATAATAAAAAGTTGGGATCAAACGTTCACAAAATTGAATGATGCATTGACAAAATATTCGGGTCAAGAATTTGAGAAAAATGTTCGGATTATGCATTTACCGTTAGAAGTGAAGATTCTAAATATAAAAATACAAATGACCGCTAGATGTCGATTGAATGGTCTAGATAAGTCGTGCGGGTCCAACTAGGTGTGGAAAAGAGCATCATCATTCATCCCGTGGTAAAATTCTCACCAGATTGCATGTGCCAACAACACCAAATTTCTTTCCAGAGAAAAGATACCCCAGCTTAGACTATCTCCAACGATGCAACCGTAATTTTGTCCGGATGACTCCATACTCTAGCCTTTTGGTGGCACTGGGATTTAGCGTACACACCGATGAGGGTGTGTGTGCCCGTGAGACACCTTAAACGGATCGCTCCACCTTCATTTTGGCTATTCATCTATTTCTTCCTATTTTCATACCAGACGAAACAACTCTATTGCATGGTAATTTTCTAGCACACAAATTAATTAAGTAACAATTCAAACCAGTGCATATTGGATATGTAGGCAAATCTATCACTAAGCGCTTCCATGCAAACCTCTTGCATATCTTTGCGGAACAGACACCACCCTTGCCCCCCTTCCCTAGCGCTTTATTGTCGAGCAGTCTTTTAGGGGTCGTAGGAGGTGATCTCAGTTTGTTTCAACGATGCAACTTATCTATATTTCTATGAGAACGCTAATACCAGACATTCGAGAAATACAACATGCATTTTCTTTTTTTAAATGACCCATATGGCGGTGTTAACCAAGTCAACGTACGACACAACCGCAACCATAAACAAAGATAGCAAAAAACACAAAGTTGATACACACACCGTGCAACCAAATCAAGATTAGAACGGGCGTCGATCAATCTAATTAAACCATGGCCACACTTTCTCGGAGTTCAAGGGAGACCACATGCATAACAAACGAGAGATACCCTAATTAAGCAAGGTGCAAATGGTCTAACTGGGAAGGTAGGCCTAGTCAGCTCAGATACAAGAGGCTCATTGTGCATAAAATAAACAAACGAGAGATGCCCTAACTAAGCAAGGCGAAGTGGCCAAATTATGAAAGGAGATCCAAGCTAGTAGGGGAGGGAGAGGTAAGGTGAAGGTGGCTCATGGCGCATAGAACAGCCAACGTTGCGATGACTTTGGATGATTTTTGGCAGTAACCGGAGGAAATCCCGTGAGAATGTTGCAAACGACGAGAGAAATGTTACATGTGGTAAAAAAAATCATTAACCTGAGATGAGTTTAAGCCAAACCCAACGGCTAAGAAGATGACTGTAACATCCCAAAATTTTAACAAGATGTATTAGTCAAAAATGTGGGCTAACAAAAACTTTTGTTGCTTTATATGTGTTGATTGTTCCTTGTTGCTTGTGTTGATTGTTTGCTCTAATTAAAAACTTGGAAAAACAAAAATAAAAGTTAAAACCACAAAACAATGTGACAAGTGTCACACAATTTCTCCAAGTGAGAAATTAATTTTCTTTCACCCAAACTTCAGTGGAGTGGTAATGTAATCACTCTCCCTTTATTCTTCTAACTTTTCCCTCTCAAATAAATATTTCCCAAAAGCCTAAATTTAAATTCTATTTCTTTCTTTATCTTCCTTAAATCATGAAATGTACTATGTTGCAATTGCAAAATAATTTCCATAACAGAACCACAAATCTTGATAAATGTATATGAACCAAATTATGAAAATAATTTGCAGGAATTTGAAATTTATTTTGGTTCAGACATTTCATCGAACACCTTGTGGGCAGCACTGTGTTCTTCCCCAAATCAAATTCAATCCGAACGAATTCAATCAAATTCGAGCAAGTTTCTGCTCCTACCTGCTCCCTCTTACCCCACTCACCACCCCCACTTGCCAGGGCACGAAGGAAACGTGCCATTTGACCGTCGCCACCGTGGGCAGAAGCTCGTGCCCATGCCGCCGTGGTCGCCACTGTGGAGGAAGACGGTGGCGACGCCGTGGTGGCCCAGCACCGTGCTCTTCCACTCCCTCTCACCCCTCTGTGCCTGCTGGACGAGATAAGAACACCCCGAAGCTCTCCACACACGTGCGCTAGGTCACGCCCGTGCACGCCGTACCCAAGCGAGGTCATCCATGACGACCTCGAGCCTACACTGCACCATTCGTCACCGCGGTACCTCACCGCCACTCCCCAGCTTCTCCGCGGCCCCCAGGACATAGTGGCAGCGCCTCGGAGGTCATCCCTGACGAACGCATTCCGTCGAGCGCCGTTCGAGCGCCCACGGCCGTCACCACCCCGAGCTTGCTGTGCTCGTCTCCACGTGACCATTCTCGCTCCACTGCACGCTCACGCCATCCGTCGACATGCCCGCACTGTCCAGCCCGCCAATGGCGAGCTCTCCCACTCTCTGCACCTCTCCTACACCACGACCACCATAGACCGAGCTCCGAGCTTATAAGCTCACCCCGATCCCTCGCATTCTCTCCACACTCCACCCCTGTCACTCCCTCACCTCCACACTCTCTCGTGCACCGCCAGGAGGGCGGAGCCGTTGCTGCTGAGTTGCTGCTGTCCATGGCCGTGCTCCAAGTTCGGTCGTGCCCGAGGTTGAAGACGACCACGGCCATGCCGTGCTGCTGCTCTCTCTTCCCTTTTCTCTCTGGTTCTCTGCATGCCTGTCACAACCGCACTCACACGCCTCTTTTTCCCCTCTGTTTGTGCAAAGGATCGTCGCTAGGAGCTCGCCGGAGTTGGGATGTGTCGGTGGAAGCAGAGGAGCTCGTCGCCGACGCTCGGGCCGTCTCCGACAAGCTCGACTCACCCCACGAACATCCCCAAGCTCTCCGCCGTCAAACGCCACCGTCTCCGCCGTCGCTAACCACCCCAGGTGTTTCCCCGTCCACCATCGCCGTCTCTGGCATGGCGGCGCCGCCCAGTCGTGGTCGTCGCCGTTGCTTTGCAATGTGCACCGTGGATTTCTAATCCAACGGTTGCTAGCTCATTATTTAGATGTGCTGCTGACAGGTGGACCCCACTGTCAGTGTTTTAAACAATTCTTCGAGCGGGATGCGTTTCTGTTGAGTCACTGACGAGGGGACCCCACCCGTCAGGATTCTCCACATTATCCAGAACAGCAAGTTTTTCTAATTTAAATTCTATAGAAAATCCAGTACTGGACCTAACTTTGAAATTCAATATCTCGAGATTCATAAGTCCAAATAAATCAAATCAAAATGTTCTGGAAAGCTTATGAAATTGTTTAACCAACCCAAGTGGTTTCATATTGTTTAGATTAATAATTAAAGTGTAGTATTAAAAGTGCCACAGAAGGTTTAGAACATAAACTTGTTTGTTTGTGAAAATCTATTAATCCAAATAATGTCAATCCAATTTTTTTAGCTTAGTACTGTGATCAATTAGCTTCCCTAATTTTTTGTAGAATTAATTAAGCAATGATATTTGTTTAGCATTAGACTAAATTTAGCAAACCCTTTTTCACTATGACAATTATAGAAGATTAATGTTTAATCCAAATGAGTTAGAACCAATTTTGTTAGATCACATTTAATCAGTGCTAGTTGCCTCTAAAAGGATTTAATTTTATGATCAACAGAACTTAGGCAGTAGCTAAAACTTGATTAACAAGTTTCTGGAATAAAACAGATGTGTAGGAAATTTGGTAACTCAGAATGAATCCAATCCAATTGGGTTGTCTTCTACACATCAGTAGCTCTCTATAGAATTTTAGTTTGTATTTTTGTGACCAACAGAACTTGAGTTATGCAATTAAACATGTACCACTAGTTTCTGCCATATTTAAAATCATGATTAAATGTTAGTAATTCAATTAATTTGAAACCAAATTGTTTGCCTTGTCTGTATGCAGTAGCTATTTGTTGAGTTTAAGATTTGTAATGTTGTGATGTTGGTTGAGTATTTTAGTGATTGTTTGTATTGCTTGTTTGACGTTAGACGAGATCGTTGCCGGGACTTGCGAGGAGGGGGAATACTTCGAATAACAGGAGCAAGACCCCGGGAACTTTGCTGAGCAAGGCAAGCTACTCTCTGAGCTTGCACCCCAAATATATTTACATCTACTTCGATCACATGAATTATTCACAAGTAGCAAGAAATTTTGAAAACCTTTTTCAAAATATGTGAGAAACTATTTTGCCACCCTACGTAGAAATATAAGTTAGTTATTTAAAACTATAGGATGGGAAAAATATTGTTATTTCAAAACTCCTTTGAAAACTCCCAAATGGTTTATGGAATGCCGAGATGTCGGTGCCGAAGTGGAGAAATGAAGAATGGTGATGTTTATGAAAAATGCACATTGTGTCTTTGTACTTACGTCGATCAGCCGATACCCTGTGCGACCACATTTACCCACATATGGGCAAGGGTGTAGTCATATAATTTGCTCATATTAGTATGGGATACCTCATCGACGGAGATGACTCCGTTATGCATGAGGGGATGGTTTGGTGACCTACCCCTGACCTGGGTCCTCGCTCAAAATAAATGAGAAAAATAAGGAGGAGGATAGAAGACGCCACCTTTGGGTCGCCAGGCAAAACTATGAGTCCTCACACTTAGATTCCGAAGGGCTGGACTGAGTGTCGATGGAAAGTGTCATATGGGCAGGGTCCTATACTAGCATGAGCAAAGGACAGGCTATGGTCGGTGACTCAACTTCACATACACCTTGTATGGCGGGACGTGGCTGACACGATGAGTTGCCGGATGGATGTGGGAAAAGCGTGCTACCTCTGCAGAGTGTAAAACTATTCGAATAGCCGAGTCCTCGGTAATGGACAGTTGGAAGGCCCTACTTTGACTATGTGCAAGTTTTTGTAAAAGTTTTGAGTTTTAAAAAGAAAAGGAAGTGGAGAATGTTTTATACAAACATACCAAAGGATCGGTATGAGGTTGTTGGAGGCAATTTGACCATGAAGGGCTATGGTCGGAAAAAGGAGGAGTTTTGGAGAAACAAATAAAACGGTGAAGTGTTGGAAGAAAGTTATAAAATTCTTCTTATCCCTTTTTCAATAAAGATATACAGATGTTTCAATAAATAAATAAAAAAATTGTTAAATAAAAGTAAAACTAGTGAATGTTCATGTTGGGGTAGTTTGCGAGTACAATTCCAATTGTACTTATATCGGTTTCGTCCCTGGCTATTGTCTTAGCCAGATCTCGAGGAGCACTATGCCGAGGAAGAGTATGATGACTACTATGCGAACTAGGGATCTCCATAAGTCAGCTGCCTGTCGGGTCGTGTTAGGATGTGTTGCTCTACTACGCCGTAGCTTCCGCTAAATAATGTGGTTTGGCCCATGAAGGCACCTATGTAAGACTTGGTCTAAGTGACCGTATGTGTAAGACTTTTATTCGGTATTGTAATGGATGTAAACTTTGGTATTCCGTTCGGATTATGTGCAACGACAGACTGATCACGGGATCGTTGTGTTAAGCATAATCGGGTATTTCGGACAGCTAGTCCGGGGTTCCCACAATGACTGGCTAGGAAACACTTTCAACCAATTAATGTCTATTTTGGTCTTCCTTTTCCCATGGTTATAGGTACAATCTATATTGAAACCAAGAATCCATCAAGTGCGACACGCATGACAGTGCTAACCAACTCAAAGTGCGGCAATATGACACAACCACAACTATAAACAAAGATGGCAAAACAACTCAACTTGGAGTTGATATACATGTGCAACCAAATCGAGATCGAAATGGACGTGAATCGCCACATTCTCAGAGTTCAAGGGAAACCCGATAGATAAACAAATGAGAGATGCCCTAATTAAGCAAGATGCCATGGCCTAATTGTGGAAGGTCACCCAAGCCAGCAGAAGGTAAGGTAACAGTGGCCCGTGGCGTACGAAAGCGTCAGTGTTGCTAATCGATGATTCTTGGGTGTTCATGGGGAAAATGTTATGACAATGTTACAACCAGAGAAATTGTTTTTGTTGCGGTGTCCAGAGTTTTTAGAATCGTGGGTTTACGCCAGATCCAGCGACTACCAGGATGATCGGCTAGGGAAACAATTACAACCAACTAATGCATATTGTTGGGCTTCTTTTTCCATGGTAATTGTTGAACCGAGAATCCAATTAATACGAGACACACGTGACAATGTTAACCAACTCGACGGCGAAACCATGAACAAAGATGACAAACAACTCAACTTGGAGTTGATATACACATAAACAAACATGACATGCCCTAATTAAGCAAAGATGCTTAGGAGTCGTGGCCTAATCGTGGAAGGTAAGTGTACGGAAGAGACGCTACCTAGCTAGAGGCAAGGCAACAATGGCCTGTGGCTCATGGCGTACGGAAGAGACGCTGCTCTGTTTGGCCGCCACCCAAGAAACGGCCCTTGTTTCTTGATTAATTTGACCCCAAACCCCTCCTGCATCAGCAAGCTAGCGTTCAAACTCCCAAGGCATTATTTTAACGGATAAGTACATGTGGTTTAGAACTGAGTTGCTGACTCACTGTTAACTTAGCAAAGCTTTTGTGTGGAAAAAACTACAAGGTCAAACTCCAACGTGCGGAAACATTAGGTTTGTTAGTTAGGAATCTTATTATACCCCTGATGACGCATGGTTAGTATTTTGATCCAAAATGTATTCGAAAAATGAGCATCTCATGAAGGCAATCATTTGTGGTCCATATCATTGTGTATATTTCTTTCCTTCAATATTCAGCTCTCCAAACACACATCGATCATAAGTAAACGAACTACCCTATTACATTTGGAAGATACGATAAAACTGGAACGATAGAGAGAGCGAACGAGCAATTGTTCGATTTTTTTTGGATTTTTGGGTCTCTTTCCTCACTGTTTCTGCAGCATTTCCCCGCTGTCCACCATGCGCATACGTGTATATTTATGATTGGTCGAAGCTCCAAAAGGAAAAAGGTATAAAAGATCGTTGCGTCCTCAGCATGCCTGCGTCGCGTTGCTTGAAATCAAAGCGAGGCCGTTGCTCAATTGTTCCCTTTCATTTTCTAATACTTCATTGTGTCTGCAGAGTGCTGATGAGGACGCTCATGGTCAGATTCAGAGCTAGACCTCCTCTGTTTCAGCAGCGTTTTATATGGTTACCGCTCCTGATTTCGTGGCGATCTCGTCTGGACTGGACACCTGATCAATGACGTCAGTCAAGCAAGATCTGCCGCAAAATGAGATTAAAATATATGGAAGACTAGCAGTAGAGGAATATTTCAGATGTATTTCGGTGCTGATGAAAGTAGCGTCACTTTTTCTTCTTCCTCTTTAATTTGCTTTCAAGAAGAGAGAAAGAGATGTACAAGGATTCTGTAAATTAAGTCTGCCGCGTGGCGGTGTAAGCTGTAGTTTTCGGAATCTTGTCCCATGCAATTGTAAAGCTACTTTGTGGTTCAGGGTGCAAACGGGACACACTGCGGGAGCCCGCACGTACGCCGCATATGGCCGTATGCATACGCGGTATGCCGCGTATAGCCGCGTTGGCGCCGCGTATTTTTGCGGCGCCGCGCGCGCCGCGTAGGCGCTAGGCTAGCGAGCGAGCGTATGCACATGATGGACCTGGGCGCGCCGGCGACGGTGAGGCCGCCGGGGAGCACGATGTCTTGGACCGGTCGAGCTCGATGGAGCGGCTCGCCGTGCTGCTTGCAGTACTTGAGGCGGACGTCGGCGACGACGTCGTAGCCGAGGCCGATGGACCGGACGGCGGTCTCGGCCGCGCTCCGCGGAATCTCGAGCCCACGCACAGCCATCCTCGCTCATCCCATGCGCAGCCATCCTTGCTCATCCCGTGGGCCACGGTGCCAAAATCCCAATCCTAGAGCTGAAATATCTGGAAATTGCTGAAATGGTGAGAAATTCCCCGCGGAATCGGCGACAGCTGCAGGAAGTCGGGAGGGGGAGGATCTAGACAGCGCGCCGGGAACACACGACGAGGCGGAGGAGCGGAGCTACGGGCGTTTACGACGGCACGGCGGCGGCGGCGCTTGTGGGGAAGACGACCACGGGTCTGACGGTTTGGTCGCTGCGATATGCGGCAGATGCGGCAACCGTGGGCCGGCCCGCATACGCCGTTTATTTTTCCTGCATTTCCGTGGAATCTCACGTGTGCATCTAATTGGGCCCAAATTTGCGGCGCCGCGGCCGGCCCACTCCCGCTTGCACCGTGATTTGTGGTAGCACCGGTACGTTATGAACAAGAACTTCGCCCGTGAGATTTTCCCGACCACATAACTTAAGCACATTTTTTTCCAACAATAATGTGTTACTCTCAGCCTATGCATCGCAATCAAATTTATTAAAAGAGTAGCAATACAAGGTTCGGTAGTTCCACGTAGAAGTGTCAAGTTTCATGCAAGTCCAAACTAATGCAAAGAGTTAGACAATTCACATATATATTTAAACACCCCCTCTTACGGGTGACGTGGAAATTCAACAATTGGATTGAGAAAGAACAATCTCACGTATGATAGACAATGTCTATACATGGATGCAAAGGGGAAATAGCAAATTTTTAGATAAATTGCGAAAGGCGGCACTTGAATTCGAGACCTACGACTCTGATACCATGTTAAATTTCATGCACTAGTCAACGCAACCAAAAGTCCGAACTGATAGAAAGGACTAGTCAATTCACAGGAATAAAAGCAACAAAACTATCATGCATGAGCATATTGTTTGGTTGACATCCTAACAAGTTTCGAGCTACCGTCTGTAAATGGTTTCATCTAGTAGAGCATCAAGGACCAATATAGATGAAGTTGGTAGACATGCCAATAAAACTCACTTTCAATACTTGATCTTACGAATCAGTAGAGTAGACGAGTTTACTGCAATAATAGGAGCCAAATCTGAATTATGCGATAGTAGATGTTAAGTGAGAGATAAAAGTTCCATTCTTCGTGTGCATCGGACGAACATGCATGAAAGAAAAATGAGTTATCTGTGACTAATTAGCTTGAGTGTATGAACAAAAACAAGGTCAAATGCCAATGTGCCGGAACATTAGCTTGGTTAGTTAGGAATCTTGTTATACCTCTGATGATGGTTAGTTTTTTATACAAAATGTATTCGAATAATGAGCATCTCATGAAGGCAATCATTTGTGGTCCAAAGGACCGCCATTATGTATATTTCTTCCTTCAATATTCAGCTCTCCAAATACACATTGATCGCAAGTAAACGCACTACCCTATTATATTTCGACAATATGATAAAACTGGAACATTACAGAGAGCACGGAAGAGAGCACTTATTCGGCATTTGTTAGATTTTTGGGTCTCTTTCCTCGCAGTTTCTGCCGTCGATGACGCACATACGTGTGTATTTATAATTGGTGAAGTCTCCAAAAGGGAAAATATATAAGCGAATCGTTGCTTCGTCAGCATGCCTGGCTTGCGTTGCTTGAAATCAAAGCGAGTCCGTTGCTCAATTGTTCCCTTTCTTTTTCTAGATATATATACTTTATTGGGTCTGCAGATCTTAATTGGGATGTATGTGATGAGCTTGTTCATGGTCAGATTCAGAGCTAGAGCTCCTCTGTTTCAGCAGTGTTTTTATATGGTTACCGCTCCAGCTTTCGTGGCGATCTCATCTGGACTGCACACCTGGCTATGATCATTTAGGCGGCCAAACAAGCGAGCATCTGCCACAAATGGGTTAAAATATATGGAAGACTTGTAGGAGAATATGCCAGCTCTCTTCAGATGCTAATTAATTAAGCTGTAGCTGTGAGCAAATTACAATCATGGAAGAGCTCTCAGGAGCTAGGAAACTGACCTCTAGTCAAGAATGACAAGAAATGCTACACCATACAAACAATTTCTTCTTTAATTTCCAACTTGATAAATATATAATTTGCTATTGGTGAAACAAATGATGTGACGTGATGAAAGTAGCGTCACTTGTTTCCTTCTTCCGCTTTATTGTGCTTTCTAGAAGAGAGAAAGAGATGTCCCATGCAATTGTAAAGCTACTTTGTGGTAGCAACGGTACGCCATGAACAAGAACTTCAGCGGTGAGGTTTTCTGGACCACATAAATTTAAGCAATTAACGTTTACCGAAAGAGTTCGGCAGTTCCGCGCAGGAAGAAAGCAACAAAACTATCATGAGCCTTATTTGGGGAAGACTTGTATAGGAGGTGACATCATAGGATCAAGTCATAAAAATCCTATTTAGACATTGTTAAAAAATCTAAGAAAATTATATAACATACCCACTGGCTGTTTCAACAACTCCAAAAAATTCAGCTCAAAATTCGATCTACAAGTAGAGAAACAAAAAAGCTAAATTGTACCGTGAATAGTGTCAGGTTTGGGTGAATAGTATTTCACACTATTTGCATTGAAATTTCTCTTTTTTGGCTCTTTAAGAGCATCTCCAACCGAGCCCCCCAAAGCCAGCCCAAACGCCCGGGCGGTCCGCCCGGGCAGCTTTTGGACCAAAAACCGTCACCCAACCACACCCTCTATAGTCAGCCCAAACGACCGGGCGGTCCGGCACACCCCAAACCCAGCCCATATGTAGGGCAGGTTTGGGGCCGCCCGGACGCGTCCGCCCCGTGGTCGCTGACAGGACGGTCCCACGCTTGACCGCCCGTCCACGCGGAGTGGATACCTTGACCGGCGTCGGCATTCATGGTGCACCGGCCGGCATTCATGGCGTACCGGCCACCTCCGACTATAAGTGGAGGTGCTGGAGCAAACCCTAGCTCACACTCACTCATCCGCCGCATCCGCCGCCTTCGCCGCTCTACACCACTTCCGGCTTCTCTGCTCCTCCACATCCACCGCTGCTGACACCTCATCCCCATCCTCCACCTCCACCATGCCTCGCCGCCTTCAGACCACCTGCGCCAAGCTCACGCCGGAGAAGAGGGCGCAGATCTACCGTGAAGCCATGGCGCGCGATGCGGCCGAAGTTGCAGCAATGGCGGCGGAAGCGCAGGCGGGGGTGGAGGCGCAGGCGGTCGCAGAGGTGGAGGCGGCGGACGTCGGCTATGCCATGTTCCACGAGGAGCCCCAAATCGTCGAAATGACGGGTGCGGCGTTCCTCCAGCGAATGCAGGAGGAGGAAACGCATCACGCGCACTCAGAGGCGGCGGCGGACCAATGGAGAGCACAGGCGGAGGCGGAGCAGGCAAGGATATAGTCCGAGGCGGCTGAGGAGCGCGCAAGGATCCAGGCGGAGCACCGTGCGGCTGAGGAGAAGCTCAAGGCCGAGGCGGCTGACCGCATCCTCATCGGTCAGATGACGAACAGGGTCGGGTTCGTCCAGAAACAGATCGAAGCGGAGTACGATGTCTGGAGCTACGTCTCTAAATGGTTGTACCCGGTAGAGCACGACTCACACCTCCTCCTGTCACTGTGAATAATTGTAGAGGAAGTTGGTAGCCATGTGAATAACTCGGAAAAAACGAGTATTGACTATACCAATAGAGTAGACAAGTTTACTGAAATAATGGGAGGCAAAGGTGAATTATGCGAGATGAAATGCCAGAGGAGACCCAAAAAGCCACCCTTCGTGCATCCAATGAATATGCATGAAAGCGACATGAGTAAGCTGTACCTAATTAGTTCGCAATTGTACTTTCGCAGGGTTGTCTCAAACAATGGAAACACTCTATAATCTTTAGCCAAGTTACTATATCATGATCCAGGATAATGAAATTTTTGTTACTTAACCTCGGTCAATGCATCTGTTGATACACATAACCTAATTTATTAAACAAGATTCGGTAGTTTCAAAAGGTAAGAAGAAATCAGCAAATTAACAAGATACATGAGCCCTCATGTAACATAGTTGTATTGTTAGTCCGCCACCCAAATAACGTAAAAAGGGACCAAAGATACCATCTCTAGGCAGTTGCAGCTAGTTCGATATTGATTCACGCATCCTCTTACCAATACATCAAAGATCATGAATAAAGGAAATTGGTAGCCATGTGAATAACTTTCCAAAAGAGAAATAATTGTTTTTATTTTTAAGGCACAAAGAACTTTGGTTAGCTGACTGCAGTGATATAACCTTGAAAAAAAAAGACATTGACCTCGTTTAATTTAACTTTTAACATATGTGTTCCTACAACGGAAAACATCTTTGGCTCCCGAGCTCCAGTGCTCCTGCCAATTTAAAAAATTCCAAAAATATTTTTAAAAGTTTCAAAAAAATCTGAAAAAAATCATGCATGTTGTCAATGATGCGTACTAGAAGCGTGCAAAAATCTTTATATTATAGTCTACACAAAAATGAATTTTTTTGTATATTTGAAACTTTGCATTGTTAACTTTAATCAGATTTATGAATTTGTCATTTTTGTATCGGTCGAAATATAAAGTATTTCGCACTGTAATTTTGCACGTCTATAGGATAGATCATAAAGAACATGCATGATTATTTTCAGATTTTTTGAAACATTTAAATATAGTTTTTGAATTTTTTGTAGTGGCAGGAGCACTGGAGCTCGGGTGCTAGAAATCTCCACTCGTTCCTACAACCAGTAGAGTAGAATCAGCTTTTCAGTGTCAGATGTCAATTCTACAGAAGGAATCCAACAAGGGAACCAAAAATTCCATCCTTCAATGAATGATCGTACATGCATGACAGCAACAGGAGTAATCCATACCTAATTAGCTTGCATGCAGAAGTATACTTTGATGTGTTATTTTCTCAGTTAATGGTAAATGCTCCATGTGGAGCCGAATATGAAGAACTATGAGAAATGTGATTAATTGATCCCATGTTGTGGAGCATGCTGCAACCATTTAATTTGGTTAATTAATTAAGGTATAATTATGGTCGACGAATAAAACCATATAGAAACAAACAAGAGACACCAGCTGCTAGCTACATGTCGTAGTAGAAAGCAACGTGTTAATTCGCATCATGATTCCATAAAACAATGACCGCCCAACCCCCTCCTCCCCAGCCAGCAATTCATATTTGTTCGGCGAATGCTTTACCAAACGCCTGATAGCAACATCAGACATTCATTTCCTAGGCCATAGCTAAGCTACTTGTCAACGGCGACCAATCATGGCCACAAAGCACCACAACTCATCCACCACTTCCACTAGTCACAATGGGGAGTATCATATACTAGTATCATGCATATGATACTAATCTATGATACTACCTCCACAATGGGTAGTAACATATGTATGGTATCATATAATACAATATTAATTAGGTTGTAGACTCAGATTGCATTGGAATCCGGTATCTACCTATGATACCACTATCATCTCTCATCATTAATTGCAGTGACAGCTTTTTACCAACATGGCATGCATGATACCACCTATGATACCCCCATTGTGGCTAGTCTTCCAAGCTCCAACTAATCATAACTCCACCACAACTTAGGCAGTAGTCACCCAAGTTGAACATCGAGGAGGAGGTCAAGGAGTAATTGATATCGTCGTTAATTAATTGTAGTTTACCACATGGCTAACCAAGCTTATCGATAAGCGTGTTTGATCGAGGAGACCTCACTGACAGGCCTGCCTCGTGAACATGTAGCAAGCTTCTTGAGCTTAGCTTAGCTTGGCATATTCGTTATTAGTACTCGCTTGACGGCGACATTTGTTTGTACTTCGCGAGATTTTCACATGTTTTTAACTATGGCTCCAACACAAATGGCGGTAGACTCGTCTTCATTACATATATGTGATTCAACTTGACCTTACTTTTAACATGTGGTTCCAAGGAAAGGGAACGAGCTGATATCACATATATTCAGTTAGGTGGAAATATGCATCGGTCGATGCAGAGAGGCATTCTCTCATTTTTATTTGTTCTTCTTTACGGAATCTCGTAGGTGAAGAATACTCCATGAAACCAAAAAAGGTGTCCACTTTGAGAGAAGAAGATAAATAGCCCAAGTTTAGCAAATGCTAACAAATACGTTAAAAAAATGAGCACATAGAAAAGGATATAATAATACCATATGATGGAAAAAAATAAAAGGTGTCCAGATAGAGAAATTCTTCGGAAAAGAGAGCTCCTTGGTCGTCCCCGCGGCGACTGGGGAGCGAACCCTAGCTTCCCACCGTGCCAGTCCTCCTCTTCCACCACCTCCCTCGCCGCCGCCGGCGTGCGCCGCCGGGCAAAGCCCGCGCGGTGCTGGCGGCGGCGGGTCTTTCTCTACCCGGTGCGAGGAGGACCGTACGGGGCGGCGACCATCCTTGGCGGCGGTGCACTTTGAGGACCTCGACGAGACTCGGCGGGGCATGGCCGGCGTGCCGCGCCGAGGCGGCTGCTCTGGTTGGAGGCGGCGGGGTCGGCGTGCGTGGCGGTGGCGGCCGGTGGTGCCGGGTGGAGGAGAATGGCGTTGCGGGCTTGCTGGCCTAGATCTGGGCCCTTTCGGGCCTGAACTGGGTCGGGTGGGCCCCGACCAGCGTGGGTCCGCCATTCTCTGCCTCTGGTTGCTCTGCAAGGCTCCTGTGCGCTCGGTGACGCTGCTCCCTTCCTGGGATGGTGGGCAGCGAGGCTGGGTGCTTGCAGACCGACTCGGCGGAGGACAGCGTGCACGGTGGCGTGCTTGGTTGTGATGGCCGTGGCTGGTGCGGGTGGTCTTGGTAGGAGGGCAGTGGCGGTGGCCCTAATGCTGCAGCATGGCGGCGGGAGCTTTACGGTCCCGATCTGGGACCGGCTGGGCCTGATGGGCCTGGTGTGCTCCTGCTGCCGTGTCCGGTCGGCAGCTGCTTTTGGCGGTGAAGGACGGACTCCTCCGTTGGACTGCGGTGAGGCTGGTGGCCGGATCCGGGCCTGTCAGGCCTAGACCTAGCTGCCGGCGTGCGGGGTGCGCTTGCATCTCTGCTGACCTCTTGCTCCTGGATCCGAGCGCTGACCTAGCCATCCTATGTCAGCAGTCGTGTGGTGTGTTGTTTCTCATGCATTGGGTTCGGAGTCGCGGAAGTCAGGGCGACGGCCCTGGTGGTGCGTGACATGGTGCTCGTGGGCGGAGCTCATGGCTTGGGTGCGGGCTGGCCACCATGGCTGTGTGGACAACATGGTGGTTGGGATTCGACGTTAGGTGGGGTGGTACGGCAGCGTGGCCGCACCATTTCGGAGGTGGAGGATGTGTTACCGGGGTGAAAACTCTGTCTGGTTCTATTCAAGCCGGCGACAGCGGCGTCCGTGGGCATCGTCTCCTTCCTGAAGGCGTCGTCGTGGTTATCCTCCGTTCTTTGTGTTGCTCCGGGTGAAAACCCCGATCCTTTGGATCAAGCGGTGGCGGCACTCCGGTGTCGTTCCCTTCTTGAAGGCACTGTTTTGGAGTGCACCTTATGTCGACCATGGCTTCGTCTCCTCGGGTGTCGTAGCTTTTCTTTAGCACATTTGTTTCTTGCCTTGGGTGTGTGTTGTGGTGTGAGTTGTATGCTGGAGCTGTATGGTCGTTGCTTTATCTATAAAGCAGGACGAAAGCCTATTTCGAGAAATTCTTCGGGGGCAAGTAGCATATGAGCAGTGAGTGGTGGAGGTAAAAAAAGGGAAGCCAAGAACAATTCCAAGTGTGTGTGTGTGCACGCACAAAGTTGGCGTCGCTGTCTAGCCGAGTATATATACACCGCCAAAAGTCGGCCACCCAATCAGCAGCTGACACTCCCCCCTCCTCCTTTCTCCCTCTCCTCTCCCAAGAACAGAGAGATCCGGTGCTCAGAGAGAGGCTCGGAAATTCACGAGCAAGATCGCCTCTTTGCTCTCCGGCCGACGTGGAGCAGCCTAGCCACCGCGGGAGATCGATCGATCGGCGAGAGGAGGTCAGTCAGTGGTTTTGGATTCCTTGGAGCTCCTTGATTCTAGTCTCAGTTTCTGCTACTGTGTGTCTCTGGTCCCTGCTCCTGCTGCTTCCTGCTTGAAGTGAAATTCAGGTTCTTTTCTTGCGAATTTGACGCGAATTTTTTTTCTTTTTGGTTGAGTTATTTTCTGGAATTTGGGGGCGGGCAGTTGGTGTGGTACTGTTCTCGAGTCCTATCTATCCAGCTTTCTCATCCCACAGAGAGATTCCATTCCACTGGACTTTTTCTTCTCTGCAAATCTCTCGTCCAATTCCGCGTCTATCGTATCTGATTCTTCATCAAGAGATCGTGCCAACAGAATCCTGAGCTGTAATTTTGTCTGTGAGATGCCAAGTAGATAAGAATCCTTTGTTCTGTTATCTCTCTGATAGTGGAAACCGGCTTTGTCGTTTGTAAAAAAAAAGTAGATAAGAATCAGAGCATCTGACCATGAAAGGCGTGTGATTTTCTTGCAGCGAGCCGAGCTGAGCTGAGCCGATGATGAGGGACGCGTGGATGGAGGTGCTGCCGCCGGGGACGGGCCACTACGCGTCCTCCCGTGGCGCCGGCGGCGGGTGGTTCATGGCGCCGCCGCGGGCCTGGACGGCGCACGAGAACAAGGAGTTCGAGCGGGCGCTGGCCGGGCTGGACCTGCGCTCCCCGGACTGGGAGGGGGTGTCGCGCGCCACGGGGAAGACGGTCGGCGAGGTCGTCACCCACTTCAAGGACCTCGAGGTCGACGTGCACCAGATCGAGTCCGGCCTCGTGCCATACCCCGTCTACGGCCCCGGCGGCGGGGCGGCCGCGGCCGCGGCGGCCTTTACCCTGCAGTGGGACGGCGGTCATGGCGGAGTGGCTGGGGACTTCCGGCATGGGTATCGGTTCGGCGGCGGGAAGCGGCACGGGGGCGGCCGCACGCCGGAGCAGGAGCGGAAGAAGGGTGTGCCGTGGACCGAGGAGGAGCACAAGTGAGTACTCTACCTACACTTCTGACAGTGGTTGCTCTGCTCATCACTAGTGTGATAAATGTTCTTTCTTGAAATTCGCAATCATTCACTATGCTTTGCATCATCAGATGGTTATGCTTAGCTTATAAAATCTTGGAAATTGGAATGATTCAACAATCAACAACTGCAATCTGAAACTGAATAATTGTCTTTGTTCACTAGGATTTCAGACAGACATGTAGCTTGATTTCTGAATACATCTTATTACTGATGTAAGTAGAATTTCATGATCAATACTACTAGCTGCTGAAGCTGATCATGCATTCTTCTCTTGTCAGGTTGTTCCTGCTAGGCCTGAAGAAGTACGGCAAAGGGGATTGGAGGAACATCTCGCGCAACTTCGTGCAGACAGGACGCCGACGCAGGTGGCCAGCCACGCACAGAAGTACTTCATCAGGCTCAGCTCAGGCGGCGGCAAGGACAAGCGGAGGTCGAGCATCCACGACATCACCACCGTGCACCTCACCGACGACCGGCCACCCTCACCATCATCCATGATCAACCAGTCCAGCGCGCCGGCCCCAAGCTCAGGGCAGTTCTCGCTGCCGGCTAGTGACGCCAAGCAACATCATGGCGGGACAAATGCGCCATTCAGTTCGCCGAGCCGGACGATGCTCGGGATGCCGAATTACGGCATGGGGTTGCAAGATCAGTCTCTTCAGTGTGGTCCTCTGCATGAGCAACTCGCCGCGAACCGGAGTATGTTGTATTAGGTGCGATCGGTCGATCCCACTCGGCGCCGCCACGGGTCAGATGTCTAGTGTAATATGGCCTTGCTGTAGCTCCTTCTTCACTACCTGTATTATTATTATTATTGGAGTAATTAATCATGGGGATTTTTCGGAACATAGCAGAGGGTGAGGCTTGGTACTAGTCCATATAATTGTTGGTGTTAATACTCAGAGAGAATGTAAGGAAAAGGATGTCAAGAACTTGATGCTGTAGTAATTTCAGACAGTAACTGCTCAGTGCTGATCATGTACAGTATCATTGGACATATTGTCAATCTTCTCTCTGGTCAGCTCAGGTAATGGAAACCCTACCATGCTGCATCTCACACACACATACTTATCCACAGGTATCAGATGGTGCTTGCACCATCCCATGTTTGCACATAGACAGATCTCTTCAGATAAACCAAAATGAGTTTGTGGTGAGTCATTCAGCACTACTTGGCCTTGCCTCATCTGGTCAACTTTCTTCTTGATTGACCTTTGGCATTATTTATTACATATATGTGCAATTCAGCCATATACAAATGGTCTATAATTCTTCTATACCTCTGCTGCTGATGCTGCTTCCACCAGACTATTGTATGAAACTGGGAAATGAGTCAGACTTGCACTACATTTGGCATCTCATGCTTTGGCTGCCTCCTTTCTTTCCATCAGCTTTTACAAAATCTTTTCCGACTCCTTTTTGGCACTGTTCTTTGCCTCATTGAGAAAGGCATCCATCCACCACAGATCTGCATGAGGCAGATCCTTGTGACAACAGTGTGTAGAATAGTAGAAGCAGCACTTGGGCATCCACAGCATGTTTTTTTGCCAACTTGTGTGGGTGCTTGTGCTTTTCTGTGTCCTCACTTTCTGCAAGTTGCAGTGCACAGACACAAAATCACTCAGTGAGCTCTCTGATGATGATGACCATGATCATGGAGGGGAACTGTTGGATAGAAACTTCTAGGTGTGATGGATGTGGTTGCTGCTGCTTCAAGCAGCATTTCATAAGGCCTGTTGGCTTTCGATGTCACCTGCTGATGGTTTGCTTCTTTCTAATATCACATTTTCTATATAAATATATTTTTATTCTATTATATAAAAAAGTTATATGTAAACACATCCATTCTATAAACATGGTTTTCGTCGATGGCGTAACTTCTCACGATGTTTTCTTTAGCGCAAAACATGTGTTCCTATTACTTTTTGTTGGCGTTTGGCTTCCGTCTCACGCTACGGAAGCATGGACAGATCGGTAATACTCAGTGCCGAATATTTCTTCATCTTAACAATTTTGTGGTTGGGCGGACAGATTCCCTGGTGCAACATTTCAACACGAGAGGAAAGAACACCATCATTTTATTGCTGAAATCAAAGATAAGACCCATAAAAAGGAACCAGTTCTCCAAGAATAGTAACACCACATAGCCTGGCAAACAGTTAATGTCAGACTGATAAACCTCCTGCATCCATCCATCCAGGATGATTCAGATGAACAAAGAGTCAAAGAAAGCTGGTAAAACTTCCTGGTGCAGGCCAAGCTGCACTGTAACTGGCCCAGAATCTAAGGAAGATTGCCATGGCAGTGTCAGAAACCAGAAGGAAGAACATTCGTCGGGGCAGGAAGGACAGATGGCAAGAAGCCAGCATGACAGGAGTCATTTATGGTAGCAGCATTATTCGGCTTAATGGAAACTGTTAAGGTGGACCCTTTCCAGAAATAATTAGTAGCAGCATTCCCATAATAGAAAGACCTCCCCTCTTTTCTCAAGCATCTCACTCGCCTTGATGAACATTGGTTGTTGTGATCCCTAACTAACCGTATTCTCCCGAGATATGTCTAGTTTCAGACAGAGTTAGGTGCTAGTGTTAAAGAAGTGGTCACGTATGGTTCTATCAACAGACACCCACCCAGATTGAGTTTAGCAGGAACAAATGAAAGAAATTGCCAAAAAAAAAGAAGAATGGATAGAAGCTTCTGGGTGTGATGAATGTGGTGTGGCTGCTGCATCAAGCAGCATTTGTTCAGGCCTACCGCCTTTCCATGTCACCTGTTTCTGGTTCCTTATTTCGATTATCACATTATAAATGTTTTGAGAAAATACATCCATTCTATAAATCAGTAGACCCCGTGCCGAGCATTTCTTCATCTTAAAAATCTAAGGAAGAATTAAACTTCATCTCTACTACCTCAGACCCTTAACTGGTAAGTTTTCTCACAAAAGGGTATCATTATTATTACCCCGAGCATTATTTTTGGCAATGGCTATTTCTGACTGATGTGCTGACGAATTCGGCAATGGAACATTTATACACAACCGAAAAGAAACACCATCCCTAGACTCCACTTTATCGAAAAAATCTCTAGACTCCAAGATGAAATCCATAAAAGGAACCAGTTCTCCAAAAATAGTTCTCCAAGTCTGCAACCACCGGAATCTAAGATGGCCGGAAGGAAGAACAATCATCAGGGAGAAGAAAAAATGTCAGGGCAGCAGTAAGGAAGGCCTCCTCTCTCCTCGTTTCTCATCCCTTGACGAACAATGGTGATCATGATCTTTAAACTAACTCAATTTCCCATGATATTTCCCAGCTTACTTGCACGCTCGACCTAAATAGTAGGGGTAAAAGATGTAATCATGCAAAGAAGCTACAGAAAAAAAAAGGCATTTAGCTGTAGTAGTAATCCCTGATTATTTCGATCGATCTTCAATGTTTACTGGACTTATTTCATCTGGCATCATCCATCATCGACAAACCAGCGAAGAACATGAGATGATTGATTAATTTTTGGCATGATTGGTTGGGTCTGCATTGGGAGGAGACGTCACCATGGAATGGATGCTGGAATGGGGCAAGCAACTTGGAAGGCCGTTTATTATGACATGATCAGTATTGTGCGACATGCCATGTGCAAGCAGATGAAGGTATGTAGGATTCAGATATTTTCCCTCATGTCATGTACTCCTATACACTATACATGGGGAAGATGTTCAGTAACTTTTTCCCAAATATCCTCGGCGAAAAGCATACCAAACATAGCTATGTCAAGCACTGCGAAAAAATAATGCAAAGAAATAAAAAGACGCCGTTGCCGGGGATCGAACCCGGGTCACCCGCGTGACAGGCCTACAACGACTTGTTTTGCTCATTTTGCAAACTGTATATATTTGTTAAGTATGAATATGAGGTTCGATAATCATTTCCTTTGATTCAACATTAAACAGGAGTAGAAGAAAAATAATAATAAAAGAAATTGTAAATAATAATAAGTACACTATTGCCAGGGTCGAACAAACAAACCAATAGTCTGTGACCTTGAAACAGGCACAATAGCCGGATGAATGACTTGAAATTCAAATTAAACATACTACTTGTTATAAAAGAAACTTTAGTATAGGTGTCATTCATAGTTCGCACTAAAAGTGAAAACTCGATTTCTCATACCGCAAATCTATCCCTGATATGTTCGCATTATTGGGTTTTTCTTGATTAGGGCTCCAAAACTAGATCCCACGGAATAAATTTCGACGAAGATTTCTTTGTCATATGGACAACTAACATTAACCGAATAAAAGTTCAGTTCTTTTTAATACTAGTCTAGTTAATCTTCCTTGTACCGAGTAACAGGCTAGTCGTTCACGACTTTCATGGTTAGTAGTGAATGATTACCTCTAGTGATAGATCTGATATTGCAGTTTTTTATGAGTATAAAGGACGCAAATGCACTGTTGTGTCCATACACACGCAGATTGAGTTTAGCAGGAACAGATTAACACAAGTTGTAAAAAAGATACGAGTTTGCTCCACTCATTCTGACTGATTGTTTGCATCAGATCTCAGATTCTCAATTGCACTCCCCGATTGTTCTTTTCACATTTCTCTCTATGGGCTATCTGTCATTGAGGAATACTTGGGCGGAAGGCCATCAACTCTTTTAAGTGTATCTTCTGGGACAATTACTCAATTAATATATGTGATAATTTTGACAAATGATAATATTGAAGTACTCAGAATCACATCAAATTTAAGTTACATATGGGTATAGTAATCATTAGTCAGAGGATACAATTAATGCTACTCCCAGATCAACAGAAAAACAGTATGGCTATAAGGCAATTGTGAGAGACTGGAGTTTCATTGTTCTTCCATTTAAACTTGTATATAAAAATGTGAGCACAGCTCCACAATCCGCAAGAAAATATGTGCGAAAGCAGCTTCGAAACAAAACAAAAAAGGCCAGTTCAAAATCAACAGAAACAGACAGGCAACTTCAAGTTTTACACGTCTAGTTTCTTCTCAGCTTCACTGATGACCTGCAGTTGCTCGAGAAGAGCGGTGAGTTTCCTCATGTCCTCCTCTTGGACGCTCGGAGGAGCCCTCTCTCTGTAACTGGATGCGTCCATCTTCTGGGACAGCGCATGCTGCAGCCTGCGTGTCGAAGAGGAGAATTAGCGATGCAAACCTTACTGCTGAATCTTTATTGTCAAAAAAGACAAGGTATGAAGAAGGCTTACTTTTGAATTTCATCTCTCTTTTTCCTTAGTTTTTCCAGCTCCACTTCTGCATTGAGAGCCCCTTGGAGCTGAAGGTACACGGTCAGATCTTTGTTCACAACAGCAGTTGAACAGTCCGGTGGAGTTTCATCACTCTCTGTCAAAATCTGCAATTTTCAAACATTAATCTGTCAGCAAAGGATGAAGTAATTAAGTGAATTCGAGATAATATGCTCCACAGAAGATTTCAGCATAAATTTATAAATCTGGAAACGAGAAACTGATTGCAGGATGTAAGTGTCCAGACATTTCACTAGTAAAGCACACAACTATATAAGGTATACATGTAAGGCAAAAACCTTGAGCGATGATACAGAAGAAAGAGACACGGCTAGAGATTGATAGCATTCCACAGTGGCAGCAATATCTTGTCCTCGGCAAAGTGCAAAAGCAGGTCGCCTGTTCAAGAGAAAATATAAGCAATAACAAGCAGGCATACATCATGCAAAGTATAGAATAGAATAAAGAAAAAGCCCAGTTAGACGACCATACCTTTCATTTGTATCTGTTGATGGCTTCAGAGATCTGAGTTTGTTCACAGTATCCAAGACAATATCAATTTCACTTTCAAGTTTATCATCTGCCCATTCCTGTCATAAACAACAATAGTTTTCCACTGGTAAATAGGTATTCAGATGTGACGTCATCTGTAAATTCACAGTAAGACGTGAAAATTTACCGTAACAACAGATGGATATTCTGTTATCATAATGGAATTTTTCCTGCAAGAGTCTTTGGGCTGAGGAAGACGCTGCCAGAGTTCTTCTGTTACGTAAGGCATGAATGGGTGGAGCAGGCGCAAACCAGTGTCGAGGCAAACCCATAGGGCATCTCTGCAAGCCGCTCTTGCTGAATCCAACTCTTGAGAGTCATTGAAGAAGTAAGGTTTTACGGCTTCTATAAACACATCACATAGCTGGTACTGCCACCATGAGTATATAGCAGACGTTGCATCAGCGAACTTGTACGCTTCTAACGAGGTTACAGTCTTGCCAATAGCCTTGTTAAGTACTGAGAGTATCCATTTGCAGATTGGGGGCATTGGAGACACAGCAATAGTTGCCGGTGGAGTGTAATGATCACCAAGCTTGCCCATTGCAAATCGAATGGCATTCCATAATTTATTGCACCATTGCCGATATCCAACAACCCTCTTGATATCTAGATTTATCTTGTCAGACTGTAAAACAAAAGGGATTCTATAAAAAAGATGAACCAGAAGCTTAACACAACAGAAAACTCAAATGGGTGTGCCTATAACCACCTGGGAAGTGTAGGAAATCAGTGCGAAACGTAGTGCATCAGTGCCACATTCAGGAATGCCATCAGGAAAATCTTTCTTCTTCCCTTCTGTTGCAATGATTAGTTCATTTGGATCCAGGTTGCCTTGTTCCAAACGTTTGAGGAGCTCTTCCTGTGTCGAACCGTTTATCACCTCGAGGGGGTCAACGACGTTACCAAGTGACTTGGACATTTTGCGACCATGTGCATCACGGATCATAGGATGCAAATAGACCTGTGAAAGAGGGTGCAATCATGACTAAGTACGCATGATAACTAAAGCATATATTCTACTAGAATTTCCCACATAATATATGGTAGTTTAAAACTGAACAGATGCTCAATTAGGCTGGTTGAATAAGTAGTTTCAGAAAGAAAAGGTGAAGTTGACGAGTTTGTGCATTTAATACAGCATGATAGTCTCAAATCTCAATCAAGCATGTGGTACCCTCCGTCAAAGGACGATGATCACAAAATACAAGTGACTTATGTTGAAAATTAACTAGCTACACAGAGTTCATTAAGGATGGAATTAGAGTAACCTAGACGGCGACCACAGAATAACTCAAAATGGGCAAGTTTCTTAGTCCATTCAACAAGTATCTGGGGAACTTATAGTGCAGCGACCACAGAATAACTCAAAATGGGCAAGTTTCTTAGTCCATTCAACAAGTATCTGGGGAACTTATAGTGCACTATACTAGTATTACGCAATTACACTTAAAGTAACCTTGTTTATCACATCCACATACTCATATTGCTAAGATCAAAGGTAGATCGCCTTGAGTAATATATGTTCAAATTTTTATAAGCTACATAGCTCAATCAGAACAAACCTAGAATAACCAGTAGAGACAAATGGAATGTAAAATGACCAGGTTCATTAATCCATTCGACAAAATATCAGGAGAATATTGGATACTTTTGTCAAGCAATGATGCCTATGAAATAGCCTCATTTGTATATTTTTTTTATTTACGGCAACCGCATGTTCAAACTGAATATTAAATATAGGTTGTTTCAATTCTGAACATTGAGATTTGAAATAGTTGTCCTGTCACACTAAAGCACAGTTTCAGCATGTTGAGGCCACAAGGGGGCATAAGGCAGAGATAGCTATCGGCAAAGAGTATGCAGCATGAATCAGATATGTATATTAGACCACCACAATTAGGTAATACAGTTTAACTGGCAGAAATAGCATTTGTGAGTTACCTTCTGAAATGGCACATCGCCACCAAGTTGCATGCCCATCATCACCATCCGTGCCACCCAGAAGAAGAGAATATCAAGTCCAGTTTCAAGTACTGAACCAGGGTAGAAAGCACGAAGATCAGCAGTATCATCTGGCCAACCAAGGACTGTCAATGGGAAAAGACCAGATGAAAACCATGTGTCCAGAACATCAGGGTCTTGATTTAACTTGAATTTCTTCCCTGGATACTTCTGCTGTGCCTCAAGGATCGCATCAGACTCATTTCGTGCGACTATCCAACGATCATTGTTGGATCCCAGATCATTCGACTGATCCTCCTCTAGTGTCACATACCACGCAGGTACGCGATGTCCCCACCAGAGTTGTCTTGAAACACACCAATCACGTATATTTTCAAGCCATCTGCAAGGAAAATGGTGGATGGATCATGTTTCTTCATATTTCATTACTTTGTTAGGAAATCTGCAAGAGGTGGCACATTCCTGAACTAGGTAAAAGAGAAAAACAAATACCTGTACCAGTCTTGTTCATATTGTTGCGGAATTATCTCAATTTTCCCGGACCTTACAGCATCAAGACCTGACTTTGCCATTGTATGGCAATTAACAAACCATTGGGGTTTTATCATAGGTTCCACTACATCATTACTTCTTGAACAAATGCCCAAATTCATTTCATTCTTTTTTGTTTCCTTGTACAAGCCCTTAATAGGAGAACAAAACACTGTTAGTCTCGAACTCAGAACTACTCAGGTAAATCCAAATTGAGAACTATAATTGGGAACGGCAAGAAAGACAAAGAACAGTCTAAAGTAATAAAATATCAAGTAAAGATAATAGCTGATCACTGGTTTCCAAAGGTATGCAAATTATATTTCTATGAAATGAGAGCCATTATTATGGATATCCATTCACACTGGCGTAGCTGAAGAAGTCTTCAAGCAACTCTACATAAAGTACCAAAACACATATTTCTCAGAAAAAGGAATACGTACAATCTCCCACGCAAAAAAAAAGGAATATGTACAATCTCCAGTACTGAGAGGTTATTGACTAAATTAACCGAAACAGTTACGGAAAACCATGTCAAAAGTAGAGATGTTTATACAATAATCAATATAGATTACATGAGCTGTTCTCTGTAGCAAGTGTTAGCAAAATAGAAATGTGAATATTACGCTACAAAGTTCACGATATTCAAATGTAGTGTCCTTGCCATTCCGATAAAATCTGTATGACATAACATAAAATTTATACTAAACAAGCACAACAATCTAACAACCATTATTTAAATACTAGATCATAAATTTTATGAAACGCTAACTAAATGAGACCAGTAATACCTTTTCCTTAAGTGCATCAATAACAGCAACCCGAGCAGCAAATCTTGGCATTCCTTCAAATTGAGCACCTCCATTGCTGTTTATCTTTCCATCATCTGTTAAGATATTGATGAACTCCAGGTTGTGTCGTTTTCCAACCTCAAAGTCATTTGGATCATGGGCAGGTGTAATCTGCATAAAATGCACGCAAGAATAAAAGCTAAGGGGGTAGGGTAACATATGCACTTCAACTAGGAAAAAAGAAGTCAGTCCCTGGCATTATAACCTACCTTGACAGCCCCAGTACCAAAAGTGGGATCCACTAACACAGCATCGCAGATTATTTTGAGTTTTCGGCCATTGAAGGGGTGAACTGCATGCTTTCCATGCAGATGCTTATACCTTTTATCCTCAGGATGAACAGCTATTGCGGTATCACCAAGCATTGTTTCAATTCTTGTTGTTGCAACGATAATCTCACCGAGTCCTTCTTCAAGAGGATAGGCAAATGATATCAACACACCAAACTGTACAGGACTGCCATAACCAGGGACCTTCAGCATAGTTTCGTCTTTAAGCTCTAAATGGTCAACCTGAGAAAACAGCATTTTTTTAATTAAGAGGTTGTCTCAGTCAGTCATGTGTGTGGTTTCAAACCAATATTATAGACAACAATACACTAAGTTTCGTCAACCTCGATGTCAGATATTGCTGTTAGAAGTGTGCAATCCCAATTCACGAGGCGATAGTCTCTGCAAAGGATCAAATCATATATGAGGTTAAAAACTTGGTTGGCTATTGAATGACACGGAGGTGGTAGTAAAAAACACTAACACTTACAGCAAGAAGGAGAGGAAACTAACCTATAAATCAGGCCGTCTTTGTGCAACCTGACAAAAGCTTCAGTTACAGCTTTTGATCTTTGCTCATCCATTGTGAAACACTGATGCACAGTTAAGATTAAGTTGAAATTTCAGAGTAAGAAATAAAAGAGTATAAAAGATGTGTTACTCGTGTACATTTTCTTTACTAACGAAAATAGGAAATTTACCTCACGGGACCAATCAAGCGAGGCCCCAAGCCTACGTAATTGACCCAATATGGTACCACCATACTGATCTTTCCATTTCAGAACCTGTACAAAGGATGGTATCAAAAAATTGAATAAACAAGAAAGAATGCGCCAAAGTGGAATCAATTAATATCACTATGATTCTCGCATCATCGCAGTGAAGCAGTACTCACTATCGATTTTCATAACTACATCGAATTTTGCACCCGTTGTCATACATCGATGATTTACGAATTGAAGCACATAGGAAACAGGACAACAACAAAAATAACCATATGTTAAGGGGAAAAATGCTTACTTCATCTATGAATTTGTCACGACCTAACTCATGCCTTGTCAGCTGCTTTTCACGCATTAGCTTCTTTTCTACTACAACCTGGCTTAAGAGAACAGATTGTTAAATCAAATTTATTACTCCAAAAGCATGCAAAGTGCAAAGAAAAGAAAACTCGAAGGTACAGAGCTGAAAGTGCTAGCTTAGTTCAGAGAGGATAATGCAAGAAGTCAATGCAAAATAAATGCATCTGTTCAACGTCATAAACAATTTAATTTCATTTGCTAAAAGGAAAAAAGTTGATAAAGAGAAGGTACATCATCTGCCAAGATCTTTATTGAAACTAAAATATCCATGTGTCCATTTCTTCTATTTTGGTTGTCTACCACTAAAGTAAGGCAGTAACACTGTATGAAGCATCTAGTAGGTGGAAAAGGTATTATGGTGGAATTATTTTCTCAGATTGCAAACATAACATATACTAACAGGACCAAAATTCAGTGTTGAAAGCTATATTCTAGTGGTGGCACATCAACAAGTAACACTGCCAGCATGATGTGTGGCCGTATGTTTCAGTGTATGTCCAGAAGATGAACTTGAGCTGACTGTGAACCAAAGCTAAAATACAGACCTGTGTAGCAATGCCAGCATGGTCCACTCCTGGGACCCACAGAGCATTATAGCCTGACATTCTCCTCCAGCGTATCATAGCATCCTGCATTTGATAAAAATGTGAGGAGATTAAAAATCATTGTGTCCTGAATGGCCAGTGTTAAAATGGCATGTAGGTCTCTTTATCTCTGAAAGCATGAGCATTGATATATACCTCTATAGCCACTGTAAGTGCGTGACCTATGTGAAGCGCTCCAGTCACATTCGGAGGTGGTAGAACCTGAAACGAAATAGCTTAGAACTTGTGCTGGCAGGAATTCCAAATTTATGAAATATAGTTTTCGTAGAGAAACACTAATGATTCCACAAGACACGGTTTGCTAACTCAGGATGGTGGGAACAGTTCCTTGATGAGATGTCAGTGACTTACTATGACAAAGGGTGGCTTGGAGCTCGCAGGGTCTGCCCCAAAATATCCTGCTGATTCCCACCAGGCATACCACCTACATTATGAAAAAATAAACTATGGAGTCCATTCCAGATGCTATGAATGAATCTAGGTTAAAGAGGAGAGAACTAGCAGCAGCTTACGATTTTTCAACTGCGCTTGGGTTATATTGCTTCGCCATTTGAGGTGCGAGGGACTTCTTCTCCCCGCTCGGGGTCTCGGGGTCGACGAAATCCTCGGGGTTCTCGTCCTCTGCTCCAGCTTTCTTCTTCTGCTTCTTCTCGCTTTTCTTAGGTCCATCCGAAGCAGCTTGAGCCTAGAGAGAGCGAAGCACCAGAATCAGCACAAAACCATCTCAGTTATTAAGCTTTTCTGGCATTTGATTGACGAAGTTGGTTGCAACCTGGAGCCTAGCGGCCTCCTTTTGCTTGGCCTTGAGTTTCTTCTCCTCCTTCTCTCTTGCCTGCACCCAGCAGCCCCATAAGCAACAGACAATTTCATCCTAGGATTAAAGGTAGCTAGCTCCTAGCTACGGTGGGAACCACCACAGATCACTACATCTAGAACACCCAATTCGGGGAAATTGGCTACCAATTAACAGTGCACGGCGAAACCGACAGCGGCACGGGGATGAACAGAATTCGCGAAAAGCAATCTACGCGGATCTATCTCGGCTAGGCGTACCTTCTGCTCTTTCTTCTGCTTCCGCTCCCGTTCGAGCTCCAGCTCCTTGTCGTCGAGTTGCGGCTGCTCGCGTCACCAACGGGAGAAGAAGTCAGAGAGGGGAATCGGGTGGGCACGGGGACGGGAGGAGCGTTAGAGCGGGATTACCTTGTCCATGGCGGCGAAGGATCGGGGCGGCGTGGGCGTCGCTGAAGGAGGCGAGAGCGGAGGGGAAGCGGGGTGGTTGGCGAACCGGCGACTGCCTGCGTATGCCGGCGCCCGGGGTTGGCCGGGTGGATGGAGCCGAGGCGTGGTGGTTCGGCGGCGGCGCTTGTGGCTGCCGGCGGCCGGTGTTGGAGATGTGGCGAAAGCAGATGAGCGTGGGCGTGTCTCTTCGGGTTAGGGTTTTGCGGGTTTTTTTTTTAAGGACCGGCTTGCTAATCAGGCCTACCGGGCCGCCCAAGAAACCCCTACAGCTAATAGTTTTTCTTTTTGGTGAAACTCAATACATACATAGATGACGCTCAAATACACATGCACACCCTCATCCAACTCACGCACGCACACCTTACCCCTATGATCACCTTTCAGACACTAAGCCGGCGGGTCGTGTCTTGAGATTGACAAAATCATCACAGGGCCTCACTGTCGACGGGAACGTCGCCTTCCACTAAAAAATATTCCGCCTAAATGAGAAACACCGGTGTCAAACCTGGTGGGTCAGAAGACTGCTCCTACTTTTTTTCGTACTGCAGCATGTTTTTATCCTTTCTCGCTATGTACCTAGGCACACTTGCATATTGTTACTATCGATATGTAAAATATAACGATGGAAAACACATTTAAAGAAAAAAAACCAAAATACCTAGAAGATAGTTTCTAGATGGATAATAAAGAGTTTGATCATGACTTGTGAACAAAACTTGGAAAACAATTGTGTATAGACATTTTGTGTTATACCTAGTACCTTTTTTATACTAATTTGAAAATGTTTGTGCCCACCCAAAACAGTTCATTGTTGTGCGGCAAAACAAATGTTCATGCAATCAAAAGTAATATTCATCACATTAACTGTTATCTTTTTTAATAACTCTACAACTCTATGTCAAGTTTCATTTTTATAGGTCATTTTAATAATGGAAAATTTCCGAAAAAAACAAATATCCACGGTCAAACCCATGAACATTGAACATGTGAGAATTTTATCGATCCACCTCGTCGAATTTGTTTTGAACCCTTGTCGAAATGGGTTAGTCTGCATATGAGAGAACCCCCGCCTAGCTCTAAAATGGAACATACTTTTTTGTACTCATGACCATTTTTTTACACCATGAACATACTTTATTTGTAACGATGATTTTCCGTAACCCGTGAACTTTTTTGAATCCGTGTATATTTTGTAGTAAAATGTAAACACCTCTTTCATTATGTATGAACATTTTCAAATGAAATAATACATTTAAAATAGCCACACGTTTAGAAAATAAAATAAGTGAAACAAGATATATAATTCAACAATGTAAAGGAATCTATGATTGGGTAAAGAAATTAAGAGATAAAAGATTTTGGAAACATGCTGATGTCATGATTTTGGATAGATTTATGTTGCATAAATGGGAAAGTTAATTGACATGAGAGAGAGAGAGAGAGAGCATAATTTTATTGACATACAAAAGCAACCATGGACCACTGCACTGCCTAAGAAAGATCGGTTGTATTCCTAACTAGTCAATTAAATTATGCATTCTCTTATAAACCTTTTAGTTGTTTTTTCGCAACCATCATTGAAAGACTATTGAATCGTGAAAAACAGCAAATTATGAATGCCAATACAATGGGAGGGCACACACCCTTTACACATCTTATATACTAAATAATTTCATATTTCCTTACACCTGAGATAGACGAAGATCGTTCATTATAAACCTCTCTCAAGATATTTGTTAGACTGTAAACTTTAGAGGCTTAGAGCTCCCTACTAAGATATATAAGCATATAAAATAAGCGAGAATGGAAACACTCTCACACATAAAATGGTTCTCTTAGAGGACAATAGTTACAAGAAAAATCAACTACTAATGTATCGTTCGAAACCAAAGCTTAGATTTAGTGGCCGCATATTTTCCAGTTCATGATATTATAAATCATGTAACAAAGAATATTGTATCATAATAGTTATACCACTAGAATGTGTTATTTAACTAAATGTAATAGAAAACTATATTTAGAAAACAAATCCGCTTTAATAATTACTTCTTGCAGCTGCCTACAAGGTTTTTTATTTATATAAAAAATACTAACTAGGATTTATATTCACTTACACTTGGATATAGCGTTAGCCAAGTAACAAATGTAGAGCTCCTGTGTTGGTATACTATAAATCGTGAGCAACAGTTCCTTCACCAAGAATTTAAAACACATTCCTGGATGGTCATATTTCAAGGGTACTTCAATATTCAGCTATAGTGATCAACCGATATAACAAAAACAAATTACTTGCTATTACCGGGAACATGATCTTCCTCAGTCTGAAAAATGTCCTCCAGAAAAAGATCAAACTCACCGGTGGCTGTCAGCATGGAATAAAGGACAACTCCAACCTCCAGACCCTAATGATGCAGTTTGTTAGATACTGCAATGTTAAATTTGCAATAAATCAGATTTCAGACTTATACCAAGTAAATCGAGCTTGTAGCAAGTTCACACGACAATGTTTAAATATGCTCCGATTTCAGGCTAGAATGAAAATATATCACCCTTCAATGCATACAGAACTACACTTTCCCATAGGCAGTCATTGAAATACATAAGTATACGAAGATATAAAGGACAACTGCACCCTCCAGACCCTAATGATGCAGTTGTTAGATATTGCAATGTTAAATTATGCTAGAGATCATATTTCAGACTTATAGCAAGTAAACCAAGCTTTTCAACTATGACGGTAAGATACTTCAAGTATAATATTATCTTTTTGTGAAGTTCATGGAAAACATGAATTAATTCGTGTCTTCCAAATTTATTGAATAAGCGAAGTAACTAGGATGTATATCTTGAGATTAACACCAAGGCCAGAAGACGGTGGTGATGGAACATAAACACACAACAACATGACTGGAGTGCGTATGTTCTCAGGCCAAGACATATACTCCCTCCGTTTCTTGATATAAGGTGTCTAAGTTTTTGAGAAAAAATTCAAAATATAAAGTGTATTGCGATTTATGGACAATTTTACCCATTAAAAAATGAGTCACAATATGGAACGGAGGAATTTGACGGATTGTTTTCAGTTTGTGGCTAATATGGACTCCTTTCTCTCGATTTTTTAGTAGAAAATTAGTCCACCGCATGAAAAATACCGGCGTCTTAATATCTGTGCCTAAACCTTAGATACCTTATATCAAGGAACAGAGGGAGTATTAATTATCCAGATGCAATAGAAAATATGTTGTGTCTAGAAAACAACTCAACTATATCTTCATCGCAAACATATCATCTATCCTAAATGAATTGTTTTTTATAAAATTCTATTGGTTTGTCCTATGAGCTTTTAGCTTTGTATTCAACTACTTTTATTTGTAAGTATTGGTGTCTATCACCCTTTGTATCTTGCTAGACTCATACCCAGTGGCGGAGCTAAGTGCATCCTCCAGGGTGTACATGACACCAGATAAAAATCATTTTTTTTGTAAAATAGCTTTTTTCACCATGTGTACTACCGGTAAAACAAGTTATTTTGCAGTCAGGGTACCGCTGTGCACCCCTCTTTTCAGTTCTCTAGCTCCGCCACTGCTCATACCTAGGTAATGAGAGTTCTCAAAGAATTTTTCACTATATATGATGGTCTTAGCGCATTTTGTCTTATATCACATATTTCCATATGTTTATGTTGGATTTCATATATGGCCTACCGTAACTTTCTCAGGACAAAAGGCTTTGATGATGACGTTGATATTGTTGTCGATTGGATCAACACATGCCATGATGGTGCTTCTTTGATGGGTGTATAAATACTATGGTGCCACTTCATATTATTTATCTTGTTATATGAATGGAGTGAAGACTGTTGTAATAAAACAGTGATAGAAGCAAAAAAAAAATCAACTATTTTAATTTAATTTGATAGTGTTCTGTTGCGGAAAGGCCAAAAGCCATATACTCCCTCCGTTCACAAAAGGATGTCTCAATCTTTTCTAAATTTGCATGTAACGGAGGGAGTATTAAGCTGCACAAACCCTCACAAAAACACCCTTACAGATATCGAAAATAAAATCTAAGATCTTGGGGTGTCGATGCTTTCTTCCTCCTGCATCCATGGCGGTGCATGCTATGCAGAACCTTACATGAACAGCAAAACTTGTTAATGCATTCATAGCTGTGGCAGTGCCAAGTTCATACCCTGACACAAAAGTAAACTTTCTAACGTTTAGACATATACATCGTTTATTTTAGGGGGAGGCCTATACATTGTTATTTTCGATTCCTTTCTCCATGTAACAGAGCTGATACATTTTGAGATTTCATGAGTTGTTATCCAAAAGATTCTCACATTTCAACTTACAACAACCAATTACAGTATTCCAGTTTCACTCAAGAAAAAAAAACTATTCACCTATTCACACTGCACCATAGATCAAGAATTTAATTACTCCATCCATCCATCCATCTTCGGTCCGCCTCTTGCCTGGATCATGACTAGAGGCATTAGCACTGGGTGATGCCGCTGACCTGGTTCGTTGTCGGTATGAACATCTGCGTGAACCACTGCAACGGCTGGAACAGTTCCTCACGCTTCTTCCGCCAGTAGAAGATCGCCGTGTTGTAGAAGTCGTTCCGGATCGTCTTGGAGGCTGCCCTCCAGTCTCATTTCTCCATCTCGGCTCTAGCCGTTCTCCCCATGCCATCTCTGAATTCCCTGTCCGTCAGTAGCAGCTCGATCTTGCCAACACAGTCGTCGAGGTCGCCCGGGGCGAAGAGGAAGCTGGTCTTGCCTTCTACATCTTCCGGAATTATGTCGGGGATCCCACCTGCACGAACTGCAACCACGGGGACTCCGGACGACATGGACTCCAGGACCACTTGGCCGAGCGTCTCGGACTCCGAGGGCATCACGAAGACATCTCCGCTGGCGTATGCCTGCGAGAGTTCCTCGCCTTGCATCATTCCTGTGAACACCGCCGGCAACCCCTCGAACATCTTCTCTAGCTCAGTCCTAAAAGGCAAAGGACTTAGGTGCTTGACAAAGAATAGCATGACAAAAAACATCAGAACTATTTGGGTGCGAACATTTGAGTTTGAGAGTGACCTACGCAATACCTATATGGTCCATCTCCGATAAATGCAATTCTTACTCCAGGCAACTGATCCATTACTCTGTCAATCATGAAGCAGAATCAGTGCCAAGCAGCTTATAGTGTAAAGAAAAAAGTCGATGAAATGGTATTAATGGCTTCTGGGGTAGAACCTTTATGCTTCGTAAAATAAGCAAATCATAACATTTATCACAAAGTGACAAGTAGCAGTATTGCTCATGTTTTCAGAAAATCCAAGTTTTTCTCGCGCCCAAAGCGTCCAACGTGAATTATCAGTGGTTTTTCAGGCTCACCATCACTGAAAATAATAGATCCCACAGCATAAGTGTCAACGGTTAATCTCAATCAATGAATGTACAGAACATTTAGGAAGAAATAAAATAGGTTTTCACCTTAGCCTAACACGCATCTCATGGCTGCGGAACCTGGGATGGAAGCTGACAGAATCAACATCTTTGTTCCAAAGGCGTATCCTGTTAGCTGAATAAAGATGTACAGCAAATCATTAACATGAGAAATAATAGCAATATACAGAAATGTAACATATATAATGCAACAGACATTAGCCAACCTGAAATAACATGGGCAGTCTCGAAATCCTTGCTAATAGCAGCAGATGGTACCAAAGTCAGATCAGCAGCTCTATGAAGGAACCCTGTAGAGAATAACAGTACCAAATTAGTGTTACCACCGCGTAAAAATCGACTGGTTACTTGCCCAGATTAGTTAAGTAGGGGCAGTTGGCTTACTGATGACTTGCCACATTGGTTCTACGAGCCAGCTAAACGTGTATCTTGGTATGTATCTGCACGGGAAATTCAAACACCGTTGAACCGCTATGGCAAATCGATCAAGTATTTCTACTAAGGTTGTTCATTAGCAATGGTTTTCTTCTGGAACGACTTTCTATCCCGATGTCACTTGCCTATGTTATTTTCTAAATACTGGTAATCTGAACTTTTAAATACGAAAATGGTAACCGTAACTTTCGTGAAATTTTTACAGTTAACTACCCGGTTATTAGTAGTTTATTCTGGGCATCCTGAATAATTCAACTGTATGACTCATTTTCACAGGGCATTCTGAATTCTTTTCAAATGTGTTGGATTTACTTATTACACACCCGGCAGAAAAATTAAGAACCTTGTCAATATTAACTTAAGAGGCATACAGCTTAAAATGGAAAATAGCAACTTAATTCAAAATTAACTTACACAGGGACATGGGTGTGGTAGGACATGACTAGGGGCACACTGAGCAGCTTAGCGATAGCAAGAGCCCCCAAAGACCTGGAAATGGAGCAGAGTTCTCATCAGACACTTCAGCGGCGGCTAATCACATACGAAATGACTGCACGAAAAAAAAAGTTACCATGATTCCAGGTGAGGATGCATGAATGATGTCTGGCTTGAACCGTGCAACCTCTGAAATGATCCTAGGACTGAGCGCCAGTGAGAGAGGAACTTTCCCGTACAATGGGCATGGAAAGCTGGAAAAGGAAAACGATTACAGCACTTGCAATAATGATTACAGCTTCATGTCATTCTAAGTTAGAAGTTAGTCTCTTGGGGAGAATTTACCTCCATGAACCGATGACCTTGGCGCCGTGGAACTCCTGTGGAACCCCCTCATGGTTGGTTACAACGATGACCTCCAAAAGACATACCAGAAAGCCAATTATGTCACATCACATCTACTACTAATCCACTATCCATGAGCACAACAACCCCAGTACTCTGAACAATGACAGGGAAAATTGTGCTACCTCGTCACCCATCTCGCGCAGGTGCTTGATGAAGTTCTGGAACCGGTTCTTGTACCCGGAGATGTAGCTGCAAACATGGAGAACGCAAGAACTAGTCTTAAAATGTGATGTCAGACAAGAGCTTACTACAACCAGTCTACCATCGATCCAGCCAAGTATAAAGAGCCCGAGTTCTTACGCGAAGGGCGACGGCTCAACGAAGAGCGCGACCCGGCGTGGGCGCATGGCGGCAGCCTCGTCCAGGACCACCACCTCCTCCTCCAGGTCGTCCTTGATCTCCACACCGATCGCCATTGTCACCACCCTCCCCTTAAAACCAAAGGAGGATATTCTTTTTACCGCGCTACGTGCTGCGCTGTGCTGTGCTGTGTTGTGTTGTGTTGTGTTGTGTTGTGTTGTGTTGCCTGTGTGTCTAGGTTGGTGCTGCGTGTTGAAGGGAGCAAGAAAGACGGCGTGCTCGGGGCAGAGTATATATGTATCAGAGAGCAGAGGTGTGGGGTGGGGGACTCTGGACTGAGGATATTCCATCGGAGGAGAAGGGGATACTGGAGGGAACTCTTGCAGAGCATATGCTCTGCCTCCCATCCCATCTCTTCTTGTCAATTTGTAATAGTAATATTATTGTGCTATTATTGGGATGGCAAAAACTCAGAATCTTTCAACATCCAATCCAACCTCCGGTGACGTGCCTGGATTTAGTACTGCGTGCCAATCTAAATATGGGCAGCCTTGAGAACCAAAAAGAAGAAAACTTGGAACTACCTAGATAGTGATTGTTGCACAGGAAAAGGCCAATGCTAGCGCTCGATGCAGGAAATAGCCGCATTACTTACATAGTGATGATAATTAGAGAGGGAAAGGTGTGCAAAATATAAAAATATTATACTGGGTTCATCTTCTTCAGTTTTAAACTAAATCATAGTAGTTTGTATCTAGTGTAATATTTTTTATCCATTCATGTTGTACATCTGAGAGAGAGCTCAGGTCTCGATCATTTTTGTCCATTCATGTGGTACATGTGTATTGTTCTGGGTATATTCCCAGCAAGTTTTTTGTGGCCGTGGAGCATCTACTAAACAAAAAACTGACAGTAACTACTACTCTGGCCTACAAAGAAGGTTGAAAATAATGTGGGGACAGTTCAGCTGCCAAAACCAGATCTTGTTGCCTAGCTGAGATTGTGTGATATTGAAACCATGACACTGCCACACCAATCACAACACAGTAATTTTTCTTGGAGTTATTTGGGTGGGGTGGGTGACACAGAACCAGCAGCCAAGAGTAGCATCCATTAACATGGAGACAACATACCAGCAGTACCACATCATTATGTGCATAGTCAAGCCATAAAACCAATGAACCTCGATGTGATCTTAGAAACAGTTGGCTGTGAGCCTGTGACAATACAAATATTCGACTGTTACTACAACACCCAGCACTACATGCAGTTAGAATTCACTCCATAAGTTCAAGCTTGAAACGGCCCGCCGCAGGCTTAGCCTAGAAGGAGAGGTGCAGCCATTGCGGTGTTCATCGGGAGAACTCAACGTGCACTGGTGGAAAAAGACTTATGATCGCCGTTGTTTAAGACCTCAGAGGGCGTCTCGAGCAGCAATCCTGCATACGATTGCCTCTGGCAGAGTAGATATTGATAGTTCTTGGGAAGTTATTTTGTATTGCTGCCAGTAGGGAAAAAAGGAAATTCAGTCGAGGAAAGGAAAATAATTATGTTACTCAGAATCATATAACTAGTGTCTGAGTTGAACTATTAACCTTCAGAATCTTTGGCTGGTTTGCTCTTGCTTCCAGTTCTGATAAATCAATCTCGGTTCCGCTGACGAGTTTTCCCACTGCTTTCATCTGCATTACAATTTAAATTTAATGGATGTCTGAATTCCTTCTTTCATAAGGACAATAAAACTGAAGGTGCTACAGAAAGTAACATTTCGTTTAGAGAGCACTATACAGTAACACTACTTGGACGATTTATCTCATAGTAACTTCTGAGACATTTAGAGTGGTCTCAATGAGAAAGAGAGGGAGATGTGCCCCGTCAATTGTTCAGAAAATGTTTATAGTATGTTCTGCAGTTCTTGCACACAACTATGCAGATTAATAGGATCAAGGTTCAAAAAAGCGGTAACTGAGCGGCGCTTAAGCGGATAAGCGAGCGCATCGGAGCCCCACCGCGTCGTTTCAGCCCTGAGCGGGAGGTTAAGCGCACGGAGCGATTAAGCGGTCGCTTAATTAAGAAGTGTACGCTTAGGCGTCGCTGAAGCGGATCGAAGCGAGGAAAGCGGCAGCTGCGCGCTCGAGCTGCCCCGAGCGGGAGACGAAATTTTGGGGGGGAAAAGAGGGGGGAAACCCGAGAGGGCATATACAAGGATCTAGGGTTAGAAATTGACTCGATTCCAAGCCCGAGACAGAGCTGCTGGGACGTGAGGCTCGTTTCCGCCGCCGCCAGCGCAGCTTCGACCGCCCCCAGCGCAGCTCCGACCGCGCCGTCCTCGAGATCCTCCTCGTCCCTGCTCCGCCTTGCCGTGGGGGAAGCTCCTCCTCCGGCGCGAGCTTGTTCCCCTCACCCTCTCTCCGCCCTGAAGGGAGCTCGAACTCGCCGCCGGCCGCCCCCAGCGCAGCTCCGACCGCGCCGTCCTCGAGATCCTCCTCGTCCCTGCTCCGCCTTGCCGTGGGGGAAGCTCCTCCTCCGGCGCCGAGCTTGTTCCCCTCACCCTCTCTCCGCCCTGAAGGGAGCTCGAACTCGCCGCCGGCCGCCGCGCCTCAGGTAACGCTCTCAACCTCTCCCGAGCTGAAGTAATTTTAGAATCGAGCTGTCGTGTGTGCTTGCTGCTTCGCCTTGGGCTAATTTTAGAATCGAGCTGCTGCTGTGGATCTCAGGTTATTGCTTGAATGCTTGCTTACATATTCTTGATATATAGATAGATATTAGATAATATTGCTTGGTATTTGCTTGCTAATATTTTGTTCTTTTTGTTCTTGTAGCTCTTTATATTGGAGAAGAACTTGTAGAGTTTGGGGTACAAGAAAAGAGAGCAAAACTGAGCCAAATACAGGTATTATTCATTTATTCCACATTCTTCCTTTGAAATATAGCATTTACAAGTTTATGATACACAAAAACAAGTATATATTAGGCCTAGAAGTGGTTCCTACATTTCTGTCCGTCCGTACAAAACGCTTAAGCACCGCTTAAAGCGGGTGTTCCTCTGATCGGAGCCTCACCGCTCGCTTACCGCTTGCCGCTTTTTTGAACCTTGAATAGGATAGGTATTTGTTTGCATATTATGACCCAACATCTGTGAGAAAACACTTGGGTTACTAGGATAGGTATTTCAAACTGCTCTTTTTCACCTTTACATTTTCTATCACGTATACTAAAAAGATGAAATTCCAGATAGCAGCTTAGCATGAGAAGTTGAGAACTACAGGTAAAATGTCGGTTTCTGCAGATGTCCCAATAGTTGGTACTGGAAACCAAACTGCGCATAGCATGACTGAACTTGATTACTAAAATCTCAAGCCAAAGGATAGGTACTACATACAGACAATATTCTCATTGTTAGTTCTGAGATATTTAGAGTGGTCTGCAGTGAGAAGGAGAGGGAAATGTGCCCACATCAATTCTTCAGAAAGTGTTTGCGCTATGTTCTGCAGTTCTTCCACACAGCTATGCAGATTACAAGGATATGTACTTCTTTTATATATATTATGACCCAAGATATGTGAGGAAACACTTGGTTTCTTAGATATTTCAAGCTGTTCTTTTCCAACTTTACATCTTAAGATATTAACTACAAGAACTCAAAAAATGGTATTACAGATAGCAGCCTACCATGGGTTTATTACAGGTAAAATTTCTGTCTTTTGCAGGAATCCCAGTAATTGGCACTATAATCTAACACTGGAAACCAAAACTGCATGACTGAAGTTAGTTACTAAAATCTCGAGTTAAAACAAGCAGCTGTTGTTTCATGTCCCATAAAGTGAGTACTAACATGGGTGTCCAAGGCAAGAAAGTTTCAGCAAGATTTTGATATAAATTTCAGCTTTTACACTAACTGTTAGGGTAGGAAACTTTAAAAGTTCAGATTTCTGGTACTCAGGCCAAGGAAATCAGCATGTAGCCAATCCAACAAATATATGTACCCATCGACATTTGACATATACTAACCAGATCAAGAACACAACTTATAGAATAACTGAACAAGATACACAGCCAACTCATGTAGAGTTACTAGCAAGAAACTGACGTGCTCAAAACCCTGACTAAACAATGGGCGTCCCCCAAAACATCATACCTCCTCATCGGAAGCATCGAACCGAGCCGCGAGGATATACTGCGTGTCATCAGCGATACCGCATCGCTTCAGGGACTCCGTGATCTGAAACACAAAACCACTCAAACCGTCACCAAACCACACTACAAAAAGAACATCGCCTAATGTAATAACAAGGGAAGAAAGAACAGCCCACGTGTTTGGACCCGGAGTAGTTGTAGACGAGCTCCGAGTGCAGCGTCCTCGTGGTCAGGGAGTCCCTCGACTTGGAGAGCAGCGCCTTGTGCGCCGCCGCGAGGACCGGAAACACATCCGGCACCTGACATTACATCTATCGGTATAAGTGGTGGCCTCAATTGCAGCGATTGTAGCATACAGGAGAGCAGAGTGTAGTTACGGTACCAGGGACGCGTTGAGGAAAGCGGCCTCCGGCTCCAGCGTCCCCGACTGCATCAGCTCCAGGAGCTCCCTGCGAGTTCATCCCAGCGCCACAGAAATGTGAGCCAAGCAAGAACTGTGTGTTACAGAAGCAAGCAGTGGTGACGGAAGGTGGCGGAAATACCGGCTGTTGGAGACGTCGGAGAAGAGGGCGAGGGAGACGCTGTGGCCGCCGGCCACCGGGAAGCTCCTCATGGCGCTCGCTGCCGGCGACGGGCCTCGGTTCTCTTCCTCTTCGTAACCTTCGGTCCGGAGGCGGCGAGCGGTGGCGCCGGCGCTGACGGAGGCGGCGGGCCGAGCGATTGGACCGTGTTTTCTGGAAGGGAGCAGTGGGTCGGCGGCGGAGGGGAGGAACCGGCGGAGGCGGGGTTGTAGGTTGTCAGCGAGCAGCCCAGACCTGACAAGGAAGGAAGCAGAGGGGGTTGAGAAGAGAACCTTGCAGGCCACCAATGGGCCACTAATGGGCCCTGTAACTGGAGAGCCGACTCGAGGGTGATTTTTTTTTTGAACAGAAGCTAGATATGAGGTGTGATCCAGTTGAGCAAGAAAGATAGGTGCCTAGCTTACAACAAGAAGTTGAATACAAATTATGTTATTATAAGATATTCATCAAGCCTAGAACATTCTAGTTCAGTTTATTTTTACAAGTGTCCTATGGGTGCTATTACCAAGTTCATATAAATGCATTTACATGTGTTCTGCTTGCACCCATGCCACTTTTGAGCGCCAGCACTATGCCCACAATTTTATTCAAAACCAACGTCAGCTCATGCCTAATTCTTTCTTCATAATAATAATAATTTGTGTTATCATTTCTATGTTTTGGAATCCTATATATTTTCATAAACAAATATGTGGCCTCTCATTCATGTAGGGGTCACAATGCTACACTTTGTAATTCAAGTGTAACATGAGATTCTTGTGTTGGATATCTGAGAATCATATCCACAAATTCGTATAAAAGTACTAATATAGAGTTTTCAAATACAATTTATACATGGATGCTGGTAAAGTAGTAATTTAACAATCATGTTATCATTTAAAGCATTCGTTCAAGAGAAAATAAATTATATTCTAAATGTATTCTTAAATAAAATTATATGTCGGCATATGAGGACATCATCATCACATTGAGAGCGAGGAGATAAACAAGAATCAACTAATCGATCTTTAGAGTCAAAGGACGTAGGGTACTAGAAAATTAATCACACAATTATTTATCCAACTTAGAAGAAATGCATTCCCAATGAGAAATAGGCCAACAAAAATTCATTAGGACAACAATATAAGTAGTCTGGGTACCCAAAGGAAACGGATGGAGAAATATGACATCACCTCACCAAAAATCTTGCTGATCTGACCTGCCGGCAGCCAATTTTCATAACATATTTAAGCAAATCTTCGCCCTTGACAGACTGTAAGATGATCTCGGTGTAACCAAACTTTTGCATCATGTGACGCAACTTGTCCTTCTGGTTTTGAATGCTGCAGTCGACCACTTTCTTGATTGAGTCATAGATACATCTCATGAATCCTCTTCGGCATGTCACAGAGCCTGTAGGACTGGTCGTACATTTCTTGGTAGATGGGTCATAAAAGTACTAATATAGAGTTTTCAAATACAATTTTATACGTGGATATCGGTAAAGTGGTAGTTTAACGATCATGTTATCATTTAAAGCGTTTGTTCAAGAAAATAAAAAATTATATTTTAAATGTATATGTCAGCATTTTAGTTATGAGAACATCATCATCGCACTAAGAGCGAGGACATAAACAATGTGCCCGAAATAGAGGCGGTAGGGGATTCAAATTAAGAATGACAAATTTATGAGAAGAAAGACATCACAATATATGGAATTTCCCTTGGACGACATTTTATTTATAACTGTTGGCATCAATCAAGCATTAAGTCTCGTTACAGCAGCGACTCGACTAGAGGAACGAAATCAAGACAGGCGCATTTTCATCAATAACATTCGACGGAGCCTCAAAACAATCTGGATCTTTGCAATAGCAGTTCTAGAACATATTTTTGAGTCTACAAAAATATTTAAAAACTTCCGGATGTAGCCAAGAATGTATCCCACAAATGTGAAAATTATAAATTTGAAGTAGTTTATATTATGAGTTACACAAAAATAACAAGTAGGATAAAAGTTAGGTATCTGAAAATATGCATACTTAAGTCCACACTTTTGTCATTTTTATGTAGCTTAAAATACCAAGTTTTTTTTTAAAATTGATATTCTGCTCGTTCATGGGATATACTGTTGGCTACCTTTGGATTTTTGTTTCAGGTTTTTTGAAACTCATAAAAATATGTGATTTCGAAGTTTTTACATTGGATGGAGCACTGGAGGTTGGGAGGCGTAGTTCTTCTTGTTACGAAATATCTGATCATTATCTTTGGAGGCCAAAGATTAAGCTTGCTAGCTTCCTTCCATGGCAAGGATCCATACTCCTTGCTAGGCAAGCCAAACTAGCTTCCTTCCATGGCAAGGATCCATACTCCTTGCTAGGCAAGCCAAAGGTGATCAGATTTTTGTGTGGGCAAAATACCTAAAATGCACCTGAAGTGGGTCTATAAATAGAGGGAATGAGTGAGACCTGAGGACACAAGTTTTCTGAGATTGTATACATACAACACAAATAATAAAGAGCTCTCAGTTTCTCTCATACTTGTGGTGTCTTTCTTGTTCAAGTGATTGTGTCCTGTGTATGAGGTGATTTGAAGCAAGCGTTGAACAACGTAGTTTCTCAACACGTTATCAGCACGAGTGCTCTCTAGCAAAGGTATGTTGTTCAGAACTACTTGCTAATCACTCGGTAGACAATATCAGATGAATACTTGTTCTGCTGTTTCTACTACTCTCGATCTTGTTAGCATGCATATGTTAATCTGTTTGAGAGCTTGGAACAAACAACTCGTGAGTATTATTCTCACCTGAATCCCATGTGCCGGAAGTTGCCGCACCGGCATGGGTGAGCAGCAAAAGGTCCGGAGCCTGAAGCTCCTTGACTAGAAGGCTGGTGACGAGCTCACGACGCGTCGGAAGCTCGACGTCCAGAGCCTGCAGCTCTGTGTAAGTATCATGCGTGTGCCCAGACGGCCGCGTTTGTCGCTATCGACGTCTGGAGCCTGCAGCTGTGTATGTCACCCGCGTGTGCCCAGAAGGCCACGTTCGTCGCTATCGCGCCATGACCAGAGCCTGAAGCTCTGCGCCATCGTACCACCTTGGCCAGCGTCATGCGCTTGCCGGTGACGTCGGTGACATCGCTGGAAATACTTCGCCAGCCTAACGCAGCAGCATCGCCTCCTCGTTGGCCAGAAGCCAAGACGAGAAGCTTATGTCAAGCTTACACGGCCACGGCCTTGCAAATTAAATCCTGAAGTATTTGATTAATGCATAAACATCTGGAACTGTTTACATACCAGTATTTACACTGTTAGCACTCATGACATGCACTTATTTACCTGAAGTAAATTGTTGCATGATCTAAATATACAGGAAATGTCGGGCATCAACTCCAAGGAATTTGCCGAGCTCGCCCTGGATGGCAGCAACTACCTCACGTGGGCTATGGATGCTAAGTTAAGCCTTACATCCATGTCTCTCAGTCATACCATTAACCAGCCGCAGCTGGCACAAATGGTCCTTCTGCCGCTGAAAAGGCAAAAGCGTTGATCTTCCTGAGGCATCACCTCAATTCAGCGTTGAAGCTTGAATATCTGACTGAAGAGGATCCACTCACTCTTTGGCAATCCCTGAAGGATCGCTATGACCAGCAAAGGTCAGTTGTGCTTCCTCAAGCACGGAGTGACTGGTTAAACCTACGTTTCCAAGACTTCAAGTCTGTGACAGCATATAACTCTGCCTTGCACCGCATTGTTTCCCTGCTCAGAATGTGTGGCCAGAAAGTCACTGATGCTGATATAATTGACAAAACTTTGTCAACATTCCATCCCACCAACATGGTGTTGCAAGAGCAATACAGGCATGCCAAATATGCCAAGTACTCTGAGTTGATCTCTGTCCTGTTAGTGGCAGAAAAACAAAATGAACTTCTTATGAAGAATCATAGCGCCCGCTCAACTGGGACTATGGCTGTGCCTGAAGCACATGCGATCACTCAAAGTGTTGGAGTTCCCATGGTCGCAAAAAGGACAAAGGGAACCAAGGATGGAAGGGAAAAAGAGCAATGCATTCAAGGGCAAGGGTAGAGGAAGAGGAAAAGGCAAAGAAAAATTCAGAACTGATCCAGGTGCTCAGACTAGGGGAAAGCAAGGAAAATGCTTTAGATGTGGATGCGAGGATCATTGGTCTCGCAACTGCCGCACCCCCAAGCACCTGGTTGAGTTATATCAGCAGTCCATCAAAGGTAGCAACAAGCAGGATAATCACGAGTCCCACTTTGTAGAGCCTGCTGCTCTGCCGGACTCTAAGAAGCTTGAAGACCTTCTTCTTGAGGAAAATCCTGGTAGTGGTGATTTCAACCTGGATGGTATCGATCTTCCTGAAGAAGATATGAATGTTGATATATATGGAGACCGTGTAATCTCCTAGCCTAATATATATTTCCGTCATGAGTTGTAATTCCAGTGTTATATAGTTCCTGCTGAACTTGGTCATGTAATAAGCTCCTGAAGAGCATAGTATTGTATTTTGCATTAGTGTAACTCTTGCTTAATATAAATTCCAGTATGTTATATGTTTATGCTCTTTCTAGTGGAGATGTAAATATGTCTTTTTACACAGTAAGGTGTGTCGATCCAATGGAGGAAGAGGAGATATGTCTTATAGACAGTGCCACCACAAATACAGTTCTTCGGGAGACCAAATATTTCCAGACTCTGACCAAGAAATTTGGAAATGTTATGACCATTGCCGGAAGCAATACTCATATTGTCGGTACCGGAAGTGCCACAATAGTTCTCCCTATGGGTACCCAATTAGTAATCAAGGATGCCTTGTTGTATCCTGAATCAAAGCGGACCCTGCTAAGCTTTAAAGATATCCGTGAATGGTTTCCATCTGGAAACAAAGTCGAGCATGATACTGAATATCTGCTCATGACCATATTTAACGGATCCAAGAAGAAAGTGGTTGAGAAGCTCCCTTCCTTAGCATCAGGATTGTACTACACATAAAGCCCATAAAGGAATTGTTGCGCTGAAAACAATTTTCAGGAACCCAGAGTCATACAGGGTATGGCATGATAGACTGGGTCATCCTGGGTTGGGCATGATGAGGAAAATCATCAAAGGCTCTGTTGGCCATAACATAGCAACAAAAGACTTCCCAAATCCTGAAGATTTTATGTGCACTGCATGTGCCAAAGGGAAGTTAATCCTTAGACCCTCCACCTTGAAGGTGAAGGATGAATCGCCAATTTTCCTGCAGAGAATTCAAGGCGATATTTGTGGACCAATACAACCCTTGTCGGGCCCTTTCAAATATTTTATGGTCCTGATTGATGCCTCCACTAGGTGGAGCCACGTATGCCTATTATCTACAAGGAACCATGCCTTTGCAAAGCTGGTTGCCCAGATAATAAAACTAAGAGCAAATTTTCCGGATAGCCGGATCAAATCCATAAGGATGGATAATGCTGGAGAATTTACCTCCAAATCATTTGATGACTATTGTCTAGCTCTAGGCATACAAGTGGAACATTCAGTTCCACATGTCCACACTCAGAATGGCCTTGCAGAGTCATTAATCAAAAGGATTAAATTGATTGCTAGGCCACTTTTGCAGAACTGCAAGCTCCCAACGACTTGTTGGGGACATGCTGTGATGCATGCGCAGCATTAATCCAACTCAGGCCAACTGCATATCACTCTGCATCCCCCTTACAGCTAGTGCGTGGGAAAGAACCAAGTATTTCCCATCTGCGAAATTCGGCTGCGCTGTGTACGTGCCGATCTCACCACCTCAGCGTACCACCATGGGTCCTCACCGGAAGTTGGGGGTCTATGTGGGGTATGAGTCTCCGTCTATAATCAAATACCTTGAGCCTATGACTGGGGATCTGTTCACGGCTCGGTACGCTGATAGTATTTTTAATGAGGACCATTTCCCGGCGTTAGGGGGAGAAATGTACCAAAAGGATGCCAAGAAATTTCATGGAGTGCCGAGGGCCTCCAGTCCTTAGATCCACGCACTAGCGAAGCTGAACTTGAAGTTCAGAGGATCTTAAACCTCCAAAGGCTAGCAAATAATTTGCCAGACGCCTTCACTGATCATAGTGGGGTGACAAAATCACATATACCTGCTGTAAATGTGCCAGAGAGAGTAGAAATAGCCCCGAAGGCTATTGACTCAAATTTGGGCCAAACCCTAGGAAAAGGGGGAGACCTCTGGGTGCACGGGATAAACTTCCGCGGAGACGTCCGCAGAAACAAATTTGTGCCAGATACGTCACACACTAAGTCAGTTGAAGAAGCTCAACCTGAAGTTGAGAAGCTCCCTGAAGTGAGCCATCCTGAAGATGGAATGCCCAGTGCAGAATCACGCGCAAATTGATTTTGGTACTGGGACATCGGAACACCCAGACTCAGTCGTTTTGGGAAATCATGACGAGCTGGTGAAAATGAATGATGAAATCAGCATAAATTATATTGATTCAGGAGAGTTATATAACAGAAAGACTACTATTGTCGACATATATTTTGCCTCAAAAATTGCTTCCATGAACTGGATCCAGAACCTAAGTCCATGGCAGAGTGCCAGAAGCACTCAGAATGGGTTAAATGGAAAGAAGCAATTGAGGCTGAATTGCGCTCGCTTTATCGGAGGAATGTGTTCGGCCCTGTAGTGCGAACTCCTCCAGGTGTTACCCCTGTTGGATACAAATGGGTTTTCGTTCGGAAGAGGAATGAAAATAACCAGGTGGTGAGATATAAAGCGAGGCTGGTAGCACAAGGTTTTTCGCAGAGACCAGGCATCGATTACGATGAAACATACTCTCCTGTGATGAGTGGCATCACGTTCCGATATTTGATATCTATGGCAGCTAGCCTGAACATGCAAATGCAGTTGATGGATGTGGTGACCGCATATTTATATGGGTCACTTGACTCAGAGATCTATATGAAAGTCCCTGAAGGATTAAAGATCCCACATCCAAATGAAAATCGCAACATGTATAGCGTCAAATTGCAGAGGTCGCTATATGGGTTAAAGCAGTCCGGTAGAATGTGGTACAACCGGCTGAGTGACTTTCTCCTGAAGAAAGGTTACACCAATCATGATGATTGTCCCTGCGTATTCATCAAGAAATCCCAGAATGGATTCTGTATCATCTCAGTCTATGTCGATGATCTCAATATCATCGGAAACGCAGAGGACATAAAGGAAGCTATGTCTTACCTTAAGACGGAGTTTGAGATGAAAGATTTGGGTAAAACCAAACTTTGCTTAGGCCTGCAGTTTGAGCACCTCCCTGAAGGAGTCTTTATACACCAGTCCACCTATACAAAGAGGGTCCTTGAAAAATTTAACATGGATAAATCTCACCCTCTAAGAACCCCCATGGTCGTAAGATCCCTTGAAGCGGATAAAGACCCATTCAGACCTTGTGAAGAAAATGAGGAAGTTTTGGGACCTGAAGTTCCCTACTTGAGCGCCATTGGAGCACTGATGTACCTTGCGAATTGCACCAGCCTGATATTGCATTCGCAGTAAACCTCCTAGCTAGGTATAGTGCTGCCCCAACCAGAAGACATTGGGTTGGCGTCAAAACTATCCTTAGATATCTTCAAGGTACCCAAGATCTTGGATTGTTCTATAAAAGAAACCAAGACTTGTCCATGGTGGGATATACAGATGCTGGCTATATGTCGATCCCCATAATGCCAGATCACAGACTGGATTCGTATTTCTCTGTGGTGGTACAGCCATTTCTTGGCGGTCTTTCAAACAGACCCTGGTAGCCACGTCTACAAACCACTCAGAGATAATTGCGATGTATGAGGCCGCACGAGAATGTGTTTGGCTCAGACGAATGACAAGTCACATCCTAAAGTCATGTGGACTTAATGTCATCAGTACCCCAACCATTATCTATGAAGATAATGCTGCTTGTGTTGCACAAATGCAGATGGGCTATGTTAAGAGCAATCTCACTAAGCATATTGCTCCTAAATTCTTCTACCCTCATGAGCTCCAGAAGAGCGGGGAAGTAAAGATCTTGCATACTAAGTCATGTGAAAATCTTGCTGATTTATTCACAAAGTCTTTACCTCCACCTAGTTTTCTCCGATGTGTTCACGGCATTGGAATGAGACGACTTAGAGAGATGCAAGGTTTAGGGGGAGCCCTGAACCATAGCCCATAATATGAGATCTTAAAACTCATATTGATCCCGAAGATCAAAACTAATCCTGAAGATAAGTTGTTGTACTCTTTTTCCCTTAGTGACTTTTTCCCACTGGGTTTTGTCACGCAAGGTTTTTAACGAGGCAACAAGTGCAACATAGCTTGCGTGTGCCATGTACTCTTTCTCCGTTGATCCCTTTTTTCCCACTGGGTTTTTGGGAGGAGTTTTAACGAGGCATGTGCATTCCGCGGTATAAGCCCAAGGGGGAGTGTTACGAAATATCTGATCATTATCTTTGGAGGCCAAAGGTTAAGCTTGCTAGCTTCCTTCCATGGCAAGGATCCATACTCCTTGCTAGGCAAGCCAAACTAGCTTCCTTCCATGGCAAGGATCCATACTCCTTGCTAGGCAAGCCAAAAGTGATCAGATTTTTGTGTGGGCAAAATACCTAAAATGCACCTGAAGTGGGTCTATAAATAGAGGGAATGAGTGAGACCTGAGGACACAAGTTTTCTGAGATTGTATACATACAACACAAATAATAAAGATCTCTCAGTTTCTCTCATACTAGTGGTGTCTTTCTTGTTCAAGTGATTGTGTCCTGTGTATGAGGTGATTTGAAGCAAGTGTTGAACAACGTAGTTTCTCAACACTTCTCTGATTGTGAGTACCATTTTGTTGTGGCCTGGGCTTGATGGTGGTGTTGGGCTTCATATATGCTGTTGTAGTACTGCTCGCGGTTCGACCCGTTAACCACCACGCCGCTCTCGAATCCCGGCCGCACGCCGCCGCCGAGCACATTCCATCTTCAAAGTTCACCGATGATGCTCCCGTCCGGGCGTGACGACGTGACCACGTCGCCGGCATCCCGGAAGAGATCCTGCAGGAGATCCTGCTGCTCCTCCCGCCCAAGTCCGTGCTCCGCTGCCGCGCCGTCTGCCGCTCCTGGCGCCGCCTCGCCTCCGACCCCGCCTTCCTCGTCGACCACCACCGCCGCCAGCCGGATCTCCCTCTCGTCTCTGCCTACGGCTACTGCATCCACCCCCGCCTGATCCGGACTCTTCCGTTCCAGCTTCACCGTCGACGCCTGTTGCGACGGGCTCATCATCGTCGGCCAGTACATCTGCAACCCGACCACGCGGCAATGGGCGCCCCTCAGCCCCAATCCGAAGCACAAGGTCGAGAACCTCCTTGGCCTCTTCCGGCACCCACCTTCAGGCCAGTACCGCGTGCTCTACTGGAGGTACCCGAACAACTTTTACAACATAGACTGCCTGATTGAGTACCGTGTCCTCGCCGTGGGAACCGACAACCCGAGGATCATCGATTGCTCAGTAACACCGGTGGAAACCGAGCTGATTAGCAGGGGAGGACCGCCCATCTTCGGCGCACCAGTCCTTATCGATGCCATCCTGCACCTGCACTGGAAGAAGCGGGTCGGTGTCCCATACCACCGGATCCTGGTGTTTGACATGGTGGCGGAGTCGTTCCGGCAGATGCGCCCGCCGCCCGTGAACCCCCGCCATGTCATGCACTTGTTTGACATGGCTGGCACCCTTGCTGCCTCCAACAGCAAGGATGGCACGACGGGGATGAGCATCTTCATGCTTCATGACCGTGACAACGACGTCTGGGCGTTCCAGTACCGGATAACACTTCCGGTGATGGAGATCAGGCATTTCCAGGAGCGAGGTGATTGGTGGGCAAAGGTTGTTAGCAAGGACGGAGACGTGCTTGTCAGCTGCTATTGACGTCTCTTACTTTGTGACAGAATTAAGGGGCAATTTGGTAGGAAACTACAAGTTTGATGATGACCTGCCGGTGGTTCTACCTTTCAGGCTCAAAGAGAGTCTTATTCAGCATACCATTTTCTAAACGGCGACTCTTCATTGAGGAGTTCTCATTTTGTGCCGTGTTAAATGTGAGTGAGTTCTATTTGCTTACGTTCTTTAAAATTCTAATTCCCTGAGAGTTGAACTAGATATGATATAGTCAAAAAGCTATACAATTATATACATTTGCTTGTGATTGGAGATACATCTCCATCTTATTCAGAACCGGGCACCTATATATTTTGTCTTTCGCGCATTCAGAACATCTGCTTATTAATATTTGTATGGTTTATGGTGTTTGATGATAACCTTAATTGTGCTAAATAGCAGCTGAAGCTCTTGCTGAACTGTTGCCGATTTATTCTTGCGGGAACACTTACTGAGCATGGTGCACTTTTATAGCTAGGTTGCTGTTCAGTGCAGACTTTATCCAAGGCTCCTGTGCAGTTGTACCTTCTTTGTTTCAGCCATTTTAATGATATCTGAATGACATGTTGGGTTGTTTACAAGTTTACTGCAACCTCCGTGAAATTTCTTTTCACTGTGTGTGTAGCTCGCTTTAAGCTTATCCTGCATAGATCTAACCTTGGATGGATATAAACTGACTTTAAGCATCAACTCATTGATAACTTGTCGACTCTTACACTTGTTCTATTTGCGTCTTGCGGGCATTGTTGGAATGCTTCAGTTGTTGCCTACGATTAGGAGTTCTCTGCTGCAGAGTTGACCATATGGCTCTCGTATATAGTGCCTCTAGCGAAAAGTAGCAACATCGTGTTACATGTTTTCTTGCCAGATAGGGATCATATTTGTAGTCGGGGTGATCTAGAGAGAATAAAAAAGGGGGGGGGGGGGGGTTTGGGTAGAACAGAGTAGTGCAATCAAAATAGGTAAGAGGAAACAGAGGAGCTAAGTAAGGAAGAGATGAGATAGTTCTACTCTGTTAGTTCCAAAAATAATGAAACATTTTTGTTCTGTTAGGTTCTCTCAAATGGACATGCTTCTCTTATATCTTTATTGATGCAACTCCTCTCGTCTCTATGGCTTACCCCAGCAGAACCGTTGAAATTGATGCTTGGACATTGATTATTGAAATTGGGTTGTCAAGGTTTGTTTTTGTGGAATTCTGAATACAAGCTCAAAGTATTTGATGCATTAAGAACTTGGCTCAAATAAGAGAAACTGTCAAGTTTTTGTTTTCTCTAGAGTATGCCACAGCTTATGTAGTACTTTCTGTAAGATTATATCATCCTGATCTACACTAGTAATGCAGAACATAACTGATTGTGCTACTTGAGTTCTGCAAATTTTAGTTATTTTCCTTTTTTTCTTCTAAATATTTATTTTCACCCTTAAGTTGGAGTACCGACCAGCTATCAAGTTTTTGTTTTCTCCACAGAATATAGTTCAACGACACTACTCTCAGAACAGAGAACTGTATTTCTTTTCATTATGAAAGATTACATCGTTCTGATATACACTACTGTCATAACAGAACTGAATATTTATTTCACCCTTAAGTTGGAGCGTTAGAGGTACCCCAAAGTAAGAGTATTACATGGAAAATAGCAGAAACAAATCTGAACATGTTTTTTTCTTTATAATGTGTCTGGAGAGGGTACATCCCTCATCTCTCTTTTCTTTATTTCTTGGCACATGAGCTCCTACTAATTATGGATGATCTTTCCATAAAAAACTATGCAATGATCAAACTAACACAAGGATGAAATCTGAAATCAGGGTAAATAATAGGCTGGCGCCAAGTATAGTGGAGTCCACGAGTCAGGCATGTAGACTGGAGGTGACCCGTCAGGAGTACTTGATGCATACAAGTATCTATCTATAGAAGAAGCCCATGAGTCGTCATATAGATATAGCTTCTGATGAGATCCTAAACCTAAATGTAAGCTAGGTTTATGACTCCTAGTTTTGTTTTGAGTAATGTGTGGGTGATATATTAGATTATCAATAAAGCTAATCATGATGTCCTACCATCAAAGAGAAAGGAACAGACATGACGCGCCAAATTACTAGAATGCACGCGATTTCACATATAGGATATCTTAAAGGATACCACTAAAAACTTTCATATAAATAGAGTAAGGCAAAATTACCAAATTGGCCTTCTAGTGAAGTTTCCTCATATATATAATCATTATCCATTTTTCATTCTTTACTCCAACAGACGTGCAAAGAAAACCCTTTTATGGACCCTTACTAAGATAAAAACAAAAGAAATTAACAATGTGTAGAGAGATATTAACTTCATTTACTTGCTACGTGATGAAAAATACAAAATATATGTTTACTTTCTTGTTCTACAAAAAAAAGTATGCCTAACTTTATTCTACCGGAATTAGTGAAACTATATGTATACTCACAATGGATAGTAGTATTAGTCAATTGTTTTTATTGAGGTATTCATCGAGGATACATATTCGGTGTACGCAAGAAACAATTATACTGTAATAAAACCAAATTTATCATTTTAAGATCTAAATATATACTTATAATTTCTTTATGTATTTTAATCCAAAAATTCCAAGCTCACCACCATTGCATTAAAATAATTTTGGGAGTAAAATAATTGATCTTTTTATAAGAGAGCAGTATAACAAACTGCGCAAGGCTGAACACACCTATATACTAAACCATTATGTATAAAAGAAAGCAAAAAAATCAAATCAATCTAAAATAGCATACTTGCATAAAATTGGTGTTTTCTGCATCATAATGTCATCCGCCAAGATCCTGCTTTTGTATAGAAAATCTTGGAGCTATCAAAGATTATCAAAAGAAACCTATAGTGCCTCTTCATAGACACTTTTGTAATCAAACTGAAATGCTCAGATTATGCTTTTGTTAACTATTTGTATTATGCAATTCCAATAAATTAATACTATCATGAAAACTTACTAATTCCATATTTGCAAGCAAAACATAAGGAGTCATGCATATTAAATTGATACAATATGGTCCTAACTGGTATCTAATTACTTGCATTGCTTGGGAAGATGGTATTTTTAAGGGACCGACAACATCAGTGATAGCAATAATGTTACCACAACTAGCACTTTCAACATGCTCATGTTTATTGCTCAAATAGTTATCACTGAAGATCACAAAACAAGTTAATCCTATCACATTGCAGCCAACTGTGATGTGCTTATTGTTCACTTAATACAGAGACCCATCACATTGTTCGGAACAGAAGGTGTGCTTGTAAACATTGGTCGTGGAGCACAGGTGGATAAACCTGAGCTTGTGTCTGCTCTTCCTGATATACCCTTGGGAGCAGCATGCCTTGATTTGTTTCAGCGTCGGGCCCTTTGCTCTAGAGCAACTTATTGGGCTTCGATAACGTTGTTTTGGTCCCTCGTGTAGGAAGTGATACAGAAGAAACATGCATGGGCATGACAATGGATGATCTGGTTCCAAAGTATTTAGAGGAACTAAATGATGTGAACAAGCCCTTAGTCTCTCCAGCCATATGATTGTTGTAGGCACTAAACGATTTGTACATCATCCACATTCGGTGCTCAAAACACTGAATTTGCTAGTCTAGTTACTCTTTCTGCAATACATCATACTATGGCTGATATACAATTGACCATGATAAATAAGAGTATTAGTTCCAAAATTTTACACTTACATGTTTATGGAGATATTTGCATGTCTCTATGTTCGATTATTGTCACTTGTACCTTTTTGTGGTCGAAGTATACATTCTTGCATTTCGTTTGGAAGCTTCCTTTCTTATGTTCCCGGAACACGGTTCCCATGTTTTGACATAAAAAGGAACAACTTTTGCTATGTTTCTAATAGTTATTCATATATACGTTTCCAGTTCAGTGGCCACAGAGTGGGCATCGTTGGGCTTTGCAGGATAGAGCTTGCAATTTTTTTGAATCAAGGCAAAAGACTTACCTGATGTAGCCCAACCTAGGACCATCACCATGCCAAGCACGCCAACACTTCACAAGTCACCATGGACATCAAAGGTGAACTCATTCCTCTTCGAGAACTCACTTCCGACCCTTTTGAATGGTATACTACTTGACCATCGTTCCCTTTACACTTCTAGGTGTGTCACCTCGGTTACGAATCCACGGGAAGATGGCCAAGACGCAAGAGGAATGGGGTCCGGCAAGACGGTGGCTTGGAAACGGAGAAGGAAGAAGAAATTGCCTCAGGCGGTACTACCGGACTCGCCCCGGTACTACCGCCCGGACCAGCCGCCTGACGTGGCCCCTGGCGAAGAGTCAGTCTGCACCGGTACTACCGCGTCCTCCGCCCCGGTACTACCGCCACATGCCGGCGCGGCACTACCGCGCCCACTACCGCGACCACTACCGCATCTCCCAGGAGCTACTGGACTCGCGGCCGATCTTTCCAAGAAGTACCGCCCCGGAGCCCGGTACTACCGCACGCCCGGTACTACCGCGACGGGCCCGGTACTACCGAGGCGGGCGAGCCTGCGTGCTGAAAAGGCCCCTGTGCCTTGTAATCCTATCCACCCACCTACCCCTTTAGTCAACACTATAAATAGGACCCCCTTTGCTCAGATCTGGGATAGACTATGTTTTGAGATTAGAGTAGAGTTGTGCTCCCCACCTCAAGACGGTCTCCTTCCTCCCCTTGCGGGGATGGTTCCTCCTCTTGTGGAGAAGATCCCCTTGTGGATTCAAGACCTCTAATTGTAGTTTGACTACTTGCCAATCTTTCATCCTCGGGTGACTTTATTGGATCGGTTTGGTTGACCGTTGTAGAAACAACCACCCAAGATCCCTTCTTGTATCTACTTGCCGATCTCCCACCTTCGTGTGGATTCTATTGGGCCGGTTGGACCGACCGGTAAGGGAAACGGTTCTTGTATCGTGTGTGTTCTTATGTTCGGGGTGTTCTTCGTGTGTTCTTCGTGTTTCTCCGTGTTCTTGCGTGTGTTCGTCCACATCCTCCGTCAATCCGTGAAGATCGGGCCACCCTAGTAGTCCCGTACTACACCATATGGTATCAGAGCATGGTTGCCACGGATTTGACTTGTGTTTCCACCCCCAAATCCACCAAATTTTTCTTTGATTTTGAGAAATTCGAAAATTTCCACCAAAAATAGCCCCAATTTGCTTTTGGATCGATCTGAGATTTGAGTGCGTATTTGCAGGTTTTGATCCATAGATCTATTGCTATACTTGTTGATCTACCTTCCTTTGCGTTCCCATAGCCTAATTCCATCGATTTCCCCTCCGATTTGGCCATTTTCGAGCCGTTTTTCCGCCAAAATCGCGCATTTTCGCGTCTCGGGCACGAACAGCGACCCGACCCGGTACTACCGGACCACGTGCGGTACTACCGCCCTTCCAAAAAACTGGAATTTCTGGAATACGGTTTTGGCCATATCTTTTGCATTTGGACTCCGTTTTTGGTGTTCTTTGGCTCGTTTCGAAGCTACGATCGAGGCCTTCGTCACCATTGCGGAAGATCCATCATCCACCACCACCAAATTCCGTGGGTAAGCACGAAGCTTCTACAACAAAGGGTGAAGAACATCGACGAAAGGTATAACATCGCCAACCTTTACCCCTTGTCATTCCCTTGAAAGCCACACTATATCTTTGCGATTACCATGTCCTATTGAGGCTAGCTCTTGATGATTGCTTGGGCTTTGCACATTTGCACCGTGTAGTTTCCGAGCAAACTTACATGCGCTAGTTCATATATTATCATATCTTGTGTTGGCATCAAAAGAAGTGGGTGTGCAAAATAGAAAAGAGTCAAAGAGAAAAGACTCAAAAGAGAAAAGAAGCAAAAAGTGCCAAATCAAAAGAAAGAAAAAGAGGAAAACACCACTTGCCATATCTTGTAGGAAGCGCGTAAGCTCGATGAATATCTAGTAGGTGGTGCATTGTTGTGCAAATCTTGTAGCCCACCAAATAATTTGCAATCGAGCTAGTAGCTCTCCTTGTACTTGTGCAACACCGAGCTTATAGTCTTCGCTAGGATCATATGGTTCTTTAGCTCACTTCTTGGTTGCATGAGTCCCATTTATCTCTCCGCGCGTGTGTTTCCTTGAACTACATTCCTATCGTTTGAGATTGACTTGTATTTGCTTTGTGATCATCGTGGTTCTCTACTTGCTTTGACAATATCTTGGTTTCCGATTGGTTCAATTTGCTTTCCACCTACCATACCTTCCTACCAACTTTTAAGCCGTGTGTGTTTTGGAGTTCGCTTTGGATTCTTGAACACAAGCATTTTACTTTGTGATCGTTTCCCTTGGTTGTCCACGACGTCCAATACTATCTACAAGGTGAGAGGTTGTGTTCTAGTTGCTTTCCACTCCACATATATACACTTGTCTTGTGAGTTGACATGTCTAGGGAGAGCGAATGCAACTATGGAGCCTATGAGGAGGACTACACGATGAGTCACATGGACTATGATGCCTCATGCTTTGAGGACATGGGGGACTACTACGACGACTACACCGACAATGACCCCCATGACATGATGGAGCATCACCAAGACTTCCGCTACGACTCCGACTATTCAAGCGTCCACGACATGGAGCGGTACCACGACTTCGAGCAACCTTCATCATATGGTATCGACTCCAAGTACATACGACTCTACCATGACTCCGACTACACAAGCTCCAACGACAATGAGGCGCAAGTGTCTTCACGTGCCTCATCACATGGTACCAACTTCGACTACAACTACTCCGACTACAACTCCGATGACATGGTGGAGAACGTCTACGACTACTACTCTTGTAGCATGTGCGACGACTTCGACACCATGTAAGCGGAGAGGACCCCATCACCACCATGTTCAAGAGCGGCACCACCAAGCGTCATGGCACAACCTACTATGGTTCAAGCTCAAGACGGAGCACCGACAAGGCCACCATGCATTCATCCTATGGAGCTCCATCTACTTCAAGAAGGTGCCATGACAAGGACATCGCCAAGAGTGCCAAGCTTCGCCATTCTACGTCGACAACAAGGCGGCGCCCCAAGAAGTGCATCGACAAGGCCAAGCCAAGCCAAGGCCCATCTAGCTCATCAAGGCGCCACAAGAAAGATGTCAAGTTCCAAAATCTCAAGGACGCCATTGACAAGCTTGCCAAGAGCCTACATTCTTCGCCAAGCTCTAGTGGAAGCTCCAAGGAAAGGTCGCCAAGGCAACAAGCTCGCCGGCGTCAACATGAGGAGAAGCATCCAAATGACTTTCGGCGACACCCCTCCACTCAAGAGCGTCAACGTCGACTTGAGAAGAAGACGACGGCAAGTACACATCCTATGGTGTCTCCTTCTAGTGTTGATGCTATTGTTGACGAGTTCATGGCCGACATCGACAAGTTCTTCGAGCAACGGTCAAGCTCACGTCGACACCGCAAGAAGCATGGCAACACTTGTGAGGCCACAACCAAGACGGCGCCCTTCTCAAGCACTTCTCTTGATATGACGTCTACACCAAGTGCCACCACCACTTTGGTCCCCATATGGCAAGAAGAAGACCTTATATGTGACAATTGCCAAGGCCAAGACCATGATCCACGAGAATGCCCCAATCTCTTGTGCCCACTATGCAATAGAAGAGGTCACATGATGTGGGAGTGCACAAATGAAGACCAAGATGATGAAAAGATGGTCGAGCATGGGATTTTCCCTTCGACCAAGGAGGCGCGCATGGATGATGCTATCACCTATGACCATGGGTCAAGTGATGATGATGCCGAGCATGGGATGTTCCCTTCGGCAATGGAGTCGAGTGATGATGCCCCCATTATGGCATTGACCTTTGGAGGCGACGAGGTAGAGAAGGTTGAACATGGGAGTTTCCCTTCAACCTTGGAGGCGTTTGGAGTTGAGAACATTGAGCCTACCCTCTTGTGTTTGACTTATGAGATCGTACCAAACCCATGTGAGCATGAGAGCCACTTAGCCCACTTGAGTGAGAGTGAGAGTGAGTTGAGTGCCTCCACCATATGTGAGTTTGAGTGCTTTCACTTTGAGGGAATGAGTGATACACCACTTGAGTTGAGAGAGGTAGTTGATAGGTCTTGTGAGGCCATTTCGATTTCTAACAACTTACCACCTTCCTCTAGTGTGTTTTCTCATTGTGTGCTAGGTTCCTTGGATGATGAGACGCCTATCTTCGACTTGACGGTGCCTCAAATGGAGAAGATGTACATGGAGGATGATGATGCCACCCCATGTCTACTTCATGATGAAAATTCGGCTACATGGAAGCCCCTACTACTTCAACACCTACTTCACATGAGCGGGCCTACCAAGGTATGGGTGTTGATGTGACCATGATCCCGCTAGTGGACATGATGAACTATGATTGTTTGCATGTTATGGATGATTCTATTGATGTCACATATGATTCGTTCTTATTCCCATGTGATACTTTGTTTGAAACCAATGTTAATCATGTGGAATTACCTATTTGTGATGATTTTGCCATGAGCATGCCTTGTTATGAATGTTTCTATTTTTATCCCATTGTGGCTTGCAACATGTTGAACAATTTTTCTTTCACATGTGTTGCTTGCACTAATGTTGAAATGCTTGATAATGAGATTGCCCCCATAGCTTTCTCACATTTTGGAGATGTTTCGTTTTCTCTTATGGACCTTGTTCCATCCTTCACTTTGCATAGTGACCATACACATATATCATATTTTCCAATTGATTTTTGTGTGGTTGGTGATGTGCAAATGACGAGACACTTCATGATGGATGATGTGTTCCTATACCGTGCACATAACTTCTTTATATGGTGTCTTGTGTGTGCCGGTAAACGCATGATAATGTCAACCTCAATTGAGCATGAGTTGACAAAGAGAGCTCTTGAGAGCATACATGTGAGTAGCGGATCGAATCCAACTCTCAAATCTTTCTCATGTTTTGCATCAAACAAGTTGAACAATTTCTCTTGCTTTTAGTTTGTTTGCAAACATGTTTGTAATAATGCTTTCCCCTATGACAAGCATGTTTCCTTTATCTTTCACATGGATGATTTATGTGTTGCCACAAATATGATGAACACTTGTTCTTTCCATTGGCTTGTTTGCAACCATAATGACATTTTGTGCATGTCTTGTCATGAGTTTATTGGTTTCTACCAATTTGCTGTTGCAACAACGATGTTGAAAACTTGCTCTTTCATGTGCTTTGTTTGCACCCATGATGATCTTTTGGACATTCTTCATTGTGTGTTTTTGCCAAATCCTCCTCTTATTGCATCAAGGATAATGACAAATTGTTCTTTCCAATGCCTTGTGTGCACTAATGATCCTATGGTTCGAAAAGAGATAGCTACCATTGCCTTCTCACATTTTCATGGAGTTTTTGTGTTCCCATATTTTGAGGATGTTTCGAGAAATTGCTTGCACATTGACCTTGCATATGCTTTGAATTTCACATATTTGTGTTGTGCTAATGGTGTAATGAACATAAATGGACATGTCATTGATGATATGCCCCTCTATCTTGCACACACATGGTTTGCTTGCTCTTTGATGTGTAGGTCGTACCTTTGAATGAGACTACATGAGTTGCTTCAACCACGCATTCCTATGACGGAAGTTCTTGTAAGAAGAGCACATCGGCATCTTGCTAAGGTGACTTCCTTCTACATAAGTGCTCATGCAATGACCTTCAAGAATTGGCTACTCTTTGAGTGTTGTTTCGTCTTCCTTGTGAGTCTTGTAGGTTACTTGAAAGGCGAAGGGACATTGAAGAAGTGCCACATCATTTCCATCGACTACATGGTGAACCACACGACAAGGTCTACGCATCTACCTCCTTGCCATGATGATGAAGAGCAAGAGTCGAGGACGACTCTTTTTAAAGGGGGGGAGATGATGTAGCCCAACCTAGGACCATCACCATGCCAAGCACGCCAACACTTCACAAGTCACCATGGACATCAAAGGTGAACTCATTCCTCTTCGAGAACTCACTTCCGACCCTTTTGAATGGTATACTACTTGACCATCGTTCCCTTTACACTTCTAGGTGTGTCACCTCGGTTACGAGTCCACGGGAAGATGGCCAAGACGCAAGAGGAATGGGGTCCGGCAAGACGGTGGCTTGGAAACGGAGAAGGAAGAAGAAACTGCCTCAGGCGGTACTACCGGACTCGCCCCGGTACTACCGCCCGGACCAGCCGCCTGACGTGGCCCCTGGCAAAGAGTCAATCCGCACCGGTACTACCGCGTCCTCCGCCCCGGTACTGCCGCCACATGCCGGCGCGGTACTACCGCGCCCACTACCGCGTCCACTACCGCATCTCCCAGGAGCTACTGGACTCGCGGCCGATCTTTCCAGGAAGTACCGCCCCGGAGCCCGGTACTACCGCACGCCCGGTACTACCGCGACGGGCCCGGTACTACCGAGGCGGGTGAGCCTGCGTGCTGAAAAGGCCCCTGTGCCTTGTAATCCTATCCACCCACCTACCCCTTTAGTCAACACTATAAATAGAACCCCCTTTGCTCAGATCTGGGATAGACTATGTTTTGAGATTAGAATAGAGCTGTGCTCCCCACCTCAAGACGGTCTCCTTCCTCCCCTTGCGGGGATGGTTCCTCCTCTTGTGAAGAAGATCCCCTTGTGGATTCAAGACCTCTACTTGTAGTTTGACTACTTGCCAATCTTTCATCCTCGGGTGACTTTATTGGATCGGTTTGGTTGACCGTTGGAGAAACAACCACCCAAGATCCCTTCTTGTATCTACTTGCCGATCTCCCACCTTCGTGTGGATTCTATTGGGCCGGTTGGACCGACCGGTAAGGAAAACGGTTCTTGTATCGTGTGTGTGTTCTTGTGTTCGGGGTGTTCTTCGTGTGTTCTTCGTGTTTCTCCGTGTTCTTGCGTGTGTTCGTCCACATCCTCCGTCAATCCGTGAAGATCGGGCCACCCTAGTAGTCCCGTACTACACCATTACCATTTTCATTTAACAAGGAGAAGAGATTTTTAAAGGTCTTACAAGCCTAGCCGTGGACAAAACCCCCCATGGTCTCAAATAAAACTCACTCTCGCGGCATTACACTACTAAGAGAGCCTTTTCACCAACAAGGCACCACAAAGCCACCTCGTCTTTAATTTTTGCGATGAGCATGGTCAAGTTTGTTGATTGGTTTCGGAACACTTGAGCATTTCTCTCCTTCCGAATCTCCCAAGAGACAAGCATGTCAAACGATGCCAATGCTTAATTTCCTATAGGGTGCCTGATACGTCTCAAACGTATCTATAATTTTTGATGTTCCATGCTTGTTTTGTAACAATACCATATGTGTTTATTATATTTTTATATCATTTTAAACATTTATTGAACTAACCTATTAATAGTGTCAAAAGTGCACAATGTTCTTGTTTTACACTTTGATGTGTAGGAATTACTTGGAAATTGACAAGAACACAAAAAGAGGCCTTGTTGGAGTTGGACTCTGATTCGCAGGAATCTGTCCCACCAGACAGTTTTTAAAGATGTCCACGAACCGACCCGACGACATCAAATGGCAAAAGTCTAGTCGCAAAAGTTGCAGAGAATTTTCTGCCGCACGATCTAGACATAAAATTCGTCCCAATCAGAGTTCGGATGAGGCCTGGAGAGGCCCGACAAGTCGGCTGGACCATGGAAAACTCTAGCCCGCGCCGAGGGTTGGCGAGACCGCCTCGGGAACCTTCTGGAGCCGCCCTTTAGACCATAAATAGCCCCCGCGGAGCAAACCTTAGAGGAGTCGACAATTTTCCCGAATACATCCCAGAGCTCCGCCTCCCCCAAACTTCGTTTCGGGGGTCAGAAGATCTCGTTCCGGCGCCCTGCCGGGACGGGGATTGACCCCCGGAGCCATCTCCATTGACCACACCGCCTCCACTTCGACTCCATGATGGTTTGTGAGTAGTTTCCCCATGGACTACGGGTTTTAGCTGTAGCTAGTTGGTACTCTCTCTCCCATGTACTTCAATACAATGATCTGATGAGCTGCCTTACATGATTGAGATCCATCTGATGTAATAGGTGTTGTGTTTGTTGGGATCCGATGAATTGTGGAATTATGATCAGTTTGTTCATCATGTTATCATACTTATGTTTTATTTAAGATCTTGCATGCTCTCCGGTACTTGTGGTTACCCTGATCAAGTAGTTGCTTGTATCTCCAAGAGGGAGTATTTATGCTCGATAGTGGGTTCATGCCTCCAGTAATCTGGGCTCGAGATGACAGAAACGACTAAGGTTGTGGATATGCTGTTGCCACTAGGGAGAAAACAGTGATGCATTGTTTACGTGTCTTTTGCATTTTTTACATTACACACTTTACTTAATGCAATGATCTGTTGTTTGCAACTTAATACTGGAAGGGATGCGGATGCTACCCTGAAGGTGGATTATTTAGGCATAGATGTGCTGGATAGCGGTCTATGTACTTTGTTATAATGTCCAATTAAATACTACAGTGAACTTTATCTTATCATAATATGCATTGTCATGCCCACACAATTTTATCAATTGCCCAACTGTAATTTGTTCACCCAACACATGCTTTGTTTGGAGAGTTACCTCTAGTGTAGATAGCTGGAACCCCGGTCCATATTAATCATCATTGCTCTCCTGTCAACATACCACCAAATATTTTCTCGCGCCATTACCTCCATTGTTACTGTTGCTGCTGTTACTTTACTGCTACTATTGCTCTCAAGTTACTGCTGCTTTCACATCACCCCTGTTACTAGTGCTTTTCAAGGTGTGCCTGAACTGACAACTCAACTGCTAAGGCTTATAAGTATTCTTTGGCTCCCCTTGTGTCGAATCAATAAATTTGGATTTTACTTCTCTCGAAGGCTGTTGCGATCCCCTATACTTGTGGGTCATCAGTGCCCTCTTTTGGATTACCTCCATCCACCAGTCCTTGACGGTGGGGAAGACTTGCTAATCTACCGGAGACACATCATGAAGGCCGAGCCAATCCTTCAAGGAGTACCAAATCCTAATGGTGAAGCGACACTTGATGAGAAGATGAGCAGCCGATTCTTGAATTTGGTTGCATAGCTTGGAAAGCCCGCAATTTGGCCATCGTCTCCGTTGAAGTCTATCCGACGTCCACACTTGATTTTGGAGGACTAACCAAACGAATATTTACACTTAGGGGGAGACCAAGGCTATAGGGCTTGCTATTTCCACAAGGGAGGAGGTCTTTGATTGCCCAGTCAACTATTACCAGAGAACAAAGAAAAAATACCCCAATTACACCTATTACCCTAGTGTTGTTGACCTGGCAGCCAATTGTGACGTGCTTATTGTAGCATGTTTGCTTAATGCAGAGACCCATCACATTCTGAACCGTGAGGTGATTGAGGCACTGGGACCCAAAGGGTGTACTCATAAACATCGGGCACGGCCCTCATGTGGACGAGTCTGAGCTTGTCTCTACTCTCATCCAGGGGCGTCTCGGTGGGGCAGGCCTTGACGTGTTCGAGGAAGAGACTGATGTGCCCGAGGCGCTCTTCACGCTCGACAATTTCTCCCTGGTGCCAATCGTGGGGAGCGGTACGCACGAGACTCACAAAGCGATGGCGGACATGGTCCTTGGTAACCTGGAGGCGCATGTCCTGAAGTAACCACTGCTGAGTCGTGTTGTCTGATATAGTGAGGGTGGTGGGCACAGTTCGGTGTTATATCAATGTACGTTTACAAAACAAAACATGGAGTTTTCATATTTATGTTGTGCAAAACATTATAGTGTATATCAATTTATTATGTGCAAAATATGAAGGAACGTGGATTGTATATCAATGTATGTTTACAATAACAGATTAACGTCTCATAGACTATCTTTCGGTATCTCGTGTATTTGTAATCTTTTATTGTGGGAACACAGTTCTGTGAGAAGTTAATGTGTTGCGTTCTTAGCTAAAAAGTGTAACAAAATGTAGTTTAAATTGACTAGACACGATGTTTTGACTCGTGGATCTAGATGCATCCGTTATGAAAATATATTTTAAATACATTTCAAAATCTAAAAAAGTTTAAAATTGTTTTTGTTCTACATCTGGGCATCCTATGTTCGCACAAAGAAGTTTCGCCAAAAAAATTATGTGGGCTGCATAAAAAGAAAAACAAAATACCACATGCAAATTCATTTTGTAGCGTCGTGATTTTTCTTTTTTACACACCTGACAAAAATGTCATTTGTTCGCGAAACTTTGTGTGCAAATATAAAATATCCGGATGTACACCCTAAATTTTGTTTGGATTTTTTTGACATTTTAAAATATGATTTTTAGGTAATGGGATCATCCTACTACTCAAAACTGATTTCCGACATTGACCCCTCTAGTCAACCATCCATGTTCTTGGAAAACTATATACAAATCATCTCACTTTGTACGGATTTTTAAATAAGTGCAGGCGCATATTTAACCAAACATACATGTGCAAATGGTAGGAGAAATATATAGTAAAACAATCAAGCACAACATGCAAATGGCATCAAATTACAAACACATACAAAGCCAGTCACAAATTATAGGATAATACAAAAACAATCAGTGCCCAAAGTCATACAAGAGTGAAAGGGAGGAGGGATTTGACCCACACAAATCCTGGTTGACATCAGTCGACCGAGAATTGAGTAGCCAATCCCTAAAAGTGTCCCTTAATTATTTATGTAGCACACTCCTACGAGGACATGCATGGATAGCCACATGCATACTAGTATCAAGTCTATCCCTCGTAGTTACCCGGCGGGTTGTAGTTGCAGATGATAAACAGGCCGGATGGAATTGATATTTTAAATTTTCCAACCATCTTTAGAATTTTCATGAAGTCTAGATGATTCCAATTCTTAGAATTCTTCATTACAGTTGTCATTTGGTCAGTATTTTCAAGTTCATATAAAATGCATTCAGTGCCCTCAATTTTATTAAAAACAAACATTTGTACATCCCTCATTTTGTTTTCCCTTTAGCGCCCCCCCCCCCTCTCAATCTCTCTCCCAAAATACATCTGTACTATGCATGCTTTTGACATGTACTATGCATATCGCTTTTGACATTTCTATGTTTCAAACTCAAGCATAAATTCATATAACATGGCATTCCAGTCGCACATGTATCGTCAATTCATATTTCTTGTAATCACGTGATACATAAGATATCATATTGGATATTTGAAAACCATATGCTAAAGTTTGTTTCAGAACTAATCTTAAATTTAAAAATACAATGTAACATATACTAGTGATAAAATTTGTAGTTCAATGATTATGTTATAAGTAGTTCCTGGAGAAAATAAAAATTATATGAAATGGTATAATAAATGTGTAGATATTCTGAGATTCTTTTCTATTTTCCTGGAAATGTCAAAAACCGTCCTCCACTTAAGAGGGTGTGACATGATTTAACTTATGTGAAGCAGCTTAGGCGATCACCAAAGATTAATAAATCAAGATGATACTCAGGCGAAGAATCTACCAACATTAGAATTGAGTAGAAGTAGATTGATCCTGTCCCTGCTAGTTTTAATTGTAACAATTATTGGATGGTTATGATACTTTGTTATCGAAGGCTGAAAAGAAGGTAGAGAACGCTGACAAGGCCAATGAGTGATATATCTTTGGTGGTGTGTTTCGGTTGCCCATCAAATAGGCGTCGATCTGCTCACTAGCTACTTATGTGAGATTTGCGTTTAATGTATGTGTGACACCGCCTGGATAACATTACTTATACATGAATCAGTGATTTCTACAATTAAATTCCATTTCGCTGATGACAGTTTGGTTATTTCTGTTCAGTTTCCGCATCTCATCTTCTTTATGGCCCTAATCGCGTAGTGCCACTAAGTTCAATTTAACATTTATTATCATTAAAAGACTTTCTCTATTTGGTGGACGGATGGTCGGACGGGGACGGAAGCAGGCAATGGCAGTAGGACAGTGCTAAAGAAGATCGGACTTTTGTGAGGTAGCGGATAGTGGCCAAAGAAATGAGATTAGACATACAACTAATCTCACGATCGGCCTAGCGCTCATTCGAATGAAAAAAGGGTCTGATCATTTCAAATGATGACATCCACGTTATCTGAAAAGGAGAATCAAGTTGCAACTATAGTGCGACTGAATATCCAGTTACACGGACAGTGCAAACATAAGTATTTTTAGTGTACGTCTGGACAAAAATCGTTGCAACGAATATTTGTGTCAATACAAGGAGTTGATCGAGGTCTAAGCTAATTCTTATCCAAATGAGTGAGAATTAATGGTTAATCTAAAGCCCATACCTCATAAACAAAGAAATGGACCAAAATACACTGATTTTTTGCAATTTCTTCTTGGGCTGGGGGGAGGGGGGCGGCGCCCCCCTGACTTGTACATAGCTCTGCCCCTGTACTCAAGGGAAGAACCTACCAACATTAGATTGGAGCAAGAAGTACATTGGTCCGGTCCTTGCTAGGTTTAGTTGGAATAAAAATTGGATGTTTATTAGACTTTGTTGTACAAGGGTGAGAAGAATGCTGAGGATGCTCATAAGACCAATGAGTGGTGTATCTTCAACGGTCGACTAGCTCAGCTACTTATGTGAAATTTTCATTTAAATGTATGACAACATTACTTCTATATGAATCGGTGATTGCCTACAATTAAATTCCATTTCGCCGATGACAGTTTGACTATTTTTGTTCAATGGCCATGGCTCCAATCGTGTAGTGCTACTTATTCCAGTTTATCATTTATTACCATAAAAGACTTTTTTTATTCGGTGTACGGATGGTCGAACGGGGATGAAAGCAGGCAACCACAATAGGCCAGGATTAAAAAAGATCATGCTTTTGTGAGGTAGCAGATAGTGGCTGAAGAGAAGTGACCGGACATATAGCTAATCTCAGGATCGCCTAGCCTCGCTCATTCGAATGAAAATAAGCTATAATCGTTTCGAATGATTACATCCACGTCTGAACATAAGAATCATGATGCAACTATAGCGCGACCGGATATCGAGTTACATCGAAAATGCAAACATAAACATTTGTAGTGTACAATTGGAAATAATTATCGTTGCAACGAATCTTTGTGTCAATACTCAATACAAGGAGTTGATCGAGGTCTAAGCTAATTCTCATCAAAATGAGTGAGAATTAGAATATGGTTAATCTAAAACCCATACCTTATCTATACCAAATACTTCCTCCGTGTCAAAATATAAGGCGCGCTATTTTCGTGCTGGTCTTTGATGCTCAACTTTGACCACTAATATATAACAAACTATATGCATTGAGAATGTAGAAATGGTACCATTGGATTCGTCTTGCAAAATTCTTTCATTTCATATATTTGTATACAGATTTTATGGCATATTATAAGTACGAATCATGGTCAAAGTTGTGCATCGTTGACCAGTGTAATTAAAGGGCGCCTTATAATTTGGGATGGAGGGAGTAATAATCTATACCTAATAATAAAGGAAGCAATGTTTCTCTCTTCGTCCGTCACGATTTCTTGTCGTACGTCGTTCCTTTCGTTTGGTTTCGTACAAAAGTTTGTTCACGGGATAGAAAACGATTCCGTCTCCGGATAGAAGAAGGTTTTATCTCGTACTAACCATCCTATTTCAAGTAATAAAAAAATCCTATGTCATGACCAGACACGGCAACAGAGTCTGGCACGAACACCATCGATACTGTCCTCAAATAGCCGGCACGCGTGATCGATCAAATCAAACACCCGGCCGGCGGCTCGCCATGGCCAGCGACAACGAGTGCCATGATTAATTGGATGAAGACGACGACGAGGAGGGATTGGAGCCGGACGAGGACGACGTCGGGCTGCTCGAGGAGGCCACACCGTCGGCGACTCGCCATGACCAGCGATAACGACTACGAAGATGAGAACGAGTAGGAATTGGAGCCATACGAGGACGACGCCGGGCTGCTCGAGGAGACAACGCCGCCACAGGCGGCTCGCAATGGCAAGCGACAACGACTACAACTACTGTGACGAAGAAAAGGACGAGTAGGGATTGGAGCCTGACGATGTCGGGCTGCTCAAGAAAGCCACGCCGCCATCAGCTCGCCATGGCCAATACGAGGATGATGAAGGATTGGAGCCGGACAAATGCTCAAGTTCCATCCGTGCTGACCTCGACATGGCAGCAGTCTCGCCGTTCTTACAACCTCGCCGTCGCCGGAACTCGGTCCGCCGGTGGTGAACTAAAGTTCAGAGTGTTGGGGATATACCAAGTGGGGATATCCTTGACATGGATCAATCCGGCTTGTTGGAGGTGGCCCGACATTGGTGGCCCAGCAAGCTGACGGCAAGGAAGATGGCGGCCGGCAATGGAGAAGGTCCAAGACGAAGGCCCAGCAATCAGCCGACTTGGAGTACAAGACAAGGACGCCAATACGTAGTCTACTAGGACTCTATTTCCTTGCCGGTTAAGTCTTTCCTTGTAAGCCCTAGGCCTGGCCGCCGTTATAAGCCAGCCTAGAGGCAGCCTTTAGGGCAACACATATCATACTTTCATACTCATTGTAACCCGACCAAGTCTATTGCCATTATAGTGAGTTATAGCAGCACGTAGGGTCTCGCCACCGCTGCGAGATCTGAATCTGGGTAAACTGCCTTGTTCGATCCCGACCTCGACGATGTCCACCTTCTTGCCCTACGTTCACCCTCGGCTAGAGAACCCCGTCTCCTATCTCAGATGCCGATACGACGTCAGTTGGCGCCCACCGTGGGGCATAAGGCGTCAGGCGTCATGTTCTAGGCGGGAACATCTTCATCTAGCTCGGAGAGGTCGGCGTGTTGATGCTTTGCGTTCCTCCACTTGTCGATACTTTTTATTTTTCCTTATTTACTGCTGCACGCGCGTGTGTGATGATTTTTCATGGTTCGTGCTACCCTGCTACTGATTTTTCATGGTTCTGAACATAGGTGGACCGTGGGAGCCTGAACTCTGAACATGTATGCAGCCTCAAATTAGAAGAAATAGCACACAAATGCAGAACGGGACCGTGGAAACAAATGTTCAGATCTAAGATACGCGTGAAAGGAATGGCATATTTGAGCACAAAAACTCTTTTGACATCCTTGACAAACACACGAAGATCTACTGTACGGTATGACACGCAAAGATAAAGGATCGATGCACACAAAGATATTAGAAATTAGTGCTGAATATATTAGAATAATGAAACTAAATATGATCGTACAACCTAAGATATTTCAAATGGTTGAAACCAAGAACCAGCTCGGCAAGATCGACGGCAATGGCGGCAAGCTCGACGATCTGCCGTGCCCTAGGCAGGGTCTGTGGCCGCCGCCGCGCACATCCTCCTCTCCCCGGTCCTGATGCCGAGGCTGCCGGCGTCCGCATCGTCGGCGCCGTCGGCTTGTACTGCAAGCTTGTGTTGTGGGTGCCTGATTATAGACTCGCGTGCGCTGTGGACATGGCAGGCTTGGAGCTCAGGAGATTGACCTGCTACAGTCTCTGAATGTTCTTTGTTCTTGTAACTAGTACTTGCAGTCTTGCAGATTGGGTTCTGTACAGCTAATTGATTACAATTGTTTGGGGTATGCGTCAATCTGAATGTACATTCGTTTCTGAACATTGATTTTTTAGAAAGACATGCGTATAAGTTAATCTGAATGGAAATTGAGAAACAAAGAATTTCCAATTACCTTGTTCGTATTTGCAATTTGAGGATTTATTGCGTGACTTAATGAGTGAATCAAGAAATAGATGTTCTGATATGTTTGTCAGATAAATCATAAGAACATATGGAAGTTAAAATACTGAAACCTTTATCATCATACCAACTGGTACCTAAACCTTTTCTTTTGAAGGTTCCTCTCAACTTTGGTGAAGCACTAAAGCAAACCAACGTAATTCACAGACTGCAGCGAACCATAGCTGAAAGTCTTCGTTCCACCAAACTCAGAGTGAGCTGAAGAAAAGACACTAGTAATTCACAAACTGGTTGACTATATGATACATGTGTGTCATGTGTTCCTCACAAATGCAGTGGCGATCAATGCTCAGGTATCAAGAGTAAGAACTGAAAAATGCTGAAAACTAAGCTAAAATCAGCGAGTCATGTTAATTTACAAAAGTATATTGTTACTTCAAGCTTCCCAACCTGATAGAAAAACTGTAATTCACTGAATCTGCTTGAGTGCAGACTGAACCCTTCTTACATATGTTCTCAATCTTAATTTGCAATGTTTCTTGTAGCAATCATTTTTCTGTGAACATATCAGAATGTATTGGCCTGATTCAGTTATATGAAGTCACACAAGAACACCTCAAATTGTGAGTACGAACATGGCAGCAAGAAAATATTTCTTCTTAAATTTCCATTCACAAATGCTTATACAATTCTCTCTAGAGAAATCAATATTCACCAACGATGTGCATTGACATTATAATCTGTAGCTACAAGCACCGCAATTGGTAACCTGAGTCCAAAGAAGTACTAGATACATAAGACAGGAGTAATGAAATTCAGAGATATGGCCATCAATGCTCTGCAAGGAATCCCCTGTTCTGCTCTCATCCCACGCGAGTCTGTAACGGCCGGACGAGAGCGCAGTGTTAGCCGACCGACCGGATGTTTCGGAGGCCGGCGAGCTTGACATTAGGGATCGGAGTACGTGCGCTGAGGTGGCCACGAGCCGACCGGCCGGAGGTTGCGGACGCCGGCGGGCTTGGCATGAAGGACGTGCGCTGAGGTGGCCATAGACCTGCAGGGCAGTCGCGCCTGCGCGGTTGAATGGCATCTCAGTTCCGGAGACGGCGAGCGCGGATGGATTTTTTGGGGACGTGCCGCGCAGACTCCCTGCCGAGCTAGTCGCCATGGCCGCCGCCTTTGCGAGAAGACAAGGGTTTGTGATGTTAATCAGGTTGTGATGTGTTAAGGTGTTCAGGGGTTAATTTGCAAAATACAGATCCCTGATGCGGTCGTCTCTGTGCATAAATGTTTAGGAGCGAGCAGACACGTAAGATTTTGATCGAACGATTAAAATCCATCGGATGCAGGGATACACGGACGAGCCCGGATGCATAAGATACGACGCCAAAGTGCAATACAAGATGTTTGAGTGATAGAAAAGTACATTATATAATATTTTAGGTTTGTTAGCACATATTGAGATATTTTAGAACCGTTGCAGCACGGGCACTTTTGCTAGTATACGAAAAAACTCTAAACCCATAGTACTAGCATATGACAGGTGTCAACTGTCAAGGAATCCGGCTTTAAGATTCGTGCCGAGGCAAGATCGTGGCCGCGGCAAAGGCCTCTAATTTTCTCACCGTTTCCAAGGATAAGGCGCGCGCTCCTCCTCCCGCTCGACTCCACCGCGTTCGCCCTCCCGCCATGAGCTCTTCTTCTTCTTGCCCGCCGCCGTCGCCGGCCACGTCGTCGTACGTACGCTGCTGCCACCGACTCCTCCTCGCGTCCACCTCCGCGCCGGCGAGGAGCGCGCGCTTCACGGTCACGCTCCGTCCTCCCTCCCGCTCGCCGCCGGGCCTCCTCACAGGTGAGAGCCGCGTTTCTTGGCCTTCATCTGGGCACAGGAAGCTTCTGGAAGTTACTTCGATTCGATTGCTCATCCAACCTCCGTTGCACAATCAATTTCGTTCAAGGTATAGGAGCAGAAGGGTCGCATGCCAGGCGACGGACGAGCCTGAACCTGACGGCAGCCCCGCCGGCGAGGTAAAAGCTTCACGCACACACTGACACGCACACTTTCATTCAGTTTTAGCAACTCCTTGAATGATAATCATTCCAGGGAGTAGTCATTTTCAGTAGAACCTGCAATGCAATGGAGCATCTTCAGTTAAAAAAAAATGTTTTTCTAACTGTCAGGAGAAAAAAGAGGTTGGATACGATGCATCACGCCTTCAGCTGACGACAGTGTTGCTGCAGAACCAAATGCAATTGTAGAGGCCGACCCCAGTGCAGATAATGTACCGTCCTTTTACTTTTACAGTCTCTCAAACTGGCTCTGCAGCGTGTGATTTGTAATGCATTGTCACTCCGTCAGACTTAGTATCCTAGCCTAGCTAGATGAATGAGCATGTGACTGAACTGTAATTTATCTAGCTTTCCCATGCCCTCACCAGACGAAAGATGAATCCCCGAATGCAGAGCCGGTGGCGCCGCCGAGCACGATCCAGAACATCGGTAGACTGACTGGTAATGCAGAGCCGGCGGTGCCGAGTACCAGCGACACGATCCAGAACACGATCCAGAACATCGCCAGACTCACTGGTACTGCAGCGCAGGTAATGAAGCACTGACAAATTTCACCTTGTAGACTTTGAGAGCGCAGCCATGACATGTCTGATGAAATTCTGTTCAAAACAGGAGCAGGTGAAGGTCGACGATGTTGCTAGCACTAGCGACACGGTTCAGAACACCGACAAAGATGCTAGTACTCCAGCCACTGACAGTTCTGCGCAGGTATGTTCGCAGTAACGACAAATTTCACCGTATAGACATTGAGGATGCATGCAACCATAGCATGTCTGATAAAATCCTGTAAAAACAGGCACAGGTGGAGGTAAATGTCGATGTTGCTAGCGGCTCTCCTTTGCCTGGAATGAAGGTAAATGTTTCGTGTTAATTTTTTTTCTGAGGGTGTATATGTTCTGAAGTTGAGTGGAACTTTAAAAAATAAGACATTGTTGCTTGTGCCTCATAATCTCCATGGTTATATATCAGATAGAAGATTATGTATAACCCTTCTGAATATTTAATGTTTGTAACTCTTAACCCAATGAGGTAATGAGCCTTGCTGTTCATCTTTTCAATCTCGATGATCTGCAGCAACAGCTTGATGACGCTGTCGCTATCCCCAAGGAAACAGTAGACATTCTAAAGGATCAAGTTTTCAGTTTTGACACGTTCTTCGTCAGCAGCCACGAGCCTTATGAGGTGAGCATCTGAGATGTCATGGTTCACCTTCATGCGCACACATCAGATTTAGTTGCATGTTCCAGTGAAATATCAATGTCACTTTGCAAGGTGCAACGTTTTGCTTACCAGTTATGTTTATAAAGTTGCGCCCATGCTCGAAATGATGATACAGAAAATGACTAAAGCTGTTAAAATAATCATGTATATGATTTATATTCTCATTTGAAATGTCATCATGTAAATAGGCATCAAATGTTCAGAATAACAAATTTATATATACTACCTTCACTTGTGTGCATAAGGGAGGAGTACTATTCAAGGGGAACTTGCGCGGTGTGCCAGCCAAAGTTTTGAGAAGATCACAAATAGATTAGAGGTAACAGATGCTCGAAAATCCGATCCTTCTAAAAAATCTAAGCTTGTACACATCTGTGATTTTTTTGACCTGTGTGCCGCTCCCGATTATCAACAGAACAAATTTGGTGATGAGTTTAGGGTTTTTCTTCTCATCAATCCAGAGGATGAGAAGCCAGTTGCAGTAGTTGTACCTAGGCAGACAGTGGAGCCTGCGACTGGAGGTAATGCTTTTCTCGTCGTATGTTCACCAGAGTATATGCTCACTACTCGGTGTGGTTTAATAATGTTCCCAAGTGTCAAAACGCCTAAAGATTAGCATTCGTATGTTGTTGAGCTTGCTGATCCGAGTCTTGGTAAATTGAAATTTTCAGCCGTCCCAGAGTGGGCTGCTGCAGCAGCATTCGGATTAGTTACCGTCTTCACCTTGTTGCTTCGAAACGTACCTGTCCTTCAGGACAACTTGCTGTATGAGGTTTCTCTTTCATTTATTCACCATTTTGCTTCCTATTTAGTTCTATTTAATCGTCCGTTTCTTTATTCCATAAGAATTGAGGTAATCAATTTCCATTTCCTCTAGCTGATGTCATTTTTGACATGCACATGTGACCTTTGTGTTAAAACAACTTTGAAGTCTCATGTTGGGTCAAGAGATGTCATACTCTAGAGACTTCATATGAACTTGGCAATATGATGCTAAAATTCTGTCTTCCTATCGTAATGAAGTCTTCTTAATAAGTCGAGCACTCGTCTGGTACTTCTTTTCACAAGATTTTTCTTCTCCAGATCAACCTTTGATAACCCTGAGCTATTGAAAGAAGGACTGTCTGGTGCCCTCGTAACTGGACTCATAGTAGGTGTTCATGAAATCGGACACATCCTTGCTGCTAAGGATGCCGGGGTCAAGCTCTCAGTACCATATTTTGTTCCTAGCTGGCAGGTAAGTTGCAGGGCTACAATTTCATCCAAGGAAGCTTTAATTTTCAGAAATTATTTGTAAATACCTTTGGAAATACTAGCAATTTTTTTTGCATCATTCCTAACTTATCTAGTTCACCATAATATACGAGTATCTCATTTTTGTATTTTTTGTAGATAGGATCATTTGGTTCCATTACCAGAATAGTCAACATTGTCCGCAACCGAGGGGACCTACTGAAGGTAGCAGCTGCTGGACCGGTAGCAGGGTACACCCTTGGATTTGGTCTTCTGCTTTTGGGCTTCACCTTACCTCCAAGCGATGGTCTCGGCATCATCGTAGATCCAGCCGTGTTTCATCAATCATTTCTTCTCGGTAGCATTGGTAAGGGCATCTTCCTCTTAAGTGATTATGCAAGACCGTACTGAATTATGAACTGCACAAAAACAGCATGCTTTGAACCATGCAAACTCTGTCTAATTTGATTCATCTTTCCTTGGTACAGCAAAGCTTATTCTTGGAGATGTTCTGAAAGAAGGAACACAGCTATCCATCAACCCACTAGTTTTGTGGGCGTGGGCCGGTCTCCTGATCAACGCCATCAACAGCATCCCCGCAGGAGAGCTCGACGGCGGCCGCATAGCGTTCGCCATGTGGGGAAGAAAGGTAAAAGATACCACTGTTGAAATGACAAAACAAGACTAAAGGCTACCTAAAGCTTTGAAGAAGCTTGCTCAGCTTTGACCTGTGATGCGTCCACCCTGTGATGAACCCAAACTTACTTGCATTCTGTGACAGGTATCGTCTCGGCTCAGCAGCCTCACCATCGGGCTGCTGGGGCTGTCTTCGCTCTTCAGCGACGTCGCGTTCTACTTTGTGGTGCTCATCTTCTTCCTGCAGAGGGGTCCGGTCGCCCCTCTCTCCGAGGAAATAACAGAGCCTGATAATACCTACATCGGTCTTGGCGTCGCCATCCTGTTCCTGGCGCTCCTGGTCTGCCTGCCATACCCGTTCCTCTTCGACCCTTCGCAAGCTACCAATTTCGACTTCTGAAGGAACAGTTTCGAAACTCCGAAGGCTTCTCTTTGACCCTTGGCAAGTTACCGATATGATGCAACTATCTGTGAGATGTTTTCTCATTTTCGCAGTTCCTTGATCATGATAGCTCCTTGCAGTAGCAAAAATAAAAGGCAGGAGTTTTTCTTGTGGTAGCTAGTGTACCAGAGTAGAGCAATATAGTCAGTATACTGTTCCGGCTGTAACTGCAATCTATCCATTTTTGCTGATCAGTTCGTGACAGATCCTTGCAACATTTGCTGCAAGCTGGTAACTATTTTGCGATTCTACATTCAATAAGATGAGCTACCATAACTGGCAACTCCAAGATCATGTACTTCAAAGAAAAAACTAACACATATACATCACCGATGGAACTAAAGTCGACACAGTTCAGCCAGAGGGACATGCTCCGCTACTGGCGTAGTAAACCGGTCGAAGAATGATTAGATAAAAGACAGATTCTTTCTTCTGAATAACATATAAAGGTCCAGATGATAGTCGAACATAGAGCACTCCCATGTAACATCAATGGATAAATATAGGACGATCAAAGAACCTACATATGAGAATAGAGCTCATCAGGTCATCTTGGAGATGATCTTCTACGCTGTCGCTCTGAACATTTGGTGGTCATAAGAATTCATCAGTCAGAACTTTATACTGCTACCATGGAGGCGACTCATCGTCCATACTGAACTGCTCTGTCACTGCACAGCTCATCGTCGATGTCGATGCTGTCAAAGCACATCAGGTTGTTATTGACGCTCGGCTCGGAGCTGGCGTTGCTGCTTGTTGTGAGAGGGGAGTCTGAAACGCTTATCGGTCTGCCCCTTGTGGACCCTGACCGGCCGCTATGCACAGATGATGCTGGAATGCTCGTCATAAGAGGTCGTAAATTATTTGGAATGCTCTGCCGTATGTCCTGTACAACATTACAGACCAGGTTCAGTTTAAATGATGAAATTTTTGGGTGTCAGCTAAACAGAGGGAAGGTGAAAAAAAATTACCATGTGCCGAAGTGCCATGTCCAGTGACTTTTTTGACAGTGACCTACCGAAGCCAGAGCTATCTGGGGAATTTAATGATTTCCCGGACAGACTATTGAGGCTGGATCTTTGATCATCGTGTTTCGGAGGAACGAGTCTTCTCATGTTCACTACCCTCTCAACCATCTTATTGCCCATCTGAACTGGGTTCACACTGTCATCTCTGTTGAGATGTGATCTTCTCACCGCCGGCACGGAACTCCCCGAAGGCACGCTGCCATTTGATGTCCTCCCTCTTGAAGGAGAGCAAGACTGGCGCTTTGGTCGAGCAGCAGGCCCAGGCTCCACAGAGGAAGATCTAGAACTGGGTGCTCCAGGTCTACCCCGGGTAGCAGAGGTTGGTCTTTCTGGTAGCGAAGTCCTCAGATTTGGAGGTGCGTCAAGCGAGAAGCCGGGCATTTCAGATGGTTTCCATGGTCTTGATCTGACAGTAGGTGAGCTGCCCCTTGAAGGTGCTGGCGCTGTTGCATTGGCTGTGGATGCAGAAGTTTTGGGCATTGTAGGTCCTGGTCTAGAGATTGAGGAAGATCGAACTGGACCAGGCAAGTTGCTGTGCTGGGTGGCAGGGCAGAAGACCGCCTTGTTGGGGTTGATGACCTTGATGCAGGCTTGCTTTGTGCTGGTAAGGAGGGCCTGGACAAGGGTGTAGTTGACCTAGTAGCAGGCATTGATGATCTTGAAGTAGGCGTTGATGATCTGCTAGCAGGTGCTGATACTCTTCCTGGAGGAACTGATGTTCTAGTGGTACTGGCAGAGCTAGATGTCCTTGATGGAGTTGTTGACCTTGCTGGAGGCTGTGTTGACCTTGCTGGGGCTGTGTTGATCTTGCTGGAGGCTGTACTGACCTTGCTGGAGGCTGTGTTGACCTTGCTGAAGGAAGTGTTGACCTGGAAGTGGGTGTTGAAGATCTTGGGGCAGTAGGTCCAGTCTTGGCAGGTAGAGTAGCCCGGGAGGGGGTTGTAGGTCTTGAACCTTTGGATGCAGTGGTCGACGCAGCACGTCCAGTTGGTGTTGAAGGCCTTGAAGAATTAGACGTGAGACCTCCAGATGAGGACGGACGACGAGTTGTCGCAGCTGAGTTCAAGCTGTTCGACGATGCTGTTCTCAATGGATGTGTGGTTCTTGATGGAGGATCTTGATGATTGGCCAGCTGCAATACCATGCAAGAGCAGATAAAATGAAATTATTAAATATAGAGCATCATAATGGTTATGAGTATGCGTCATACTTAATGAAAGCAGTGACCCCAAAAACAAGTTCTAAATGTCTTCTTAACAGAAACAATTAATTACCAATCTTACAGATAAAGACAAATCAAAATCTTCAGTCGAATACATTACAAACAATCAAAAGTACTATCGTTGAGATAAATCCATTATGAAGTTATGAGACAATAAAGTACTATCTTTGAGATAAATCTATGGAGCCTATCTGCATGAGAATCCAAAATAATTCAAAACATAAAGTGAAGCAGTATACTCGTATACGGTAGAGTGATGCACAGATTCAGTTACATCACATAACATTATATCTACCATGAGCAGAAATTTATTGAATTATGTGGGTCGCTGAAAAATATTCACCACAGTAGGTAGTCATGTAGCAGTGGCTCACCCTAGATTTCAAGGCGGCTTGGCGAGTCTTTGGTGATCCAGTTTGGCTCACTGGAGACCTTTTCGGTGCAGCTTCATGAGATGGGAATAGTGGAGTTCCTGGTGGAGTGAGAAGCCTGAACATGAACATGTTCATTTTCAGGAAGGTCAGATAACTACTCTGAAACTGCAGCCCAGCCATGGCATCTAAATAAAATGTAGGTGAATGGACTTCAAAACACAGGTACAAAAGGTTCAAACCCTGTAACATTCTAGTTGCGTCTATGAATACATCAGAAGATATCGTATGGTGTTTGATTAACATAGCGTAAAAATTAAATATCAAAATGAAGTGATACATGATTTCCACTGACCATTAAAAAGTTCTATGGTGGCATTTATGCAGCAACAGAGCCCTTTGGATGAAAGAGATGTTCACTGAGTAGCTGAATTATAAAATGCCCACACAAATCCATTTAATGACTCGTGTTATGTTGTTAACAGATGTCACTAATCAGTATGTAATTCCATCCCTACAAATTCAAGTAGCCAAGCAAGACAAATATCATGTGAACTTGTTCCACAGTCCACCTGCCATCTACCAACCAAGCACCACCACTAGCAAACTGATAGTCCCCTTAACAAAAAGAATATGGTACAAACGATAGCATGGCTGCCTAGATATGTAACGCTCACACACCTACTAACACATTAATGATTGAACTGGCACATTAAGGACAAAAACTTTAGCAAGCAAGTCAAACCACACCAATAATTTACACTTCAAATCTACTAGGGCTAAGATCAGTAGCTTGTAGGGGCTAAGTTATGGAATGTTGAAATATGTGTCCGACAAAATCACAGATAGCTCACTACATCATGGACAACTAGCCAACCAACCATAAAAGCAAATATAATGAACTGAGACCAATTTAAAAGCCAGGAAACTGAAAGCCCCACAAACAGAGCTCTGTAACATCTCACAGTCACATCTCCATCCAGACTGCCCGTCGTAAAAGAAAAGAGGACAACTTAATTGCCAGACAGTAACAAGGCAAGCTCGATCAACAAGGGAGCAGCCTGTGTCAACAAGGGAGCCAACTGTTACCTCCAACAACCACCCAACCTCTCAAGCAACAACAGATAAACTCTACCCAACAGCACTGAATTCAGGGGCAAATGGAAAAACTTTATGGCCTTGCATTAAAATTCGGCAGGGTGGAGGTGGCAACAGAAGACGAAAGCACATTTTGCTGCGACCCCAAAAGCTTGTAGAACCTCTGCACATTAATTCCAAACATACAGTGCCACATTAATTTAGCTGCCAGTTCAGTTGAGGAATGGGGCCTGAGCTAAGCCTAGTGACTCCTGAACTAGCAAGGTTCAGAATAAGAAACCCCACCGCTACATGCCAGGATCTTTGTCACTCGTGCAGATACAACGAACACTGAATTTGCCAAAAGAGCTCAGAATCAGAAACTCCTGAATTAGCAAGTTTCAGAACCAGAAACCCAACCCCTACATGTCACCCGTGCAGATACAACGAACACTGAATTTGCCTAAATGTTCAGACTAGTTCAGGGAACCAACACCAGAATAATCAACAGCCACACACCCCAAAAAAATTGAATGCTAAATTCGCAATGGCGAAGTCCAAATCAGCTGTAACAACCTTCTCTGCACCAAAGATGATTTTGTTGCGCAGGCGGGCAATCGAAACAGCACGAATTGTACCAGTGAAAGTAAGCGGGGAGGGCACGTACCAGTCGTAGTCGTTCTTGTCCCCGGGGTCGGAGTGGAGGAAGTCGTCGGCCCCGCCGGGCGCCCTCCGGAACCCGCCGCCCATCCTGTACGCTCCCGCCGGCGCCACCGCCACCGCCGCCTTGGGCTCTGTCCCATAGATAAACCCAGACCAGGTAAGGTAAGCTAGGGTTTTCGCCCCCAACCGCAGCAGCAAAGGAAACGGACGGGAGCTTGTCTTACCGGCGGGCGGCGGGGGCGGGTCGAGCAGCAGCAGCCCATCGTCGTGGTCCCCGGCGGCGGCGTCGTCGAGGAGCAGCAGGTCGGGCTCCTCGTGGTGGTCGCGGCGGCGGCGCATCTGGAGGAAGAGCGCCAGCTCCTCGTCCTTCTCCCGGATGACCGCCCCGAGCGTCCTCCCTCCGCCGCCGCCCGCATCCGCCGCCATGGCCACCCGGTGTATCGCTCGATCCGCTTTCTTTCGTCCGTCACTCCGCCGCCGCCGGCCGCATTGCCTGTCTGGCTAGGGTTCCCGGCGAGATCTGGCGCGCGGTGGAGAGTGGGGAGAGTGGCCGCCCGTGAGCAAGAGCAGCAGTGAGAGCGAAGCAACGGCAGCGAGTGAGAGAGGAGGAGAAAGGGCTCTGCTTTGAGCTTGCTGGTGTGGATGGAGATGCTGCGAGTTTGAATTGGGTTGGAGACTTGGAGTGGAGATTAATTAATTAAGCGACTCACTAATCAAATTTTGTTTTGAAAATTCTTGATATCTAATTCATTACTTAATTAAATTATAGTTAAACGCCTGTGCAGTCCACCAAGTTGCAACATTGGAGCGGATTGGTCCCCAACTGGGAGAATGCAAACTATTGGTCCCTAAGTTGCGGCGATGGAGCGGATTGGTCCGACCGTCACGGCCGCCATCAAATTGCTGACGTGGCACCTGTTTTTTCGCAGAAACCCCCCCGATTCTTAGTGATTTCTCAGAAGGTCATCCTTGCCCACTCTCGTGCGATATTGTCGGCGACTGAATCCGGCGGGAAGCGTGCGAGGGAGGCCGGGACGGCGCCGTCGAGCTGGTTGTCGGACACGTTGAAGACCTCGAGTCTCCGGAGGCCGCTCAGGCTGGGTATGCTGCCGGAGAGGCGGTTGCCGTCGAGCCTAACCGACCGGAGCTCTGCCAGGCCGTCGAGCGCTACCGGTATCTTGCCGGAGAGCTCGTTGCGGTACAGCGCGAGGTGCCGGAGCGCCATGAGCCCGGCGATTTCCGGGGGGACGGCGCCGGATAGGCGGTTGTCCTGGAGGTAAAGCGAGCGGAGGTTGGGAAGAGAGAGGAGGTCGCCGGGCACGGGCCGGAAAGCCGGTTGGAGCGGAGGGAGAGGATGCGCAGGGACTGGAGGTCGCCGAGCGTGCCTGCGGGGAGGCCGCCGACGAGGCCGACGCCGGGCAGGCGGACCGCGACGACCGTGGCGTTGTCCGCGTCGCAGGTGACGCCGAACCAGAGGCACGCCGAGGGTGCGGACGGCGAGTTCCAGCCCAGCGAGCGCTCGTGCGGCGTGCCGGCCAGGAACGCCTGCAGCGCCGTACGCTCTTGCTGCGGCGGCTCGGCAGCCTCCGAGGCGACGGCCAGCAGAAGTAGCAGCAGCGCCGCCGCTTGGAGCGCGGCCATCGGGGCTGCCGCCGGTGCGGATGGCGTCAGCGGCGGTGCGGGCTTGGGGACCGAGCTGCGGGGCCCGTGGTGGATTCCGGTCGAGGGTTTGGTCAGCAGGCGCGGGATCTGAGCCGCCGTCCATGGATTTTTCTAAGTTGGTCTTGATGCGTTTCGTTTTGGTCTCGGTGCGTTCCCCATCTCCGTCTCATCCCACCTCTCTGTTCGTACGAGAGTGGGCAAGCATGACCTTCTGAGAAATCACTAAGAATCGGGGGGGTTTCTGCGAAAAAACAGGTGCCACGTCAGCAATTTGACGGCGGCCGTGACGGTCGGACCAATCCGCTCCATCGCCGCAACTTAGGGACCGATAGTTTGCATTCTCCTAGTTGAGGACCAATCCGCTTCAACGTTGCAACTTGGTGGACTGCACAGGCGTTTAACTCATTAAATTAATTCAAAGCTTAGTACTAGTAGTGTGTTTGAATTTTGAAATGAGTGGACCTGAGCCGGTGTATCTTAGGAGTAAATAAATGCTACGCGCACACACACCGTGGAGGGGTAGTGAAGTGGGTGCATTTCGAATCCATTTGTCCCACGCACCATTTCGAATGTGCGGGGATGCAGTGTCGTGGCCATGAATATTTTTGACAGAATTTTCTATCTCATGCGGGGGTAATCTACCAATGTACCAGTTTGCTCCTCAGTTCGTGTTTCACATTACAACGCGTGAAAAACCAACAACTTTTTGTGAAGGTGTCTGCACGATTGGAAAACACAGCGAGTGATTTTTTGATCCGACATGAATGGTCACGTGATTTTCTGGATTTGGTCTCCCAGCGTCATAGGCGATACGGAGCTACTAGCTTCTTACTTGTCTATGTATTTTATTTTTATTTTTCAGATTGTTTGAATCCGGCTGTGTGCATTCTAATTATATAGAGCCCGAGTGTAAGAATTAAATCTCTAAACTAATAAAAATGTCTATTGTAAAGAAAAAAAGAGGAAACGCATCGACGGTTACACCTCGCTCGCAAACACGCTCATCTCGACACATCATACCACATGAACTTTTTGGGGGTGAGTTCTCTGCGAGCTTATGCGATGCGGGGCTGACAAGAGCATTATCCATGCATGCACACATTGTTTTTTCGTCTTTGTTGATGTACACATTATCCACCAATGGTTTTTGAGATCCTGCTAGATGGAGTATGCATGTTTCTCCTACCTGACCACCGGGGCTCTAGCCATCCACTTACCGTGGGCCCAACATGTACCTGCACGGCGCCAGGTCCCACCCAAGCGCCCGAGGCGACGGGACAACGCGACCGTGACGCATTGCTCTAAACGTTTTGCACGCTAGACCCCAACCCAGATGGTTGGGGTGCAAGGAGGGGGCAGTGCCCCCCCCCCCCCCCCCCCCCCCACCCCCCCCCAACCCCAACAACTTGTACTGAGGTGTGAAGATCTTTTGAGAGGGTCTATATGGTAAACGTGACACAATGCGAGGGGCTAGAAAAGCGCCGGGGTGTGGTGGTTAAGTCCGGGCGCGAGCGGTGGGGCGAGCGTGGCTGTCTGCCCGTGAGCGAGCGGAGCAGCAGCAGTGCAGTGAGAGTGAAGCAACGGCAGCGAGAGAGGGAGAGGAGAAAGGGCTCTGCTTTGGAGTGAGCTCGCCACCTGGTGTGGATGGAGCTGCTGCGAGTTTGAATTGGGTAGGAGACATGGAGTGGAGATTAATTAATTAAGCGACTCACTAAGCAAATTTCATTTTGAACATTCTTGGTATCTAATTCATTACTTAATTAAATTAATTCAAAGCTTAGTAGTAGTGTGTTTGAATTTTGAAATGAGTGGACCTGAGCAGGTGTATCCTAGGAGTAAATAAATGCTACGCGCATACACACCGTGGAGGGGTAGTGAAGTGGGTGCATTTCGAATCCATTTGTCCCACACACCATTTCGAAATGTGCGGGGATGCTGTGTCGTGGCCATGAATGTTTTTGACAGAATTTTCTCTCTCACGCGGGTAATCTACACCGATGTACCAGTTTGGTCCGTTCGTGATCCACATTACAAGGCGTGAAAAAACAACAACTTTTTGTGAAGGTGTATGCACGATTGGAAAACATAGCGAGTGATATTTTTATCCGACATGAATGGTCGCGTGATTTTTTGGATCGGTCTCCCAGCGTCATAGGCGATACGGAGCTACTAGCTTGTTACTTGTCTATGTATTTTTCTTTTATTTTTCAGATTGTTTGAGTGCGGCTGTGTGCATTCTACTTATATAGAGCCCGGGTGTAAGGCTTAAATATCTTAACTAATAAAATGTCAATTTATATAAAAAAAAAGAGGAAACACATCGACGGTTACACCTCGCTCGCAAAGACGGTCATCTCGACGCATCATACCACGTGAACTCTTTGGGGGTGAGTTCTCTACGAGCGGGGCCGACAAGAACATTATCCATGCATGCACACATTGTTTTTTCGTCTTTGTTGATGTACACATTAACCACCAATGATTTTTGAGATCCTACTAGTTGGAGTATGCATTTTTCTTAACCAAACAAGATCGGTTTCAACGTAGTTAAGCAAGCCCCTCGGAGCAAAGTTGAGACTGAAACAAAATGGAAAGAATGAAAGCACACCAGTGACGCACGCGCAGCAAGAATTTCAGAAACCATGAGATAGAGAAATTTCAGAAACAAAGGTGGAAAGAGGATGAATAACATCGGAAGAATGCAATCATGACATAGAGGTTCGATACATCATAGTGTACTGCTATTAGTAGGAAACGACCGTCGGCGACGATAGTACTAGGATGCGACCGGCAGCAGCTACGATACTAGTAGGAGCGTATAGTGATAGTAGTACCGGCGGCGACAATACTAGCTAGTAGGATACGATCAGGGGGATACGAGGAGGGCAAAGACAACGGCGGAAGAAGGCGAAGAAGACGACCGGGGACGAGATGGCGGCGGGGCGAACGACTGAGCTGTTATATCCCAATCTCTCTCAACCACGATACACAAGTACAGATACAAGGTTCCACAGCGTCACGCTGGGCAAATTGAGAACTCAGCGATGAACTCGCGAGAGAGGAAGAAGAGAATTGTCTTTAGACAGTGTTTTAATTGGTAATCGATTGATGCCTTGGATAGGACGGCTCCTCGTCCTTAAACACCAGGGTGCGAGCTGGTGGTCTTGTCTGGACCGCGACTGGGCTGGGCCTCGTTGACGACGTGGGCTTCATTCCTCTGCTTCCTCTTCAGCGCCAGTCGACGGATAGCGAGAGCCTCGGGCAACATACGGGTCGTGACATCACCCCCTCCTCGAGTACCTGCTTGTCCCCAAGCTGGTGCTCCAGGAAACTTGTTGACGATGCAGTGTAGATGTTCCCAGGTACAGAAGGAATCGGGCCATCCTGCCCAGCGCACCTGCACCTGCGGCACCTGCTTGTTGCCCTTGATCACCATGCGTTCCGCCACAATCGCCACAGGCTGTACACATATAGAAGCATCCATGAGAGCAACTGGAAGAGTTTCGCTAGCAAACTCACCAGGTTTTAGTGCCTTCTTAAGCTGCGACACATGAATAACGGGGTGAATACATGATTTCTCCGGCAGTTCCAGTTTGTATGATACGTTGCCCACTTTCTGTAAAATCTTGAATGGTCCAAAGAATCGGAAACCCAATTTCTGAGAAGCACGGTATTCCACCGATCCTTGCACATACGGCTGATGTTTGAGATAGACCCAGTCTCCTACTTCAAAGCTTCTCTCGGATCGTTTCTTGTCGGCCTGCACTTTCATGCGCTGTTGAGCTCGTTCTAGATGTTGACGAATCAATGGCATCATTTTAGCGCGTTCTGACAACCACACATCCAACTCAGAATTCCCAGTGTCTGCCTCATTACGAAATCCGAATGGGTGAGGCTTCCTGCCATACAACACATGGAACGGAGATGTTCCCAATGCTGAATGTAGAGATGTATTATACTAGTATTCTGCCAGAGTAATCCACTTCGACCATTGCTGTGGGTTGTCGTGTACAAAGCATCTGAGATAATTTTCCAAACATTGGTTGAGCCGTTCCGTCTGCCCATCAGTTTGGGGGTGATAGGAAGAGCTCAAGTTCAGCATTGTATCGGCCAATTTGAACAGCTGCTGCCAGAATTGGCTTGTGAAAACCTTATCACGGTCAGAGATGAGCACCTTGGGCATGTTGTGCAGTTTGAAGACATTATCAAAGAAGAGTTGAGCCACCGAAGCAGCCGTAAACGGTGCTTAAGAGGAATAAAATGCCCATATTTGGAAAATTTATCCACTACCACCAATATAGTGTCAAACTTGTTAGACTTGGGAAGTCCCTCGATAAAATCCAAACCAACGGAGTGCCATGCCTCAGGAGGAATTGGGAGTGGCTGTAACTTCCCTGGTAATTTTTTGTGTTCATTCTTTGCTTGCTGGCAGATCTTGCACTGCTGCACATATGTGAGAATCGCCTGTTTCATTCCTGGCCAAGAGAACAGCTGTCGGATCCTATGATAGGTCACTCGAAACCCTGAATGTCCTCCCAGTCCGCTGTCATGCAGTGCTTGCAGTATGGCTTGGTGAGCTTCAGAATGTGTTCCCAACCATAATTTCCCTTTCTTGCGTATTACTCCATCTGATAGTGTAAACCCTTGGTCATTTGACCCTTGCACGCTTAATTCAGCGAGGAGTTGTTTGGATGCCTCATCCTGCATGTACCCTTCCACTATTATCTCCATCCAGCGTGGTCTGACAGCAGACACGGAGCAAAGCTGATGTGGGCGTCGTGACAGCGCATCAGCTGCTGATGCATGTAAAATGCATACATGAACTTTACATTTTATTACATGTTATTCCATGTTATTTGCATCATATAAGGGTTATATTCATGATTTATATTGAGTTTTGGGATAATTAACAACTCCCCATTTTTCTGGAATTAACCCTGCGCTGTCAGAAAACCCCTTTTTCTATATTTTGATGTTTCAGGGACCCAAACGACGTCCAAATGACCTGAAACTTTACGGGGATCACTTTTTTGGAAGGAACGAAACGTAGGCGCAAAGGAATCGAAGAAACGGAGACCAGAAGGCAAAAGGGTGGGCCCACGTGGCCAGATTCCCTGACCGCGTGGGGTCCCCCATCCTGGCCCTCGGGCCTCCGCTGCCGTCGATCTTTCTTCCCGAAGCTTCGTCTTGACCTAAAAACGACTATATATAGACCCCCCAGGGCTTTCGCGAAAGGGAGCGCCGCCGAAACACAGAAACCACGAAACAGAGACCTGGAGCTGAAGATTGGAGGGGGAAAACTCCGGCGGGGCGCTGCCGGTGTGGTCTCCTTCCCCTCCAACAACATCTCCACCGACACCATGATGAAGAGGGAGTAGTCCACCCCTGGACTATGGGTTTGTGGAAGTAACTTATGTATCTCTCCTCTCTATGAGCTTCACTAATTAGTACCGTATGAGCTGCTGAACATGATTACGGTCATCTATGTAATTCCTTTGTGGTGGATCTTTATTATGAGTTAATACATGTTTGAGATTGCAATGGTTTTGTTTCAGTTATGAAAGTAGATGCATATTATGTACCCCGTTCTTATTTACTTGTCATGATCAAGCATGTTTATGAGAGCATGTGAGGGGGAACGTGTGCATTAGTTGGAGTAACGGGGGTGGCTAGTGCAGTGAACGTGAGAGAAAGTTCTGCGATCCACTTGGGTTTTCTACCTTACTTTGTTGCCTCACTAGGGATAAACAAAAATACCATGCTACCGGAGAGTGGATGTGACCTTGGCCACTATCTCCATGACTAGATCTAGCATGTTCTTATTTTAACTTCATGTCATTGAACTTATTGCTATGCTCTGATTTATCTTAATTACTAAGGTGTTATGATTTAGTTCGCATCTTGGTGGAGCATAAGAGAGAGAACAACTTATACTTGAGATCTCTATGTTAGGACGTGATGCCCATATTATTAATAACTTGTCAAACCATGTCTTGCCATCTTACATGTTAATTTTAGTGTTCCATTGTCTACCACGTTATCAAGAGAGAGTGCATTTGTGAAACCATGAACCCCGGTCCATTTTTAATCATAAGAAACACCTTTCCAACACTTTTATCACCACTTTTGTTTGCTGCCATTATTAAATCCGAAAATACAAAAACACTTTTACATCTTGCATTCATCATAAAAAACCCAAAAATATCATTTATCATTACTACCACATCCTTGCATATTTATTTACCATCATTGCATATTTACTATGTTTGCATTGCATATTATTTTATTATCATTCTCACACCTTGTGCTTGACAACCACTTGGTGAGGTTGAGGGCACAAAACAATTTATTTTGTTGCAGGTTCTCAAGAGAAGGATAAGGAGATAACACCTGAAATACTGGTTCCCCGAGAGTTCGATATTAAACCCTCGAGTCACCCCTCGTGGGGAAAACTGTCTTCCACTACTACATACACTCTGCACTTGGAGTCTCAACCTAACCCATTTACTTTTCACGCAGGTACCACGCGAAGGGCTAGCAACTGTTTTCTGGCGCCATTGTGGGGAACTACGTGAAGGGCCATCAAGACGTTTTCTGGCGCCGTTGCCGGGGAACCATAGCTGAAAGGTTTATCCAAGGATCACTCACATCAAGTCAACTTCATCACCAACTTGTGTAACAACCTAAGCTTGGGGAGTTGCACCTACGTGAGCATCATCTTATCCATCTTTACCTACAATCATTTTATTTTGTTTTGTTCTTGTCTTGCATATCATCTTTATATTTCGGTTTGCATATTTATATTCAGTTTTGCATTTTTGTGTTGCATTTGTTATTTCAGTTGCATTAGTGTCATTTTACTTTCAGTTTTGCATAAAAAATTAAAAACACATAAAAACTTGTTGAAATGGGAGATAGAACTAAATTGTGTGACTACACAAACACTCCTAATGATCAATTTATTGCTAAGCCTATCACCACACCTGAGATTACTGCTGAGAGCTATGAAGTTAGTCCTAGTTTGTTAAACTTGATAACTAGGGAACAATTTGGTGGTAGTGCTGTTGAGGATGCCTCTATGCATCTTCATGATTTTATTGAAATCTGTGACATGCAAAAGTTTAAAAATGTTGAAAGTAATGTCTTAAAACTGAAGTTATTTCCTTTCTCACTTAGAGGAAAAGCTAAAGAGTGGCTACATTCATTACCTACTGGTAGTATTAATTCTTGGGATGATTTAAAAGAAGCTTTCATTAAGAAATATTATCCCCCTGTTAAAATACTGCAAAATAGAAACAATATCCTCTCTTTTAGGCAAAATGAAAATGAACATGTTGCCATGGCTTGGGATAGGATTAAACTCATGCTTAGAACTTGTCCATCACATGGGGTTAATGAATGGACCATTTTACACTCTTTTTACAATGGTCTAAATTACATGTCTAGAAATATACTTGATTCAGCTGCTGGAGGTGCTTTCATGGGAAAAACTATTTAGAAGCTAAGAACATTTTGGAAAGTATCTTGCAAAATTATAGTCAATGGCATACTGATAGAGCACCTAGTTCATCTAAGAAAGTGAACTCTATAGAAGAAACAAATGATTTGTCATCTAAAATGGACACCATTCTTGCTTTTATTAATAAACAAAATTTTGAAAATATGCCTTTGCAAGAACTAGTTGGTAATAATCCTGAAAATGTTGATGTCAACTTCATTAGGAACTATGGTAATAATGGGTATGGTAACAACAATTATAACTCTTATAATAAACCCCCATATGTTCCTAACAACCGTCCTTTAGTGCCATATCCTAATGCTAATGATAAATGGAAGCCTATGTCATCAAGCAATGATAATTTCGAAGCAAATAAAATTCTTATTGAACAAGTTGCTAGTCATAATACCATGATACAAGAGTTGAATAAATCTGTTGCTTCTATTAGTTCTGATATTAGAGGTTTACAACTCCAAGCTGCAGGACTAGACAAAGCCTTGTCAAAACTAGCTGATAATCAAGCCACTTTATTGAGTATGTCTGCAGGGAAACCACAAGCACCACCCACGGTTGGGATGAATTCTATTAATATTGCTGAAAGTGTCCCTTCTACTTTGGAGGGAACTCTTAATGAACTGCTTGAATATCCTGAATATTTGTTGCCATTTATGTCTCAACTTGTTGGTTTAAAGGAAGAAGTTAATGAAACTAAAAATGATGAATCTCTTATATTAGTTATGTTAGAGAAAAAAGTTGAGGAAGTTAAAATGCTTAGTGAAGTTAAGGAACCATTTGTTGATTTAGAGAAGTGTAGCTTGCATGAATTAATTTCTATCTTACAAAAATTTGCAAGTGATCCTTCTGTTAATATTAACCAGGCTGGTTTTGGTTCCTATATTGCTAATCATGTCTTAAAAGAAAAGATTGCTAGGTACAATCAAGAAGCTATGATACCACCTAAGCTTGGGGATATCTGGATCCCTAAGGTACTAGTAACCATTGGAAAAGAGACACACCATGCTATACTTGATCTAGGATCTAGTGTCTCTATATTATCTAAAGAACTATATGAAGTCCTTGAACTTAAAAATATTGAGAAATGCTCTATTGAACTTGCACTTGCTGATGATTCCATTAGACATGCTCTAGGAAAAGTAAGTGATGTTATGGTAGAGTTACACATGACTTTTGTGCCTGTTGATTTTCTAATCATGGACATGGGGAATAAAACCTCTAGTCCTATTATTTTGGGAAGACCTTTTCTTCGTACTACAGGTGCCATTATTGATTCAAAGGAAGGGAATGTGAAGTTTCAGTTTCCACACAAGAAGAGCATGGAACACTTCCCAAGGAAGAGGGACACACCAAGGTTCAAGCTCCCTCATGAGCTACGTCCCCTTTGATTATCAAGTAAGTAAGCCTAGCTATATGGCTATAAAGAAAGCGCTTTACGGGAGGCAACCCGGTTGTTTTTGTTTGAGATTTTCTTTGAGTCCTCTTGCTGTAACAAGAGAGTAGTTTGTTAGTTTTGTTTCTGGGATTTTTAATAAAGAACCAAGTTTTACCTATTTTGGGTTTGAAAAGTTGCTATTCATTTTCGGAGAGTTTTCTGCCTGCACGAAGTCTGTGCACGGTTTGATTTTTCATTTTTTATCTGTAACTCCGATTGAGCTGTAATTTGAACTGTAGCTTCAACTTTTCATCCTCTGTATACGTGATTTTTTGCAGATTTTTCTGACGAGTTTAAGTAGGGTAGAAAAATGCGTTTTGCTGCTGCTGTTTTTCTGGACAGATTCTGTCTTGATATTGTTTGATGCATTCTTTGAGCTTTTTGCTTGAATCTTTTTGATTCAATTGAGTTTATGAGTAGGCATACAACATTATATACTCTCTGGACATTCATATGAATTTTTGCCTAAGGATTTTATGCAGCAAGGAACCTATTTGTTTATCACTACTAATATCACCCCACAGAAAAGAAATGGGAGAAACGGTGTTTTGAAGTTTTTTCACAGGGATTAGAGGAGCTGCACCAAGAGCTATCCAAGGATGGTGAAGACCATAAGCTTGGGGATGTCAAGACAACCCCACTGACCAACACACTCTCGGTTTGCACACGTCTAACTTCTGTTTTTCGATCAAAGCACTTTATCGTATAAACTTGGAGCGTCTGTTTTTTTTGCTTTTGTTATTTCGGTTTGATTTTTATAAGACCACCACTATCATTTATATATGAGAGAGCTACTGGAAGTTTGGGTTGAATTATGTTGGATGCTATTAAATATATTGGGATAGGGATGTTTGAGTTGATTTTAAAAGATACATATAGTTGCATAATTCATGTGCTTTGAATGAATGTTAATTTGCAAGTGTGTTGTCAAGAGCTATCTTTACCATGTTTAGATGTTGAATTTTAACTTTACTTGGTTTAACATGGATTGATTAGTTCTATGGACACTTATGCATGCATTTAGATGGTCAACTTTCTCCCTATTGCTAGCCCAAAAATTACAACAAGTAAAAAGCTTGTTTCCCAACACCTTCAACCAAAGTTTTTCCAGTGAGTCCACCATATCTACCTATTAGCTTTATGCTATTCCAAGTATGTTTATCATGTTATATTGTGTTATCTACATTTCTGAATTTAAATGCTTATGTTATTGATTGTCATGGGAAAAATTGGTTAAAAGCTCTCACGAACTTGATGCACAATTTACTTTTATTGCATTTAATAAGCATGAACCATTGTGATTAAAATTATGAAGTTGTGGGCTTGACAATTGTTTTGGTTGGGAGTTAGCCCATATGTGCTGTCACATGGCAAGCTTTCAACATTGCACTTATTTATATTTAGTTGATGTCATGTACTTTTGTTTATGGATGCCTATCATGGGTGAAATGAATGTGGATACTTAGTAAGTTCAAAGAGTTTGTATAAATGGTTAGAGAAATGCCTGGGCCGCTAATCTAAGCCATGCATCATTCATGGTGGAAATTTACAGCATAACCATAATGTTCATTCAGTGATGCACCTCATAATAAAAAGCTATACCCATAGTAAATAAAAGAGTGCTGAGATTGTTCATTGTCTGTTTGTCTTGTTGTTTTGACATGGGCTTGTTCATGTCAAGGGGCAAGAGGTACCCCAGTGCAGTTCTTGATGATACTATTATTACTTGCAATGACCTTTATTTGAATTTACTTTGTGGACCAAAGTGAGTAACACATGGTGTAGGTACTTGTATTCAAGGGACATGAGACATTCAACCAATACATTGTCAAGCACACCACTCATATTTGCTTTCACTTTAAACATTAATCATTCAAGATGCTATGATAGGGGTAATGAGAGCTCCACACCAATGACTACCACATTGCAAGCATTAACTTAAGTAGAAGTGTTTGGAAGTTAGATGAAACTTATTCATGCTTTACCTCTACTTATTTATCTATCCAAAGTGTCCACCTTTTATATTCAGTTTTCATAAGAAGTACTCTATGACCACCATAGGATGTTTTTACTTTTCATTATGCATACATTTGGTCCATAGTACTTTCTTCTATATTACACTTTGTGAATTTATCATTGAACATCTTTACATTGAGTATTTGATATCACTTCATAATTTATCTTGCATATTGTTATTCCTTTGAAGAATGAATCATTTGACTCTATGTAGCAATAGTAATCACCTTTGATATCCATTGATAGTATTAAAATGCAAAGTCCATGTTAGTTTTATCACCTTCATACTCGGGACGAGCATGGGTTAAGCTTGGGGATGTTGATGCATGTAAAATGCATACATGAACTTTACATTTTATTACATGTTATTCCATGTTATTTGCATCATATAAGGGTTATATTCATGATTTATATTGAGTTTTGGGGATAATTAACAACTCCCCATTTTTCTGGAATTAACCCTGCGCTGTCAGAAAACCCCTTTTTCTATATTTTGATGTTTCAGGGACCCAAACGACGTCCAAATGACCTGAAACTTTACGGGGATCACTTTTTTGGAAGGAACGAAACGTAGGCGCAAAGGAATCGAAGAAACGGAGACCAGAAGGCCAAAAGGGGTGGGCCCACGCGGCCAGATTCCCTGACCGCGTGGGTCCCCCATCCTGGCCCTCGGGCCTCCGCTGCCGTCGATCTTTCTTCCCGAAGCTTCGTCTTGACCTAAAAACGACTATATATAGACCCCCCAGGGCTTTCGCGAAAGGGAGCGCCGCCGAAACACAGAAACCACGAAACAGAGACCTGGAGCTGAAGATTGGAGGGGGAAAACTCCGGCGGGGCGCTGCCGGTGTGGTCTCCTTCCCCTCCAACAACATCTCCACCGACACCATGATGAAGAGGGAGTAGTCCACCCCTGGACTATGGGTTTGTGGAAGTAACTTATGTATCTCTCCTCTCTATGAGCTTCACTAATTAGTACCGTATGAGCTGCTGAACATGATTACGGTCATCTATGTAATTCCTTTGTGGTGGATCTTTATTATGAGTTAATACATGTTTGAGATTGCAATGGTTTTGTTTCAGTTATGAAAGTAGATGCATATTATGTACCCCGTTCTTATTTACTTGTCATGATCAAGCATGTTTATGAGAGCATGTGAGGGGGAACGTGTGCATTAGTTGGAGTAACGGGGGTGGCTAGTGCAGTGAACGTGAGAGAAGTTCTGCGATCCACTTGGGTTTTCTACCTTACTTTGTTGCCTCACTAGGGATAAACAAAAATACCATGCTACCGGAGAGTGGATGTGACCTTGGCCACTATCTCCATGACTAGATCTAGCATGTTCTTATTTTAACTTCATGTCATTGAACTTATTGCTATGCTCTGATTTATCTTAATTACTAAGGTGTTATGATTTAGTTCGCATCTTGGTGGAGCATAAGAGAGAGAACAACTTATACTTGAGATCTCTATGTTAGGACGTGATGCCCATATTATTAATAACTTGTCAAACCATGTCTTGCCATCTTACATGTTAATTTTAGTGTTCCATTGTCTACCACGTTATCAAGAGAGAGTGCATTTGTGAAACCATGAACCCCGGTCCATTTTTAATCATAAGAAACACCTTTCCAACACTTTTATCACCACTTTTGTTTGCTGCCATTATTAAATCCGAAAATACAAAAACACTTTTACATCTTGCATTCATCATAAAAAACCCAAAAATATCATTTATCATTACTACCACATCCTTGCATATTTATTTTACCATCATTGCATATTTACTATTGTTTGCATTGCATATTATTTTATTATCATTCTCACACCTTGTGCTTGACAACCACTTGGTGAGGTTGAGGGCACAAAACAATTTATTTTGTTGCAGGTTCTCAAGAGAAGGATAAGGAGATAACACCTGAAATACTGGTTCCCCGAGAGTTCGATATTAAACCCTCGAGTCACCCCTCGTGGGGAAAACTGTCTTCCACTACTACATACACTCTGCACTTGGAGTCTCAACCTAACCCATTTACTTTTCACGCAGGTACACGCGAAGGGGCTAGCAACGTTTTCTGGCGCCATTGTGGGGGAACTACGTGAAGGGCCATCAACTGCCACATTGGACCATCCTTTCTTATACACGATCTTGTATTGCCGCCCCAAGAGCTTAAAGAACGCTTTCTGCTGGATCAGAGTATTGAATTTGTGATCCCCCAAATGGATCAGACTCTTTTGGTCTGTCTGTATAGTGAAAGGCCCGTGCTGGAGGTAAGATTTCCATTTCTCCACTGCCATGAGTATTGCCAGACACTCCTTATCGTAGATGGAAAGACTCTGGTTCTTAGGGCCCAAGGCTTTGCTGAGGAAGGCTAATAGGTGGCCTCCTTGCATAAGCACAGCACTGATGCCAGTTGCACAAGCATCTGCTTCCAACACGAATTCTTTAGTGAAATCTGGCAAGGCCAACACTGGGGCTTGCATTAAAGCTGTCTTGAGTGTTGTGAATGCTTCTTGGACTTCAGGAGACCACACAAATGGTACATTCTTGCGCAATAGATTGTCAGTGGTCGAGCAATGATACCAAAGTGTTTAATGAATTTCCTATAATATCCTGCACACCCCAATATTTCTCTGGCATGCTTAACATTCGTTGGTCTTGGCCAATGTTTGATTGCTTCAATCTTAGTTGGGTCAGTTGCAACACCTTGAGCACTAATGATGTGACCCAAGTATTCCAGGGATTCTTGAGCAAAGGAGCACTTGCTGCGTTTAACAAACAATTTGTTTAGTTGCAACAACTGAAAAACCGAATCTAAATGTGTTTGTGTTTCCTGCAAATTCTTGCTGTATATGAGCACATCATCCACAAATACTAACACATATTTCCTGATGATATGCGCAAAGATTGTGTTCATGGCTGCCTGAAATGTTGCAGGGGCTGAGGTCAGTCCGAACGGCATCACTTTGAAGCGAAATGACCACTATGTGTTTTGAAAGAGTTTTCCTTTCATCTTCTTCTGCCATTCTAATCTGATGGTATCCGGACCTTAAGTCCAAATTGGTGAAGAACTTTGCACCGGACAGCTCATCAAGGAGTTCGTCCACTATGGGCATAGGGAACCTGTCCTTAACTGTAATTGCATTGAGCTGCCTATAGTCGACACAAAATCGCCAAGTGCCATCTTTTTTCTTGACTAACAACACTAGTGAAGCAAAGGGGCTTTGGCTGGGTTGTATAATTCCTTGCTTGATCATCTCTGAAATTTGTTTTCAATCTCATCTTTTGCTGTGGAGAATATCGGTATGGTTTTACATTTACTGGCTGTGCTCCTGGCATCAGTGGAATGTGGTGATCAAAGGATCTATGAGGGGTAGCCCAGATGGTGTGTCAAAGCATTGCTCATTTGCACGGAGTACTTCTTCAATTTCAGCGGGTATGTCTGTTTCGGTATACTTCCCTTCAATTGGACAGAGCTGAACTATTTGAGCTAGACCTCTTTTCTTGATGAGCCCTTTCAACTCCTCAGCTGATATAGCATCACAGCTACGTACTACATCTTTCACTCCTTTTAGTGTTATGCGTTTGCCATTCACTCGGAAACGCATTGTTTTCTTGGGCCAATCAATCCACATCTTTCCACATTCGTCCAACCAGTCCATGCCTAGCACAATATCATAGCATGGAACTTCAAACACTCTACATTGTGTACTGAATTTTGTTCCTTGGCATTCCCACTGCACCGCTGGCACTGCAGTTGTGATTTTTGTCTTGCCTCCATTGGCAACCTGAACTGTGACAGGCTCCAGCTCGACTGTCTTCAGACTCAACTGTTCAACTGTTGTTTTACTGATAAAACTGCCACAGCTGCCCGAGTCTACCATATTAGTACTTGCTTCCCATTCACAGTACCCAACAATCTGATGCTTTTCGAGAAGTGTACCTGCCAAGGCACACTGGGAAATGTGGCATAATGATCCAGTAGAGCTGCTATTGCCGTCTTCCTCATCTTCCGAAGAAGGTATCTGTAAAACATCCATCAATTCCTCCACCAGATGAATTGGAACAGTTTTACTGCATTTGTGACCCGGTTGAAATTTGTCACCACATCGAAAACACTCACCACGAGCTCTCCTCTGTGCCTTCAGAGCTTGCATTTTTCATCCCAGGGCGGGCGAGTCTGTCTGTCCTCAGTTTTCTTTTTGTCATCAGGTGTGTTACCCATCAACCCTAGACCTGGGTATCCTGTTTTGCTATAGGGTTTTTGTAGTCTGTCCGATATCGAGAGCTAGTATACGGACGCCCTTCAGCCAACAATTCTTCCTGTGTCTCTGCCAGCGACAGTGTAGCATCCACTGTCCTAGGCTTGTGCCGCCTAATAGCTCTCTGAATATCCTTTCTCAATCCTGACACAAACTTGGTAACAAAGAATACTTCGTCGTAATGTTTGTTGTGCACCAACACTTTGTGTCTCAATTCTTCAAACTTATGGTAATACTGCTCCACGCTATCAGTTTGCTTGCAACGATCCAGAGCTTCCAAATATCGGTGGTGCTTATCTTTGCCAAATTTCCCATGGACTGCAACACACAATTCCTCCCATGAATCAATGTCGTGCTCAGCCTCATAAGTCTGCAACCAGAATGCTGCATTCCCCACAAAATGCATAGTTGCAAAGCTCCCCCTGTCTCATGTTCCACTGAATTGAGTGCAAAGTATTTCTCACACACTATTTTCCACCAGTTAGGATTGTCACCATCAAAACGAGGAAAATCTGTCTTCGGTGGTCGAGTCCTGTGGTGTCCTGACCTCGATCCAGGGAAAGTGCTCTCCTCAAAAGCACCAGAACGCTCACCCATCTCGTACTGTACCGGAGTGTGTGGAAATCCACGTCTGCAGCCAGGACGGGGAGGAACAATGATCTTCAGCGCCCCTGATGTTTGCCCTTGTTCACGGGTTTGGGAAGTTGCTGCAGGTGGAGGTGAGGCTGCTGGTTGGTTTAATTCTGCATCCTCGATGCGATCCACTTCCAACTGAGCCACACGTTCACCAACATCATCCAGTGATTTCTGAATCTCTTGGATCGTGTCATCCACTCGGGGAATCCACGCGCTGATTCGCTTCAGTGTATCATCAATAGTCTTGAGAGTTTCTGCTGTTGTTCCGCACTGCTTTTGCAACTCCTCCCCTTGTTTCTTCAGCGCTGTCAGGTCTGATTGAACCTGCTCCATCGCTGCTCCTCAAACCCCAAATCAACGCTCCTGGTGCTAACGTCAACCGCCGCCGCTCCAATTCGCCTCCAATGTGTACAGATCAAGCCGCTAAGCCGGAATTTCACAACCACGGGAAGGATCCGAGGTCAACCGCTTGCTGCCGCTGAATCAACACCCGAGCAGTCTACCGCCGCCACACGCCGCCGTAGGTCATCGAAATTCGTCGACCGACCCTCCGCCGCCGCGAGTTAAGATCCGTGGATGGGATTTTACAAGATGTTGCTAAACCACCCACGTTCCGCTGTCGAATCGCCTCCGAAATGGTCTCTGTGGTTGTGGATCGGGATCCCCTCTCTCACACTTTTTTGTGTGGATTTTTGAACAAAATTTTTTGCCCAATCGCCGATCTAGGGCTCTGATACCATATGTTATATCCCAATCTCTCTCAACCACGATACACAAGTACAGATACAAGGTTCCACAGCGTCACGCTAGGCAAATGAGAACTCAGCGATGAACTCGCGAGAGAGGAAGAAGAGAATTGTCTTTAGACATTGTTTTAATTGGTAATCGATTGATGCCTTGGATAGGACGGCTCCTCGTCCTTAAACACCAGGGTGCGAGCTGTGGTCTTGTCTGGACCGTGACTGGGCTGGGCCTCGTTGACGACGTGGGCTTCTTTCCTCTGCTTCCTCTTCAGCGCCAGTCGACGGATAGCGAGAGCCTCGGCAACATACGGGTCGTGACATGAGCCTGCAAACGAAACAAATTGATTTCAGCATTTTGCCATGCACGATAGAATCTGAAAATTGGGGGTAAAAATCGATTTTAACATAGCTCTTGAGACAGGAGGACAAGCGGCCCCCGTCCGAGACAAATCGCCACGTTGTGTCACCTCCTCCAACTGCGAAGCCACATATAGGCCATCACCGCGAGGGCACAAGTGAGGGAACCGACAATGAAAAAGTTGAGGCACATCAGACGCAACACCAGCCATGAAGAATCTCCAGGCGTCTGGAAAGACAAAACCCCTGGCAGTGGCATTACAGAGCTCTTCTCTCCGCGACTAGGATTTGGGCTCCGGAGCGTGCTCTGCGACGCACCAGAGCGACCGGCCTTGCTGACGAGGAATATTCGCATATTAACCTTCATACAAAGTCAGAGCTTACTGTAGGTCGGGATGGGGGGAGGGGGCGCCGCCCCCCTCTAACCCATGGAGATTTAGCATATTAACCTTATAAATTTGGAAATTTAATTCGGCTCCCGAGCATATCTAGTCCCGATATCGATTCGGACATGTCGTTGAATTCTGACTTGTATTTGAGAATGAGGTTCCCTTTTCGGCGATATGACCCACGTCTCATTGAGTGGTAAGGTCGATGAAGCTCAATGAGGATGATTGTGGAGGATGATTGTGCGCTTAGTGAGGTCAACCTATGATTTTTACTGCATGAGCAATACCTGCTTTTGTTGATCTAAAAAATAGAGTGAATCTCTAATTTCCAAAAAAAATTAGTTACTGATGATTAGAGATAATGCAGCAAAATATTTGTTCATCAAGTGTTGTTTACCATTCAGATTCTTTTTGAGAGGTACCACACTTTATTAAACTTCAAATAACAGAGTACAATGTATGTGTGGATCAGGTGCCCACACTACAAGAAATATGCTGATATATGACCCTCTATTTTTGTCACTAAATCGTCACTATTTTTCATTTATGACGATTTATGACCAAAAACAGATCGTCGTCAATCTACCATCAGTAATCAAAAAATGTTTACATATATAAACACATTTCTTGTAGTGCCAGCTAGCCAGTAGCCACTGATGTCGACCTGGTTCCAAGCTAGAAGAATACTCGGCCAAGTTGTGAGCGTTAACGTCTCTATTTTTTAGGGGAATCTCGCTCGCTTCACGTATCAATAATGTTTACATGTACATTGATAGGATCATATAAAGAAGCGCGCCGCGCCGCCGCGGCCGCCGCCGCACACGTTGACGGAGGAGAGGCCGAGGCGCAGTTCCTGAGGGACATCGCCCTCGCGGAGAAGCTGTCGTTCGACACGATCTAGCCGGCCTCGTGGAGTACGCCGAGCACTGGTCGTGCATCGACAACAACATCATCGACCTTGAGGCGCCCGTCCAGGTAGCCGCCGCGCCAGCGCCGCCCCCGGTGAAGGAGGAGCCGGCCGAAGCGCCGCCGCAGCAGGAAGCCGGCGAGTGGGACGACTGGAACCGCTTCTATGGCTACTGGACCGGCGAATAGACTAGGTTTAGTTTAAATTGCACCGTATTTTGTAAAAAAGTATCGAATTTCAATAAAATATGTTTAAGTTTGAATTATTTCGAGTCTTTTTTTCCTGCAAAACCTATTGGGAGCGACCGATGGGACGTGACGCTCCCAACAACGGTTGCCGGCGCGCCCAACGCAGGTGGAGATGCTCTAACGTGCCTCTTAACAAATCCGATATTTTTCAACAAACTACCCTGGCTACTTGTAGTCTAGTGGTACGGGCACTCGGACCACGGGAACAAGACGAAGGTCATAGCGCCGCCGCACGGTGACACCCATCTCCTCCGTCATGTCAAAGTCCCCTGGATCCGCGCCGCCGTTCATCTCCCAGTCGAAATGGTACAGCAGCCCGGCGAGGGCGATCTCCAAGTTGGCGAGGCCGAACGCCATGCCCGGGCACATCCGCCGGCCCGCCCCGAACGGTGTGTATTCCATGTCCAACCCCTTGAAGTCAACACCACCGCCCTCGAACCTCTCCGGCACGAGCTCCTCGGCGGCTTCCCAGTGGGCCGAGTCCCTGCTGATGGCCCAGGCGTTGACGAGCACCATGGTCCCCTTGGGCACATCAAAGCCTAGGACACGGCAGCCGTCGCTGCGGCACTCTCGCGGCAGCAGCAGCGGCGCCGGCGGGTGCAGCCGAAGCGCCTCCTTGATCACCAGCGCATGTAGTCCAGGCCGGCGAGGGAAGCCTCGGTCACCTTAGGCTGTCCGGCGAGCACTCGCCGGACCTCGTCTTGCGCCTTCCGCATCACCCTCGGGTTCTCACCAGCTCCGACATCGTCCACTGCAGCGCCGTCGCCGCCGTCTCGCTGCCCCCGGCGAACATGTCCTGTTCGACAAAACAAAAAACTTCTTTCCTCACGGTCTGTCTGGTGGAGGAGTAGTTTTGGATGGATGCGGTGGGGAGGAACTTACGCCGACGGCCGATCTGATGTTGTCACTTGTCAGTGGTCAGGGGGAACTGCAGGTTGCCTTCCCGCTGGATCCTGAGAAGCACGTCGAGCAGGTCCTCCTCCTCCTCCTCCTCGTCGGCGGCCGCCCGGTGCTCCTGGTGCTCCCGTACAACGGCGTCCATGAACGCGTCCACCTGCTGGCGGTGCTGCCTCATCCGGCCCGGCATCCGGCTGACGAGCATGGCGAGGGCGCGAGGCGCGACAACGGGTAGAGGTCCGGCAGGCTCATCCCCGCTAACAGCTTGAGCCCGCGCTGCAGCATCACCAAGAACGCGTCCCGGTCCTTGAACCTGCTCCCGACGATGGTGCGCACCGACGAGTCGGCGGCGTACGCCGCCAGGAGCTCGCTGAGGTTCACCGCGGTCCCCCGCGAGGCCGACACCGCGCGGAGCAGCCGGCCGGCCTCCTCCTCGCGCACGAGGCGGAAGGAGCGCACGCGCCGGGCGCTGAGCAGCTCGACGGTGCAGATCTTGCGAATCTGGCGCCACTCGTCGCCGTACGGCGCGAAGACGATCCCCTCGGCGCCCCTGGCGATGCACAGCGGACCATGCGGGTCATGCGGCGGTGGCGAAGTCGACGTCGCGGGACACCATGACCTCGCGGGCGGCCTCCGCGGAGGAGGCGACGACGACGGGGAGCTGGCCGAGGCGGAGCAGCAGGAGCGGGCCGTGGCGCCGCGCGAGGTCGCGCATGGCGCGGTGCGGCAGGTCACGGACGAGGTGGTGGAGGTGGCCGAGCACCGGGAGCGCCCAGGGAGACGGTGGCAGACGGAGATGGACGGCATTGCAGCGCTGGCGGTAGAGGCAGAGGAGTGGGAGGATGGCTAGGAGAGCGAGGAGCAGCAGGTAGAGCGGCAGCGACGCCATGGCACTTCAAGGTCAAAGGATGGAGCGGCCGGAATATGTAGCCTCCAGCCTGCCTAGCTTGTCGATCGATCCAGCCCTGCTTTTCTCCATTGCACTTGCACGTGCTGTTGCGAATTTTCCAACTCCAAGCATGTGCGACTCAACTCACCCAAAACTATTCTGCCACCTTTTCTACGAAGGTACGACGCACATCAAAATTTTGCAGATTTGGACATTTTTGAAAAAAATGTTTTAACTTTGAAACCGTGATGAATTATTATCCGACAACATATCTAGTGATACAAATCTTTAAATGATAACATGATACGAATCTCAAAATTTAAATTTACCAGTTTGTAAATAATCTGAGTATTCACAAGATTTGTGTTTTCAATCGATAGAATTTTCAGAACCAAATTTAAAATACACACATAGAATTAAAAAAAGATAGATCCAACGTGAATATTGTCACAAAAAGATGAAAATACAAATGACACTATTCACACTAGCTGAATGTCATGTGCGTTGCCACGAAATAACGAATCAATCTACGAAATCAAGATTACTAATCAAAATATTTTTGTTCTAGTTTTCCGGGTAGCAGAACCAACAGAGGGCCAAGAAATCGAAGAACCCTCATTTAACTCTCTTCATCTTTTCACTAACTTTAAATCCTTTTCTTTTTTATATTTCGAGATTCCAACTCAAAATCTTAACAAGATAAGATGTCATCTTTCTTTCTGTTTGTTCACTTTCCCATTATGTATTTTATTGTTTGTCATTTCTAGAACCTCACTAATCTGATAAGTATCCTCCATTTTCACTAATCTGATAAGTGATAAGTGACTTCTTCTCGAAGGCGCTCTCTTGGGGTACCACGTGCTTCGCTATGTCTCGCGATGTTCTATGGGGAATTGTCGTGTCTCGGGCAATAGGTCAGCGTTTTTTTCTTTGGTAATCTGAGATGTTCTGCCTCATTGTCAGGAGTGCTTAACATATATGACCGTGTGCAGGGCCGGCTCTAACATTTTAGGGCCCCGGGGCGAACTCTATAAATGGGCCCCTAATCTACGGGCCTCTAGCCATTTTTTTTATGTCGTTTATGTGTTACCGCTGGCGTGCGTATATTTCTGTACGCCAGCAGTAATAATCCTGGCAGTTTATACAAAAACTACTAGTGGCGTGTATCCTATAATGCACGCCACTAGTATATACGTCCCAGTTGTGGGCCCCACATTTGGCGGGGCCCCGGGCTGTCGCCCCTCTTGCCCTGGCCAGAGCCGGCCCTGACCGTGTGAATTCGAGGGTGCATCGGTCGAATGCTCGCCCTTCGTTCTTCAAATGAAAAAAAAGAAAATGCATGCTCGATATGCTGACTCGTGTGAGATTTGTGGAAACAGAGCCAACGATCAATCGACACAAAGTTGATCCTCAAAAATGTGTGCTCCACGAATAGCGGGACATGTATTTTTTTTAACCAAACAAACTCGGTTTCAACGACGGTTCAGGAAGCATTTTTGTTGCTTCGTGGCGAATCCAGCTCTATCCTGTTTCTCCAGCAAAATGGCGACCGCGGTTAATTTCTCCTCCCGGCCATTGGCCGCGGTCACCACCGCGGGAACCTATTGCTATGGGTGCCATAGACGCATCATTAAGAAGCTCTTCGCCTTCTAGCGTCAAGATCCGACAATTCTACCACCCAGGCGGGCATAACCAATACCATTACGACATTTTTCAAAGCCGCTGCTTGGCATCCCGGACAGTAAATTGAAATTTATATATACACAAATGTTATCAAATTGTAAGTGCATAGACACGCAGATTGTAAAACAATGATTTTGGGCAACTGCTCAACACCCTAATACGGTGTGGCTTTCTCTTTACATATGGGTACACAACGTGCACAAATACATAATATAACGACATGTACAAGCTACATATAACACAGTCTAACACCCTCCTTCAATCTTAACTGTGGCCTGAAGTACATAGCAAGTTAAGATTGCGCCTACATCCCTCGAATAGAGGCTGTGATAGCGGCTTCGCGATGGAGTAGCTTATGTGCAACCCGTTCCCGTACAAAGTGGTAGTCACCTTCGATATGTTTCGTTCGGACACATAATAATACCAGATTGGATGAAAGATAAGTAGCACCAATGTTGTCACACCGAAGGATTGGATGAAAGATAAGTAGCACCAATATTTAAATCTCAGCCTAGATGATTGGAGTGCAAGTAGGGGCACTGCCTCCCCCCCCCCCCCCCCCCCCCCCCCCCCCCACACACACACACAACTTGTACCAAGGTGTGAAAGATTTTTTTGAGAGGGTCTATATGATAAACGTGACACAATGCGATGGGCCGGAAGCGCGGCGGGGCGCGGTGGTTGACTCCGGAGAGAGATTGGTGGTGTAAAATGGACATGACACGTGAACCAAATTTGTGAGTGAGAGCAACATATTATTTCAATTTGGGATTTTACTTTCCGAAGTGGAAAACCGGCAGGGTTCGGTATAAATAGGGATTCACAAGTTCAGCGTGCCAATTTTTCAGGATTCAAATCTCGAGATCCGATTTAGGTGTTGAACGTTTGAAATGGACTTTTTTTTGTTGCCTTGTAAAGGTCTCCTCTTCCGTACAATTCTTCTAATGGGCTAATGGCTGCCGGATGTGGTTGCACCAGTGTTGCCTACTGATACGGATTTTGAGTTTGTCTGTACATTTTATTTTAAGTGACTGAGATATAGGATGGGGAATTGAAGACAAACCGAACCGACTCGACTGAACGTCTGAACCCCACCGCAACTGTTTCGTCTCCTGTTTCCTCCGTCGGCCGTCGCGTCTCTCCCCGCACCACACCTTTTCCTTTCCTCCCGCAGTCTTCCCGCCTCCCGAGGCATCCGCCGCCACATGCCCCCCACAATGGCCACACGCGCTCGCTTCGTCTACGGCCGCCGCCGCGCCGCAGCCGACGACGAGGAGGAGCAGGAGGAGGACGCCTCCTCCTCGTCTTCCTCCGAGGGCGAGGAAGCGGAGGAAGAAGAAGAGGCCGAGGTCGAGGGTTCCGACGAGGAGAAGGAGGAGCCGGCGTCCAAGAAACCCCCGGCGGTGGCTGCGGCGGGTAGGGGCGGGAGGAAGGGCCCCATCACCATCAGCCTCAAGAAAGTGTGCAAGGTACTGCCCGCCGCCGCCGCCGGGGGTTTCACCTATACTTTCCTTACCGTCTTGCTATCAATTTCGCTGTCCGCTGCCGATTGCCTCCGCAAAGAACGCTTATTTGGATGGTTCTGGCTTCAACCTCCGCAGTAAGCGCTTGTGGCCGATTTGGGGCTTAATCAGAGCAGAGCAGGAGCAGGAGCGGCTGCTTCCTTTTGCATTCGCACTGAAAATGGCTGCTCCATTTCGCATTTACTCTGACTGATGCTCCTTCTTCACTACCCACTTCAGTATAAATTTTAGTTCAGTTGTTGGGAAGGGTCTGAACATTTGCACTGAGTGTTCCTTTGCTGTGAGTGTTTCTGATGTGTGGTTTGTGGTGTCTGGCTGCAGGTGTGCAAGAAGACGGGGCACGAGGCAGGGTTCAAGGGCGCGGTGTATATCGATTGCCCCATGAAGCCTTGCTTCCTCTGCAAGATGCCAGGTCCTGATACCATCTGTAAACATGCTTCTTTGTTTGTTTCTTTTTGTATTGGGATTGTGATGAACATGGACACACACACTAGTATAGCGATTTGAGGTGGAATGTTGGGTAGTTCAAGGATCGAGGCTTTATGTCAATTGGTACCTGTGTACATGCTCACAAGAATGAGTTCAGCCTAACTGCTTGTTCCAGATAGTCTCTGAAAGAATTTTGCACTTATATTGAGATAAAAGGGATAGGAACAGCTTGGTATTAATGAGCCTGCCACATATTATTTTCTCGTGTATCTGCAAGACAGGAATCTCAAATAGCTGTTTCCTTTGAATGTTTGATATCAACTTTTTATTGCTTTTGCCATTTACTACTTGAAAGCTTTGGGATGGGTAAAGAATTTCCGGAGTCACTGATACCATGATGCTTTCACATCTTCCACTGCGCAGGTCATACGACCTTGACCTGCCCGCATAGGGTAGCGATGGAGCATGGCGTTATCCCAGCCCCTAGAAGGAACATCAGCACTTCATTGGATTACGTCTTCCAGAGCCAAGTGAAAGGCAAGATCCCCATGGTGCGTGAGTTGATGGCTCCTCTGCCTTTTCCGTGTCGTGTGTCTGTTGTAACACTCTGCATCATTATTTTTGCTAGTTCCATTTTTGTAACATATAAGTTGCTCCCTCTGATTCTAGGTTAAGCCAAGGTTTCTGGTACCCAACCAATTGGAGTGTGGTAACATAAAGTTTCACCAGAGACGTGTGACCTGCTTGGAGTTTCATCCAACCAAAAACAATGTGCTTTTATCAGGAGACAAGGTATCACAGTCCTTCAATTGGGCTTTGTTGCCTACTTAATTCCTTATAAGTGTGGTCGCAGTGAAGGTACATATAGGTGACCGCTGATCGTCTCTTTGTTTTTCTGTCCACGCAGAAAGGGCTACTAGGCATCTGGGATTATGTTAAGTTGCATGAGAAGATCACTTACGATTCTGTGCACTCCTGCATTCTGAACAGTATGAAGTAGGAGCTTTACCTTGCTGCCTTCATCAGTTTTTTTGTTTTTAAGGATGAAATATGTAAACTTGATATTGTCTGATTCAGGTTCGACACCGCCAATGATGGAGTGCTGTACACAGCTTCCTCTGATGGGACTATCAGCAGCACAGACTTAGATACTGGAATGGGCTCGCCCTTGTTAAATCTCAACCCAGATGGTTGGAGTGTAAGTTTTCTGCATCGTTTTTGAACACAATCGGTATCCGTTTTGGACTTGATTTAATCAACCCTGTCTGTTGCTCTTAACAGGGTCCAAGCACTTGGCGCATGATATATGGGATGGACTTAAACACCGACAAAGGTCTCCTTTTGGTGGCGGATAGTTTTGGATATCTTTACTTGTGAGTATTCCTAGGAGCAGTTTGATACCTTCTCTGAGACTATTGACTTGGATCTTCATATGATTTATTCTATGCATCTGTTTGGCAGCTCAATTCCAAATAGTTTACTATCAGCAATGAGTTTTTATTTGAGTTCAAGATATTGTTGTTTACTGTGATATGTGATTCAGAGATATCGCTGTGTATTGTCATATTTGAAATATCACCATACACTCCTTTGTCATCTCAGAGTATCTAACAGTCTGTTGTGAGCTATATATCTGTCTTACGCCTTAATTCTTGCAGACTGGATAGAAGGTCGAAGGAAAGAATTGGGGAACCGATTCTTATACATAAAAAGGGTAGCAAGGTGACTGGCCTCCATTGCAACCCTGCTCAACCCGAAGTTCTTCTAAGCAGCGGAAATGATCACTTTGTGAGTATGCTCTGCTCTGCATACGTAGATATCCCTTTCTTTATCTGGTATCTAATAGTTCACATCACTTCTGCAGGCCCGTATTTGGGATACAAGGAAACTTGAGCCCAAGTCTGCTCTTGCCAGCCTTGCTCATGGACGAGTTGTTAATTCAGGATACTTTTCTCCGCGAAGTGGGAATAAGATCTTGACAACATGTCAGGACAACCGAATTCGTGTCTGGGATTATATATTTGGTGATCTGGAGTCCCCAAGTAGAGAAATCGTGCACAGCCACGATTTCAATCGTCACTTGACTCCCTTCAAAGCCGAGTGGGACCCGAAGGTTCAGAGTTGTAGCTACAAATCGCTTTCTTTTTATCAGATTCTTCATCAGAATGCAATTTTTGATACAGAATGTTGATGCTCTGCAGGATTACTCCGAAACTGTAGCAGTTATCGGTCGTTACATTAGTGAAAACCACAATGGGGTTGCTCTACATCCCATTGATTTCATAGACACCAGCACTGGGACGCTTCTGGCGGAGGTGATGGACCCAGACATAACGACCATCAGCCCGGTGAACAAGCTGCACCCTCGAGACGATATCCTGGCCACAGGAAGTTCAAGGTATAGACCGATCACTCTGCATTTTCCCAACCAACATATCCACCAAGCCTAGATCTTTTTTCACTCACTTACTAGGTTCTGTCCCTGCATGCAGGTCCATCTTTATCTGGAAACCAAAGAACGACGCTGATGATGCTACAGAAGAGAGGACAAGCCAGAAGGTCAAGGAATACGTGTACGGGTCAGGTTCGCGGAAGAAAGCAAATGGCAAGCACGGTGATAGCAGTGACGATGATGACTCCGATGGCGGTTCTAAAGGAAAGAACAAGAAAGCGAAGAAGAGTCGCTTCACTCATACCGCGAAGGGGAAGGGCAAATCTAAAGCTTGATGATCAATTTAGTTAGTGCAGTGGCAATTTTGGTAGAACGGACCTATTAGTGGCGGCCTGCTGCTAGAGCTCTTTTTGGGGTACGGTTTCGCGTCATAGCCCTAGGTAACACGCCTGAAGGCCTGTGGCAGTATGCCAGAACCATCTTAAGCAACAAACATATTAGTGTTAGGTTTGTGTTGCTTTTGGATCCTGACGTGCTTTAGGCCTTAAATGTGTGTATATATACGATCTTTTCTATGTATATATCCTCCCGGTCTGTTGCTTGAATGCAGTTTGTAGGCGAGTTGTTGATCATCTGTCGTATGTTTTTGCCTGAATACAGTTTTGTAGGTGAAGAAACTATTAATATGCGCAAATGCAATCTCTCAAGTAAAGATACCAACTACAGCAACATAGATGACAATGTGCCATCATGTGAATGGCTGAGAGTAGGTCACGGGACAGAACAGGATGCATTAGCAGTGATTTTCTGTTTCTGATAGTAGAACAATGGTCACATGGTTTATCGCAGTCTACTAATAATTGTTACCTCACTGAACATCTGCCATCAGAGGCTTTGGACTTTGATTGGTTGTCCAGCCCGAATTAACTAGGTTAGCGCCGGCCAAACCTCGAAAATTTGCTCCGTATGTTTTCTTACACATCTTGGTCAAGATGCTCCAGCACCAAGACAGGTTCTTTGGGCACCTTCAAAAAGATCTGGCTTTGATCCCAGCCAGCTCCCTCCATTTGTTCGATGAAGTCAGCGAATCCATCCTCCAATGCAACAAGGCTCTCTTCTAACCAAGCGAAGACGTCGCCGTTCTGCTGCTTTAGCTCATGTTCGTGAAGCCAGTGCGCCTGCCATAGGCTCCTTAGGACCGACATGCTTGTTGCCGCCTCCTGAAAACAAGCGAAACAGACACATCTTACGCATTTGTTGATATGACGTCCAATTGTTTTCATGCACCGAATTAGATCACCTTGAATGTAACAAGAAACGATGGCTCTGTTGTCCCAAGCTGCTCAACATAGAGGATGTACTTCTCATTCTTGTATAGCTTCAGTAGCATGTTCACCTGTTCCAAGAGTTAATAACATACATGAGCAAGTGATACTACCAAAAGAAAAGGAATCAACTTCGCAGTTTTGTGTCTAGCAATATGGTTAAGAACTCGTACCATGTCAGTGGATTCCTCTCCTCCGAGCATCCTCTCCATGGGCACACCAAAAGAAATTCGCGGATGCAAGAATCTCTCCCATGTTAAAATATTCTCTCCCTCATTGCAAGCAGCATAGCCTAGAACAAGAGGACAGAAACAAGTATTAACAAAAAAAAATCATATAGCAACCAATAATTTGAACATCCAGAAGCGAACATGTACCAGGAACTGTGTGATTTGCAACATGTGATCGAACAAGAATCCGAGCACGTTTTAGGTTTACCTATTAATAGACATGAACAGGAACACAGGTCATGAATCAAAAACTAGTAAACCATTTATGTTATCCATTTATGTATCTGACTGAAAAACATGGCCTAACATGTGAACATAGAGCTTTATTGAATTGAACTTAAGTCAAGCACCTTACTGTGCGGAACTTGAGAACTATTAGGGACTGGTAGCGAAACCAAAGATGTAGAAGACGAACACCGAGCCAGGTCAAAGTAAGAGTTGAGTATGATGACTGTATGCCCGGTGTGTCCTGGAACAAAATACCAACTAGAAATGAGTTATGGAACTATGATAAAGTTAAGGTTTTCATGCCAAAAGGAGGTTCATGTTACCAGTACAGAGAACTTAATGAATATTATTACCAGAATAAGTACACCGATAGAAAGACCTAACAGCTGAGCACCTACTTCCCATACTTCCTCCTGAAAAATACATCAGTGAAAATTTTACAAAAAATATTAAGAGGGATCTCTTACATGCTGAGCAAAAAATGTGAAATGCGTATCTCCAAATTGACTTTTGGATGGTCATAATATTATTAAGTTTTTTCATACACAAGAAGTTCTATTGTTCCGTGATTTAACAAAGTGATTGAATAACTGAATAGTGATATCGAACTGACTGTTAATGAGAGTACTGGAAGAAACTAGGTACCTTTGCAGCAATCTCTCCTAGATTTCCCGATTTCGAAAAGTGATTTTGGATAACACGATTAGAAGGATCTCTAAATCCTCTCCCTACAGCCTGCTTAAGAAGTCCGGAGTCAATGATTTTCTATGCACGGAGCTCTCTACTACTTTCCAGTTAGGCTTTAGTCACATGTAAAACTAAATGGAAGATATTAATCCGTGTTGTTCCCAATATACCTTTGCAAGATTCCCCAATGAAGCAAGTGGAAGGAAGTAACCAGGATAGAGAGGAGTGGTGAGATCAAAGATGCTGCCATATTGCAGATAAATAGATAATATTGTAAGTGGATTTTGCTTCTTCACTTAATTTCATATATTTGCTGTACTTATTTAAGAGAGTTAGTGCATGAACCTTCCAGCACTCCCAATGAAATCTGCGTACATCCGCCACTTCTTTGGGTCATCATCAAAAAGTGTTCCGAAACGCCCACCTAAAACAAGTCATTCGTAAATCTTACAGGACAACATATTCTGAACAGATAGTCAGGCATAATCGTACCAATGAGAAGACGCCCAAAAGCTCCTATGCCATCTTTTGACACCCATCTACAGAAGAGGATTTACATCAGCACAAACAAAGGGGTTATATAAAACCATGAAGAGAAAATTAGCCGATCCACTCATTTGTGTTTCATTTTTGGCTGCTAGCATGTTGGTGTGTGCCCTCTGGTATGTTCATACAATATTTAGTAAATACTCAAGGCTCATGAGTAAGAAAGAACACTTTCAGGTAGTGTATACAAGCAATTAAAGATGACCAAATCACGATGGAACATAATTTTTTTCCCGAGAAGGATGGAACAAAATTAAGCTAAATCAATATCAAGATCCTTTGTTTTCCAAAGAACATAATAGCCCATACAATGTATCAAAGATGGTGATGACCTGATAGCAGCAGCAGAAGCAGCTGCTGAAGTTCCTGTAAAGGACCCAACACCTACAGCCTGTGCCAATCTATGATCAGCTAATCATCAGTTTAACATAAAAAATTATTTCATTGAATTTATGAGCTCATCGTTTCAGTCACTGCAACAATTATTTACTACTGCAAACATCTTGACCGATAAATCATGGGATACCTTGAGGAGACTTGATGTAACCAACGTGTGACAGATCCATCCAGTCACGTTCGTTGGGAATTGCAATAGCATGTATTGCAGGTAATCATCCGAAACAGATTCTGAAATATGTAAGAATAAATAGATTTGAGAAGATGTATATGGTTTCAAACTTTTCGTATCAGTCTGCACACTCTGCAATAGCTACCAGTAATGCAGGACAAGAAGAAAACTTCTTAGCTAAAATCATGTACTACATTTTACAGTAACTTTAAGAGTTGTAATATCTTTTTGTGGCGGCGTGCACCCATATTAACACGGTAAACAAGATAATTTGTTTTCCGCATTATGATCAGTAAAAAAAAATCTCAATTCACCGCATCTCCTAGCTTGTAGAAAATGTAAAGCTGAATCCTTCATAGTCCATACCCAGTGACAAAACAGCAAAAGCATTCACCTGGAAACCCTGCTGGAAGTACAAAGTCCTGAATGGCCCGGGGAATCGAAGAATTGGCCTTGCCTTCATCTTGGACCGCGTTCACCCGAGGCTCATGCTTCTCCCAGTGAACCTGCAGCTTCGAGTCGCCGTCCAACAGATACCTGTTCGCATCGCAATGCGAGATCAATATCAGCTGGTGCAAAACCCAGTCACATCGTCTCACATCAAATTCTTTGCAGATTCAGTAAGATGTATCAGGAAACAAATGGACTAAGCTATTGGAATTGAGAAGGGAAGGAAACCTCTTGGCGGCGCCGTCCCGGTACCTCTCCACGAGCACGGGTCTCGCCTTCCTGCAAGATCCAGACACGTTTGGTTTCAAACAAAGGCGGGAACTGCGGCAGGGATTTGAGGAAGGGGGCGGCGGAATCCAGGGACGAACTGAGAGTCGCCGGGGTCGCCGCTGCTGCTGGAGGCCGGCGGTGATGCGAGGCACGAGAGTGGCCGGGGCCGTCGCCAAGGGGGAGCTCCGCCGTGGAGGCGGCCGCCGACGGAGAGCATGCTCCGACCGGCGCTATGGACTGAGCTGAGCTGACCGGTGGGTGGAACTGGAAGGATAGGCAGCACAGCTTGCAGTCCACTGGTTTTTACTACATTGCAGCACAGCCCCCGGCCTCTGCATCACACAGCCTTGGTATTTTTGCAAAGTTCAAAAAATATATAAAAACGTATCGTCTTATTACAGCTCAAGGGTCATGAATGAAGATAAAAATCAGCCAAAAAAAATTAGAGGTTCTAAACATCCAGTTTTAAAATCAGCTAACAAGAGGTTCTAAACATCTACTCCCTCCGGTCCAAAAAAAAATTGACGCGGCCTGTACCTCCGAATCGCACATACGGAGTTCTTTTTCTCCGACACTAATATCGGATTGGAGGTAGTAGTTTTTAAGATGAAGCCAACCACCCTGACTAAAGATGACCCGAACCACCGTCGTCATTTAAGTGCATCAATAATCCATATGATCATGTTGATCAACATTAAGTAGGCAAGACCATTAAGGAGGAAAGACCACATGTGAATCCAGTATGTGACTCTGTTGACGACCTGCAAAAAATGTTATTGCAAAAATTCTAAATTGCCAAAAGGAAAGCAGAAACGCCTATACATATTCGCGCCTTAGTAGTTTTCTCGACCCAGTTTAACCAGTTTCCAAACATATTTGAAATACTAGTCGGAGGAGTAATATTAAAGATGAAAAAGATAAGTCTCCAAATATTTTTTGCAAACTGACAATGCGAATAAGTGTTCTACATACTTTTCTGAGCACAAAACACATATTTCTTACATCATGTCCATCACCTCTTAGCAAGATTATCTGTAGTTCATAAAACTAATATGTTTAGAAACCATAAGAAGAAGATCTTAATCTATACCACTATATAGTACACGAGTTTTTGAATTTGGATTTACCACTCAGTTCCACAGCCTTCCCGCCAATGCACAGTTGGAGTAATCCAAGCCATTGATTTTCTTGTTGGAGATACTATGTGCCGTTCATCAGAGGAAAGCTCATTTGATCGAACGGCTGTGAGTGCTTGGATTCGCCAGCTGCGGTCGCGGGCGCGCGCTGCTGAAGTTGCTGGACTGTTCGGGATAAGTCTGCGCCAGCAAAAACAGCTTCACACTGCACATTCTGTCATTTCGTATTTAAAGCTTGAGGACCCCATGTGAAACACGTCCACTGACTATCTTATTTGCTATGTCCCTTCATTCATGGTCTGGAAGCAAACAACGGCTACCCTTAAATGTGAGCGTTTTACCAAGTCAATGGTTAGCTCATACACTAAATCATCCATCCGTCTAATCAGTTGTCGTATTGTCAAGGTGGTCAAGTCCTATTACCAGACAAATGATGTATACACTTTCTTAGAATGTTAAATATCCTCAAAATAAGCCATATAATTTTTCTGAAAAGTCCATCAATGTTAACTTTTACAAAGCTTGTAAGAAAGTATTTACAACTATAATACAATATAGAAAATGTATCTCATTATTTATTTAAATATATTATTTTGACATTTTAGATACTGATATTTTTTTCTAAAACTTGGTCAATTTTAATTTTGTACTTTAATAAAAATACGCCTTCTTTTGAGAAACAGAGGGAGTATATGTAGTACACCCACCACATATATGTACTACACCCACCACATATAAATAGAACAGACAATAAATATATAATCACTAAGATGTAACTAATTTTGATCGTTATTTTTAGTATGAATACTTTAGTATGTAAAATTGTGACAATTAATACATGCGGTCCTTTTCTTTTATGGGATATATTTAATATTATTGTTTGTCATGACAACACTGCAATTCTACAAGGTTAATTTCATACATGGAAAAGTTTTATCACATGCCTCCTAAGACAAGACATTGATCTTCGGATTCCACATGAATATATGTAGTACATTTGTGTAAAAAAAATCACATCAAACCATGGAAAATAAGAATAACATGTTCATTGCATGATAGACTGTCACTCAGGTCCTTGTATAATGTTTTTGTGATGAAAACCATTTCTTGTGGCATAGATTCTTGCTTATGGAGACATTGTTTTATCGTATGATGGAAACAGTTTCCCGGCGTCGTGCAATATTCAGCGAGATGGTAGAAAAATTTAATTATTAACATATGATGGAAACATTTTTAGATATGAAAAAAATGGCCACATCTCTTTTCATGCACCACTGGAGATGATGGTAGTTTATCATAACTTTTTGGAAGTAGAGAAAGTATGGATGCAGCTTACACATACCGACAATTGGAGGCTCAAATCATGTTCATGGAGAGGCATACGCGCATTATCTTACTAGATGAATAGTAGAAAAAACAAATTGCAAAGGTCGACAGTTATGTGAAACAAGAGTTCTAAAGAGTTGTTACTACTTATAAATACCTGAGACATATTTATTTGAAATCAACGTTGTTGTACCCAACTTCTCACTTATGCGGTGTATTATTATTTTTTCCTTAATAAGGTAAGATATTTTCGTGTGAAAAAATATGTATTGACGTGCAAAGCACGTGTCGTTAACTAGTCTTCATAAGTCCGTATATAGAGATTTGACTGTAAAAAACCAAAACTCCACTTGAATGAATCATCTTCATCTGAAAGAGATACATGGATCAATCTTTCAACAAGATGAAGCGAGACCGTTCTCATACTACCTATAAGAGCTCGCCCAAACTGAATATTAAGTGGAACCGTTGCCATAACATCCACAACTAAAATATTTTTATATCGCAGTATGTCATGTAAGAAGAATATTGGGCAGATAACGGGTTGTCTCCCAACCAGGAATCCTCCCAGAATCGGGGTCGTAGGCCATTGCCTACCACAAAATATACACGAACAAATAATTCTTGCTTAGCATCCATGATTCCCTTCCAAAAAGGTGAATTCGTAGGCTTGGGCTGAACTTGAGAAAGCATTTTTCCCATGCAAATATTTGTTATGGAGTAATAGTTTTTTTCCAAACTACCTCCTATGTTAGAAATTTAAATAGCCACTTGCTAAGTAAACTCTTATTTTTAAGATCAAGTATTTCAATTCCGAGCCCCCCCCCCCCCCCCCCCCCCCCCCCCCCCCCCAACTTTGGGGCGTCAAATGGTGTTCCAATTAGTAAGCCTGCCAAAAGAAGTGGGACCGATAAAAATCTAATCCAAGATCGGTAAACTTCTTAAAACAGAGATTATAAAGATAATACAGTCCCATATGAGGGCATCTATCCTACCCAAGATCCTAGCTTTCGTTCAAAACGAACTTTTACTAGTTTCGACTCCTTATTTAAAAGTTTTGTACGATAAATTGTAATCCCAAGATATTTAAATGGAAGTGAACTGGTTTCACATCCAAAAGTAGACCGATAGTCATCCAACAAGCAATGGAGCTGATTATCTTCTCCCCACCCCCCTACTTCTCGTCTTCTTTCCTCATGAAACCCTGCCTTGGCTCTATAAGTACAAGTTCACAGTCATAGAAGTCGCATGCCTTATGTGCGTGTCTTGTGACTTTGAACTTGACGGGCGTGGCGTGGCGAACGAGCAGTCATGGCCAGCCGGTTTCTCGTCAAAGGACTACTCCCTCCGTTCCATTTTAATTGACTCACATATATCTAGATATGGATGTACCTAACACTTTTTAGTGTTAGGTACATCCATATCTAGATATATTCTAGATATATGTGAGTCAATTAAAATAGTGTTAGGTACATCCATATCTAGATATATTCTAGATATATGTGAGTCAATTAAAATGGAACGGAGGGAGTAGATGCCTTGGGAGGCAAAACACCGTCCGTTTCCGTCATCTTTATTACAGCGCTGGAACTCTAGAAGAAAACCTGTCGATTGTTGGAGCAGAAGGAGCCCAAGCCCAGGAAGCTTCCCGGCCCACGTAGAGGTGGGAAGCTCTTAGGTGCCTCCGTCGAGGCGTACAAATAAACAGGTTTCGATTCGATTCAACGCAAGAGGTCGAACCCTACTCGTTCGTCGTAATCAATGGAAGCGCTGCGCGACATGGCCGTGAGGCTGATGATCACTCGGGCAGTCGCCGCCGCCGAACCGATGGTGCCTCCCGTAACTCCTTCGTGTCTCCCCTCATGAGTCATGGCCATGGATCTCTCTTCTCTCCTCTGCGATCGATCTCTAACGATCAAATCTAACAAATTAACTCCGTGCATGCATGCAGGCGACCGGCAGTAACCCTAGCCTCTCCAAAGCCCAGCTGGAGGACATTTGCCGGTACGTACCTACAGTACGGCGCAGAACATGCATGCAAGGTCGGTCTCGATTGTCTGCTTCTATTTAATTATTAGTTGCACCCATCTAATTAAGTACTACGTTCTTTGGTTTCCCTGATTTGCTCTTGATGTTGGAACTTGAAGCGTGGTGGTGGAGAATTACGCGAGGCAGAGACGAGTGGCTCGTGTTGCTGGCGTCGGTCTTGCGGTGGCGGCGGTCACCTTGGCGGGGGTTGGGATTCATCGACTCAACAATAGTAGTGGTAGTCGAAGGGACGACTAAAATACCTATGCATTTGGTTTCCACATGTGACCTCGGTATGAGTCATGCATGCTACCAGGCGATGACGAGATACAACTACGTAATATATACGAGAAGCTTCGTACGTCGGCTTTCTAGTGTCGTGTGTGCGTGTGTGAGAGATTTTCACTATGTATGTTCCAACACCACACACTAGATAATTGACCTATAACGACTGCCAAGTACTCTAGATGAATCCCTATATTTTTACAGTATCTTTGGGTTGTACAAATAGTCTTCTTCAATTAAAAACCCTGCTTTGCACTCTAGCAACAGAACCACGAAATTCAGGTCCGGTTACTATGTTATACCCACTTCCTCTGGGTCGCTAAAAATATCGCTTTTGATAGCAAATAATTGAAAGGGGGGCTATGAATATCTTAAAAATAGTTTTGGATTAGATAATACTAACCAAATGATATGCTTATAATATTTATTGAAATGTCCTCAAGGATATACTCCCCTCATGCCATTATATAAGGTGCCCAAGCCTTTTATGTAAGCTATTTTAGGTGATCCGCTTCCCAAAGGGGCAGGTTTTATTCGGTTCTTAACAACTATTCGCTCTGTTGTGAACTGTAACGTGTTTTGACCACTTCAGCGTGGATTAAATATGGAATGAAATGAGTGAATCAACGGATTAAATATGAACTGAAATGAGTGAATAAAACTAAAATAAGTCTAAATACATAAGAATCAAGAAAAAACCAAAAAAATGATGATATTTAAAAACGGAGGGAGTACGTTAGAATGCCAACTTGCAAGGTGGTACACGACGGAAATGAGTTAGATGTTTGGCAGACTGCGTCAGACAAAATAATCTACGGCCGAGCTAGCAAGGTGGTACATGGGGGGTGTGCACCTGATGATTCCCGTAGCAAGGTGGCCAAGTGGAAGCAACAGATTAGTTGTATGAAGTAGCCAGTGGTGGTGCGAGGAGCGTGACCCGTGCATGCATGGGGCCGGCAGGCTGAGCGGACTAGATCCGCTCCACCTGAGAAAGCCCGTTGGGCCTGCAGCTACAAAAAATTAAAACAATCTATACACTGAGTTCGTTGTGGTGCACTGTTTGCTACTCATCTACTACTAGCTAGCTACATTTTGATGATTGAGGTTTCTGTTTAGCTAGCTTGCTAGGTAGTGTATATGTTGCAGAGGAAAAGGTAGGAAAACATTTGTCACTGCATGCCCATCTGAATGTCTGATTCACGCACACGTACTCCCTATATTCTACTCCCTCCGTTTTTAAATACTATAAGATGTTTTAGATTTTATACATATTCATATGTATAAATTTATATATACATATTTTAGTGTGCATGTTTACCTATTTTAGTATGTATTTAGACAATATGTTTAACATCTAAAACATCTTATATTAAAAAAACAGAGAGATTAAAATATAATGTGTTTATATGTTACTCATGTTGTCTACATTTAGATCAAAATAAGTGAACATATATAATAAAATATATCTAGATACATATGTATACATGCAGTGGCGGCGCCAGGAATGAAAGGCTGGGTATTCATCCCAAATTTTTTTTTTGCTCTAAACGCACTATATAAACCAAACGAGTACTAGGTCCAGCAGCTGTTTGATTCGGTGTGGATATTTCATCAATTTTCCTTGCCTTTGAACAAATCAACGAATCCATGAATTTGGGGGCGAGCCGGCGAGGCAGTACGAACAGGAGGGGGAGGCGGGGGGCGGGGCGCCGCAGGCCGCGGGGGAAAGGGGGGGGGGGGGGGGGGGGTGGACCGGCGCGGCCGTCGCCTGCTCCGTGCTCGCCAGCGCCAGGGTCGGCCGTCCCTGCTCGGTCTAGGGTTGACTCCATGGCCGCAGCGGCTCCAGGAAAGAACGGGTGCGAGACTGCAAGCGAGGCGAAGGGCTTCTGTTCGATGCTTGGAGCGAAGCAAGCGAGCCTGGAGCGAGCTACGTTTGTGGGCTTTGGCCTTTGGACTGCGTTTGTGGGCTTCCAGCTGGGCTGATACATATATATAAACAAAAATATGTTCAAATCTTGGGTATTCACGTGAAGACAGGGGAATACCCCTGGCGCCGCCCCTATATACATGTGAATGTGGAATCATTCTAAAACATCTTATATTGTCGAATGGAGGGAGTATAAAATGTTTTAACACGTGTTGTCTAGATTCAGACTAAAATAAGTTGATGTACATTAAAACATGTCTAGATACATTTATATACATATGAATATGAAAACAGACTAAAAATAGTGAAACGGAGGGAATACATTCTACTCCATCCGTCCAAATTAGATGATTTCCTTTTATCCAAATGTGAATATATCTATATACTTATAATATGTCTAGATACATCAATTTTTGGACAAATGGAAGTCATCTAATTTAAAACGGAGTGAGTACGTATGTATGACACCGTTGATATATGTTAACCATCATGCGGGTGCACTAGCAGCAACACTTGGCCATTTGGTAGGAATGTGAAGGATTCGTCGGGTCGAGCGTATGCATGTTCAGGAGTGCCAACTTGCACTGGGTCGTCGAAGCCGACTAGCCGCCGATGGACGGGCACGTGGTTTTCCACCGCCGGTGGCCGCCGCCGCGGTCTTGGCCGGTCTGAGTTCTCCGTCCGAGTGTCTGCCTGCCACCTAGTTGCAGGTACGCACACAAGGCGCACTGACTTGGATGCAACATATGCATGTGTTGGACAGTTGAGGACCGGGTCGGCCGTCAATTCATCAACTCGTTTGTTCGTGGTTTTGGTTTCTCTCGTAGTGGTTGCAACTTGCAACACCCTCCGTTGCACTACAACTAATATCTCTATTTTTAAATATAAGATGTTTTAAGTGTTCGTCGTCGGCAATTATCGACGCTAGCTAGCTGGGTGGCCACATAAGCATGGGACGAGGCAGGAGCTAGTCGCTGGTCAATCCAATCCATACGTCGACTCGACTCGTCCGTGGTTACAAGAGGGCAAAAGCAACTGCTTTGCTTGCAGGCAGTGGCGGATCCAGGGGGGCGAGCGGTGGCCAGGCCCCTCCTATGCTTCGGCCACCCCCAAAGCTATGTAGCAGGGTCCAGTATGTATATTCTTGATTAGTCTAATATAATATCCGGCAATTAGCCTAATTTTAGTACTTCCAGCCCAGCGACTATACCAGCGTTGCAGCGAGCTAATTTCAATGGGCCTAGCCCAACGCATCTAGCCAAGCCTTAGGTAATCGATGGATCGATGAATCATTCATCTACACGGTCGCCTACGCCTATCTGACTGTACTGCACGCACGATCGAATCTAGTCGATCTTCTCCTCCTTTGTCGCTGCCGAGCCGCACAGGTTTCGTGATTGAGCAACCGCTGCCGCCGCCGCCTCAGGACACGACCACACGGATTCGAGGGAAGCTGCGACAGTTCCCGCGAATTTCCATTGTCGACGACGACTATGAACTGCCGCCGTCACGCACGCCACGCCCCCACGCTCAATTTCTTTGCCTGCCCGGTAAAGCCCCAAGGTATTATACATGTATATGTATGCAGTTGTGCTAGCTTGATCGATTCCAAAAATTACTAGTCCCTAGTTTGTCTGGCTATTAATTGTTTTCGTTCTAGTTAAAATGGGCAAGATTTCTATGTATTCAATGGTTAACAGATTGTTTGCGTTGGGTCATCACTCTCCATGTGTCAACTACAACAATAGAACGGGGGTTTTCAGCAATGAAGCTTTACACATCTTTGAAATAAAATGGGTGACGAGTTTTTTCGACATTACATGGTTGTATGTATTGGGGAGATGGTAGCTCCAAAGGTCAATGTTTAGAAGATTATTGACTTTTTTGATAGGATGGAGCGTCAGTCTAGATTCAAACTAGTCAACTTTTCTCTGCAAAACATAAATTCTTACAATATCATATCCTTGGTATATTTGTAAGACTTGATAAAATTTTATGGTATGTCTCTTTTGTGGTCATTTGGCCCCCGCCATGCTTAAATCCTGGATCCGCCCCTGCTTGCAGGTAGGTATGTATTATACTGCAAGTAGTGCAATGGAGAGTGACTCCTGCGTAGTCAAGAATGTAGGCACCGGCCCGCGTTTCGAGATGTATGAAATTTTAACTTTCATATTACATGTTAATGGACCGGACCTTAGTCGGCCCACCACCACCTATAGCCATTATGAGCGAGAGCGGGTACCATCGTCAAGTTGAGGCCATGGACGTAAGCAGCATCTTTTGTAGTGCGTCAAAAGGAAACGGGACGTCGACAGAAGACCACGATCAGAAGATTCTGTCGATCGACGGTGACGGTTGCTAATCATCAACGGGAATACCTACCATTACCGGGAATACCATACCATGACTTGACTCTGACCACACGCGCGCACAAGGGCCGGTGTCTACATTCCTGACCACGCAGGAGTCATTCTCCGTTGCGCTACTAGTTGTAGTAGTAGTAGTAGTATAATACAGAAAACTATCTACGATGGTTGGATGGATTGTTGACCGACGACTCCATAGGCATACGTTGAATGCAAGTGCAACTATAGGTGGCTCCGGCGGAGACTGCGGCGGCGTCCACCGGCCGGGGGAAAACCACGTCCATCGGCGGCTAGTCGGCACTTCTCGACCGAACATAATCGCTTACCTACTCTCTGTCCACGAATAAGTGTAAATCTAGATTTGTCCACGAGTATGTACGTAGAGATATATACATAGTTCTTCTTCCTCCCTGCTGTCCCTGGCCAACTGGCCAAGTGTTGCTGCAAGTGCACCCGCCCAGCCCTACCACGACCTGCATGCCGTTGGATGCATGCATTGTGCAGTGACAAATATATGTTAACCTAGCAAAGCCAAACAGAACCCTCAATCATTGGATATCGACCGATCGATCCACGGAATTAGTAGCTATACCTCGCTAGATTTTTTTTGAGGCAGCGCACCAGAACCAACTCTTGGCCAGATATGGGCCCCCAACGGGCTTTCTTAGGGTGGGGTGGATCTAGTCCGTTCACCATGCATGGGTCAGGCTCCCCACATCCCCACTGGCTACTGCATACAACCAATCTGCTGCTTCCACTTGGCCACCTTACTACGGTATAATCATCAGGTCAGGTGCACACCCCCGCGCACCACCTTGCTCGGCCCGTAGACGGTTTTGCTTCAAGCAGCCTTCCAAACACGACTCTGACTACGTTCAATTTTTAATTCTATCATACTTGTTAAAAACCAAATAAATTAAACATGCATGGCATTTGGTTAATTAAGAGGCCAAAGTCGAAAGGATCAACTAAAATAGCTTACGCAAAAAAGGATTAGGCACCTTATATAATGACATGAGGGGAGTACCTCTTTGAGGTATATTTCAGTACAAAATTATATGCATATCATTTAATTAGTAGTATCTAATCCAAACTATTTTAAAGATATTCATAGTCTAACACTCCCTTTTTTAACTATCACAAGCGACATTTTTTAGGGAAGAGAGAGAGAGAGAGAGAGAGAGAGAGAGAGAGAGAGTAGGTATAACATAGTAAGGGGACATGAATTTTGTGGTTACTATTGCTAGAATGCAAAGCCGGAGTTTTAACTGGAGAAGAATATTTTTACAACCCAGAGATACCGGAGAAAAAATAGGGATGCATTTGGGTACTTGTCAGTCGTTATAGGCCAATTACCTAGTGTGTGATGTTGGAATATACATAGTGAGACTCTCTCACAAACACACACTAGAAGTTGACGAAGAAAGCTTCTCGTATATATTGTGTAGTTTGTATGTTGTCATCGGTAGGTAACATGCATGACTCGTACTGAGGTGACATGTGGAAATTAGAAGGAAACTTCTATCAATGTCGAATATTTAGACTCATTGAGAAGACCGTGAGTATGTGTACATTTTTTCATTCTTTTCGTCGTTATTCCTGTGACTTGGACTTTTTTTTTCATGCAATACCTATGACTACTAATGCTTGATGACCCAAGGAAAGAACCAGTATATTGGTCTTTGTAGAGACTCCACCTCTAATGTGTATGGAGGTACCTCACTGAAAGGTGAGAGTGATTTTCTTGAATATTCATAGTTAACTATTAAATGTGTGATGGTCGTACATACATGTAACAATAAAGTTCTTTGTAACCAATCACCGTGGAAGTACCAAATTAAATATATTACCAGAATAGAAAGTTCACAAGGGTGTTATTCTAATTTTTCTCATTGACAACCTAATAACCGATTTCATATGGCCTCCTCTCTCCATGAATGCACAAAATGAACAACTACCACTTAAGCACCATTGTTTTGTAACCGATTATCAAATACAGTGCTATAACATATCGACGGGCTTTTTCTCCACCATTCATATTGTTTTCCTGATGATCGTCGACTAATCCAGGTTGATGACACAAGCACTAATGATTATTTTGTCGTTATAGTGCATAATTATGTCTAGGTTACTGATGTGTATGATGGTCATGTGCGTCTTAGTGTGCTAAGGCGGGATCTGTTAACTCTTGATGTGACGATATGTTGAACTAAAGAATCCATTATGAGCCAAAATGTTTTCATGAAAAAAGAATGTACTAACATGCACGGTAAAACCCCAAATTGTTGACCGGATTCCCACAAAAGACACAACCACATATACCCGTGGAAAAATCTAGGATGCATATGGCATACCTTTCAGTCGTTATATTTCAATTATCTATCATGAGGAGTTGGAATACACATAGTAAAACTTTCACGCTCACAGTAAGAGAATCACCTATATGAAGCTCCATGTATATATTTCGTAGCGTCCTTCTTTTGTCGAGTTCTAGTTTTGCCCTGTCGCACCTATGACATCCAATGCTTGATCACATAACAAAGAAAATTCTAATTAAATGGTCTTTCTGGAGACTTCAGACTCCTAAACGTTTTCAGGTACCACATTGAAGGTGAGAGTGATTTGCATGAATATTCATAACTATTAATTGTGTGACGGTTGAACGTAAGTGTTACACATGAAATTATTTGTAGCCGGTTGCGAGAGAGAGTCCCAAATTGAATAAATAACCAAAATATAAAATTTTACCAATGGTGTTGTTCTAAATGTACTCATTGGCAAAATGAAATTCTGCCAGGGCCTAATAGTGGATGTGATATGGCCACCTCTTTATGAATGCACAAGCACCACCTTTTTGTCACAAATTTCGGGAAAAGCTTTTTGTACTATCAGGCTTGATGGGACGGTAAGTTTCAATTAAAGATTCCATTATGAAACAAAATATGTTCACGGATAAAGACTGTACTAACACGCACACGGACAACAGCCAAGTTGATGAGCAGATTCTCTCAAGTAAGTCACAAGGACATATACGCCAGAAAGCATGATAATGAACAACCCTAATGTCACACATCAGCATAAAATAACGGCTTTAACAGAGTAAAGCTGCAAATGCATACATAAGGGCCAACATAAACACAATCACCCACTAATCGTTCAAGCAGCACAAGATGGAAACAACCACACCAACCTCCTCAATATATACACAAGAAATCACCAGAGCTACGTACGCACACGTACAATAATTCTGACGATCGATGGCATCTGGCAACGCGACAAACAATCCCAACATGGACTTGGCCGCCATGGGCGACAACGACATGGACATGGAGTACTCGTCCCTGGAGTCGGGGGCCGAGGACGCGGCGGAGTCGTCCTCGTCGCCGGCGCAGCTGCCTCCGCGGGCAACGCCGTCGTCGTCGCGGTTCAAGGGCGTGGTGCCGCAGCCCAATGGGCGGTGGGGCGCGCAGATCTACGAGAAGCACTCGAGGGTGTGGCTCGGCACGTTCGCCGACGAGGACACCGCCGCGCGCGCCTACGACGTGGCCGCGCTCCGCTTTCGTGGACGCGACGCCGTCACCAATCACCAGCGCCCACCGCCGGCGGACGAGGCCGGCTCGTCGTCCAGGGGCGAGCTCGATCCCGAGCTGGCCTTCCTCAACGACCACTCCAAGGCGGAGATCGTGGACATGCTCCGCAAGCACACCTACGGCGACGAGCTCCGGCAGGGCCTGCGCCGCGGGCGCGGGCGCGCGCAGCCGACGCCGGCGTGGGCGCGGGAGCACCTGTTCGAGAAGGCAGTGACGCCCAGCGACGTCGGCAAGCTCAACCGCCTCGTTGTCCCCAAGCAGCAAGCCGAGAGGCACTTCCCACAGACGGTGGCCGGCGGCGGCAATGACAAGGGCGTGCTGCTCAACTTCGAGGACGGCGAGGGGAAGGTGTGGAGGTTCCGGTACTCGTACTGGAACAGCAGCCAGAGCTACGTGCTCACCAAGGGCTGGAGCCGTTACGTACGGGAGAAGGGCCTCGGCGCCGGCGACACCGTCGTCTTCTCCTGCTCCACGTACGGCCCGGAGAAGCAGTTCTTCATCGACTACAAGAAAACGACAGACAACACGGCACAGGCGGCCATTGGGGACGAAAATGAGACCGGCCATGTCGCCGTGAAGCTCTTCGGCGTTGACATTGCCGGAGGAGGGGGCGAGGGATCATCAGGTGGATGAAAGGCACGGTTATTAGTTCCTGGTCTTCTGCATATATGGATTGCTAGCTCTACTCGATCTACGTTTCCATTTTCGTTTGGGAAAGAAGAATAGACACAAAAAACAACATTGACATGATCCAGAATTCCAGATAGTTGTATAAGAGTCTATGAGAGGGACAATTCCTTGTACATTTTTTGTTATCAATCTTGTTGAATAGATTCCACTATTCAAAAGGGTTCTGAGGGAGCGAGGAAATCGTTGTATATTTTTTTATGATGATCTTGCTGATTTATTTTTGGATCATCCATGCATCTTACTGAAAATCCAATTGGCTAAGTAATGCCATTCCTTGTCCATCCAAATCAGTCTTGATATAGTGCACGCGCGTGTCATCATATCTTAAACTATAAGATTGGCTTAGGAGCCGCTAGACATGAGGACTGTGAAATCTTTACTTTTTTTTTCTATTCAGAAATGACTATACGCAGTAGAGACAATCCTCTAACTTCCGATTAAAAAGGGAGTACCATAGACCCACGAATATATTAATCTAACCCGTGATACGCTGTAAATCATGTTGATCGACGATTTGGAATCAAGTGGACAAATGTTATATATGTTTGACGAATATATTAATCTAACCCGTGATATGCTGTAAATCATGTTGTGGCAACTTGTGGTGAATGCTGCTTTGCTGGGTTCATGCTTTTGAGGGGTCAAACTATATAACTAAATGGCACATTATATGTCTAAATGAGGATATACATGCTTCATCAACGGAAATGCTATACTTACGGAATTGTTTTTACGGACAAGCCTTACGGAAGGACGTGCAAACAAGTGATTGATCTCTTTCACAAGCTTAATTATCGCACAAATGGATGGCATTGATGATAAAATTGAGGAGAATGAGAAGGTTGTCTATAAGTGACTTCATCCTAGCGCCATGGGATTGAGGCGAAAACATTAGTAACGTAAATGAGTCAGCTACTATTTTGAAGGACAAATTAAGCATTTGCCACCAACAGACGCGTGCCGAAATGACCCGATGTCTTCTAGTAGATCATTATATTTTTCATTTAAATTTGGGCTTTCCTTCACTTCATATACATTTGTTGTATCAAGGATAATGGTTTTGGACCCAGTGTCCTGGTAGCTGAACCTAGGTACGCCTCTAGCCACCATCGCTTAGTGTCATGGCATATGCATGAGTCAACGGAAGACGAATAACAACAACATGTGAATAACTATATGTTATCATGAGTGAAAAGAAGGGCATTTGATTAACAAACATCCAAGTCGGAAATAAGGGGTTCATGCTTAGAATCAATGAAAGTGCATTAGGCTACCTAGTGGGTTTTGGATTACAAATGACCAAAATGAAGGGGGTGGTGACTTGATTGAGTGTTAAAGGTGCGGTCAAATATGCTAGTTCGAACTGTGAGTGGTTTCCCATAAAAAGAATAATCAAGGACATTATTAGTTCTTGTTGAAATATATTGAATGCCATTCTCCATCAGTTTGAACTTATGAGGAAATGAATGCGCATCCAGTTCATATGGTATCGGAGCGAGAGGTCTAGAGTTCATGACTCAACAAATGTACTAAAAATAAAAATAAACATTTACACACCCTAGAGCATTCCCATACCTAAAGCCTAGAGAAGCCTGTGCATGGACGAAGTGTCACTCCCCACAGCGATCACATGCCCGTCTCCACGAGTTCCGACTCTCGAATGAATTAATTGGTGCATCGAATTCAAATGGGATTGTACCGAGTCAATAGAAGCCATACTTTCAAGGGGAGAGCTTTACCTCACCTAAAAATTTGAATTTGTATTGCTAAGTTGTCAAAGAATTTCATGACTTTTTTTGTGTGAAATGAAACAATTTATCTCCAACTTCTATTTGTCATCCTATACCACTAGCTAGTTGTCAGTACAGTGTGTTGGTGACAAATCCTAATTACGCATAGTTTGAGAATCGCCGATGGTGGTAACACCTTAGGTATCTAGGTTTTATTGGCCAAGGAGTTCTAGCGTCGTATGACACTACCGCGAAGTGATGGTTTGGACGTGGTGAGGTCAGATTTTTATCGATAGTCTTCCATTGCATGTGGATTTTTTCATCCGGAAACACCATCTCAGCTCGTTTAAGATCTTTTTTGTTGCTTGTCGAATTGCCAATGTGTGAAAGCCTGGGGTATGTTTGATTTAATGTGTTTAGATGGACAAAAAGACACCATGTGTGATCCAGAACCACAAAGTGTTTCATGTTAGGTACCTCTGAGGTTCGGTCCTCATGTGGTTCCTGAATGACTCAATACGTCTATGTATAGATGGGCACAATCACAGTGGTGGTTTTTTCTTTCATAAGTGCCCGAAATTGAAATCCGCATCATGCATTTCGGGCACTCTCAGTATGTTGCCTCCGGACATGCGGTCACTTTCAATAACTAGATTCGAACGGCGTGGCTTGCCGCGCGGCACTTTTCATTTCTTTTAAATTTTTGCCCGTGATTATCACATTTTATACATATTACTAAAAAAGATGGTTTATATCCATATGTATGAGCAAAACATGATGTCAATATTGAAATTAATGGTTCCTGAATAACTATATAGTAAGAGAAACCGGGAGGCAAAAAATTGTAAAGCTGGATACCACAACATATTACCGTATATAGACAGAAAACGTAGTTCTATGTGTTCACCATCACAAAGGGCTTATACAGGAAAACAGTCCAGTACTGCCTGGCATTGTTGAGCTCATCGAGCATACTTATTGGCATCTGCATAGATGAACAAACGATCTCATAAGCAAGGGAAAAAAGAAAATGCAATGAGCTAATGAACCAACAGACATAAGTCATTATAAGACTTCAAGTTAAATTATCCAGACATCCTAGCTACAAAATAGCACATATAATAATGATTATATATGCGGTATCTTTTAGAACATGGAGAAAAGTACCAGCATAGTTTTAGAATATTTAGCATAGAGGAGGAATAAGGCATAATATCTAATGGGCGGATAAACTGTCCAGTAGATTATTAGATCCTAAAAACCTGTGTTTTGATCAGAGACATACTTCTTATTCTTTTGGAAAAGGAAACAATGGAATTACTTTTACACCACAATACACTAATAAATCAGAGGACAACAGAATCATGTGGGTGAAAGAAAACAGAACATGTGGCGAGGCATAAGGCTTTACCATATGGCTTTACCAGAAACAAATTCACAAAAACTCAGTAGGCATGTATATGCTATGACTAATCATAGCAACCATTGTAAGGTAACAAACTAACAATGCCTCTGGGTCTCCTTAGTCACATACCCACAGTTATTGGATCTTGTACGCTCTACTCCCAGGACGCAAGAATTATAACACAATTACTGGAGAAGAATGTACTAAAGTACTTTTGCTATCAAAATAGACTCTTAAGATCAAAATCAAAATCAATGGCTACATAGGTGGTAAACTATACGATGAAGGCAAAATTCTATTTCATATATTAAGAGTCCGGTACTCAGCAAATAATCGAGCTCCCATTAGGCTGTTTAGTCTGGGCTTAGAAAGTGTCCAAACTTGTTATTAGCTGCAATAGCAGTAGCAACATCCAAAATACACAATACTAAAACAGAAATTCAGCTGATAAACTTTGAACGATACAGGAAAAAGAATAACCAGCTCTGTTAAAGAAGGCAAGTAAAGTTACTAACTACCACAGTTAAGAAATAGAAGGAGTATTCTTACAGTGAAGGAACAATCCATCAGATAATATTGTTTGCATTTAGTTTGCCCCTTTCTTGATTAATGATAGTAAGGAGTTCAAATATACAATAGGAGAGGTTAATCTCCAAATTTATTTGTCTCAGTCGGACTACATTGCTTGAATTATTGTCAATATCTACATCAATGTAACTGAAAGTAAAGTAGAAACATACACATAATTTTCTGAGGAGGTGAGCTGATATTACCTTGTGATGAAACGACATTTCTTTCACTCAAGCAATAGGAAAAAGCAGGCCCTGAGCAAAAGAAAAAAGGAACACAACCAAAAATGACCACACTAAAGTGAAAACGGTGAAAACTAAAATGAGCTAACCAAGTAATCAAATAAGTGGTGCCGTGGTACCCACCGAGATCGTTGTAGTCGATGCCATGCTCTGCCCTAGGAAATCCATCTAAAGGCGTTGCTAGATCTGTCGATCACCGTGAGTGAAAAAGATGGTCCAGGAATGCAGATGGTGAAGCGTGCACCACTGTCATCGCCACCCTGATTATTTCACCTGATAGAAACAACAAAGGGATTGAACTCTTCCTCAGAATATGTGGATTGTTCAGGACATTGTTATTCAGACTGTTAACAAAGAATTCTACGAAATATTGCGGAACACATGAGAAGCTATATAAACAAATTAGTAAAGTCAAGTCAGTAAAAGTACAAATCACAGTATGCTCGATTTATCAAACAACAACAAATTGGAAAGAAAAAGGTGTTGTAGATGTGGGTTGGAGTTAGAGAGAGATGATTTTCGGGTTTGCGGTTGGGAAGGCAAGGTGAGGATTTGGTATACCGGCGGACGACGCAAAGACGGCGAGGCTGCTGATACTGTCAGCGCCCTGCTCTGGCCGGGCCATCGATCTGGTGGACAACCATGAGCTGGAGCAGTTCTGAGTGCTTTTGATTGGGACTTGGGGGACATGATTCCTGGCCTGGAAAGAGAAACTTCTGAATTTATAGCCACCAACATGAACTTATAATAGTGAGTTTGCCCTCCTATTTTTTCAAACAGGTAGATACTTTCAAAATAACTACATTTGAAATCGGATAAGATATAATATAGAACAGTGCCCATAAATTAAGAATGGGAAAGTAACAGTTCATTATTTTGTTAAACCTACTCCCTTCATGGACACGGTTTTTATTTGTATTCTGGAAAAGTAAGAATGGCAAAGAGTTATTTTAGACTTCACCTACATCAGTAGACCAAAACTGAATTGAGTTATTTGGTAGATGTGTTCAGAATAAAATACAAATGGAAGAAACTTCAGAATGGCATGTTGAGCTATTCACACCTCATTTGCATTGCTTGAAGGGGATAGCATCTGATGAATTTGGGGTCTAGCAGCACTTGTTGCTTACATAGAAATGCTTTTGCTAGATTGCATACCTTGCTTGTCGGCATTCTAATGATAAAACAGAGTAATAAGAAACTATGTTATTTCAACAGTAAGAACTGATCGTCATTGCATATGCTAAATTTTCAAACACAATAAAGTTCCTAGATGCATACTAAATTTCTAATAAATAGTGGTTTCTCAGCAATATTACCATTGCCCTCTGATTTTTTTTTCACAAACAACGCGGTCAGGACCTGAAACATAGTAGGGCAAAGTCACAAGATCTACTTAATTTGCACACACAAAATCAACATGCTAACAACAGAAAAGCTCAGAAAGGACAGATGCTTTGAGATAAACCTCAACCAAACCACAAAAATAGCCAAACATGCGTAGAAGGTACTTGTCATCGCTGACCGCAAGGGAGTGAGCTTCACACTGTTGGAGATGACCCCATCGTTCTCTACATTGTCAACTCCGGCACCAGTAACTCGGAAATTGCTGGCGTGGATATGAAGAATTGCATAAGTGTTGTGGATCTTGGAGATGGAGCTGCTCAGGGCTGGGCCCCACCAGTAAGCTCGTCATGCTTCTGTCATTGTGTGCGACCGAGGATTAGGTAACCTTGTCGCTCTGATTTTATAGCCACCAACATGAACTTATAATAGTGAGTTTACCCTCCTATTTTTCCAAACAGGTAGATACTTTCAAAATAACTACATTTGAAATCGGATAAGATATACTATAGAACAGTGCCCATAAATTAAGAATGGGAAAGTAACAGTTCATTATTTTGTTAAACCTACTCCCTTCATGGACACGGTTTTTATTTGTATTCTGGAAAAGTAAGAATGGCAAAGAGTTATTTTAGACTTCACCTACATCAGTAGACCAAAACTGAATTGAGTTATTTGGTAGATGTGTTTAGAATAAAATACAAATGGAAGAAACTTCAGAATGGCATGTTGAGCTGTTCACACCTCATTTGCATTGTTTGAAGGGGATAGCATCTGATGAATTTGGGGTCTAGCAGCACTTGTTGCTTACATAGAAATACTTTTAATAGATTGCATACCTTGCTTGTCGGCACTCTAATGATAAAACAGAGTAATAAGAAACTATGTTATTTCAACAGTAAGAACTGATCGTCTTTGCATATGCTAAATTTTCAAACACAATAAAGTTCCTAGATGCATACTAAATTTCTAATAAATAGTGGCTTCTCAGCAATATTACCAGTGCCCTCTGATTATTTTTTTTGCACAAACAACGCGGCCAGGACCTGAAACACAGCAGGGCAAAGTCACAAGATCTACTTAATTTGCACACACAAAATCAACATGCTAACCACAGAAAAGCTCAAAAAGGACAGATGCTTTGAGATAAACCTCAACCAAACCGCAAAAATAGCCAAACGTGCGTAGAAGGTACTTGTCGTCGCTGACCGCAAGGGAGTGAGCTTCACACTGTTGGAGATGACCCCATCGTTCTCTGCATTGTCAACTCCGGCACCAGTAACTCGGAAATTGCTGGCCTGGAGATGAAGAATTGCATAAGTGTTGTGGATCTGTGAGATGGAGCTGCTCAGGGTTGGGCCCCACCAGTAAGCTCATCATGCTTCTTTCATTGTGTGCGACAGAGGATTAGGTAACCTTGTCGCTCTCTTGATTGAATATGTACAAAATTCATAACACTGAATTTAATTCTGAGAAATTATTTCAGAATGCTAGATCAACAGAAGAGTTATAAGTTGATTACAGAAATGATACCATCCAAAATATAAATATGTACAAAGCAGACAACAACATGAACTTGAAATCTGAGAATCTGTTGCATCTGTCTCAAACAACCAATGAAAAATATATTTTCTCATGAATCACTCAATTTATCTAGAAATTAATAGCCTGCACATAGAAGTCACATAACTGAGCTGCTATATATACATATACTGTAAATGCTAATCATATAACTGAGAAAGGTCATATATGCAAGTGATTTTGATACGAAGAAACTAACACCATATAAAGTAAATGCGAGCCTAGTTATAATTGAGAAGGCTTATCTCACGGTTAGTGGGCGTCCTGCACAAGATATCCGAGGCACTATGAATGGAGGTGGCCGAGCAGTAATTTAAGTACAAATGCCAAAAACACCTGAAAAAATCAGACATATATCGCATCAGCATCAAATTTATTTAAAACTAACACCATTGTTTAAACATATTGACTGAATGAAAACACAAAAAACCTGCAATTTCAATCCCCTTTTGAAATATCATAAAGATATGAAGACTTAATTAGCTCAGCAGTGGCAGGAGTATTAGTGGACTGAAGAGATTGTTCATGACATGTTGCAATGTGAATGGAGGCAAAAAAAAAAATGAAACCGGTCTTCTTATGCAGCAAATGAAGAGATTCCAATTTAGTTATATAATTGAGTTTCTGCTCCCTGTTATAATCCAATCCAATCTAGATGGAACAACTCATAGCAACCACCAAGAGTTTCATAACTAAACTGCACTATCCATTAGATAATCCAATCCAATTTCTAGATGGAACAACTCATAGCAACCACCAAGAGTTTCATAACTAAACTGCACTATCCATTAGTATCCTCAGGATATCTTGGCCACTGTTCTCAACACCCTAAGGCGTTTAAAAACGAAATTAACTGGTCTTCTTGTGCCGCAGCTGCGTGCTAGAGCAATGCTTAGACTCTAGCCATGTGTAGATCAAATAAGAGATGGGAGCGGGAGGGAGAGAAAAGGTACAGATGCATACCTTCGATCTGGGCATGGAGACGCGGATGAGGGTGCTCGGCGGCGGAGGAGTTCGCTGGCGACGGGGAGGCGGATGGCTGGGCGAAGAAGACGCTAGAAGCTCCCCCACGTGGTCCTCCTCACGGATGCAGCTGCGGATCGAATGCCGGAGACAAAGGTGCTCCCCCTTGTGGTCCTCCTCGTGGTTGTGGTTGCAGCTGCAAATCAAGCGCCGTAGACGAAGGTGGGAAGAAGTGAGAGGCCCAGCGAAGCTGCGGCAGGGAGGAGGATGGGCGGGAACGGAAGGGCGCGAGGGGCAGGGTCACGAGCGAGGAGAGCCTGCTCTGGTCATGGCGCCCTGCTGCCGTTCGCCTCTCCCTACTCGAGCCATGGAAAGACCAAGAGATGGAGTGGTGGAGGAGAAGGGGTTTGGAGCTGGAGGGGATTGGGGGGACGGGCGTGGTGATTGGGGAGAGATGAGGACGGGGAGGTGGAGGGAGAGCACGCGAATGGGAGGGGATCGCGAGCGGGTGGCGGCTAGGGTTTCACAGGAGCGATGCGGCCAGCTCGTGCACCCGGAAATGATCCACCCAAGACGCTGCCATGCGGGTCCGGAAAAGCCTGGGTCCACCAGCAGCGTCACGGAGCATCTCCAGGCGGGTAAAAATGCGCTGACCAACCAGGGACAGCTAGCAGGCCAGCCAATCAGACACCGGCGGCTTTTCACCCCGCAGCAGTTGAGAAAATGCACAATGAAAGGATTCACCCCACACGCTGCCATGCGGGGCCGAAAATACCTGGGACCACCCGCAGCGACTCGGAGCGACATCAAGGTGTGTAGAAAAGCGCCGGCTAACCTGGGATCTCTAGAAACGGATGGCCATGATCGATGGTAAATTCTTATCTACGGCCCAGAAAGCTTAGCTTGAGCTCTGAGGAGCCTCCTGGCACCCCCAAGAATGTAATCTTTAGATACGAGGCATTCCTAGACACGTTAACTCAATTAATTTTCGCACTCACGAGATATGTTTTGAGATATCACACTTATAGATCGCTTGGTAGCCATCATTTTGAGCCGGAATCATGCAATTCATTTGCCATTTCATACCCAACATGTTTGGCTGTCATGAAATTGGACATGTAATTTGATTTGGAATCCCCTCAAATGCCTATTGTATGTTGTGCCAATTTATGTCCCCAACTCTGTCATTTTACTCGCCACATGAAATAAAATGATGGGTGCCGAACGAGCTCGTATGGAATTTCAAGGTGGTTGTCTTATGGGTGACGTACGTATGTATCTCATAATATTTTTTCAGGTCGATAATCAGGCCCATGTGCATAAGAAGATATGTTGTTTGGACAAGCAGACGTACGAATTGCAATTTGAGATATTGGTCGAGCATGCTCAAAGACAAGATAGGAAAATATCTCTACGACGGGCATCCGACAAAAGATATCGCTTACATCGCTTATGTGCTCTAATTTGGCCTATACTCCTGTCCCAATCTGACCAAGTAACGCCATAGGAAGGCAATTATCCTAACCGTTGGACTACAGGGCCGCTCCCTCCGGGCCGCTCCCCCTCGAGCGGCTCCGGAGGCTCCACCAAACCCTAGCCCAGAAACCCGCCGCGCCGACCTCCTCAGGCCGCTGCCGTCGCCGACGCCGGCGGCGGTGGCGGCGCCCGTCCGGCAAAGACGGAGGGCGAGGATGGACGCACCGGGCGGCGCCCTGCGAGCGGGGCAGCGGCAACGTTACGGCTGCGCACGGGGGAGCTGCGCCTGGCGGTGGTGCGGCGAGATGGCGGCGAGGGCGTGATGGGCGTGAAGGGAGGTGCCGGCGGTGGCGTGCACAGCAGCAGGACGGGGCGAGCTGACGGTGGAGTTCGGGCTCGATCTGGGCCCGATCTGGGCCGTCAGGGCCGCTGCTGCTGGCGTCGTTCGAGGAGATTCCGTGGCTGCCTGGACGCTGCTGCTGGCGGCGCGATGGTGTGGAGCTCCCGTGGCTGCTTGTGCAAGGCTGCGGCTAGGCTGGGCAGGAGGCCTTGAGGTTTGGCGAGGCAGAGGAGGTGGAGGTGGTCGGGTGTTGTGGTTTGTTGTGGCGGAGCGGCGATCTGGACTTTAGTCGCGGCACCGATGGCCGTGGAGCTTCTTCGACCTTCTGCCTGGAGGAGAGGAGGATTCCGTTGACTTCTATACGGCCGGCGACACCCAGGTATGGACCTCCCGGTGGCCAGGCAGGTCAGGTGGCGGTGTCGGGTTGGGTGCTGCGAGCGAAAGCTCTGTGCCAACTCTGTTGGCACCGACGACGACGACGCTCATGAGCGCCGTTTTCCTCGTTGGAGGCGTCGTCGTGCAGCCACACCCGACTACCCTAAGTGTTCTCCGGGCGAAAGCCAATGATCTTTATTTAGATCAGACGACGGCGGCGTCTTCGACGTCGCTTCCTCCTTGGAGGCGTCGTCTTGGAACCACCTTTACCTCATTGGTCGTGTGGTGTCTTCGTCCAAGTGTTACCGGCTGGCATGAGCTTTGCGGTTTGGTCTGTGGGGATGATGGCGGTGGTCGGCTGTTCCGTTCCGTTCCGTGCTCTTTGGTCTGGAGTCCTCTTTGTGTTTCTGTGCAAGCTCAAGTCCTTCCATGGTGGTGGTCGCTGTGTTGCTGTGAGCACGTGTCAAAGGAGCGGTCTCGGTTGATCTTTGCTCTTTGATGGAGCAGCATGCCCACCTCACCTTGCAGGTTGCTCGGTTGTCTCTATGGCGGAGTTGAAGTCAAGGTTCGTGTTTGTCGGTTGTCTCATGACTTGCATATGCTCCAGTATCATGCCCCTTGTGGCGGAGTTCGCGGTTTGCCGGCGACACTCGTTGACTTCCTGCTCCAGTATCACGCCGTGAAGACAGCCTCGAGTGTGCGGGTGTTGTTGTGGCAATTTGCAAAATCTCGGTATTGTGATACCCTTCGATGGTGCCATTGACACTCCTCTATGTCGCGCTGGTGATTGTTCTTATGGTAATGGTCGTTGTGTGGCTACTTCCCCCTTTCATGTGTTGTGTTTGTGCGTGTGTGTTTTTTCGTTTATCTCTCCCCCTTTGTAACCCCCGTACTCTCTGGTTCATTTGAACCCATCTTGTAGAGGCTGTAAAGTCTCAAGGCAACTTTGAAATATATTCAGGTGGGGAGCCTTTCCCCCCGGTGACCTTTCAAAAAAAAAGTAACGCCATAGGAGTGGCCGACACATTCTTGCATGGACACGTGATTCTTTCAGCCTCTAAATGGGAATCAATGGTCGGTAGTTCGATAGCAGCCGGACCTGCATTTTGATGATCAGGGGTTAGACTAAGCTCAAATATCTTTCATTGATTTCTTATCTGCTAACGCAGGCAGAGATTGATGTACATGTCAAGTGCAGTTGTGCCATTTATTCAGCCACAAATGGATCATGCATGTTGCTCTCTTCCCCTTTTGTGGACGAAGGTGTTACTTGGATGCATGGCTAGTACAATGGTTGTACTCTTAGTTAAACAGTTATAGCTAGATCAAATTGGGTTGCATCTTGTGTGTCTACCTAAAGTGGAATACTCGAGGTTAATGTTTATCGGATTCGGCAAAAAGCGCGCGGTGGCCTCCCTTGTGATTCATGTTCACGTCTTGAAAGATTTGGAACGAGATAAAAGTGGGAGTGTTTTGGAATTTGCACTCTCTGCCAAAAAATGGTCATGAGCAAGATGAAGTAGAAGCTGCAAATTGGGAAACATAGATGATGATTTGCCAATTTTAAATAAATAAACAAGGCTGAATACGTCGCCAATGTTAGACTATGTTCCGCCAGTTTAAGGGACTGAATAAACACAATGATGATTTTGCCAATCTTCAGTACATTTTGCCCAATCCTGTGACTGACAAAACATGTGTTTGCAAGTTATTCTGTGTTTCTTAAAAGAGAAAAATACTGTGTTTCTCAAAAGAGAAAAAACACCCTAATTGTGTTTTGTTCTATGCTAAGAACTGCGTAGGTTAGTGCTTTAGCTAGGCTCAGTGGCAAGGGAAGCGGCGACTGATCCCAGCGACCAGGGTTAAACCCTCGCCGGGGGCGAATTTCTGGAATTCTCACTTAGGAGCTATTCTTGTATAAACGTATGTCACAAATGGGTTAGTTCTGATCGGTCTCGTTTTTCTTACATTTGTCTAGTGAATGGTCTTTGTAGCTTAATTTTGCTGCGCCTCAGAACTCAATCATCTTTTGCCCTTTTTTCGTACCATTGTTCTCTTTTGTCTCCTTCCTACATACATATATATCTACAAATACTCTAGGGGACCCTATCTAGCCTGATACTGTAGCTTCTTGTTGACGCATGGTGTCGGCACAACAATTCAGATCTTGACTACTCGTCCTGATCGATCCCTAACTACATCGATTCAATTATTGCATACGTCTCAGATCGATCAAAAGGGGAGGTGTCCTGACTTTTCAGCAGCTGCATTCTGTTCTGTTCTACATTCACCTCAAGCTCGTGTCTTTGTTTCCACAAACAGTGGGTACATAGTATCTCCAGTGTCCACTCCCCGAAATGGTTAGAAGCAAGTACTAGAAACTTGCCTTTTATGTAGGGCAGATATTGTTGTTCAATTTCATGAGCACGTGGTTTTTAACGAATCCACTATATCAAAAGGTCATCAGGGACTCAAAGCACACTAGTATAAAGCGATACTAAGCACACCCACTATGGCAATGACATTCACACAAGGCACACGGTGGATAGTAATTGCATAGAGCCGATGAGGCCATTCAGAAATTAGTCGCAGCTGGGCTACTAAAACCCTCCTGGCCTAAAACTTCGATATCAAGAGTCGTTTCTAAAAACTGCGATACAAAAACCAATCATTCCCACGATGTTTTTCTTCAACTTGAACCAAGTGTCATACTCCTTATGCTTCGGACGATGAACTACATATGCCTTGATGGCTTGATCTATCTCCATGTAATTAAATAGTTGTATTCTCGCAAGAGATCGAATATTAATTATATATGCATCAACATGTACTGTGTATATAGTAGAGCGTATAATATGCGTACGGAAACGATGGAGAGCACGTCGGCGATGCGAAGAAGGGGGAGACGACGGAGGCACCGGCGAGAGGGAGAGGGGGCACCGGCGAGAGGGAGAGGAGGCACCGGCGAGAAGGAGAGGGGGCACCGGCGAGAGGGGGCACCGGCGAGAAGGAGAGGGGGCACCAGCGAGAGGGGGCACCGGCGAGAAGGAGAGGGGGCACCGGCGAGAAGGAGAGGGGCACCGGCGAGAGGGAGAGGGGGCACCGGCGGCGAGAGGGAGACCCTAAACCCTAAATACCAAAAAAAAAAGCACTCATTGGTCCCGCTTCGTAACAAGAACCGGGACCAATGAGTCTCTCCCCACGCCCAGCCAGAACTGGCCACGTGGCCACACATTGGTCCTGGTTCGTGGCCCAACCGGGACTAGCATTAGTCCCGATTGGCCAGTCCCGGTTGGGCAACCGGGACTGATGGCCCAACCGAACCGGGACCATAGGCCCATTTTCTACTAGTGTCAAAAGGTCATCGGGGACTCAAAGCACACTAGTATAAAGCGATACTAAGTACACCCACTATGGCAATGACATTCACACAAGGCACACGGTGGATAGTAATTGCATATAGCCGATGAGGCCATTCAGAAATGAGTCGCAGCTGGGCTACTAAAACCCTCCTGCCCTAAAACTTCGATATCAAGATTCGTTTCTAAAAACTGCGATACAAAAACCAATCATTCCCACGATGTTTTTCTTCAACTTGAACCAAGTGTCATACTCCTGTACGCATTGCACCAACTTCAAAAACAAGTCTCTCCTCATCCGAAATTGCCGCCGAAAATCCTTTGCATAAAATCTCGGATCGTCGGCAAAATAGTCGGCTCATATCATGCAATGGCCCGCCGCCCTCATCCTCGACTTGGTCTTCCTCCTCCCCAGACGCGGGCTTCCTACGCTGATTAAGACACAATTACCTTCTCGATGCCTACAATGGTGTACCGCTAGCTTGTGGTTCCGTCCACTCCAACAGTGCAAGTAATCGAGCTGATAAGACATGATAAGCCGAGGAAGACGAGGTCGGCCGGATACGTACGGGGATGATGGACAATCTCTACGCATGTGGCAGTGGCAGATTGGCAGGCAGTAGCCAAGGACCACGCGTGGTGTCAAAAAAAAAGCCAAGGACCACGCGCGCACACGCATGATAGCAAGTACGTACAGTACGTGTTTGCTTCCTCTCATGGAGTGGTTCGCCCATGATGGCACTGCCTGCCATGCCAGAGCCCAGAGGGTCTCATTACTTGCAGCGTCACTGACAATGGGCCGCATGCAGTAAATGGCCGCAGCTTTGTACGAGCGCGGCGATTTGGACACTGGTAACCTGGGACCAAACTATAGCACAAACTGAACCTCGGGCAAAACCATTTCACAGCTCTAACCTTTTTGAGTAGCGTCCGACGATCGGACGCTACACTATATGGGATAGCGTCTAATGATCAGACGCTACACTACCTCGACGCGTACAGTACGGACGTGGATTACTAGATTTGGACATCGATGTGCGTGTAGCGCCTTATGCTCGGATGCTACATCCGGATGTGTAGCGCCTGATCGTTGGACGCTATCCAAAAGGGTTACAACCATGAAATGGTTTTGCCCGAGGTTTAGTTTGTGCTATAGTTTCGTCCCGAGGTCTCGAGTGTCCAAATTGTCTACGAGCGCCTGCGGCATGCTGCTGGCCGTCGATCGGTCCGTGGATGGATCCTCATCTCCTTCATGAGCAAATGTTTCTTGTCGTTTACATTGGACCGGAGCGTCTGAACCACCTGCCCCCACAAAAGAAATGTCAAATAGGTTTCTCCACCAGAAATACTAAATGTAGTGGTACGATATATATGGTCCTGCCCTCATGCATCTACTACTAGATGCCAGTGTCTATCTTCATAAATACTACTCCATCCGTTCATAAAAGATGTCTCAACCTATTTCAAATTTGTATGTATCTACACACTAAATTATGTTTAGATATATACAAATTTTGACTAGATTGAGACATCTTTTGTGTACGTAGAGAGTACCATATCAAGTGTACCCATATGGGTATGTATGGTCCTACATATGCATGATGCAACCAAAGCAGGACTTGGGAGATGGTTTCACCATATATCCAACTCAAATTTTGTTCTATCAAGTTAAAGTAGAAACATAATAGAGCATTCGTATAATCAACTACGGTAGCAAACTGTTTTTACGATATGACTCAGCTTACGCCATAACAGATCCTGCAAAACTCGTACTGTGATTTTTTTATTCACGTGGGAGCTATAATATAAGTTGGCTCACATTTTTGGCGGTCCGACGGCCGTTGGCCGTGAAAACTCTCTCTCGCCAACGAAATGTTTGTTTATGGTTTACTTTCATATCGTCTGTGACTGTTGTTGCTCCCTCTCCTCATTGGAGAACCCCCAGCTACTTCAAAGAGTTGGCGCAGTCTAGCAGGTTCTGTACGAAGTCCTTAATGTTGCTAGTGGATGGGCGCGATCATTGTTGGCTACTAGATGTAGCGGCCATTCGATAATGGAAGCTCGGGGGTTTGTTTATCCGAGATGGATTGCTATGTAGCAAAAGATCCGTGTGATGCTTGATACTACTTGTGTATCAATCGAGAATGTTGTTTCTCCCCCTCCTCATTGGAACACCCCCATCTAGTTCAGAGAGTTGGCACAACATGGTTGGCTCTGCATAATGTCCTTAATGTAACTAGTGGACGGGCGGGTTTATTGTTGGCTACATGATGTAGGAGCTGTTTGAAAATGGCAGGCCGGGATTTGTTTATCCGAGATGGATGCTATGCAGAAAAAACCATGTGATCCTTAAAATTCCTTTCATATGGTTCTGAGTCTGTTGTTACTTCCCCTTCTCTCCTTGGAGCTCTATAAATTTGCATAAACCTTTTTCTATGAAACTGTCGGGGGGCTACCTCCGGGTAGGGTCATGGTGTGGTAAAAGCTATGCCCAAATGTGGGCCAAGGTACAGTAAAACCCGACATGCCTGGGCTTCAGAGTATGGTGCAGGTGCCAACCGGCATATGTCGACCGAGATAAGGGACCCGAGATAAGGATCCGAGACAGCATAACCGACATATGTATGTCGGTAACTTGTATGTTTTCTTATGTGCAGGGAAGGTTATTTGAGGAAGGAGAATCCGGCATATCCATGCCAGGTTATCCTAGTGTTGAACGGGAGTCAATGCTCCTGTCACATCCCGTCTGACACGGGAGCGTCTGACACGGAAGCGCCTGACACGGGGGCGTGCATGAGGAGCGAGATGTCAGGCCATCATTCCACCGCTGACTCCGGTTTATTCGGGGACAGATTGCGAGGCAGAGGCATGGGCAGGCCCTGTCTTGTCTCTGACCGAGGGTACATTCTAGCTGTGCTGTAGAGCTGCAGGAGATGGACATGCCACGTCCTGTCTCTGACAGGAGTAACATCATGACATACCTTTGGCATGGCTACAGTGCTTCGGGAGGGGTGTTCCCGTAACTCGGTTTTAGCCTATATATATGTCCTCACCCCTCATGCATGAAGGACGATGCTCTGGGAGATCTTTCCACCCGTAGCTTCATCTCCTTCCTTGTGCTTTTCACCATTGTTGAGATATACAGCTCCAGGAGCAGCTTGTACACTTGATACCGAGATATATAGAGAGAGACAGGCAGGAGTAGGGGCTTTACCTCCTCACGAGGGCCCTGAACCTGGGTAGATCTTGGCGTGCTTGTGTGTTCTTCGTGTGTGCTTCTTAGCGCGCTAGCCCTCTCCCGAATCCTCCAGCGTCCATCGGCCCCACACTGTAGCCATCCTATGGCATCTGCGTGATTCCCACCACGACAGTTGGCGCCCACCGTGTGGCTGTAGTGGCGCTTGCTGGAACAATTCGGACGGGATCTTCATCATCAGCGCGGGGACTCGGCATCAGCAGATCCCAGATCTGCCCTAGCTCCGCTTGCGCGCCGGCAACGCCGCGCCTCGCCGGCTTGCTGGCCGCGTTCCGGCCGCGTCTCCGCCATCCAGATCTGCGCTGGCTGGCCACGGCATGCCCTTCTCCGCGTATCCGCATCCGCGCCCAGCCTCTCCTCCGCGTCGTTCGCCCGCCTGCGGGTCGTCCACGCTGAGGCTGCATCGAGCTTCTTCGGCGGCCGCTTTCCATCACTCTGCATCAGCAAAGTCTAAGCAGGCACATAAGCAGCTGGATCAGAAAGCTAAAGCACCCAAGCAGGCTGCTGGATCGTTCGCAGCATGGCCGGCTGCTGCCTGCTTGTCTGACACAGCGCGGCACCCGCGCGAATCGATCGGCCGTGATAGAGGCAGCCCGAGATGTTATCTCGGCACTTCCCACAGAGCTAGCGTTGGGCTGACCGAGGTAAACTTACCTCGGATCCTAAGCAAGGCCGGTGAGTGCTGACCATGACGGGCCGGCGCTCTCTTTAACTCGGACGGGCCGAGATTGGCCTCCGCGCGGTTGGACCGAGGCATGGATTACCTCGGACGGACCTCGCTCCCAGCCTCGGGCAGGCCGGCGGCAGCTCACTTCGGTGGGCCGAGTTCACTCACCCCGGGCAGGCTGCGCCCCGCGTGGGCCGAGCTCACCTCGCTAGGCCGGCTCTTCGCAGGCAGGCCGAATCTCCCCAGACTGGAGCATCGCTCGATGGCACCAGGTTGATCAATCCGAGGCAGGAGAGCGTCGGGTTGAGATCTGGTGACGGAATAGCTGGCGTCAACGGCCATGCAGGCCAGGATCTCCGCGCGTATGGCGGTCCGGCGTGGCGCGTGCCAGCGTCCACAGCTGGGCTGACCGAGGTCACAGCCTCGGGTTGGACAAACTTCGCACAGGGACCGCTGTCGGGTGCAGTATGGCCGGGATTGGCTGTGCTCCCGGGACGGCTTCAGCACAACATTAGACTAGTCACAATGGGGAGTATCATATAATAGTATCATGCATATGATACTAGTGTATGTTACTACTTTCACAATGGGTAGTAACATATGTGCGGTATCATATAGTAATATATTTATTATGTTGTAGACTCATCTTGCATTGGAATCCGTTATGTTACGGTATCTACCTATGATACCACTATCACCTCTCTCTTCATTAATTGCACTGCCATGTCAGCTTTTTGCCAACATGGCATGCATGATACCACCTATGATACCCCCATTGTGGCTAGTCTTAGCATCAGCTCTCAAGCGCTTCGTCGACTGAGACATTGGTTTGTACCCCACACCGAGATCATTGGGTGAGTAATTACAGTATTATAGTGCCGCATGCTGTTCGAATAAGCTTAAAAGTCACCCGGGGACTGACCCTTTGTATCCTGCTTATTTATTCTCCCCCGGGGTCAAGCATTTCGACCCGGGGACTGCCTGCCGTTTATATAACTTGTTCTGTGCTAGCTGTCAAAAATGACTCGGGGGCCAGGCCCAGCCCGAGTGTGCTTTCTCGTGCACGGCCTGGCCGTTAGATTTAATTCCAGTTATTTGCTAGAATGATGCTTTTATGTTAAACAGAACCATTATTTCTAGTAGTTATTTATTATATATATTTGTTCGGACTAACATTGAAAGGTGGTATCGGTATTACCGAGAGAATATTCATCATCAGGATTATGGTCGTATTGGCTATCTCGGATTATTCGGAGATAGCCGGTAGCAGGATAGATTTTGATTCAGGCTGGTCAAAACCGGCATCGGCTGGTCACTTCCGAGTTATGTGGGCCGAGATCCAGTTACCTCGGTTGGACCGAGATCCAGAAGCCTCGGCTGGACCGAGATCAAGTTAACTCGGTTGGACCGAGATCCAGCTACCTCGGTTGGACCGAGATCCACTGCCTACTTCTACTCTTCGTCTACAATACAAGTGTGAGTATTTATTGCATATAGATCTGCTCCGCGCTTAAATAGTTAATCTCGAAAATACCTCGGGGACTGCCCCTTCGTATCTTGCTTAGTTGTTTTCCCCGGGAGCAAGATGTCTTGACCCGGGGACTGGATAGCCAGTCTGTTTTACAGTTTCTCCTAGATAAGAAAAGTAACTCGGGGACTCGGTTGAAACCGAGTCTGCATCTTTGTGCATAGTATCTGCTGTTAGATTTAATTTCCGTCATGTACTAGAGCTAGTTTACCTCGGCTAGTAGCATTACTGTTCCTGTCAAATATTCTTTATATATATATGCTTGAGCTAACATTGAAAGGTGGAATCGGTTTTGTCGATGGAATGTCCATCACCGAGACATGGTCAACTCGGGTTCATCTTGGATTCATTATGGTGTCAGAGGCAAATCATGTATGATCTTTGATATCGGCTTGCCGAGTTATGAATGGCATATCCCCAGATCATCGTTTATGTCGGTTTGACACAATATCATTGTATCACCCCAATCTCCAGATCACCGTTTATGTCGGTTTTCCAAAGTATCATGGCTTCGTGCGATATCTCCAGATCACCGTTTATGTCGGTTCGCCAGTGTATCATGGCTGTGTCGGTATTCTCCAGGTCGCTGTTTATTTCGGTCTGCCAACATATCATGGCATCATTCTGTATCCCCAATCATCGTTTGTGTTGATTTGCCAAAAAGCAATCTATGAGATATGTCCGTGCAGGTTTTATGTCGGACCAGCAGTGGCTGGAGACATCTATGTCGGTAAACGCCCAGAGTGGCTAACACCGGCATCCGAGATATGCTTATGTCAAACCAGCAGTGGCTGGAGACATCTATGTCGGTAAACGCCCAAAGTGGCAAAAACCGACATTTGAGATATGCCCAGAGTGGCCGAGGTACCGAGAAATGTATGATATGCCCAGAGTGGCCGAGGTACCGAGACATGTGAGTTATGCCCAGAGAGGCCGAGGTACCGAGACATATGAGTTATGCCTAGAGAGGCCGAGGTACCGAGACGTGTGAGTTATGCCTAGAGAGGCCGAGGTACCGAGACGTGTGAGATATGCCTAGAGAGGCCGAGATACCGAGACATATGAAACATGCTCATGCAGGCAGTGTGCCAAATTGCCCAATATCGGCAGAGACATCTATGTGTGGCCATGCCCATGCATTCAACACATTTCCAGTGCAAACTGTCCATCTCGTTGTTGATTCGGGTGAGCTCGGTCAACCGGATGTCGCATTTGGCCTGGAGGGCATGGCTAGACGACCGACATATGATGATGAACATACAGGCAAGATGTTGTGTGCATGAAGTTTTTTTGAATGGTTATTTGTTTTTGTAAGTCTGCGCGCGACTCTGCGAGTCCCCCGCAGCCTTGGGGACTAATGTCAGGGATGTAATCCCCGGTACCCAAAGTTATGCTGTAATTGTGTTATTAAAAGAGATAGAAGCAGTAGTTAATAAACAAAAGGAAAAAGAAAAGGCAAAAGAGAGCAACCTGGCCGAGTTTGGTGCAGCCCAAACCGACATACCAAATGTTGGGCCGATATTAGCTTTAATTCGGTAAACCGAGATATCCCAGCCCCGAGCGGGCCCTTGCTACTCGCCGCTGCTGGGCGATCCGAGTTACTCACCTCGGAGATGGGCCGAGATTCCCGCCAGCCTCGGCGTTGGGCCGAGACAGCGCCAGATCTCGGAATGAGCCCGACTCCTCTGTACCCCGGATGGGCCAAGGCGGCACCTACCCCGGGCGAGCCAGCAGCGCCTGCGCCTCGGATGGCCGGGTCCTCTCCAGTGCTGCGCCGCGCCTCGGTGAGCTGCGTCGCCAGTCTCGGTTTGGGCCGGGCTTCTCCATCTCCTCGATGGGCCGGGACACATCACGAAGCCAAGATCTCTCCTCGAGCTGGCCTCCCCAGACTCGGTCGATCGAGGCACTCCAGCAGGCCGTCCCGTGTTCACTCCAACCGGATCATCATCCACTAGATCATCTGCCTCGACTGAGACATCTCAGCCGAGTCATCCCAGATGCTACCTCGTCAAGTACAAGATTCCCCCGGTAATCCGCCGTGGATCCTGGAGACAAGCACTAGAAGACAACCGGAAGGACGGACGGGACGTGCCAGGCCCATCCCCATGATGCAGCTACAGTGCGGACAAGACCCCAGTAGTCAAATCAACATGACAAGACCCCAGTAGTCATATCAGCTACAGTGTAGGTGAACAGTGTTTCTTGTCTGCTTGTTCCCTCACTTGTCCCCTAGGCACCTATATAAAGGGCACCAGGGGGAAGAGGTGGGGAGAGCTCCCACACGGGATCATTTCCCCCTTTGCCTTAGCTTCTTCTTCTTCCTTGAGCACCTCTCCATGGCTAGCTCCATACAGCTCGAGGAGCATTTGTACCCACCGCATATGAGATGAGAATACACCAAAGTAGGATAGATGCTGCAGTAGGTGTTTTACCTCCTCACGAGGGCCCCGAAGCAGGGTAGATCTTTGTGTTTGCAGTGTTCTTCGTGTGCGATTCCATCGCGCAATCCCTCCCCGAATCCTCAAGCGTCCAATCGGCCCCAGACTAAGCCTACCCCTAGGCATCTGCGTGATTCCCACCACGACAGAAACTTAACTATATGTATGCATAGATAGGGGTGAAGACAAGCTTACGTAGAAAAGAATATGCGGTCGGGGCGTTATGTGCGGCTTATGGCTGTCCACCACATGCCACCAAACAAGGAATGTTAAAAACGTTTCATATTGACTGAACATCGGTATTTTGATTGGTTTATTTCTAATTATGAAAAAATTCAAGCACAACAGAGCAATCATGCACATCCTTACCTTTTCAACACAATCTAATTTCATGATCCCTCTGCTTCAAAATAGGTGATTTTTAAGGTATTGGCACGCTCTCCAAGGAACACAATTCACCGCTACTTCTTGTATAAATAGGTTGGAACAAAATTAATAAATTATGTCAAGAAATTATTATCCATTACAGATTAATGTACGGTGATGTTATTTCTATCTTATGAATACAAACAAGTTGTCGTGTATTTATAATTAAAGTTGAAAATATTGTATAACACATATTTTAGGAGTATGCAGAAAAAACCATGTGATCCTTAAAATTCCTTTCATATGGTTCGAGTCTGTTGTTACTTCCCCTTCTCTCCTTGGAGCTCTATAAATTTGCATAAACCTTTTTCTATGAAACTTAACTATATGTATGCATAGATAGGGGTGAAGACAAGCTTACGTAGAAAAGAATATGCGGTCGGGGCGTTATGTGCGGCGTATGGCTGTCCACCACATGCCACCAAACAAGGAATGTTAAAAACGTTTCATATTGACTGAACATCAGTATTTTGATTGGTTTATTTCTAATTATGAAAAAATTCAAGCACAACAGAGCAATCATGCACATCCTTACCTTTTCAACACAATCTAATTTCATGATCCCTCTGCTTCAAAATAGGTGATTTTTAAGGTATTGGCACGCTCTCCAAGGAACACAATTCACCGTTACTTCTTGTATAAATAGGTTGGAACAAAATTAATAAATTATGTCAAGAAATTATTATCCATTACAGATTAATGTACGGTGATGTTATTTCTATCTTATGAATACAAACAAGTTGTCGTGTATTTATAATTAAAGTTGAAAAGATTGTACAACACATATTTTAGGAGGACGTGTAATATTTGGAACGGAGGTTATTTTGTAATCACAGATTTGGAACGGAGAGAGTGTACATGTTCTGGCTCTTCTTGTGAATAGACATACTAAAAATGTTCCAAAGAAGGAGCCGCCGTTGATTAGCTGCATGCATGCATACATCGTAGAGAATGCGGTTGATTGCTTCCAGAAAAAAATATTAACACGAGGAAAGGCTGGCGATAGAGAACGCCGGCCTTGACTTGAACACGAGCGTCACAGCACGGGAATGTTGACAGGACCAAAAGCAACCAATAATTATCTTATTGCATGCTGTTAACACCAGAAAGGTAAGTCATGGATTCAGATGCATGCATTTTGAGGGATTGAACTTACTGGTTACTTAGGTCTAGCTTCTCATAAAAAAATTAAAAGAGTACCTGTATTTATATATATCCACTGTCTTTTGAGAGTGGCCATAGATTAAATGGATACTTTTAGTATTCAATATTTCGCACATGGCAGATAATGAATAACTTGATACTGCATACTATCTAGAAGCCTATCTTCAATCTCCATGCCACTTGCATATTAAAAAAACAGAAATCATTCAGTGGACGGGCCATCGCCCTTTTGTCCAGATTTGGACCAATACTCCACTTGCAGTATATGTGATGCAAGATTTCCAATTAGCACGTGGTGGGGGGACAGCTCATGTACGAACCTTGACCGGGACTCCACTTTCCCCCACCGCTCTGCTTTGAGAGTCGCCTGGAGTATTCCGCCGCCGCCCCTTTCCTTCCTGCTCACCGGAGGCACTGCCGGCCGGCGAGGAGATGGAATAGGTGGTAGGCCTCTCTTGTATATAGTAGTAGTAGGTTTAGTGGTAGAGTTTGGCCTGAGGGCGTGTTGGCTACGTGCCGTCTGAGGGTAGGACGGCGGATCTCGGCGGCCAGATCCGCCGCGTCGTGGTTTCTGTCTACCTCGCTGCATCTCGCTGGTGGCAGGCGAGGTTGCAAGGGAGGTCGAAGGAATCTCTCGCATCCCTCCTAATAAGGTGCGCAGGGGAAGTATGGAGTTGGGGCTCCCCGACCAGCCCTGGCTTTTCGTTGTTCTTCTGCTCCTCGCAGTGATGTTCCCATGGTGGGAATCGAAGACAGCGACGATGCAGAGTACTGACGGCTTCTTCATTAAGGTCGGGGCCCTGATCTTCTTTGCCTGCTATTTTTTCCTCTGTCTGCCTCCTCCGATTCGTGGCAGGATTCCGAGGTTCGACGGCGGACTTGCTTATATGGTGAAGCGGCGGAGGATTGGGTTTATGGGGAGCTGGAGATGTGGCGTGTGGCGTACTGAGCTCTCTCCTTCAAGGCACCATGGTGGAAGCAGAAGGAAGATGGAGGTGCTGCTGCGTTCCCTCTCCGATGACCTGGGAGTTGTGATGCTGCAGATTGAAGAACACTCTCGGAGCCTCTGGCATCCGACTATGGTGACCAACTGGTGGTCAACGGCGCTGTTGCCCAGCGATTTCTCAACCTCCATGTGGAGGCCCTTCCACAAGCTCGCAACGGCGACTCTCTTCCCTCCAACTCCAAGTGGTTTTGTCCCCGGAGCTGGTGCGGATGGCCGTGGCTGGAGCTTGGTGTTCGTCGGCGGTGGCAGAGGACCCAATTGTGTTTCCAATCTTTTGTTTAGGGTCTTTCCTGTTATTAGTTGGGACGGTGTTGTAATTTTCCTTTTACTGAAGGTCCCTTCTGTAATTTGTACATGCACCGCAGAAATATAATTGCATCCAGGCCCTTCGGGGCCTCTCCCTGTTAAAATAAAATAAAATTAGCACGTGTTATTTAAAATTTTAAGCTAGCTAAACAATTCCATTTTATGAGGAATTCAGCGGAAGAAAGTTTCAGGTTCCAGATATGTCCCACGTAGTACAAACTAGTTTAAAGAAATCCAGTTTCTGTTGCCTCTTTAGTGAAGTATACATTTGGGCAAGTAACTTTGCATCGGTTCAAACCGATCCCTGAACTTCTTGGAAAATATTCACTGATTTCAATGCGCGCAGTTCAAAACTGCTTCCTGAAATGGTGGTTTTGGCTGGCATTTATTTCTTTATGAAATATTAGTTCACATGGGTTTAAAAGTAATTTTTTGAAATTAAACCCTGAGAAAGAAAGCAAATGTTTCCGGAGTCAGACTTCTTTCTGCTTACTCAAATATATCATGTTAAAAAGATGGAGCTCAATATACTCCCTCCGTTCCACAATATAAGATGTTTTAGACATTTTCCACATTCACATGCATACACTACACATGTATATATACACCTTTTAGTGTATATGTGCATTTTTGTAGTCCAAATCTAGACTACATGTGCAATAGCTAAACATCATATATTATGGGACGGAGGGAGTAGAAGCAAATACACAAGCACCCCTGACTTTTTTCTGGCGTGACATTCGTAGGCACCCTGGTGGTGAATGCTCTAGCTCATTGAAATTTCGCCGAGAAAAGACACGTGTAGTGGTCTCTGAAAAAAAATCAAATATGAGCAGTGCTCCAAGAAATCCTTCCTTTGAGCACCAATTTTTTGTTTATTTTTCGGAGACATCACATATATAGGTGTGTTTTCTCGGTGAAAATATTGCATGCAGTTCGAACACATGTTCATGTTCGTCGAAAATAAAAGTAAAATCAGATTCTCTTGTTTTTGTCGGTATTTTTTTTTATTTTGCTATACAAGCAAGATCATATATATGAGCCCGAGTTCACCTTTGAATTCACATCGGGCAAGTGTCTGAGAAAAACGGGCCGACATGTACTTCATGATCTCAAAGAGAGCAAGTTGCAAGCGGGGCGACGACGTGCACCGAAAAAAATGAACACCATTGAATTCCAGAGGTAGCGACAAGCAAAGAGGGCCCAGGTGGTGTGCATGCACGCCAGGAAAATACACAGGACCATGTCCACGGTCCACCTTACTACACAAGGCGGCGGCCGTTGGTCGCCGTGGTTTTCGCAACTTGTTTCCGTCAACTAGCAAGCAAGCTCGTGCATGCATGGTTATCTACCGGCCGGGTGGTATGTTTGCCACCTCGGTTAGTACGGATGTCTACGCTCAATATGGATTTGTTTGGTAGTCTGCAGTTGTACTTCCTCCGTTTCTAATTCCTCCGTTTCTAATTGTAAGATGTTTTAGATGTTACACATGTTGTTTAAATGAATATTAAAATGGATAAATATACACATGAGGTGTGTCCAGATACATTTGTGTACATGTGAATGTAGACAAATGCTAAAACATCTTATATTGTGTAACGGAGGGAGTACAAAACAGGTCCGTCTGATGCAAAAGTCTGGTATTTGATTGTCCATATATATGAGATCAACAAGACAACAAGTCTGGTGTGTGGATAAGGTTTCTAGACTATGATTTTTAGAAGAAAAAAGTAAATCGAACATTGTTTGTACGTACAAAATAGGTGGAGTCAAAAGATCATCTATAGTGTTATAATTAGCTCCCGGGAGCTAGCAAAAGCTGGCTAATCATGGAAGGTTCCAAGCAGTGGATAGAAGCTTATTAGTAGCAGCGGCAACAGCGGCGCCGACGGAAGGAGGGAGACGACAAAAGGATGTCTGCATGGCCGCATGGGCCCGGAGGCCTTTAGTGAGGAATTCAGCGGAAGAAAGTTTCAGGTTCCAGATATGTCCCACGTAGTACAAACTAGTTTAAGGAAATCCAGTTTCTGTTGCCTCTTTAGTGAAGTATACATTTGGTCAAGTAACTTTGCATCGGTTCAAACCGATCCCTGAACTTCTTGGAAAATATTCACTGATTTCAATGCTTGCAGTTCAAACTGCATACTGAAATGGTGGTTTTGGCTGGCATTTATTTCTTTATGAAATATTAGTTGACATGGGTTTAAAAGTAATTTTTTTGAAATTAAACCCTGAGAAAGAAAGCAAATGTTTCCGGAGTCAGACTTCACGCCAGGAAAATACACTGGACCATGTCCATGGTCCACCCTACTACTAGTATATCAGCATGACGCGCAAACTGTACAAGGCGGCGGCCGTTGGTCGCCGTGGTTTTCGCAACTTGTTTCCGTCAACTAGCAAGCAAGCTCGTGCATGCATAGTTATCTTTTTTTTTTAGCGAGCAAGCACAAGTGTATTACTCCAGCAACCTTACAGAACCATCCTCGAGATACGAAAATTACAACCAGGTCCTTAAGGATAAGGAAGACCACGGAGGCGAAGAAGACGTGCCGCCGGCGCGCCGCCGCCCTCCTCCTCTGCAATCTTGGATCGGACGGAGTCCCATGACGGTCGGGAAGTCGACGAACCTCGAACCCGAAGGGCCTCCACCTTGCGACGCCGCCGTCGCCTTCGATCTGGAGCTCCACACCTGCAACAAGCCAAATATCAACAACCGGAGCCGCCGCCTGCGAGCTCCGGCACGGGAAGAAGGCGCACGGCATCTCCGCTGAGATGCGAGCACCCGGAAGGAGGCGGAGAAGCAGCCGGGCTCCGCAGAGCCCCACCACCGGAGAAGACCTCCGCCGCCGCAAACCACACCGACAGCACCTTCCTCTCCACGGCGCAGCCGGCGAACCCACTCGAACCTAGCTATATACAAGCGAGAACCAGAGTTTCCCCACCCTCCCGCCGCCGGAGCGGCCGACGGAGGGGGGGGAAACCGGAGGAGCGTCGCCGGCGAACTGGATCGGACGGGGGGCGAAAAAATTCTCCTCTCCCTACTGTAGCGGGGGAGAGAGCAGAGCCAAGGTTCTCTGTGTTGTGTCTGCATGCATGGTTATCTACCGGGTGGTATGTTTGCCACCTCGGTTAGTATTGCCACCTCGGTTAGTACGGATGTCTACGCTCAATATGGATGTGTTTGGTAGTCTACAGTTGTACTCCCTCTGTTTCTAATTGTAAGATGTTTTAGATGTTACACATGTTGTCTAGATGAATATTAAAATGGATAAATATACAAATGAGGTGTGTTTAGATACATTTGTGTACATGTGAATGTAGACAAATGCTAAAACAATTTATATTGTGTAACGGAGGAAGTACAAAACAGGTCCTTCTGATGCAAAAGTCTGGTATTTGATTGTCCATATATATGAGATCAACAAGACAACAAGTCTGGTGTGTGGATAAGGTTTCTAGACTATGATTTTTAGAAGAAAAAAGTAAATCGAACATTGTTTGTACGTACAAAATAGGTGGAGTCAAAAGATCATCTATAGTGTTATAATTAGCTCCCGGGAGCAAGCAAAAGCTGGCTAATCATGGAAGGTTCCAAGCAGTGGATAGAAGCTTATTAGTAGCAGCGCAACAGCGGCGCCGACGGGGAAGGAGGGAGACGACAAAAGGATGTCTGCATGGCCGCATGGGCCCGGAGGCCTTTAGTGCAGCGCAATGGACTTGGCCATCCAATCACCTTCTCCCACTTGGTCCACCACCCTGCCTGCTTGCTCGCATTCTATTGCTTGCTATGTAGCTCTCGCTCCTCAGCTAGCTAGCCGTGTGTATCAAATGTCAGGCGCACACCCGGCCGGACAGGGACAAAAATCCAACTCCATCGCCGCCGGAAAAAAAAAATCAAGTCTCTTACCCATGGAACATTGCAAAGGGTGTTTTGGTCCATTCGCGTTATTTTTTCGGGTTTTGTTTTTGGTGAAGGTTCTTAAGTTGAATGAGTTAATTAAGTTGGGGTTCACAACTAAAACATATTTTTCACCAAAAATGGCCTCTCGGCGGAACTAATGCCAAATCTTGCCTCCGACAAAACTATTTTCAAATCTGGCCGATGGACCCGGCGCTAGGAAAAATTGGCACCAGATCGGCAGAAGAGGTCGGCACCATTGCATTGATGCTGGGGCCGAGCTGCACAACGTCGGCGCCAACGTCTTTGGCGCGGAGCCTAGCGGCCAAATTTGAAAATATTTTGCCAAACGGCCATATGCGTCATTACTTCGTGAAAACGGCCATATTGGCAAAAAATACCAACTATAACATACCAAATTCCGCTCCAAAATGTAAGTTTCTTCACCATTTTCTACAGTCAAACATTTCAAAGTCTGGTCATCTATAAGAAAAGCAAATAGTTAGTGACCAAAGCACCACATTTATATTACTAGCTTTGCAGTGGAATGATTTTTTTTCTAGTGTATGATTATGTTCATGTGGGATAATGTATTTTAGGCAGATAATGAACTCCAATATATATATACGTACCTAGGTGGAAGTTTAGGTCTTCCAAAGTGCAATGGTCCTTGGCAATTTTATGCTCACATGTATCTGATAATTTCGGTCAATATCCGCTTTATGGAATTACACACATCAGCTAGTACCACTTTACCTTTAAGAACAATTAACCTTTTAAAAAAAATTAAGTGCAATGTGTTCATGTTTGATGCTTCAACAGATCAGAACCCACCTAGTCAATTCTGGAAGACTGCTATCAATCTCACAAATATTCAAATGCTCCAGCGGCTACACACGTGCCGATCAGATTGATGCTAATATTTGGGATGGTAAACGCTTGTTATTTCAAATTAGGTTAATAAAGCATGCATACAGGGCCGAGAGATCGGGGAATTCAGGAGACTTGATTGTTACCATATCTCTGTTTCTAAGAACCTTCTTCCCTCACACTCACCCAATAATTAGTTAATTCAGCTAGTTGGCCTACACGTCCACTTTATTAATGTTTCAAATCCTATGCGAACCACAAGAAACTAAGATTCCTTCTCTTACATTACCACAAATTTTGAATGATGGCAACATTTTCCTATAATTAACTTCACAAGTTTTGGCTACTTGTGCATGCTCAATTTACTTGCTGCGTTCCAACCAGAAGTTTTTGAATCCTAGTCCATCAGTTTTCTGTACAATTGGCCAGCAGATGACTGGCTATCAAACTCAAGTACTGGTGACGTTACATGCATACCTATTGCTCAATGACGACACTAGCCTTGACTTTCCAAGTCCACGTGCAAATCAAATGGGATCACATATACTTTTCTCTTCTTTTGTCACTTTAATGACTGTTAGCATCTAATTAAATAATGCACATAATCATATGTACAAAAAAGGGACAACTACCAAATAAAATAATTAGGATTTTGCTTTTGTTTAAGCGCGTGCCACACCCACTTTAGTACTCAACAAACCGTGTTTTTGACCCAGTGCAAATCCATGTCCAATCTGTATTCAACCAAATTAAAAGCAAGTTCCCCACCCGTTAACATAATGTTTGTTTTTTGGTTTTTATTCATATCGACGGAAATAATTTCATAAAAAAAGTAGTTCTTCTACGATGATTGATTGTTTTATCATTTACGATTAAACTTCCGTCAAAGTCTAAAACTCGCGGGTCCATAGATACTCTTAGCATCGGATAAGGATCAAGCATGGTGTACAACTGTCATTCCTAGCCATCCAAAGGGATTCAGCAAATCCAATATGCAAGGTCTCTCGTGGGCTTCACCACACAAATGAATGTTACTTCTTATCTTAAGTGCACACAAAAATGTGCATGCACAAGAGATAACTCACATGATAGAATATTATGTAAGTTATACGTAAATATACCTTTTTGTTCTAAAAAAGATTTATTAAAAATATATTATGAATACTGTGGGATAACATATTTAGTCTTTCTTTCAATATGCTCATCACTTTCCTTTTAGTGTGCAACTCATTTTGCACTTTTCGTCCTAAAAGGGGACATGAACTAATCTAGGTTCATGATCTAAAATCAAAGTGCATGCTAAATTAAAGGATGTTGATCTATATTTATTTCCTAACTCTCTTATTAGTAGCTAGGAGTGCTTAAAGTTGAGAACATGAGAACTATAGACATATAGTGTACAAACACTTTATGTTCTTGCAGGAACTATAAATTAGCCGGCCGATCAAGGACCTGCATGAGAATGGTTTGATTGAAGAAAAGTCAATAGTATTCGATTTTCCGATCTTATGCTCGTGTGAAAGCACGTTGTTTCTAAAACAGGAAGATCAAAGGAAGGTCCTTGTAAGAAAGAACAAGCGTATAAGACTAAAGACTAGAAGGGAAACAAAGAAAACTACTTTTTTTTCAATGTAGATGGCATTTTGTGTATGATTTGCACAAAGCTAATTTCATCATATACCTTTCTATGAATATGCAAGTAACTAAATATAAACTAATTGAGAAACATAGTTTTGTGGCAAATCAAGTGATACTATTTAACTATTCCGAACAAATCCAGAAAGTTTATTTCTTATCGGAATTAGTGAATAAAAAACTCAACTGCTTGCTATGTATTTTGGAACAAGAGTGGCCACTAAATATTCACTATGCACATGAACTTGAACAGATGAAATAATCAATACCAAAAGGATATTCTTTACGCATATATCCTCTGGTCAATTTTACCAATTCCCGTGGGTTAGAGATATAGCCAGCATTTTGTTCTATATGCATGTTGTACCACCATCATGAGGTACATTGTATCAACCCATACATCAACATCCAAGTTGCCAAAATAAAATAACAGCAAGCTCTCACTCACCAGCCACCACAGAAAAACCACATGTAATATGGAGATTTCAGAGGGTGCAATCCTGCAAAATCTTCACTCCAAACGCAATCACTTTAAAATTGAACATATATACCAAATATGCCCCAAGATATTACTCCCACGTACACATGCATCCCAGAATAGCTATATATACACCAACACATATGTGTAGAACCACCTCATCATCTTGGCCAGCCCTAGCTATCTTGAACAACAACTCATCAGACCTTCTAAACACACACAAACAAAACACATCATTATTTTCATATGCACCTAGCAGCTTAGCCAGTATCACAGCTCTGCAAGCTAGCCATGGGGATCGAAATCCAGAGCTGCACGGCGGAGCACTCCTCGCAGTACTCCTCCGGCGCGTCCACGGCCACGACAGAGTCCGGTGCCACGCGGCCGCCGACGGCGCCGAGCCTACCCGTCGCTGTCACCGACGAGGCTGTGACCTCGCGGCCGGTGTCGGCGCAATCGTCCTCGTCGTCGTCGAGGTTCAAGGGAGTGGTGCCGCAGCCCAACGGGCGGTGGGGCGCCCAGATCTACGAGCGCCACGCCCGCGTCTGGCTCGGAACGTTCCCCGACGAAGACGTCGCCGCTCGCGCCTACGACGTCGCCGCGCTCCGGTACCGTGGCCGCGAGGCCGCCACCAACTACCCGTGCGCGGCCGAGGCGGCGGAGCTCGCCTTCCTGGCGGCTCACTCCAAGGCCGAGATCGTCGACATGCTCCGGAAGCACACCTACGCCGACGAGCTGCGGCAGGGCCTGCGCCGCGGCCGCGGCATGGGTGCGCGCGCGCAGCCAACGCCAGCGTGGGCGCGGGAGCCCCTCTTCGAGAAGGCCGTGACCCCGAGCGACGTCGGCAAGCTAAACCGTCTCGTGGTCCCCAAGCAGCACGCCGAGAAGCACTTCCCACTGAAGCGGTCGCCGGAGACGACGACGACGACCACCGGCAAGGGCGTGCTGCTCCTCAACTTCGAGGACGGCGAGGGCAAGATGTGGAGGTTCCGGTACTCGTACTGGAACAGCAGCCAGAGCTACGTGCTCACCAAGGGCTGGAGCCGCTTCGTCCGGGAGAAGGGCCTCGGCGCCGGCGACTCCATCGTGTTCTCCTGCTCGGCGTACGGACCGGAGAAGCAGTTCTTCATCGACTGCAAGAAGAGCACGACGAAGGCCAGCCGCTGCACCGGCGGTGGCGCCGCGCCACTGGAGGGTGCGCCTAAGGTAGATGAAGTCCGGGTCGTGAGGCTGTTTGGAGTGGACATCGCCGGAGCGAAGAGAGGGCGAGCGGCGGAGCAAGGGCCGCAGGAGTTTTTCAAGAGGCAATGCGTGGCTCACGGCCAGCACTCTCCTGCCCTAGGTGCCTTCGTCCGATAACATACAACCTTTCATCTTCATCTTCATCTTCATCTTCATCTTGTTGTTGTCAAACAATATATGTTGATTTGTTCGTGATTACAGTAATTCTGCGATTCCGTCCATCAATTTTGCATAGAACCCAGCTCTCAAGTCTGTTTACAAAATTAGTTGTATGTAATTATGTGAGTGTTGTGTACACCGTTAGGGGTTCTAGCAAGATATCATAATAATATACTAAGATGTTGGGTATCTATATATGTGATATCATCCTACAATATGAATAATTTCTTATATGTGATATCTCTCCTGCCCTAGGTGACTTCTGTTAGACTATTGTATTCCGACTACATCTCCTTGTTGTAAACCTATTCGACTTGTACTCCAAGACTAGGTCTAGACTATGTCGGTTAGATGACTCCCTTTATATACTTTGTAATACGGCTCAATTGATCAATCAATATACAAGTTTACATCTTCTTACATGGTATCAGACTTTTCGGTCCTAGGGCATGGGGCATGGCGCCGCCCACACCGCCGCCGCCCACGCCGCCGCCGCTCCCACCGCCTAGCTATCTCGCCGAAACAATCCGCCTCGTCATCGCTGTCGCGACAACCTCCGCTGCCCCGGCACAATCTTCTCAAGTTTCTCTTGCCTCCACCCCAAATTTCCCTCCTACTACCCTAATAGCCACTCCAATATCTTTGGTGCATACCATCGCCGACGTTAGCCCCTTCATACCCATAGTTCTTGATCTCACCGCCCACAATTACTACCACTGGCGGCATCTCTTCGATCTCCACCTCGGCCGATGCAACCTTCGGTCTCATGTCGCCACCACGAGTGTTCCCCGCCTTGATGATCCCCAATGGGTCAAGGATGATCTTGCGATCGTCCAATGGTTCTACACGCGCATCTCCACTGAAATTTTCAATATGTTGGATCATGATGGCGCCACCGCCGCCGAAATTTGGGCCTCCTTGCTCCAATTGTTCCAAAGCAACAGCGATGCCCAGAAGAATATGCTGCACACCGAGCTCCGCAACATGTCACAAGGCGACGCTCCCGTGAACCTTTTCTGCCAGCGGATCAAGGCCATCGGCGACGAGCTCCGTGAACTGGGCGACACCGTCAGCGACTTGCAGCTTATCAATATCGTCGTCGTCGGGCTCAATGAAGAATTTGACAAACAAGCCTCCTTCATCCCCATGATGCGGCCCCTGCCCACGTTCGCCGAGGTCCGCTCAATGCTGCAACTTGCCGCGGACACCCATGCTCGCAAGGAGTCTTGCCCTCGGGTGTTTTACGCCGCTGCTCGTCCGCCTGCGTCATCCCCATCGACGGCTTCTGCATCTGTGCCTCCTCCACCTGCCGTCATCCTGCCTACACCGACGGCGCAAGCCCCTCCAAGGATGGCATCCGAGTCCCAATTATCGCGCGAAGAATCCGATTTACCGGCCACCCCGATCTCTACCGACGCCGCCACCACCTGCTCCTGCGGCACAGCCGCCACCACCTTCGGCTCCTCCTGCGTCCCCGAGTTGGCGCCCTCCTCATGATCCCTGGACTGGGATGGTACAGGCATGGTCAATGCCTTGGTCTGCTCCTTCGTCGTTCTGTGCTCCGCCCGCCTACTCCGGCTCCTGGATGCCAGGCATGCGTCCACACACCGGTTCGCCTAGGCACCTTGGACCGCGAGCTCCGGCCCAGGCCTACATGGCTGCTCCATCGTATTACCATGGCGCCCCCATCACAGGAGACGGCTCGATGCCATACCAGATGCCTCTCCCGACGCCCGTGCATACCCCAGTGCCCATGCCACCATTGCTGCCGACGCCGCCTCAGCCTCCTGCCTCGACGCCTGCCTGGGATCAAGCCGCCTTCTTACAGGCCATGAACAACTTTGCTGCTCAAGGAAACTCAGGTATGGATTGGATTTTCGATTCTGGTGGTTCTAGTCATATGTCTTCTTCGCGCAATTTGTTGTCATCGTGCACTTCTTCTCCTTTTTCTTCCATTACACTTGGTGACGGTTCCTCCATACCAATTCATTGTGTCGGCCAATCCACTATCCCTACTCATACCACGCCTCTTCTTCTACGTGATGTTCTTGTCGCACCCAACCTAATTAAAAATTTGATCTCCGTTCGAAAATTTACTTCCGATAACCTTGTCACCGTTGAATTTGATCCCTTTGGTTTATCTGTGAAGGACTACCACACTAAGGCGGAGATCGTGCGCTTCAACAGCTCCGGTGACCTCTACTCTCTCCACGGAGTTCCTGCTGCCGCCCAACCTTCATCCATGGTGGCCTCCGTCGATCTTTGGTATCAACGCCTCGGCCACCCACATGCTGCTCCTTTAGGTTCTATTCTTAGTGAATGTTCCATCTCTTGTAATCGTGATAGTCATAATAGTTCAGTTTGTGAGTCTTGTCAATTAGGAAAACATGTTCGGCTCCCCTTTAGTAGTTCTTCTTCTCGCAGTACTTTTCCCTTTGAATTACTACATTGTGACTTATGGACCTCTCCTCATGTCAGTGTTTCCGGTTTCAAGTACTATCTTGTTCTTTTAGACGATTACACACACTTTGTTTGGACATTCCCTCTTCGTAATAAATCTGATGTACATAATATTTTTGTTAACTTTCAAAAATATGCAGCCACCCACTTCTTCCTCCCTATTCGTTTCATCCAATGCGACAATGGCCGTGAATTTGACAACTTTCAAAATCGCAATTTCTTTCTCAACCATGGCATCCTTCTTTGGTTTTCCTGCCCCTACACTTCTCCGCAAAACGACAAAGTTGAAAGATCTCTTCGAACAATTAATGACATTATACGCACCCTTCTAATCCACTCTTCCATGCCTCCTAAGTATTGGGCTGAAGCCCTTCGCACGGCCACCTACTTGTTAAACATCAGACCATCCAGCACAAACCCTAAAACCACTCCCTTTTTCTCCCTCTTTCTAAACCACCCCAATTACTCTGATCTTCGAGTTTTTGGTTGTCTCTGTTTTCCTAACTCCTATGCAACCTCCCTTATCAAATTAGCACCTCGTTCTATTGCTTGTGTCTTTCTTGGATACTCTGATGAGCACAAAGGCTATCGTTGCCTCGATTTGCTTTCTGGTCGTGTTCATGTCTCTCGTCATGTCACTTTCATCGAAACAATTTTACCCTTTGCCACACGTACACCATCCACCCCCTCCCAGCCCACACCCAGTCCTCCTAGCCGTGCTCTACTCCCAACCCTCCAATTCCCTGCCACAGCAGCACATTCTCCGGTTTTTCCTGCCGCAGCACAGCCCGAGCCTTCCCCACCCTCCACTCCTTATGCGGCACAGTTTTCACCGGACTTTTCTACTGCGGCAGCGTCCCCGTCGCCTAGCTCTGCCACTAACTCTTCCATCACCCAAACTTGTGTTGAGGCTTCAGACTCCCTCTCTACCTCTTCTCCAGAGTCTGCTCAATCCGCTGCGCCTGACTCTGGCAACCCAACCCCTCTTCTCCCTCCTCGTTCGATTCCTACCACTGTGCCTCAAAATGATCATCCTATGCGTACTCGCACTAAATCTGGATTTCGTCAACCTCGTGAACCTCTCAATCTCACTGCCTCCCCTTCTATCTCGCCTGTTCCCTCCTCCTATAAAGTTGTTCTTCTTGATCCTCATTGGCTGCCGCCATGACCGATCAATACAATGCGTTACTTCACAATAACACATGGCAGCTCGTCCCACGACCTTCTGGAGCAAATGTAGTCTCGGGCAAATGGGTTTTTCGCCAAAAATTTCACTCAGATGGAACACTCTCTCGTTACAAGGCGCGTTGGGTTTGTCGTGGATATTCTCAACAACATGAAATTGATTATGATGAAACTTTTTCTCATGTTGTCAAACCAAGCACCATCCGTATCGTTCTTAGTGTCGCCATCTCCTCCGCATGGCCCATTCATCAACTTGATGTGAAGAACGCTTTTCTCAATGGCTCTCTCCAAGAAACAGTCTATTGTCAACAACCACAAGGGTTTGTGGATCCCTTTCTTCCTAATCATGTCTGCCTTCTTAAGAAATCTCTCGATGGTTTAAAACAAGCACCCCGTGCTTGGTTTCAATGTTTTTTCACCTTCATTCAAACCATCGGTTTTCTACCCTCCTTGTCTGATACTTCCCTCTTTGTCTATCACAACAATTCTCAAACTGCTTACTTGCTTCTTTATGTCGATGATATCATTCTTACTGCTTCCTAACAGTCTTTATTAGATCACATTATCTCTCTCCTTAGTGCTGAATTTTCAATGACCGACCTAGGTTTGCTTCATCATTTTCTGGGAATTGTTGTCACCCGTGATCACACTGGTCTCTTTCTCTCCCAACGTCAATATATCCTAGATCTTCTCTCCTGAGCTGGCATGCTCGATTGTCAATCATCAAAAACTCCCGTTGACACCAATTCCAAATTATCTTCCGATGGCGACCCTTTTTCAGACACCACTCTTTATCGTAGTCTCAGAGGTGCTCTTCAATATTTAACAATCACACGTCCTGAGATCTCCTATGCCGTCCAACAAGCCTGCCCATATATGCATGATCCTCGTGTCCCTCATTACAATCATGTCAAACGTGTTCTTCGATATCTCAAGGGCACTCTCGATCATGGTCTCCACATCAATTCTTCTTCTCCTACCACAATGATAGCATATTCTGACGCAGACTGGGCTGGTTGTCCGGACACTCGTTGGTCGACATCCGGATACTGTGTTTTTTCTAGGTAACAACTTTATTTCATGGTCCTCAAAAAGGCAGGTTACAGTCTCTCGCTCGTCTGCAGAAGCTGAATATCGCGGGGTTGCACATGCTGTTGCTGAAACGGTTTGGATTCGGCAACTACTATCGGAGCTTCATCGCCCTATATAGCAGGCCACCATTGTCTATTGCGACAATATTTCAGCAGTCTACATGTCCAGCAATCCGGTCCAGCATCGGCGTACCAAGCACATTGAGATTGACATTCACTTTGTTCGTGAGAAGGTCGGCTTGGGCCAAGTTTGTGTTCTACATGTGCCCTCTACTGCTCAGTTTGCGGATATCTTCACTAAGGGACTTGCTACAGCTCCGTTTACCGATATTCGATTCAGTCTCAACGTTGTTGAACCCCACGTTGATTCTGCGGGGGGATGTTAGACTATTGTATTCCGACTACAACTCCTTGTTGTCAACCTATTCGACTTGTACTCCAAGACTAGGTCTAGACTATGTCGGTTAGATGACTCCCTTTATATACTTTGTAATACGGCTCAATTGATCAATCAATATACAAGTTTACATCTTCTTACACCTTCATCCGATAACATACAACCTCTTCACCTTCATCTTCATCTTCATCTTCATCTTGTTGTTGTCAAACAATATATGTTTATTTGTTCGTGGTTAGAGTAATTCTGCGATTCCGTCCCTCAATTTTGCATAGAACCCAGCTCTCAAGTCTGTTTGCAAAATTAGTTGTATGTAATTATGTGAGTGTTGTGTACACCGTTAGGGGTTCTAGCAACATATCATAATAATATACTAAGATGTTGGGTATCTATATATGTGATATCATCCTACAATATGAATAATTTCCATTGATGCACTCCCTGTATGTTTGGATAAAGATCTCTTCATGGCTTGCTATATGTTGGCAAGATTGGTATTTTCTACACCAACTGATATTTCATCAGAAATTTTGTAAGCAAGGCAGTGAGAAATGTTTGCTAAATCAGCAAGGAACAATTTGGGGATTGAGAACTTGCATGGAAAATATTTGAATTGCTTGTTGTGGTCTTGGATTGTGTTACGAATTTGTTTTGAATAGTTCACCCACACGGCTAAATTTGAGTATCTTCATTTGTATTCGGTTTGGCCATATATTTCTTTATCTTGCGTTCTTGCTTGAATGGATCATAAATTGAAGCGTTCATCCGTATGAATCTTTATTGGATGACTCGAGGATGCATCAACAAAATCATCATTATATTAGTATTCCTCATACCAAAAAGAGTACATCAAGTTATGCATATCAATTGAAGTTTATCATCATGAACAAAATAATTAATAGATTTCTCTTTATAAGGGTCCTGATTCTATAGTTTCATGTCTTGCTAGCATAATTTATAGTCTACCATTTTGTTCGATAAATTTGCATAGTACTTCAATCAACTTCACTTGTTGATAAGATCCGAAGCTAACATTGCTAGCTTATGGGATCTATACTAATTGCCACTGAAATTTATATTAACTCCTATCAGCTTGCACTTAACTAATGATCTGATCATTTTGTTTAGTCGTAAACAACATATTTTAGTTTGCGAGAATCCAGATTTTTATCAGGTCAGAGCCCCAATGGTAGTATCGCATTTCATAGGATCATAAGTATCAGAATCTTAATACCGTTGACTCTACTGTCTAGAATAGTAGAATTGATTCACTCAATTTGCACCGTAAAGTTGTAGAATCGCATGATAGAATCAAAGATTATGACAACCTTGTACCATTGTCGGAATGTTTGCAAAGCGAGATACACCAACGTACGGAGAACAATATCGAGGTTCTTGCGGATAGAGGGGAGTAAAACATTTGAATTGCTTGCGTGTCTGGGATTGTTTAACAATTGATTCGATTAGTTCACTCACCTCGCTAAAAAATATCAATAGTTATCGCATGTTGTGTAATAAGTAATACACAACCAGTCCAAGCGGTATGTGTATGCTTCAAATATGTAAATAGAAAAACTCTAAAATATGTAACTGAATAAAATATTCAACATTTGATATTCGTGCAAAATAACTCTGTAACGGAAACTAGAACACAAGGTAGTTCTCTAGTATATTGAATATATTTATTTGTGGAAGAGTATATAACTTTGCAAAATAAGGTCTTCACATGGATATTTGAGCCCATATCTGTTGATTGAAGTTTAGTATCATGTGCCACTAGCATACCACCTTGGATGTTCTCAACCATGAGTAATAGCAAAGGTACAATAAACTAAATCCGTTTGTAAAGACATGTCATCCTAGTATGTGTGCAGCCAAGCTATACCAACTTTGACTTCCAATATGAAAATATATAATTATTATTAGAAGGTGAAAATAATATTATAATAAGTGTTATGTAAGAATAATATTTTCACAATATTGCAGTTATAAAATTTGATCGACATATACATCGGAGAAAACAGTGGTCGAAGTTGCATATGGAAGACTGTGTCCATTTCAATTACGACATACATATCCTATGACACAAAATTAATGTAATAAATTTGTAGACATGCCTCATGTTATAGTATATTCACCTGTGATGAAATGTGCAAAATATAACCAATGTATACCGCACAAGAAATGACAAGACCGATGTTGGTGACCACTGTATTTTCAATATTGTGTAAATTTGGTCATCCCTCTACACTGTATTTTGCAGTTGCACACGGATAGGATTTTAGAGGATCTTCTAGGATGCACAAATGTGAAATTCTGAAATCGTGTACAATGTCACAGTATGTTTCTTATTTAAACATGTATTCGATTTATTTCGTGATACTTGGTTAAATTCTGCTTTGTAAATAGGAGGTAGCTGTGCAATTTCTCATCACTATTGCTCCAAATAGATGTCTCATCTCTAGTTTTCTTTCAAGAGTACATGTCCTTTTTGTTACCTAAAGATGAGGTCACATTCAGGGTGCCCTAAATATCCCAAATAGACGGATGGTGATCAATCGTCCCCATTGGAAAATGGCCTTGTCATGTTTATGGTCCTCCTCCCATCCCCCAACGCGCACACAAGAGTCTAGCAACAGACCCTGCAATATCAAGGTGGTTTCTTGGGTAAACGAAATACCAGTATACCACCCAACATTTCTACGGCCAATTTGATTGGAAATTATAGTATGATTTTGCAAGGACAAGACAGGGACCAATTAACAGTAATAGTGTACGTCTACTTTAATTTGCTAGCTACCTAGGCAACTTGCAGCATCGATGCAATGACAGCCGCCCAACTTGCATGAGCAGAGCTAGCAAGGTTCATTGTACTCACTAACAGTGCTTCTATTCCTCCAGGCTTCTTAATTTCTAATTGATCTTGCTCAGCTACTGCACATAAGACTCGCATCAATCGTTTATAGCCTCAATATATGATAGGTCAATGTACAATAGTAAATTAGCTATTCACACATTGAACCCTCCATGTCACCTGCTAGAGGTTTCAAATTGACACGCGTTAAAACATCGTATACGTACGGTGAAATATCTTGCCATCTAGTATGTATTCACATTTGGAAACCGTCATATGTACCATCATATTAACAGAACATTAGATCTTGGTTTCGATCCTCTAATTTTCATTTCCATCAGGTGACCAGACAGCTATTTATGGAGGGGACATTACTAGAGAAAAGCTTATAGGTAGACGGTGATTCTGTGGCGCACCCCTAATCGGGTGCGCCACAGAAAATTTCTGTGGCGCATGGTTCTGCATGCGCCACAGAAATTTGCAATTCTGTGGCGCACGAAAGTCACATGCGCCACAGAATTGTGACTTTTTGTGGCGCATGTAGCTACATGCGCCACAGAAAGCCACATTTCTGTGGCGCACCCCTGCATGCGCCACAGAAATGCGACCACATGCGCCACAGAAAAGCACATTTCTGTGGCGCATGTTGTCGCGTGCGCCACAGAAATTTCCAGATCTCAGATCTGTTTTCTCTTTCCATTTGGTCAAACCCACCACACGCAACCGCACCTGACACCCCACGAACACAGCCACACACACCACGCACGCAACTCGTCCGCATCCGGCCAGCCCCACCCTCTCTCTCTCTTCTCTCTCTCAACGGAACGCACCACGCCCACGCCCGCTACATCCCCTTTCTCCTCACATTTCTCCTCACACCACGCCCGCCGACGGCCCCCTCGCCTCTCCTCCACCGCCCGCTCTCCCTCCGCCGCTGCTCCCTCGTCGGCATACCGCAGAGCCCCGACCACCGCCCGCTCTCCCTGCTGCGCCGCCGCCTCCTCGCCCTCCCCTTCTCCACGCTCCCCTCCCCCGGCCCCGCGCCGCCGCCTTGGGCCCCTCCTTCCTCCGTCCTGCCCTTCGCGCCCTCCTCAACCGCCTCGCCGCCGCCAACCTCGTCGACGACGCCGTCCGCGCCTTCTACTCCACCGCCGCCTCCGTCGCCCTTCCCGCCGGGGACCAAGGCCCACAACTTGCTCCTCCGCGGCTGGGCCAAGGCGCCCGCCTAGGCGCGCCTCCGCGACCACTGGCTCGACATGGACAGCGGGCCCTCGTCCCGCGCAAGCTGCCGGGTCCGTCGACGCGGCCTGGTCCAGCGACGCCGACCAGGGTGTTCACCGTCTTCGAGGCGCCCGACGCCTTCCTGCAGGCCTCCTGCCCCATGTGCTCGCGCGCGCACCTCCTTGTGCAGCACATCGCCATGGGCTACTACCCCTACTCCGAGCTCGCCTCCGCGGCCACCATGAAGATCCCCTCCGCCTCCGTCGGCCTCTGCCTCAAGATCGCCGCCGAGCCGGGATCCCCCCCAACGACCTCTTCCTCACACCGGACCCCGCGCGGCGACGGTAGCACAGACTACGACGACGAGCAGCACCCGCCTCGGAGCGACGGCGAGCATGACCACATCGCCGAAGCAGAGGACCAGAGGGGCGCGCGGCCATGTGCCGCTGCTCTCCCTTTTTTAAAAAACTTAAAAGCAGATTCTGTGGCGCATGGTTGGGAGTGCGCCACAGAAATTTGGGGCTTTCTGTGCCGCACGGGCTTGGTGCGCCACAGAATTATAATTTAGTGGCGACAATTCTGTGGCGCACCCAGCAAAGTTGCGGGTGCGCCACAGAATTCCAAAAAGGTGCGCCACTAAAAGGCGTTTTCCTACTAGTGGGAGACAGCTAAGACGACATAGAGCCACGTTATTATCGCTAGCAATAGTTGCGGTATATGCTAGTATAATTTGTCTGGATCCCGGCCAGTAATCGGTGGTGTTCCTACATTTAGGAAACGACCATTATAGCTTCAAATAGCTCTTTTATTTATCTCGAATTATAGCTACACATAGTTCCACTGAGCGAGCTTGCTTGAACTGGCTTAGACTATTCTATGTACATAGATTATTAACGCCAAAATGATCTTCTAATTATCCAATTTAACTTCATGAAAGCAGCATAATTACATGTACTGCAAGCTTATGAAAAAGTTCAGCAAATGACCTCACATGTTTGAACAACTCATAGTTCTTAGTGATTAAGTCCTTGTCGTGAAGAAAATTGTGTGTCCCTTGTATCAACACTTCTCTTGTAAGTTAATGACATTGATTTCTAAGGAAGTGGTATAAGTTCCGATATCAGAGTAAACTCAGCAATCTTGTTGCGAACAATCAATTTTTCTAGGAACTTAAGAGCATGTTCATTGTTTGATAACCATTGATCACCTCTTCTAGAAATATTGTAATGCGTTGCAATAAAGAGAGATTTTTTTGTGATGCTTTAGACAACATATGACTAGCTTCCTCTATTTCTAAGTAAGCGGAGATTACTATAGGACAAATAGGGGTATTTGTTGACATGTTCTAAAATAACAGCCACATATCTAAAAATGTACAAAAAAAAATCACACTATCTTCTTTCGTTCTGCTCTTATGCAGGTGTGCACGTCACTAAAAACTCTCTAGAGCTTTTCCACTTAGGGCGCATTTTACACTAAGGCGGGTTACAATAATCCATCTTTTACAGCCGGTTTTCCTTATTTGCTAACAAAGTATATATTTCCATTTATGCATATTCTTTCAGTAGATAATAAAATAAATTCAGCAGAAAACACATTTAAGCAACCGCAAACTAAGCTACAAACATCAAATAAATACTATGTGCCCGAGCACTAGAAAATTGGCGACGATGTTTTGACTTGTAGGACTAGATACTCCTATTATGAAAAATATAATTTGAAACATTTCATAATGTCAAAAAAATTCGGGCATACATCCGGATATTTTATGTTCACGCACAAAGTTTCACGGGAAAAAGATATTTTTTTTACGCTCGTGTAAAAAAGACATAACTTGGTGATACAAAATGACTTATCACCCCGACATTTTTTGTCTTCTGACACAGGCTAAAAAAATGTATTTTTTCGTGGTTTTTTTTGCAAGTATAGAATAGTGGTATGTACACCAAATTTATTTTTCGTTTTTTTTGATATTTTGAAATGTGATATGCTTCTGTGAGCCAAAATGGATTTTTGTAGAAAATTCTCTTATATTCTCTCAAGAGCTGACGATGAATCTTACTCAAAGCTCGAAGTTATGACCAGTGTACACGTAGCAATTGCTACATTGGTCAGCAGCAACTTGTCCAGGTGTACCAGACGGGCGTATACGACAAGCGGCTCACACTATGGCGGACAGACAATTCAAGTGGGCTGTACGACTACTGCAGTCTGCATCGATCTACTACGGTTAGTACTATATGTAGGTGTGTGGCGCCTTCTGTGCGTACGTACGCACTTTTAGTTTTTTTTTTTTTTTGACAGGAACTGATTCATATAAACAGAGCACCCAGTACAGATTACAAGAAAGTCCAAAAAGAAAAAGAAAATACAAACGGACCCCTGCAACATGCACCCAGCACCCTGAGTACCCATGAAAGAAAGCAATCAGCTCCTCCGCTGACCCAAGACGCCTAGGTGACGCCGCCGTCGCCGTACCTCACACCGCCGTCGAGGAAGCGCCGCTTCATGTTGATGATGACCGCAAAGCCCGGCCGCCGCTGCGCAGCGACAACTTGACTCGATGAACGAACCCGGTCCCGGCACCTCCTCCACCGCACCACCCAGCTCCCAGCCGACGGGAACCTCGCCCAGGCCAGCAGCCACGAGCCGCCGTCTCCCAACGCCACTCCCCAAGCCACCATGGCCGTCCGGAGTCGGCTTGCCATAGGAGAGGACGCCCCACACCACCTGCACCAAAACAGAACCATCCTCCAGCACCACCAGCTCCCCCCGCCACCTCGGCCGGCCAGAGCACAGATGCAAAGGATGGACTGGACAAAGAACCGCACGATCCAAACACAGATCGGCGGGAACGAGCACCTCTCGCCGAAGCAGAGAGGGAGAACAAACGCCGCACTCATCTCAGCGCCGCCCGGAGCAGCACCAAGAGAGGGAGAACGCGACGGCTTATTTACCCTAAGCGGCTGCCGATCCCTCCAGTCGCCACCGCCGGGGAGAGATAGACCCCTATCTACAGGCCAAGAGACGAGGGCCAAGATCCCCACCTCCTCCCGCCGCCGGAGCGGCAGGAGGAGGCCAAGATCCGGCCTCGCTCCGGCGAGAGCTCGGGGGAAAAAAGACGCCTCCCTTTTCGCCTCTTAGAACTGTAGCAGAGGGGAGGAAGAGAGAGCGGACTACGTACGCACTTTTAGTACTCACATGGAGTATTTAAATCACATCTTTTCATGAATTTTCGCTAAACATGCATAGGCCATCTCCACTTTTAGAATAGTTGTTCAATATTCGTACAGACGTACTGTACTAACGTGAAGCTTTGTGTGTTGATGCGTGTGTAGAGAGAGAGATGCTCACAGTTTACTCTGTCTTGTTGCGTAGCTTGTCTTGCATGGAGCTCCTCTTCTCTTCTCACCAATGAAAACTCAGCGAGCGGTTGAGCGACAAGGCCATGAAAACTTCAGGTCGAGTCAGCAGAAACTCGGTCAGACGTCACGCATTTTCTTAGCGGTCAATGCTAGCTCCACGCTTGCTTGTATGTGCATGTTGTCAAGTCTTTCAATCATGTCGTGTGTCCCTCAGCAGTGCCATGGGTATCAGGGTATGTGTACACATCTAGTACATGAGACCTTTTTGACATGGAAGATTGTAGCCACAAAAGACTAGGATGCTCTGTTTTGATTCGTAGGTCGAGATGCAACCGTTGTTAATAATATTTTCAAATGGATTTGTAAATGTCAAAAGAATTAAACACAAAAAATTTGGTGTACATCCGAACATTTTATGTTCGCACACAAAGTTTCACGAAAAAAGATATTTTTATGCATTGCGTAAAAAAAGGAGAGAGAAAATTGTTCGTGAAAATCATTTTGTAGCACTCAAATTTGTCTTTTTTACGGAAGCCAAAATCAAATATAGGAGGTCCAGATGTACGCCCGAAATTTCCCCAAAAGTCTACAACTAATTTGTGCGTACACTGCACGTACTTCTTCACTTAATTATTTGTACCAAAATTACTAATCCATGTGGTCGCAAAAATTATGGAGGGAAGACATGCCCCCAACTTGTGCCTTAGTTCTGTGGGGAAGAGGATCTTCTGACGTAGCCAAGGGTGAAGTTGAGCCCCTGCCATGAAGGGTCGCAAGATGGAGGGCCCGTATGTCAGCAACCCACGTCAGAGGAACCGTCATGTCCAATTGCTTGTGTTGTCTGGCTTTGTTCTTCTTTGGTTTCAGCCTAGGCTCTTAATGTTCTCTTCTAGTACTAAACATAATGACATATCTGCTTTTTTCAATCAATAAATAAATAAGGTATAAATTGGCCCGCAGACCAAACCTAAGAACAATATGGGCAAAATTCTTTGGTACATGTGGGAATTAGGTACATATATGCTGAAATATTGATTGTGTATTCATTATATTTATTTTTCTTGTTTCTTCAGGACAAAGTTGTTATTTTCTTATTACATCATCAACTATACTCAGCTTAGCTGATGAATTTTAGTCATCCCCTTTTCAAAGACTAGCTATAGTTACCTTGATGATATGTTAATTTTGTCCTACAAAGATCACACACGACAAGAAAATACATGAGTAGCTACGTTTTGGGGAAAAAATGACCATTTGTGTATCTGGAATAAACTTTAAATTTGTCACATAGTGTGGTTTACAGAATTACGTCCACTAACATTTTTTGAAATAGGATGTTCAAATTTGTGTGTTTTGCAGGAAAAAACAACAGCTCACCTCTAGACGCATTTACTATACTTTGGCTAGAATCTTGCCCTTTTGCATACATCACAAACATGTACATTTCAATTTCAGAGACAAACCTGTGTATTTTTTGCACCGTTCTAGTATTAATATTTTTAGTATATAACATCCATGATTTATTTTCTAACAAAAAATTGAAATGTGTTGTTTCACATAATTGCTAATAGATGTATACATTAGCATTTGACAAAAATCTGCAATATACCTATGAGACCTCTTATGTACGACAAAGACATAAATTCAAGCAGCACCCCATCTACGATTAGTTGCTCTTGTTAATCGTCGAACGTTGTTTGACCACGATTCGGCACATATATATCCGCGGAGTGTGACTTGCGCTAGAACTTGGAACTGTGCTATTTTTAGATCCAACATGGATATAACCTCAATAAACGTTCAAATGGAAAAGTATGTGCCCTAGTAGAATGTGTAAAAATATGGAAAAACTCCAAAATAATGCAAAAACAAAAACATGAACAGAAAGTTACACGTAATTGCTATATTTTGGCCAAAATTTTGAATTTTTTAAAGATCTCAAACTTGAATATATTTTGCCCATTGGTAGAATCATATTTAATATACATCAACATGATTTCTTTTAAGAAAAGTGAAAATGTGCAACTGCACATAGTTTCTAGTAAATGTATACGCAGTGTGTGCAAAAAAAAGTACGCACTAAAACGCGCAGTACATCCTATGTACGATAAAGACACGGCTTCAAGTTAACCAGCACACCTTCTACGACCGGTTTCTATTGTTCATAGCCAAACCCGGCCCGACCACGACCCGGTGCACGTATATCATAGGCTCATAGTGTGAGTTGGAAGAAATTTTCATGGCACTAGGTCAGGATCCATGCATGGATTTTGTGTCTCAGAAGCATTCAAAATGGATGAATGGATGATCACCTCAAAACCCTTGGCGGGGTCCGACTTCTTTTTAGAATGGGGCAACTTTGTGGTTTTCCAAGGGAAAACCCTTTTCCCTGGTTTGGGACCCAACAACAACTCAACAAGTTGCCGGCTCAAGTTCCCATCGACCTCAAACACCAGCCTCATTTCCTCTTCTCGCTTGCAAAACCTGTTGAGATCAAAAGGACAGCCACCTTGTCCTACCTCGCCATAGCTTTGAGATGGATGTGTATGGTTCGATGAACGCAGCTCGCCACTTGTGCTTACAATACTATGCTAGGTTCCTGGTGATCATATGTAGGTTCAGAGAACCTGCTACATGTGGGTCGAGGCAGGCAGATGCAGGCCAATTCTGTGGATGGTGATCACAGATGTTTGCATAGATAAACATTGTACGATTTCGTCCTTTTTATTTTAATACTCCCTAGATGATATCTCTGCTGCAACATGGATATATTCTGCAGCGCGTGCTCATCCATTGGTTGGTTGGTTGGTACAAGCATGCAAGAACGCATGCTAGCTGCAGACCCGGTATTGGTTTTGGTCAAGTTCATCATCCATTGGGAGCATATGGGAATTAGTAGACTTTGACAGGAATTTCCATGACTGGGGTTTGGAGTTAACTTGTGGCAACCTATAGCTGCTTCGCCATTGCGCATGGGTTGTTCATGCGTTTTATGGACAATTTTATTCAGTATTTTAGCAACACTAGTAAAAAAGAGTGCAACCCAACCTTATCTAGCTTTGATTATTAATGTGAGAAAGAATAACCAGATTGTAAGCTGAAAATGTTGTCATAATATAAAAAAAAAAAATTGCATACTTTATACCGACAAAAAATAATGGCCAAATAAATATATGGCAATTTTGATGAAAATATGTTTAGCAATTCTCGACCAGAAGAAGCAAATAGCATATATAACCTCTGCCAAGAGACAGTAACTCATTCATAGCATCACATTCTACCGCTTATATATGTCGTTGCTTCATGTAATAAAAGATTTAACTTGTAAAGATGTGCCACATATTGGACAAACACGAGTGGTATATTCAACTGTGACATATTGATGGTTATCTCATGATGCTAAATCGAAATAGCACCAAATATATTATCCACGTCAGTCAGTTCCTTAGCATCTTTAATTTGTCAACTAGCTGAAATGTTTTGGCACATTATCAAATGGGCTGTACTTGATAGAGAAACTACTAGGAGCTACTCACTTTCGTGTGATACTTTCCACCATGGAAGACTGCCCACTTGTCAGGTTTTAAAACCTGCCAAAAGATGCAAAATTGCTAGCTCCAAAGTTCAGTTGACCAGTGGAAATCATCAAGTGGGCTTTAGTAATTAGGTGAAAAGGACATACCCCCTTTAATAATTACATGCATGCATGAACCTATTCTGTGTAATTAGGTTCTTGATAAAAGTTATTAAAAGTATAGACACGCAATTGGACACGTTTGATCTATTACCTGGTTGTTTGGTTTCTTCAAAAGCGCATCCAAAAGAAGCCGGGTCGACGAAAACAAGAGGATTATGAGGACATGAGTCTAGCTACCCATGCATAAAACATGTGCTAGTTATAAGGACTTGATCACTCGCGTTGATGTTTGTGTCTCTTTTGTGACGAGAAATAAAACGCAGAAGCATGAACATGCCGCTAGTGTTCATATAATATCTGACATTGTTGATCTAATAGGTGCCTGGATTTTCTGGCAAGAGATCTTCTAGAAATTAGGATTGTGCTTTCTTGACCCGAACAATGAAATCTCATGCACGCACGCTGTAGCTGACGATCGACACAGCGCCAATTTGCACTACACCTACACGCAGTAACTTATTGTATATTTTTTTGCGGGTACGCAGTAACATATGTAATCGCTTGCTTGTACTCCCTCCGTTCCAAATTAGATGACTTCCATTTGTCTAAATACGAATATCTAACATGTTAAATGTATAAGTACATCCACATGTGCACGAATGGAAAGTCATCTAATTTAGAACGGAGGGAGTACGTTTGATGTGCATGTGAGCCAAATGGTAATCCAGTAAAACTGCCCAGCGTCTGAATCCACTAAAGTTTTTGTTTTTTAGGACATCTAAAGTCCAGTAAAGTAACTGGAGGCTGCAACCGCTGAATCGTTAGGAAAAAAAAACACGTAGTAGAATGAATTCAGCTAAGTTGGAGCCTACCATGATTCCAGGATCTGCATCCATTCCTGGCCCATGCGCTTATGTCGACGAAACAACCATTGTGATGTTAATCTGTCCAAAGGCCAAGTTTCGTGGGCAGAGTTCTAATTATCGGCTTTAAGTGATTCCTATGGTAGCGTCTCGAAGCCTCGACGCCAATAATGGGCCAGCCCAAATATCATTTCCTCTTGTTCTCTTTTATTCAAACGAGAGAGAGAGTGTGTGAATCTCTCAATAAACTTCAGTTGTCAAGGATTCTACCATGATGATTCATGTTTCACAGAGAAAATTGCAAAAAACCACCACAATTGGTGGTCAAGCTTCAAAAAACCACCAGATTTCATTTAATTCGCAAATCACCACCACTATTCGTTGACACGTTGCAAAAAACCACCACTTCTTCGCTAACCGTCTGTTAAGTATGAAACTGGCAGACGGTTAGCGAAAAAGTGGTGGTTTTTTGCAACGTGTCAACGAATAGTGGTGGTGATTTGCGAAAGTTGGAGATGATGACATGTGGGCCCCGTCTGCCAGTTTCATACTTAACTGAGCGTCGCAGACGGTTAGCGAAGAAGTGGTGGTTTTTTGCAACGTGTCAACGAATAGTGGTGGTGATTTGCGAATTAAATAAAAGCCGGTGGTTTTTTGAAGCTTGACCACCAATTGTGGTGGTTTTTTGCAATTTTCTCTGTTTCACACGTACCTGACACCAATTAGGTGCTTAATTTTTCATCCAACAACACTACAGAAAAAAAAATAGGAGCTGTAAAATAAGAGAGAAGAAACCAACTATACAAGCTACACCACAATGACTCTCCACCTTACGAATCACCATTATTTTCCTTAATACAATTGCGGAAAATTCCAACCATAACGACCGAGTGTAGAGATGAAATGAGTTAGACAACAGAGGCACAAAATGATGATGAGCCAGTATAACAATGAAGCTGCCTCCGCCGTCACAATACGGGCTACTACCAGAGTATACAGATGTCTAAATCGAACAATATACAGTTTGTGGTGCCGGCTGTGCACTAGCCGAGAGAGTGTTCTTCTCGGCGGGCGTGTAACATCAGCCCTCCTCGCCGAACTCCTTGGTGAATTTCTCGTGCACCTCCAGGTCCTTCTTGCCCACAGTTGGTCTCTGCCTCGTGAGCACCTTAGTGATTCGACAGAGAAACCTCAGACAACTAACTTGGAGGAAACGCCATCTTATCTTAGCTTATTTTATTAATATGAGTCTACACATATTAGTGATCCCACTTGGACGTGCCGTGGGTCATTGTCCCTGCCTGCCTGCCTGCCTGCTAGATCTATCAGAAATTAATATGAGTCTACACAGGCCACGACTAGCTGTTAATATGAGTCTAGTGCATCCGCAGTATTGTGTTAAGTATAGTGTTTTGGGAAATACAGTACGAAACTGCTAGTTGGGAGGTAGGCTATAGATGATGCACCAAGTAGGAGGGATTTGATTGATAGGGAGAAGAAGACGAAAAAAGAAGAAAAATACATATGAGAATCGTATTACCATGCAAAAAAAAACCATTTGATGCCCACGTTTTCCCGAAATGGAGAGCGGAGCCCGGCTTTTACATCGAAACGATACACACAACCCAATTTTTTATGCCCACCTGGCACAGGTGGTTCTTGATCGGAACCGTTCGTGGGGAGATGTTGAAAAATCAGCGCCCACACGGGGTCGGGGATTGTCCCACAAACAGACGCATGGTGTGTATAATTTCCAGTAACAATTGACATTTGCCTTGTCGGAATCGCATGCCGCTCCCTGTTTCTTCTCTCGGCGGAGTTTTGGTGGAGATGATCGGGACACAGCGGGGTGGTGGAGGCACAAAATCAGCTGGTATGCATCATCGAGAGGGGGATCTATGGTTGCGCACGCCGGTAAGCCTTTTTGGCCTCATAGATTCGTCCGGAACGGTGTGGGTAGGTTTTTGGGTTAACGGCTCACGCGTGCAACGAAGCGGGTGCGCTGGGATCTCTGAGGCCGTGCCCGACGTGGGAATCCCCATGATTGTTCTGACACCGTGGGAATCTCGTTCGTGTTACAGAGCACGTGGATGCGTCCACGGACCGATGGTTTTACCGTTATGAGCACGAAGGAAGGGGAATCCACTAGGGTTGTTCTTCCTATGAATGTTTTCATCCATGGCGTGTTACAATTTTTGATATTTTTTCTATATATTTAGTCAATTTTAGAAAATTTTATTGGCTAAACTCAGAACACAGGGTGCTCCCACCTTCCAAATTACAATATGGTTTACATATTTTACTATGAACTACATACAGACTGAAATGCGTGAACCTAAATCGAGTTTAGGTTCATCCAAATCAAAAATAAATTAAAACATCTTATATTTCAGAATGGAGGTAGTACTTGTGAACGAAGAAAGTACTTGTGAACACGTAAACAAGTAGTATGTGGACTTGTGGAGTACCATATTTCGGAATGGAGGTGGTACTTGTGAACGAAGAAAGTATTAGACAAGCAGTATATGGAGTAGGCATGGAGGTGATAAAGTCTCGAGATCTACTCCTGTAACTTGTTGGCAGATCCAAGTTAAATGGCCACGTATTCATGTGGCCTTGCCCCTCAAACTTGACTGCCTGCTTGATGTCGGAGAGGAGCTAATATGCCGTTGGGTGGGATCATTGTCTATGAGGGTAAGTGTGTTTCTGATTTTCCGACAAGTACGCAGCGTTGTGGGTCAGTATCACCAAACATTGGTCCCATCATTAGATATTTAGATGGCATCAAATAAGTTCTATAGTTCAAGTTGCAAATCCAAATCTAGCACACTTGGGCCTTTTAAGATTTTTTGAAATTGCTATTTGTGCTGCCACAAATGGGTCTAAATTCTAGCAAGGGGTGCTTCCGATGAGGGTCAGGATGAATGCGTTGCTGTAGAGGGGTCCTGTTGTAGTGGGATGGGTTTCTAGAGCTATGCAACCTTTATGTTCGATTTTCTGATCCTCCTCCTTCATTTTGTGCAGTCAGATTTAAGAAGCAGACACACATCTAAAGAACAACACATGTCACCTCTAAGGTAATATTATTCTGGCAACTACTCCTTGCATAAGAAATTGCGTCCTTGCAGTATGTGAAGCATCGCACGATCTCTCTGTTTTTAACAAATCTGACAACGTCTCCGCGGATAGTTTTGGAGGAAAACTTATCGATCGAGACCTTTTCTTTTCAGAGTTTTTCTCGCTCGACACCCGTATCGAGAGGAGCTGAAGGTGCCCAAGCCCAGAAGATTCTGTAAAACTGTCTATATACATCCATCTAACGTTCTTGGTTTGCTCTTGGTTTTGGAAGCCGTATACTGGAGAATTGCGTGAGGCAGAGACGAGTGGCCCGTGTTTGTGGCGTCGGTCTTGCGGGCGTGGCGGCTCTCACAATGGCGGGGGTTTGGGATCCATCGACTCAACAGTAATATTGGAAGGAATCAACTGGCTTAGGAATATCTATGATCTATCATGCATGTTTAACTGGTGGCTAGTGTGCGTACCCTCCAATTTACTGGCTTGCTTGTCTTATGGGTTTTGTCTTTTGTGGTGGTGACGTGAGATATGCAAAGAGAACTCTACTTGTTGACTTGTTAGGACAAATCAATATTTTTGCCAACTGACCTATTTCCCCTTTCTATTATTTGCTTAACGGAAATAGAAAGTTCGACTAACAACTGAGATTATGGCATGTTGTTCGTCCTGTGAAGATTTTTTTTTTAAGAAACAACCACGTTGTGGGGGGGGGCGTTGTGGGGGGGGGGGGGGGGGGGGGGGGGGGGGGGGGGGGGGGGGGGGGGGGTGTACACTAAACCAAGTTCAAAATCGTGAAACTTATTTTGGATCAGAGGAGTAGAATTTTTTATGAACCGAGATTAATGGTATTTGGATACAAATAATCCAAATACGTGTTGGATCTACGGAGAATGTTTTCTGTAATAACAAGATTTAATTTTAAATTGAATAAAATTCAAACATATGACATATGGATATGAAACTAAGTCAAATAGGCCGAGGGGCGTATCACGAACCGTAAAGTTCCAACAAGGGTGGACAGTTGAATGGTAAGCTAGCGGCTCCGCTAGAAACACTACCATCTCATAATTGTGTTGTCCTTATCAACACAAATAATTATCAACAATTGTTGAAGGATAACTTAGTAACACTACCACCTCATTTTTCTTAGATGATGCTTGAAATAGTATACGGTAAGTACGGCTAGCTGTAAAAAAGAAAGTATACCTTATAGGTATGGATCTGATCCTGAATTAGAATTTAGAAGCAAGCAGCGGGGAAACATAATTCAGGTGTAGGGAAAAGAAAGGAAGCTATTGGATGCATGGGCTCACCTGAGTGATGCCCTTCACGCTTTCCCGGTTGAGGTTGACCTCCAGATTGGGGTCGTTTGCCATCTCTAGCACTAGCAGAACATCGACCAAGTCCGTCACCACGAAGCCCTCCCCTCCAGGCAGTGCCGCTCGCTGTGTTCGTCCACTACAAATTCGAGGAAAGGACGAGAACTTGCAGCGACAGGATGCCAGGATCCCTGGGCTACGAGGACACCGATGCTAAGACGTTTGCGTCATGGGTAATTTCTAGAGCCACAGTACAAAAAGATCCAAGAAAATCACCGTTAGGTTTAGCCACTCTCGCGTCCCCGCGGGCGACCATGCCCGCGCCGGCGCCGCCGCCCAGATCCCCTCGCCGGTGCGCGCGCCCCGCTCTCCCTGCGCCCTGACAGCCTGCCACCGCCGCCCGCTACCCTTCCACCATTTTTTTTTCCAGTTTTCCTTGGTAAGCATGGAGCTCCCTCTGCTGGATCTGGCAGCCAATCTGACGGCTTGCCGGCGTCGCGCCGTGGCCGGCCGGCTGGCGCACGGGCCTCTCCGCTGGCTCCGTCCCGGGCCCCGTCGCGTCAGCTCCCGTTCGACACCTCGCCTGCTGTCTGCGACCGCGTCAACGCCGCCCTTCGTGCTTGGCGATTTAAGGGCTGCCAGCCAGTCCTCGATTCGGCACGGGATGTGGCAAATAATCAAACTGCAAAGTAAAATGGGGCAAATCGTCAAATCCCCCGCATTAATGGCGCCGCGCCCCCGTGGCATCCTGAAGCAGCTGAGCAACTCCATCCCGCGCCATGGCAAGCGGGTCTCCTTCGCCCCGGGCTGCAAGGGCATTGATGCCGCCATCTCCTCCCGTCCCGTCAGAGGGCCGCTCCACTTTCGGCGACGGGTGGCTCGAGGCCGCTGTTGGTGGAGGATGGCTGGCATCTGGTCACCTACAAGCGTTCAAGGCGACAAGACCGCCATTCATTGTGCTCCGCGCCCCGCCGTACAAGCTCTGTGCGCCCCTCTTCCGCTCAGGATTCGCTGACTTGATGAAGCCAAGTCAGCGAGCTACAGTGCCCCGCTGACTTTGCTCATTTTCGGCCACCGGATCGCGAACCGACGGTCCAGAACAGGGGCTACAGGAGGCTCTCTACAGTGTCTGTGAACGTGCTCACGCGAACAGGGTTCTATGAACAGTACATGTGAACAGTGCGTGCCGATCTGGGCTGTCCGATTTCGATCGACGGCTCGCACAGCCCAAGTCAGGCTACTGTAGCCGTGACTTGGCTCTTCAAAGTCAGCCAAGCCGCGCCCCATCTTCACGGCTTCGCCATCCTTCTCCCCCTCGCTACGGCAAATGCTCGCGCTGCTCTGCTTCTGACCACTACGCATCTGCCTGCCGCGATCCCGTGCGGTGCCACACCTGCAAGCGCTCGGGCCACGGTCGGGCTACTGCCCCGACCTCCGCCTCGCCACCGTCGCCTCCGTCAGGCCCGCGTCCGCGCCTACTCTCTGCTCCATCACCCCTGCTCGGGCCTCAGCTGCGCCCACTCTGCGCTCCGTCATCGTCGCTCCCGTGTGCCCCTCGCCCATGCCTGCGTCGGCTGCTGCTCTTCCTCCGCCTCCACGCCTCCCTCGCGGCGACATGACCTACCATGGGCTCGGGGCGCCAGACACGCGCCCGGCTGAAGACACGTGCTTCATCGCCACCATGTACGAGATGGACCGGGATCGCCTGCACTGGGAAGCGACGACCGTCATCGCCTGGCTTCTTGGAGCCCCCGACAAGACGGACCGGCTCGCCGTCGAAAAGGCCTTCCGCCGCCACTTCCACCTCCGCCCCGACGAGCTCCTGGTCAGCCGCCACCACCCCGAGGCCTTCCTCGTCAAGTTAAACGACGTGGGTGCCCGTGACCGCGTTCTGCGCCAGCGGCCTCCAGGTTCATGTGCGGATGTGGCGCTCCTCCTCCAACGCCATCGCCGCCGCGTCCACATGCACCTTGAAGGAATCCCTCCGGATCAGTGGAAGCCGGAGGTGTTCGAGCGCGTCGTCGGGCGCCGCTGCGCCATCCAGTGCATGGACGACAACGCCACGACCATGGAGGACATGGCGGCCGTCGGGCTCTGGGCATGGACGATAAATCCAAGCGCAATTCCTAAGCTGCTGTGGCTCACCTTCGCCAACCGCACCCCCGGCGGCCTCTCCTCGGTGCTCCGCGTCTCGGTGGTGCGCCTTGACCAGTGGCAGCGGCCAGCGGGGGGTCACCTTCAGGGTTCTCATCCACCTCGACACCTTGGAGGACTTCTCCTCGGCGCCCATGGACACCCCGGCTTCTCAGCTCCCGATCTTTGTGCCGGACTCAACGCCCTTCACCTGGCACCTAGGCACCATTGATGGCTGTGCTCCGGGCGCGAGCGCGGCTGTCGGCCCCATTCCGCCCATTGGGCGGGACTGACTTGATCGACTGCGGCAAGGACTGAAGCTCGGCGCCGCACAAGCGGCCGTGATGATGACGCCTACGGTCGCCGCAGCGCCTCGCGCCACCGGAGGTCTGACCGGAGCCAAAGCCGGACCTCCTACAGGTTCCCGCGTCAGGACTCGTCCATCGATATTGGCGCGCTTGATATCCATGGTAGGGGCTTTGCTCGACGCCGCAGCCCCTCGCGCGCGCGCTCTGGTGGCCGTAGCCAGAGCTGGGGCTATTCGCGGGCTACGCGTCGCGACGCCGACGATGAAGATGATGTCCGGGATCATGAGGATGCTGATCGCCGTGCCTACGAGTTGGAGGAGCATCCGCAACGGTACCAACCGTGCTGCCGTGACGATGAAGACCACGACGAGCGCCGTGGGCTTGGGGCTCGCATGGTGATCACCACAGCAACAGCTACCGTGCCCGATCCCCTCGTGCCCGCGACTGCACGTGTGACCGCTCTCCGCGGCATCATCGTGACCGCTCCACTCACCATGGACGCCGTCAGGCTGCTGCCCTTGTCATGGCGTGCTCCCTCGCTGCTCCTCTTTCAACTGAAGAGGTGGACAGGCAGCTGCAGGCCATGTTCAGGCTGTACACGGGCGGCATCCGCGATGAGTTTAACCTTCTGCTTGGCCAGGAGGTCAAGCGCGCCACGGACACCCTGCTGCACGATTGGGGCCTCTCCAGCTCCCCGGTTTTCTTGGCCTGGACGCCCTTTGCTGCAAGCGCCGACGACAAGGGGACTGAACCTGGTCCGATTGCTGCTACTCTGCATTCTGTTGCGGCCATGGCCGATGCGCGGGGCGCGCCGGAGGTTGATGATGAAGAGGAGGTTGTTGACCGCGTGCAGCCGCGATTCCTTCCGGCATACTTCCTGTGCAATGGTGACCGTGAGGATCATGTGGAGCCTCCTCTCTCCTGGGAGGATGATTCAGAGATTGATGAGGATGGTGAAGATGCGGCTGCGGATGAAGTTGAGGAGGTCACGGTCGGCATCTAGAAGCTCTTCATCGAGCTAGCGCCGACGCTCTTGCCGCTGCCGTTCCTGTAGCCTAGTGCTGTGGCTGCTGCCGCTGTGCCCCTGCTTGCCCTGACCCAGGTGGTGCTGCTTGCTGATGGCAGCGGTGCCGCGACGGTGTTCGCTGATTTGGGCCAGGCCTCGGTGGAGCCTGGATCAATCCGTCATAGCGTGCGGCTTGCTGCTAAACCCCAGCTGCCTATCATGACCAAGGTTACCCACATACTGCACTCCAAGCTTGGTATCCTTGAAGAAGATGAACCAGTCCCATGGTGCTGGCCACAAAAGAGTACATGGATACCTTCAACGACAACCAGCTCCCGCACCACTCCTTGGGTGCTCTTTCGGCGCTCTTCGAGCTTGAAGAAGAATCCTCCATCGCCATTGACGCTGCGCTCATCAGCATGGGAAACGAGACCCGCGCTGTTGCAGGAGTTGCTGCCTAAGTGGCTTAGCCGCTTCTATTGTACTGCCGTTGACGTGGGGGTAACACGGCAAATCCCATGGTTCGGTACCTAGGGTTGAGTTTAGGGGGAAAGAGATGGCGTAGCGCTGATGCATGTAAAATGCATACATGAACTTTACATTTTATTACATGTTATTTGCATCATATAAGGGTTATATTCATGATTTATATTGAGTTTTGGGATAATTAACAATTTCCCCATTTTTCTGGAATTAACCCTGCACTGTCAGAAAACCCCTTTTTCTATATTTTTACGTTTCAGGCGACCAAATCACGTCATAATGACCTGAGATTTTACGGGGATCACTTTTTTGGAAGGAACGAAACGTAGGCGCAAAGGAAACGAAAAAACGAAGACCGGAAGGGCAAAACAAGTGGGCCCACGCGGCCAGATTCCCTGACCGCGTGGGACCCTCATATTGGCCCTCGGGCCTCCGCTGTCGTCGATCCTTCTTCCCGAATCTTCGTCTTGACCTAAAAACGACTATATATAGACCCCACAGGGTTTTCGCGAAAGAGAGCGCCGCCGAAACACAAAAATCACGAAACAGAGACCTGGAGCTGAAGATTGGAGGGGGGAAACTCCGGCGGGACGCTGCCGGCGTGGTCTCCTTCTCCTCCAACAACATCTCCACCGACACCATGATGAAGAGGGAGTAGTCCACCCTGGACTATGGTTTGTGGAAGTAACTTATGTATCTCTCCTCTCTATGAGCTTCACTAATTAGTACCGTATGAGCTGTTGAACATGATTACGGTCATCTATGTAATTCCTTTGTGGTGGATCTTTATTATGAGTTAATACATGTTTGAGATTGCAATGGTTTTGTTTCAGTTATGAAAGTAGATGCATATTATGTACCCCATTCTTATTTACTTGTCATGATCAAGCATGTTTATGAGAGCATGTGAGGGGGAACGTGTGTATTAGTTGGAGTAACGGGGGGGGGGGGGGGGGGTGGCTAGTGCAGTGAACGTGACAGATAGTTCTGCGATTCACTTGGGTTTTCTACCTTACTTTGTTGCCTCACTAGGGATAAACAAAAATATCATGCTACCGGAGAGTGGATGTGACCTTGGCCACTACCTCCATGACTAGATCTAGCATGTTCTTATTTTAACTTCATGTCATTGAACTTATTGCTATGCTCTGATTTATCTTAATTACTAAGGTGTTATGATTTAGTTCGCATCTTGGTGGAGCATAAGAGAGAGAACAACTTATACTTGAGATCTCTATGTTAGGACACGATGCCCATATTATTAATAACTTGTCAAACCATGTCTTGCCATCTTACATGTTAATTTAGTGTTCCATTGTCTACCACGTTATCAAGAGAGAGTGCATTTGTGAAACCATGAACCCGGTCCATTTTTAATCATAAGAAACACCTTTCCAACACTTTTATCACCACTTTTGTTTGCTGCCATTTTTAATTCCGAAAATACAAAAACACTTTCACATCTTGCATACATTATAAAAAAACCAAAAATATCATTTACCATTGTTTCCACCATCATTGCATATTTATTTTACCATCATTGCATATTTACTACTGTTTGCATATTTATTTTATTATCATTCTCACACCTTGTGCTTGACAACCACTTGGTGAGGTTGAGAGCACAAAACAATTTATTTTGTTGCAAGTTCTCAAGAGAAGGATAAGGAGATAACACCTGAAATACTGGTTCCCCGAGAGTTCGATATTAAACCCTCGAGTCACCCCTCGTGGGGAAAACTGTCTTCCACTACTACATATACTCTGCACTTGGAGTCTCAACCTAACCCATTTACTTTTCACGCAGGTAACCACGTGAAGGGTCAATAAAGTGTTTTCTGGCGCTGTTGTGGGGTAACTACGTGAAGGGCCATCAAGCGCCGGTGATCTCGACGGCTGACAAGTAAGATTTACCCAGGTTCAGCCCCCCGGAAGGTAACACCCTACTTCCTGCTTGTCTGGTATTGATGCACGAGGTGTACAATGGAGCTACAATGGCGTCCCGGTGAGATGTCGATCTCGCTAGGGTTTTGCTGGTATCAGTATTGCGTGCCCTATATCGGCGGCCCTCCTAGCCTTTATAAAGGAGGCTGGGTCTCGGGAGTTCGCAACCGATCAGGTTTACAGATAAGGTAAGTCTCTACCAACTCGAACTCCTCTTGACTTGGAGCGTACTTCTCTCTGCTGGCCCCCTTCGTGGGCCTTGGCCGTAGGCTTCTGTTGGGCTTGTTGCTGGGCATTAGCTTATGCGTGCACCAGGTATCCTCATGGTGGGGCACCCGAAGGGTAGGTCCACATCAGCCGTCATGTTAGACGCTGCTTTGTCTTCATCACTTGTTGTATTTCTGCACTGCATCAAACTTCGCTGAGGCTGCGTCCCAGCTACTTCATCAGCCATGCACTGCTTTGTACTACCTTCATCGACAATGACTATCTTAAGCGTCCTCCGTTGGAACGTTCGGGGCCTCAATGACCCAGATCGCCGGGCCACTGTTAATGACGTGCTCATCTCCTCTGCCTGCAACCTTGATTGCCTCCAAGAGACTAAACTCCAGGATTTTTCGAGGGAATTGCTATGCAACTTGGTGGCTCGAACCTTCGTGACTACGTCGCCTTGCCAGCTATTGGCACTCGTGGTGGCATTGCCATCCTCTGGAACTCCAACGTCATGGACATCTCTGACTGCTCTGTGGGCACGCACTGCCTCTCCGCCACCGTCACTATGCTGTGTTCCTCTTTCAGGCTCACTGTCGTCTATGGACCTTCCACTGACCCTGGGAGGCTTTTCTTGCGGAAATGGTGGATTGTAAGCCTGTTGATGATACTCCTGGCTTATCTTAGGCGATTTCAACCTCATTTATCGGGCGGAGGACAAGAACAACACCAACCTTAATTTGCGCCTCATGGGCCAATTCCAAGCTGCTCTTCATGGATCCGACCTGAAGAACTTCACCTCCAAAACCGGAAGTATACTTGGAGCAATGAGCGTCTGGACCCACTCTTGTCAGACTCGACCGCGCTTTCTGCAATATCCCCTGGGACATCATGTTTGAGGCCATGCGCTGCATGCACTCTCCACCTCCTTGTCGGATCACTGCCCGCTTTTACTCTCCACTGTCGTTGGGCCGAAGAAGCCTCGCTCCTTCCGTTTTGAAGCTTTTGGAGTAAAATGCCGGGTTTTGCTGAGGTGGTCCTGGAGGCTTGGAGTGCTCCTTGCACCACACCAATGCCTTCCATCGCCTCAACCACAAGCTGCGCCATACTGCCAAGTGTCTGACTTCTTGGAGTCGGGGGCTTTTCTCGAACACCAAGCTGCATGCTCTGATGGCCAATGAAGTCATTTTGCGTCTTGACATTGCTCAGGAAGGTCGCTCCCTCTCGCTTGAGGAGCGCGAGCTGCGCTCAAAACTGAAGACAAAGTGGTGGCCCTTGCTGTGATTGAGAAATCCAGAAAACGACAAGCCTCTCGCTCACCAACCTCAAACTGGGACGCCAACACAAGATACTTTCATATCAAGATCAATTCCAGGCGACGGAAAAATCATATCAGCTTCATGTCCAATGGGTTCTCTGTTTCTCAGCATGAGAGAAAGAGAAGCTCATCTCGGAGCACTTTTGCAAGGTCATGCAACGCCCCCCCTCGTACTCTGGATTTCGACTGGGATGCTCTTGACTTACCTACGCACGACCTTGCACACCTTGATGAGGTGTTCACTGAGGAAGAAATTCATCAGGCTATTCTCTGATGCCTTCTGGTAAGGCCCTGGCCCCGACGGTTTTTCTGGAAACTTCTACAAGTCTTGCTGGCTGCTGATCAAGGCGGACCTTATGGCTGTCATCAACTCCTTTCATGCCCTGCGCTCTGATCACTTGAGTCTCCTCAATACGGCTATGGTGGCGCTTATTCCAAAAAAAGATGGGCTGAATCTATTGGTGACTTTCGCCCCATTAGCCTCATCCATGGTGTCGCCAAGATTATCGCAAAAGCAATGGCCATCCGCCTTCAGCCACTTATGGACACTCTTGTCTCCAGCTCCCAGGCCTTCATTCAGAAAAGAAGCATTCACGACAACTTCATGGCGGTCCGAAACACGGCCCGTCGACTGAACAGATCCAAAACCCCGGCGCTTCTTATCAAGCTCGACATTGCTAAGGCGTTTGACTCTGTCCGTTGGGACTTTCTGCTGGACCTTCTTCAAAGGCTTGGATTCCCACCACGGTGGCGCAATTGGTGTCTGCGCTTTTCCGCCACGCCACTTCTCGAGTGCTCCTGAATGGCATTCCGGGCCCGCCCATTATTCATGGCAGGGGCCTTCGCCAGGGTGACCCGCTATCCCCCTGCTCTTCGCAATTGCCATTGATCCTCTGCAGCGGTTGCTTGCTCATGCTGCTAGCACTGGAATCCTCTCGCCGCTCCTGGGCGCGCTGCGCTGCTGCGGATATCTCTCTATGCGGACGATGCCGCCATCTTCCTCAAGCCGGAGAAGAAAGACGTGGAGGCCCTGGCTGCTCTTCTAGCATCCTTTGGGGCGGTCACGGGACTGGTCACCAATGTCTCTAAAAGCTCGGTGGCGCCTATTCAATGTCATAATCTGGACCTTGACGATATCCTGCTGGACTTCCCTGCTACTCGAGCCTGCTTCCCTTTGAAGTATCTTGGGCTCCCTCTGTCCCTCACACGGCTCCACCGTGTTGACTTCCAACCACTGCTAGATAAGGCCCTGAAGCGCATGGGTTTTTGGATTGGAAAGCTCCTTAATGCCGCTGCCCGCCTCACTCTTGTCAAATCTGTGCTGTCCTCGCTGCCCATTTTCTTCTGACTGCTCTGAAGCCCACTAAAGGAATGGTCAAGAGCGTCGAAAAATACTGTCACACCTTTCTGTGGTCTGCCAAGGACACGGCTATGGGCGGCCAATGCAAGGTCAACTGGGTTCGCACTTGTCGCCCTAAGGCTCTTGGGGGGTTTGGGAATTCTGAACCTGGAATGTTCGCTAGAGCGCTTCGCTTACGCTGGCTATGGCAAGAATGGACTTCGCCTACTAGCCTTGGGTTGGTACGGAGCTGCCTTGCGATGATGTTGATCGGCAACTCTTTGCCTCTGCCACTAGGATCTCTCTTGGAGATGGGAAGACGGCAAGATTTTGGCATTCCTCTTGGGTGGATGGCCGTTGTCTGCGTGACCTCGCGCCTCTGATCTACTCCTGCTCCAAAAAGAAGAATCGTCTGGTGCACAATGTCATTGCCTCACACGCTTGGATTCAGGATATAAATCGGCAGAGTCTTACCTCGGTTGAGCACATTGCTGAGTTTGTCTCCCTTTGGAGCCATCTTCAAAACACTCAGCTTACTCAACAGCCTGATTCCATCCTTTGGTGCTCTAGCAACAACGGGGAATACTCTTCCAGTTCTGCTTACAAGATCCAATTCTTGGGATCCACCAAGACGCTCATGGTTGAAAACATCTAGTCGATCTGGTCTCCTCCCAAATGCAAGTTTTTTGCTTGGCTTGCTCTACCAAACAGGCTGTGGACTGTTGACAGACTTGCTTCCAGAGGATGGCCCCACAATGACCTTTGTGCTCTTTGCAAACAGGTCCCGGAGTCGGCTGCGCACCTGTTCTTCCAATGTCGCTACTCTAAACGCATTTGGACTGCTGTTCAGCTTTGGGCGGGGCTTATCCTTCCTCTCCCTCCTGGCCCCCTAGGTCTGACATCACCCACGGAGTGCTGGGATCTGATGGCGACTGCTAGTAGTCACAAAGGCAAGGGATTGTGCTCCCTTATGATTCTCGTCATGTGGGAAATCTGGAAAGAGCGAAATCTGAGAATCTTTCAAAACAAGGCCACTAGTGGAGACAGGGTTTTCTGTCCCGGCCCGTAAGGGGCTTTAGTCCCGATTCGCGAACCGGGACAGGACAAGCGGGACTAAAGGGCTAACCTTTAGTCCCGGGCCTGTTACCAGCCGGGACCAAAGGCCAACCACGTGGCCGCCTGCGGGGCGCGCTGGGGGCAACCCCTTTAGTCCCGGCTCGTATAACGGGCCGCGACTAAAGGGTTTAGGATTTCTTTTATTTATTTCTTTAGGGTTAGGGTTTAGGGTTTCTTTTATTTATTTCTTTAGGGTTTATTTGTTTTCTTTTATTTTCTTTCTTCGAGCATACAAAGATAATTGTTTTCTTTTAGCGGTATTTCTACGCTACCACATACCGTACACGTTCGTGCATATATATATAAGATAACTTGTCTTACGATCGAGCATATACAAATATATACAATTTTGATAGTTACATGGAGATCACAATTACCGGGACTAGAGCCCATCTATTCGATTACACGGCCGGGGATCATCAGTAGCGCCTATTCACACTAAATTCTCCGGCGTCGTCTACCATCTCTTTCAACTAAAATCCCGCCAGCTCCTCTGCAATTCCTGGTAGGCGTTGCTCTGATAGGAGTTGTTCCCGTATTCTGTCGAACAATATAAGAAAAGGAGATCAATATGAACATCAATCATGATAACAAAAAGTGACGGTAATAAAATAATGTTGTGAATGTATTGCTTACGTAGAGTCTATAATCATTGTGCTCAGTGGTAAACGTGCGAATGAACTCGCAAACGTAGTATCCACATAGATTCGTCCCCGGTGGCTGCTTCGCGCACTTTACGAGAATATAATTCAATCAAAATAATAATCTAGCATCATAATTGTATTGAAACTAGAATTAAAGAGATGCGTGGACATATCTCGTACTACTTACCGTAACCGGAGTAAGCGTCAGCTTCTCACTAAAGGAACCCGCCACCAGACTCCTGAACAGGTTCCAAACCCTGCCCGGCAAAGAAAATGAATTAATGAATGAGTTATTCATTACCTGATATCTCATGAAATCAACGAAAGAGACCGATATAGCGCAAAAATTACCTCTGGAGCATGTCCTGCATGTCGCGGAACTCTTCCAGGTGTCTCTTTAATGGGTCCATGACTTCAACTTTTCCCTTATCAACTTGAATGTCTAGCAGAATCCAGTGGAACCTGCACACGTTTATATATACGTCAGTAACTCATCAATTACACTTAACATCGAGTAAGCAAAAGTGAATGTGTACAACAGAGTGAGACCCTCACTGGAAGTTGTAAGGAAACAGTATGTGGTCGCAGAAATGTTGCTCCGTTAGAAACCTTAGAAGGTTACTCGCCGTCTCGTCGGGTTTCGTCGTTAGCGAATATATATGTACTTTATCTGGGTCAATGAACCCAACACTATAGATCTTTGTTTTACATTCCCGAATCTTCATTCTGCATAATAGAGTACAAAAGGATATAATGAGGATAATTACATGCAATGAACTGAACAACTGAAAAACTGGACAACTTATATGTAGACAATGAATTCAACAACTTACAGACAATAGCAACTCATGAGAGTTTTGTCGAGGGCGTCGAACTTGTATAACTGGAAGAGTTCAGAAAACTCAACATGGACCTCTTCGGGTCGGAAGAAGTACTCTTGTGGGACTTTCGCCACGATCATTGTTCTGCCCCCCCCCACCCACCACACTCAAGTACCAGTCATGCAAATTCCGCATATGTGTTGGCAATAGTGCCAACTTCTCGTCGCTGACCAAAAGGCTTCCCTGCGACATATGTAGGGACAACATTAGCCTTGGGTAAATTGTTGTCTTGGGAACCTAGCAATTCAGCAACAGTCACACCCATAGAGGCCGCCAACTTCGCAGCTTCTTCCATATCCTGCTGCAGCACCTGGGGAACGTTTTCGGATAACACCTTGAGGGATGGATCGATTGTCTGGCCTGTTCTCCGAGCTGGGGAACTCATATTGCGATTTTGTGTTTAGAAAATCACGTGCCCACGTTTTTTGCTTCTCGGTGTATACCGGGGCGGGCTTGGGTTTCATCTTTGCAAAATGCGCATCTTTTTCGGCCATTGCGACCGCTGCGGTTTGCTCGTCAGTAAGATCGTAAGCTCTGATGGGAAGATTCTTATGAGGTACTCTTGGGAGGGGCGACTTTTGTCGTTTTGGGATGCTGCGTCGGTTAGTACTCATCGACGGAGCACGCTTCCGCTTATTGTCCTTAGCGGGCAAAGGCGGCCGACCCAAGTCCGGCGGCGGAGATCGAGATGGACTCGTGCTGTGGTGGTCGTAGTCATGGGGTGTGCTTCTTGGAGGTGATGGAGGTGTAGGTGACCTGCGACGATTCGGAGGCGGTGTTGTCCTTGGCGTCGACCCTGGAAACTTGATGTAGTTCTTATCCCATAGAATGGTATCACCCACAACTTCTCCGAGTGTCCTCTCATCTCCAGGTCCAGGGATGTCAAGCTCCATAGCATGAGACCCCGGTACGATTTCATCCACCACGACTTTAGCATAGCCAGCTGGAATCTCACGGTCTTGCCAGCGTGCGTCAGGTGGACAAGGTAAAGCATATCCGACCGCCACCTTCATGGATATGTTCTTCAATTTCTGATGGAGCTCACAAGATATTGCATCCTTGATTCCATCCACGGGGTAGCCGGGACCGCCATCTATCATCCGCCGTGCATCGTCAGCCGGGACCTCCGAGTCACCCACGCTGCTTTTCCGCTGAGATGGACCGGCGGTAATATCGAGTACAGGATCTTGCGGGCGCACTACTCCTCTAAGTTCGTCAATCTGCTGCTGCTGGTGGTTAATTCTGGCAAGCAACTGGTTGAACTTGTCTCCCTCCTCCTGCTTTCGCTGCTTTGCTCTCGCTCGGCTTCTGTAAGTTTCTACGTCTTTGGCAAACCCAAGCCACCACGGGACGGAAGGGCCAAAGCCTCGTGTTCGTCCTCCTTTTTCGTCATTCCCGAGGACCAGTGTCAGCAAGTCTTTCTCTCTATCGGGAGTGAACTTTAACTTCCCCTCTTTAATTTCTTTCACCACTTTAACCCAATTTTCCCTGGGTACCCTAATCCCGTCACTGCAAATAAGGTCCCCTGTTGTTTCATCGTATGAACCCCATGCGCAAGGAACCAATTTCTTGCCCTCTATTCCCATTCGTCGCGCATCCATTCTGGTTGGATCCCTTTAGCAAGCAGCTCTTGCTCTTTTTTATCCCACTTTGGCATGGCAGTCTCGTAGCCCCCTGGCCCCAATTTATGGTGATATTTTTTCTTGTCAGCATTTATCTTGTTCCTTACTGAGATCGCCTTGGCATTTTGTGACTCCTTGTACTCCTTAAATGCGTTCCAGTGATTCGCCTGCTTCGCTAGATAGCCTTCAAATACTGGAGCAGTCTTTTTCGTCTGATATTCTTGCCATAATCTTTTCTTCTACACCCGGAATACTTCGGCCATCTTCGTAAGAGTCCACTTCATGACTTTCTTCCTCAATTTTGCAGTGTCGGCAGGATCCTCAAATTCTGGCAGGGTGAAATGTGCCATGAGGTCATTCCAAAGACCCTCTTTGTACCTTTCGGCGACATACTCACTATCGTTCGCCCCTTTGCGCTTATTCCAGTCTCCAACGATGATCGGGACGTGATCCCTAACCAGAACTCCGCATTGTTTTCTAAATTCAGCGGCAGCCTTCTTGGGTTCCTTCGGTTCGCCCTAGGGGCTATGACCTCAAATGTATAATGCGTAGATGGGGCCAATATTTTGGTCGGGCCTCGTTTGGAAGATTTGATCGATGTGGAGGCCTAAGAGAAGAAACATTTGTCAATTTATATATACAACTTAAGTAATGCATCTACTAATCGCCGAAGAACTTCATATCTACCTCGCCGGACTTCGTTAAGGGTCCACCGGCTTCTCCATCATCGGAGCTATCGCCTTCTCCATCATCGGAGCCGTCGACCTCATCCTCACTTCGGTCGACCTCCATTCCATCCCTGGAGGGTTCAGATACGACGACGGAAGTTCAGCTGGATCAGCATCTGGGGCGTCGTGGATTATATTCTCGACAATTTCTTCCTGTATTAGGTCTCTGCGGGTTGGACTAGGTGGACCCATAGTTTCTGCAAAATGCACACAATATTATTTCAAAATGCATCAAATAAAATGAGTATCAATTGTTATAAATAATTACTAAAGCAATGAATACAAGTCACTTATCTAATGTGTATCAATTATTATCATCAAAACTTTGTAATTAAAAAATTACTACAAATCTATTAAGTCACAATATATCCACTACAAATCAATTACTAAAAAATTACTACAAATCAATTACTAAAAATTACTCTTAATAGCATTTTACAACTAAATTCATTACAAATAAATTACTAAAAATTACTCTTAATATCCACTACAAATCATAACTTATTCCATTTTGAAAATGAGTTCAAGATATTTTATATTACAAAATATTACTCTTAATAGCATTTTACAACTAACTTCATTTTGTTTTTACTTAAGCACTAACAGTACTAACATATTAAGAACAACATTATGTAGTGATCTACAGTACCTAAACATTTCACAAACAACAATAGCAACAATTTCATAAAGGAACAAATATTTATTTTATCACTTTTAATAGGCAGAAAACACCATTTTTAGAGTTTATTAAGTCCAGGGTGTTCTGTTCATCAACAAGTTATGCAAAGATAGGTTTAGGTTCTATGTAAGTATTTTAAACTAATGCAATTGGATTTAGTCCAAAATCTTATTCACAAAAAATTAATTAAATGCTAGAAAACCCCACTGGTCTAAACTATCAACACATGCCATTTCAAAACTATGTATCACAAACATATGAGGCTAATTTTTACAGAAAGCTATAATCACAGGCATTCCAGAACAATTGGATTTACAAATTTTGGATTCATATTTCTCAAGTTAAAAATAGTTCTTGATTTATTCCAGTGGCAGTACAGTAATTATCAAGCACACACAAATTAATATTTTTAAGATTTGCAAGTTGGAAGTGGTTCTAAACTCATTCATTTATCACTGTGATTTTTGGTTTGCACAAACACGGAGTTTAACTATTTTATTTTGAATTAAAGCTACAGCACCGAAACAGAATTATAAAGCCCTATTTTGAAAATTCGGGTTAATCAAAGATTGCTCGAATCCGCGCGTTTCTGGATGATTCGAACGCGCTGCGACGTAGAGGAGGTTGCAGGGAACCTTTTGGTAGCGGCGCCGCCCAATTTGGGTTGCCGGAGCAACGCCGGCGACGATGTTTGGCTGCGGCCGACGACGGGCAACGCGGCGGCGGAGCTACGAGGCGCAATAAGTCGAATTGAAGGCACTGGAGGATGTAAAAGCTCACCCTGAGCACGATGGAGTGGACGACGAGGTCGGGGGAGGTCGTACGGCGACGGAATCGTGCTCGCACGCGGTGGCCGGAGTTGGGGGAGGGGCCTCGATTCGCCGGATTCCGGCCTTCCTACCACGGACGACTCGGTGGAGAAGTAGAGGAGGCGCCGGCGACGGGCAGCGGCCGTGTCGAAGACGGCAGTGGCGTCGGGGACGGCCTGAGCGGCGACGAAAATTTTAGCAGCCTGGCGACGCTCCTCTGCCTTCTGCGCTCCTTTGTCTTCGATGAAAAAATGGCTAAGTCTCAACCGTGGCTTAAGTAGTAATGGAACTTTTAGTCGCGGCCCGTGGCTTAAACCGCGACTAAAGGGGGTCTTTAGTCGCGGTTTGAGCCACGGACCGCGACTAAAGGGTTTGGGAGGCCTTTTCACGTTCCCGCGCGCAGCGCGGGCTTTAGTCCCGGCTGGTAAGATGGGCCGGGACTAAAGGCCCAAAAATTGCGCGGGCTGGGCCGTTTTTACTTTTTTTAAAAAATCTAGCACAATTTTAAATATTTGAACATTTGAATGAAACAGTTTTTGCATACTTATGAATTTGAGAAAACTTTTAACATGAAAAGTGCTTGAATTTGAATAAGAATTTCAAATCCATTTTCTGTTTTATAAAATAATTATTCAAACTCTACAAACTATTAACCATTTTGCCATTTTGAATTAAAAAATGCATTAACTTTTATCTTTTGCATATTTTTGAATCTCACTAAACTTTCAACATGAAAAGTGTTTAAATTTGTATAACTATTTCAAAACCATTTTATCTTTTATAAAATAATTATTCTAACTCTACAAACTATTAACCATTTTGCCATTTTGAATTAAAAATGCATTAACTTTTATCTTTTGCATATTTTTGAATCTCACTAAACTTTCAACATGAAAAGTGTTTAAATTTGTATAACTATTTCAAAACCATTTTATCTTTTATAAAATAATTATTCTAACTATTCAAACTATTAACCATTTTATCATTTTGAAAAAATGAATCAACAACTGCCAATGTAGGGTACATAGACGAATGACAACAAACTTGGGTACATAGACGAATGATAACAAACTTTGGGTACATAGACGAATGACAACAAACTTGGGTACATAGACGAATGACAACAAACCATTTTGTCCAAATCAATGATGTGGCTCAGGTTAGTCATACTCTTGCCTAGGGCTATAATACTCGTGGCTGTAGTCTTCGTAGTCGCCGTCGTTGTCGTCGTTGTCGTCGGACGGCCGTGATGTAGTCATTGACGGGGGTTGTCGCATGGACTGTAATTGAGGGTAGCGCAGGCGGGGGTTATCGCCGGCCGTGATGTAGTCCATGACCCTCTTGAGAGTCCGGCCGGCCCACCAAAGCCGACGGCCGGCCTCGTTGAAGTTCGAAGGACGCGGGCGGTCCTCCTCGTACCTGGCGAGCGCCTTCTCACGCCTTTCGATGAAGAAGGCGTCCCAAGTTGGGCGATAGTCTGGATGCCAGTGGGAATCCATCCGCTCCTCCGGAGTGAGCTCGAGGTAGTAGTGGTTCGTGATGGCCGCCCGGCGCGCCAAACCTTGAGGGACAGGAGGGACCGGCACACCTCCGGTGCTCAGCCTCCAACCGACGGGGACATCATAGCCGGGCGGGCAGGGGTAGTTCGAGGCGCAAAGCGCCTCCGCCTCCGAGTAGGTCAGAGTGGGTACGGTGGAAGCCATGGGAGAGTGATGAGGTTGCAGATATGAGTTTAGATGTGCTATGCCAATGGAGGCCATGCCTACATATATATAGTGAGAAATGGCGGGAAGACGGAGGCGGGAAGCGGTGGAAAGTGCGCGAAGAAATAAGGAAGGAAGAAACAGACCTTTAGTCCCTGTTCGAGCCACCAACCGGGACTAAAGGGCTTATTTGTTCCCGCGCAATTTTGCCAACTGGGACTAAAGAGAATCCCACCAATAAGGAAGAAGCACACGGATCGTGTGTTTCTTTCGAGCGCTTGTGAGCCGTTGGATCAGGGGTGTGTTTCTTTTGAGGGCTTGTGAGCCGTTGGATCCATAGTTTCTGCAAAATGCACACAATATTATTTCAAAATGCATAATATTATCATCTATAAAATTCCATCTATAAAATTGCTTGGAAATGCTGATTTGAAGCTTCTTGACAATACACATTGGAAATACCATTGGAAATACACATTCATTATTATTACACATGCTCCTTACATAAAGGTTTAATACATTCCATAGAATGCATTACAAAAAAGGTTTAATACATTATTACACAACACCAACATCACCAACATTATTCCACATAAACGGACTTGCTGGCTCGGAGGCCGTAGGATTAGGAGGAACGGCGGGAGGAGCCAGCCCCGTTCGCGGCCGCCCGGTTCTCGCGCGCACGTTTGCGGCAGAGGGCAAGATCCATGGAGGATGAGTCTTTCAGCGCCCAATCTAGCTCGGAAGCCTCCTTCACCTTGAGCTGGCAGACAGTTCTGGCTCGCTGTACACGGTCGTCGTGGACGGACTGGAAGGAGGCTTCAAGGGCCTCCTGCATCTGCGGCCCGCCGCGCTCTTCCCCATGGTCGCTCCAGTCGAAGTCGTCGTCATCGTCATCCTCCTCGTCGGGAGGGGCGGCGGCGACTGGTGGAGGTACGGCCGCGGAACCCCACGCCACCCCTGCGGCGTACGCATCCTCGTCGGTGTCAGGGACGTCGGACCACGCGCGCTCGTAGGTCCTCCGCACCTCCTCCGGCACCGGATCAGGAGGCCGGTAGGAGGGCATTCCTCTCCACGCCGGGCTCGTGGGCATACGGCGGGATAGGCTCCCGCGGTAGCGCCCAAGCGCGCTCTGCCGAGCACGCTCGACCTCATCCAGAAGGCGCTGCGGCGGGCGTGGCGGATCCATCTCGTGGAGACGATGCGTTCGTGGCTAGGAATGGTGGATTAGGGTTTACCCCGTCGGCGACAATATATAAAGACCTCCAGGGCAGCGCTAGGGGAAGACACGTGGCTAGGGCAGCGCTGGGGGAGGACACGTAGCTTCGCAAAGCCCGACTTTAGTCCCGGTTGGTGTTACCAACCGGGACTAAAGAAGCACACGGATCATGTGTTTCTTTCAAGCGCTTGTGGGACGTTGGATCAGGGGTGAGCCCGACTTTAGTCCCGGTTGGTGTTACCCACCGGGACTAAAGAAGCACACGGATCGTGTGTTTCTTTCAAGCGCTTGTGAGACGTTGGATTAGGGGTGTGTTTCTTTTGAGGGATTGTGAGCTGTTGGATCAGCAGTATCACGACCACTTCGTGAGCCACATGACCGGTTGGTGTTACCAACCGGGACTAAAGAAGCACACGTACCCTATATATAGCCCCCCTCCCGGACATGTTCAGCACTCAGTGTCTACTCATTGTAGTTCATTTTGGCAGCACACGGGTAGCAGAGAGCAAGATTTCTGAGAGGCAGGAGTTCCTAGAGCGGAGGCTGAAGGTGAACCCTCCCTCGGTCGGATCCAAGCAGCGGCAAGGCGCTCTGGTGATTAGAAACATCCCCAAAACTTGTTGCTAATCATCAGAGACGTCTTGGCGCTGTTTGGATCGAAGGCCGATTTGCCGTCTCACGACCACGCGATGATTTGCCGATTTGCCGGTCAGAGTGGCCACTGGAGAAGGTAGGCAGGGGAAACCGTATGTTTTGTTCGATCACTTGGAAATGCTAAAGATCTTGAAGAATGCAGAGATTGTGTTGGTAAAACTGCAGCTGATTGAAGCTTCTTACACATGCTCCTTACATAAAGGTTTAATACATTCCATAGAATACATTACATAAAAGGTTTAATACATTATTACACATCACCAACATCCCTATCTATTGTTTCTGTTTTCTTCTCAGCCGTAGCCATGGAGAATCTTCATCATTTAACATGATGCTTGGGTCAGTTTTCACTGTGAAGGGCGGAATTTCATGAAACTTATTATAATCTTCTGACATGTCTGTCTTGTCATCCACTCCCACGATGTTTCTTTTCCCTGAAAGAACTATGTGGCGCTTTGGCTCATCGGACGATGTATTCTTTTGCGTATTTTTCTTTTTTTCGGTTTGGTGGACATGTCCTTCACATAGAAAACCTGAGCCATGATACGTCCAAAACGTATCTACTTTCCCGAACACTTTTGCTATTGTTTTACCTCTAACTTGTGTGTTTTGAATACAACTAATGCGGACTAACGCTGTTTTCAGCAGAATTGCCCTGGTGTCTTGTTTTTGTGCAGAAAGTCAACTTTCGGGAAAAACACCAGAAAAGATCGCAAACCTCCTATTTTACCAGAAGACTCACGGAGCCAGAAGGGGAGGCGGAGATGGGCCACGAGTGGCCCAAACCACATGGTGGCGCGGCCAGGGGCCCGCGCCAGCCTATGAGGAGGGCGACTCGGCACCTCCCCGAGTCCCCCTTTCGACTACTTAACCCTCTCTGACCTAAAACGCGGGGGGTCGTCCACTTCATCCAGAAACATCACCGTACGCCGCCACCATCGCGAAACCTATTTCGGGGACCAGAAACTCCGTTCTGGCACTCCGCCGGGACGGGGAATTGGAGGAGATCATCGCCATCATCATCACCGACGCTTCTCCATCGACCATCCATGTTTCCCCCATCCATGTGTGAGTAATTCCCTGCTGTAGGCTGAGGGGGATGGTAGGGATTGGATGAGATTGTTCATGTAATAAGCTATAAGATCATTAGGGCATGGTGCCCAGTATCCGTTGTTAGTACTTATTGATGTTGTTGCAACTTGTTGAGCTTAATGCTTGTCACTAGGGCCCGAGTGCCATGATTTCAGATCTGAACATGTTATTGTTTCATAATGATATGCACTGTTTATTGATCATACCTGCAAGTTGTATACACATATTGTTGTCCGGAACCCGCGGTCCCAAAGTGACAATAATTGGGACAGCCGAGGGGAATGGCTGCGATGTGAGGATCACATGTGTTCACGGCGTGTTAATGCTTTGCTCCGGTACTTTATTAAAAGGAGTACCTTAATTACCAGTAGATTCCCTTGAGGCCCGGCTGCCACCGGCTGGTAGGACAGAAGATGTTGTACAAGTTTCTCATTGCGAGCACGTACGACTATATACGGAACACATGCCTATGTTTACTTAGTACTTGGATGCTTTATCATTATTATCTGCAATGCCTATGTCTTGATTATTATATGAGCTATCTTATCCATGCAGCGCCCGTTCATCCATCCCTATGCCTACAGTGTTTTAATCCTACTGTTTACTGCAATCACTACTGTCTCTATTTACTGCTGCTATTATTTCACCGCTACTACTGCTATAAAACTGTTGCTACTGATAATCTGTGTCGAGCAAGACTATTCACAGGTGCAGCTGAATTGACAACTCCGCTGTTAAGGCTCTCAAGTATTCTTTGGCTCCCCTTGTGTCGAATCAATAAATTGGGTTTTACTTCCCTCGAAGACTGTTGCGATCCCCTATACTTGTGGGTCATCAAGACTATTTTCTGGCGCCGTTGCCGGGGAGCATAGCTTTATTTGTGAGTTCACTTGTGATCTATATTGCTCGCTGAAATTTATTCATCATGGGTAAAGCTCGTGATGAGAGGGTCCGTGTATTGCCATCCACTACAAGAAAAGGTACGACACTTAGTACCTCTGCTGCTCTTGACTCACCATCTGTATTGAGTCAACTTGTTACACCACCACAATCTTCACGTGTTGGTACTACTGCTGAATCTGAAATTGCCTCTGATAATGTTGATGATGCTTCTACTGTGATTGATGAGAATATTTCATTAGGTCCACTTTTAGATGCTGCTATTGCTAAGTCTAAACAACTTGAAAATACTAGAACACCTAATGGAAGTCCTACTACTCCTGTTTATTCACCTGAGTTAAGGGATTATACTTGTGATGATGATCCTGATGAAACTTATGTGGAACTTGATGATGATTTTATTGATAAATGTAATGCTACTACTGGTGCAAGTAATATGAGAAATTTTCTTGCACAACATGCTGTTAAATACAAGTTGTCACCTGATCCTAAGTTTGCCACTTCTCCTATAAACATTAAAGATAAGGATTATGATTTTTCTCTTGATTTATCTCATATATCTATTGTTGAGAAAACTCCTTTTTGTGGCACTAAGAGTGAAAGTGCTGTAGAGCACATGAATGAGCTCTCTACTTTGAGTGGCTTATTTTCTGATGATATTAAGAAGCGTAGCTATTTTGTTGCTAAGATTTTTCCTTTCTCATTAAAAGATGATGCTAAAGCTTGGTATAACAACTTGTCTCCTGGTTCTATTACTAGTCCTACTGGTTTGCTTGATGTTTTCTTTCAGAAATATTTCCCTGCTAGTGCTCAACATGATGCTTTGCAGAGAATTTATAACTTTGACCAGGAAGATGAAGAGAAACTTCCAGAGGCATGGACAAGGTTTTGCTCTCTTATCAGAGCTCGGCCTGGACATGATTTGGAAAAGCATGATCTACTTGATATATTTTACAGTGGACTAACTATTGAATCTAGAGCATATCTGGATAGTTGTGCTAGTTGTGTTTTCAGGAAAAGAACCCCTGAAGAAGCTGAAGAATTATTGGCTAAAATCAGCCAGAATTATGATGATTGGACTCTACCTGCGCCGACCCCCACACCTACACCGACACCAATATCAAAGAAGAGGGGAGGTATGATTGAATTGAATGATGAAACAATGAGGGAGGCCAAGAAGACTCTCATTGAGAAGGGTATTAAATCTGAAGATGTGAAGAACCTTCCACCTATTGAAGATTTGTGTAAGCCAATTCCTCATCCATCCATAATTGAGGTTCACTCTCTCCACAGGTTCGATGAAGGAGATATTCCCTACTCTAAACCACCTGATCAATGCTTAGATGAATTTGATAATTATGTTATTAAGCAAGATAATTTTAATATGAGAGTAGAGAATCATTTGCATGAAAACTCTCTAGCTATTAGTAAGTTGCATGATATTGTGGAGAGAACCTCCAATGATGTTAAGATGCTTATTAAACATTTCCATATGGTTCAAACTCAAATTGATCAACTCACTAAAGTGCAACAAGACATGTTAGCCAATGCTTCTAAGAAAAATTAAAACCTGTCTATGTTAGCACTAGAAGTGGAGCTCATACTCAGGATCCTTTATATCCTGAGGGACACCCTAAAAGAATTGAACAAGATTCTCAACTAGCTGAAAATCCAGTTTCTCCTTCTAAGAAAAAGAAGAAGAAGAAACATAAAAATGTTGTAGAATCCTCTGAAACTGTTAATGATCCTAATAGTATATCTATCTCTGATGCTGAAACTGAAAGTGGTAATGAACTTGATAGTGATAAGGATAAAAATGATGCTCTTGATAAAGAAGTTAGTGAAAAGGAACCTGAAAAGCATACTAAAAACACAAAGTACACTAAGGAAGACTTCATTGCTAAGAAACATGGTAATGAAAGGGAACCTTGGGTTCAAAAGCAAATGCCTTTTCCAACTAAGAAACTAAAATCAAAGGAAGAAGAACATTATAATAAATTTTGTGAATGGATGAAACCCTTGTTCTTGCAAATTCCTTTGACTGATGCTATTAAATTGCCTCCTTACTCAAAGTATATGAAAGATATTGTTTCTAACAAGAGGAAAATTCCTAATGAGGAAATTTCTACTATGCTTGCTAATTATTCTTTCAATGGCAAGGTTCCTAAGAAGCTTGGAGATCCAGGTATACCAACCATCCCTTGCTCCATCAAGAATAATTATGTTAGAACTGCTTTATGTGATTTGGGAGCAGGAGTTAGTGTTATGCCTTTTTCTCTCTATAAGAGACTCTATCTTGATAAATTGATACCTACTGATATATCTTTGCAAATGGCTGATAAATCTACTGCTGTTCCTGTTGGCATTTGTGAGGATGTCCCTGTTCAAGTGGCTAACAATTGTTTAATTTTGACTGATTTTGTTGTTCTTGAAATGCCTGAAGATGATAATATGTCTATTATTCTTGGAAGACCTTTTCTAAATACTGCAGGTGCTGTTATTGATTGCAATAAAGGAAAAGTAACTTTCAATGTTAATGATAAAGAACATACTGTTTATTTCCCCAAGAAAGTTGACAAGATTTATGGAGTCAATACCATCTCCAATTTTAAAACTATCAAAGTGGGAAGTATTGATTGCCCTATATATGATCATCAAGAAGGATATCAAAACATTATGATTGGATCCATATCAATACAATACAAGGTAACATGAGTGTTTCATGATGTTTAAATCATTTGTGTCATGTAAATTTATTTGGTGCCAAGACTTGATCAACCTTGTTATCAAATGTATTTGCATACATAAAAGAGCTAAACAGCATTTCTTTCTTCAACTTTGTTTTACCTCCTGTAGTGATAATTAGGTTGCAAAAGTTTAGTTGTTTTGAATTTTAAAAATAATTTTTCTGCCCAAGTTTTATTAATTTAAATATCCAGATTTCATGCAAATTGAAAGTTTTCAAAATCTGTAAAAATTATACCATTGGTCCTATTTTTCAAAGAGCATCGTGGGAGTGCCTGGTGCTGACCAAGGGGACCCACCATGGGGTCAAACCACATGGTGGCGCGGCTGCCCCTTGGCCGCGCCAGCCACTGAGGTGGGGCACCCTTGGCCCTCCAGCAGTTCCCCCACCTACCACTTCTTCCTCTTGCATCACTCAGCTCGTTTTTCTCTCTCACACTCGAGTTTTTGCTGTTCTTCCTCGCGATTTCGATCTCTTTGTTCAGCCCATCTCAGCTGCTGAGATTTGGGGCATTGCTCTCGGTATGTGACTCCTCCATGTATCCAAGTAGAATTTTGTTTAGTAGAGTATACCTTGAGTATTTTGCTGCTGTAGGTGACTTGTTAAGTGAGTATGCATGCTTGTTCTATGTTGATATAATCAGTTTTGATGCATGTTTAGTCCTCTAGCAAGTTCATATAGTAGTTCCCCTCATTTGTATGTCTCAAAATCATTTTTTATAATGTTTGTTAAAAAATTCAGAAAAGGAAAATGCATAACCACACCTTTGGGGAGGTGTTTGAAAGGGATTCTCAGAGAGCAAGAAGGCCTTTGAGGGCATCTACTCGAGTTAGGCGTTCCTATGATGAGGATGTCATTGCACCGAACATTGGAGATGGAGGGGATGACCAAATCCCAAATGCTTCATCCTTTCCATGCATGGAGTTTTTGCGTAATGCAGGGTTGCTTGATGACTTCATGTTCCTTATCCAGAGAGTTGGCCTAACCACTTATATGCAGGATGAGGGCGACCAACATTATTGGCTCACCAAAACTTTTGTTGAGAGTTTTAAATTTGTGAATTCATCTTATGCGCCTACTGTCCAATTTAAGATTTATGACAGGCCTGTTACAATGGACTTGGGAGACTTTTGTGCTGCCATAGATATTGCTCCTATAGGTACAGCGAAGAAGATTGCAGGGAACACCAAAGACTTTGTGGAACTTTACCGAGGAGTGACCAACGACGATGACCGCATCGCTCAGCGCGGCAAGATAAGGAACATCCAATTCCCTGCCATTAGATATTTCGTTTATTATCTTGCTACTAGCATTCTTGGTAGGGAAAACACCAGTAACATTTCTAATTATCATCTTGCTTTTCTTGCTGCTGCACTTAATGGTAACACTGCTTACAACCTTGGTGCCCTTATTGCTCGCCGTTTGGCTGCTAGTGGACCTATTTATGGAGGAATTGTTGCTTCACGAGTTATCGCATATCTAGGTCTTTCCGTTAGTCCTAATGATGAGAAGCTAACCCCTTTCAGACTTGATATTTCTGCTATGAAAGGCCATCAGTTTGTCACACCTAATTCTCATTTAGGAAACATTGTTTACAAAGTTTTATTTACTAACGGGGATGAATATGAAGTGCCTTTGCCCCAGGCCGATCTGTTCCCTATACACAGGAGACCGTGGTCGTACTCCAAGGAGGCGTTGGAGGAGCAGCTTAGAGTGCGAGGCTTTCACCAGCAGCACCAGGAGGAGGGAGAAGCACCTGATGATGGCTACACCGTCACTTACCTTGGAGCGTCATCCAGCTCTTACCAGGACGAGGGCCCTTCCTCGTCGTACTATGGAGGCGCCACTTCCTGGGCACCATGGGGTTGATCTCCACTTAGGCCAAAAGCCTAAGCTTGGGGGGAGGTATATCGACATCTCACTCATTTACATATCATATCTTGTCGATACTTTGTATATCCATGTTGCAGTTTTCTTTCTTTTTAATTGTTTACCTTTTATTGCTGCATTCCAAAACACAAAAAGACCAAAAATATTTCTGTTGTTTCTCTTCATTTGTTTCTTAAGTTTCAGTATTAGTTTGCTTAGTTTTAAAATTCGGTTTGTTATTCAAAAATCCAAAAATATTTTGCTTTATTGTTTGTTTCTTTTTGCTCTTGTTTCAAAAACTCGAAAACCCAAAAATATTTGTTGTTTCTTTTTGGTTTTGTATAGTGTTTTCAGAGTTGGACAGCCATCCGTGACTCCGATGGAGCTTGGTTTTCATTCTTATCATTCGAAGCAACACAAGTGAAAAAGCAATAAGGATGATCTACAACAACTCGAGTTGGGGTGAGAGGCTGGTATGAACTCTATTTGTTTTCATTTTTGTACATATACTCATCTATGTGAGCATGCTTAGTTGGTTCATGTGAGGTATATGTCATTTAGTGGATGCTTAGTAGTTCTTGTTCTCTCATGATCGGTCCCAATTTATTAATAGTGGTAGCATGTTATGTTGATGTTTGCTTGCATTGTTCTATTCATAGAGGGTATGACATTGTGGTATCCTCCTCTGAATAATTCATTCGAATTGACTTGGCACATGCTCATGCATGCGTATGACTGAAAAACAAAAGTCAATTAAGCCTTGATGATTTATTTTGACTCAGAGTTCTTGTATCACTTTTATGTCTCAATTAATTTCATTTTGTCGCAAGCATGATTATGACGGTTATTGCTCTCTTGATTGTCGCTTCCCAGTCTATTGCTAGCCTTCACTTGTACTGAGCGGGAATGCTGCTCGTGCTTCCAAAACCATGAAAACCAAGTTATTCCAAAGTGTCCACCATAAATACCTATGCATGGCATTTCGAACCATTCAAGTAAATTTTCATGTGCTACCTTTAAAACCTTCAAAGTACTTCTCAATTTGTGTCAATGTTTTATAGCTCATGAGGAAGTATGTGGTGTTTTATCTTTCAATCTTGTCATTCAGACTTTCACCAATGGACTAGTGGCATATACATCCGCTTATCCAATAATTTTGCAAAAAGAGCTGGCAACGGGGTGCCCAGTCCCAATTAATTACAACTTTCATCAATAATTCTCTTCACATGTTTTGCCCTGATTTATCAGTAAGCAACTTAATTTGCAAATAGACACTCCTCCATGGTATGTGAATGTTGGAAGGCACCCGAGGATTCGGTTAGCCATGGCTTGTGCAAGCAAAGGTTGGGGGGAGTGTCACCCATAATGAAACTAAAATACATGTGTAAACAAAAGAGAAGAGGGATGATCTACCTTGCTGGTAGAAATAACGTCCTTCATGGGAGCCGCTCTTGAAAGTCTGGTTGACAAGGGGGTTAGAGTACCCACTACCATTCGTTGACAACAACAAACACTTCCCAAAACAATTTTGCTTCTGTTTTAAAAATAAAAAGCTCTAGCACATGATAATCCCTGCTTCCCTCTGCGAAGGGCCAATCTTTTACTTTCATGTTGAGTCACCATCCTTTCTTTGAGCACTTTCTCGAGAGCATAGTTGTCATTCTTAGTGTAATGTGCTTGTCCCAGAATGTGGTTAACTGTGATATAACTTTGATGCTTTTATCTTTGATATCTTTGATTCTAGTCTTCCCATGAACTTCAGAGGTGCCTGGGCATTTATGTTTTGCTGTACAAAAACGGGCAAGCGAGATACCATCTTATCATATCCTATTATGAGCATTACAATCTTGTGAATTAATATGTTTCATGTTTGTCGCTATTAGTATGTTGGTATCTTTTCATAGTTTACATGCCTATTGAGTGACATTATTTGCATTTGCCTCATCTTGAATTGCCTAAGCATTTGTTCATATAGTGAGAATATATGCATCATATGAAGCAAATGTGTTCGTGAAAGTCTTTTATCGCACTCAGTTGTTAACTGAATTGCTTGAGGACAAGCAATAAGCTAAGCTTGGGGGGAGTTGATACGTCCAAAACGTATCTACTTTCCCGAACACTTTTGCTATTGTTTTACCTCTAACTTGTGTGTTTTGAATACAACTAATGCGGACTAACGCTGTTTTCAGCAGAATTGCCCTGGTGTCTTGTTTTTGTGCAGAAAGTCAACTTTCGGGAAAAACACCAGAAAAGATCGCAAACCTCCTATTTTACCAGAAGACTCACGGAGCCAGAAGGGGAGGCGGAGATGGGCCACGAGTGGCCCAAACCACATGGTGGCGCGGCCAGGGGCCCACCGCGCCAGCCATGAGGAGGGGACTCGGCACCTCCCCGAGTCCCCTTTCGACTACTTAACCCTTCTGACCTAAAACGCGGGGGTCGTCCACTTCATCCAGAAACATCACCGTACGCCGCCACCATCGCGAAACCTATTTCGGGGACCAGAAACTCCGTTCTGGCACTCCGCCGGGACGGGGAATTGGAGGAGATCATCGCCATCATCATCACCGACGCTTCTCCATCGACCATCCATGTTTCCCCCATCCATGTGTGAGTAATTCCCTGCTGTAGGCTGAGGGGGATGGTAGGGATTGGATGAGATTGTTCATGTAATAAGCTATAAGATCATTAGGGCATGGTGCCCAGTATCCGTTGTTAGTACTTATTGATGTTGTTGCAACTTGTTGAGCTTAATGCTTGTCACTAGGGCCCGAGTGCCATGATTTCAGATCTGAACATGTTATTGTTTCATAATGATATGCACTGTTTATTGATCATACCTGCAAGTTGTATACACATATTGTTGTCCGGAACCCGCGGTCCCAAAGTGACAATAATTGGGACAGCCGAGGGGAATGGCTGCGATGTGAGGATCACATGTGTTCACGGCGTGTTAATGCTTTGCTCCGGTACTTTATTAAAAGGAGTACCTTAATTACCAGTAGATTCCCTTGAGGCCCGGCTGCCACCGGCTGGTAGGACAGAAGATGTTGTACAAGTTTCTCATTGCGAGCACGTACGACTATATACGGAACACATGCCTATGTTTACTTAGTACTTGGATGCTTTATCATTATTATCTGCAATGCCTATGTCTTGATTATTATATGAGCTATCTTATCCATGCAGCGCCCGTTCATCCATCCCTATGCCTACAGTGTTTTAATCCTACTGTTTACTGCAATCACTACTGCTGTCTCTATTTACTGCTGCTATTATTTCACCGCTACTACTGCTATAAAACTGTTGCTACTGATAATCTGTGTCGAGCAAGACTATTCACAGGTGCAGCTGAATTGACAACTCCGCTGTTAAGGCTCTCAAGTATTCTTTGGCTCCCCTTGTGTCGAATCAATAAATTGGGTTTTACTTCCCTCGAAGACTGTTGCGATCCCCTATACTTGTGGGTCATCAAGCCACATCATTGGCTAGGACGAATGGTTCGGTGTGGTACCCAAGATTCTTGAGATCCACTGTTGTCATTCCGTACTGCGGGTCTACCTTTACCCCGCTAGCTGCGACCCATTTGCACCGAAATAAAGGGACCTTAAAAGTAGGTCCCTAGTCAAGTTCCCATATCTCCTCTATGTACCCATAATATGTGTCCTTCTGCCCATTGTCGTCTGTTGCATCAAAACGGACACCACTGTTTTGGTTGGTGCTCTTTTTATCTTGGGCCTTCGTGTAAAATGTATTACCATTTATCTCGTACCCTTGGAAAGTACATATAGTCGAAGATGGACACCTGGCCAACAAGTACAACTGATCTCCAACAATGGTGTTATTCATGTGATGTATCTGCAACCAACTGCCAAAAGTCTTCTCGTGTTCCCCGTTACGGTTTTCGGAGCGTAGAATATTCTTGTGTCTCTCGATATACGGAGCCACCACGGTGGAATTGTGTAGAACTGTGTAGTGTGCTTGAGTGAAAGAATGCCCGTCCCTACATACCGTTGCTTTCCTTCCTAGTGTGCCTTTTCCAATCAGCCTCCCCTCATACCGAGATTCAGGAACACCAATCGGCTTAAGGTCAGGAAAAAAGTCAACACAAAACTCAATGACCTCCTCTGTTCCATAGCCCTTGGAGATGCTTCCTTCTGGCCTAGCACGGTTACGAACATATTTCTTTAAGACTCTCATGAACCTCTCAAAGGGGAACATATTGTGTAGAAACACAGGACCAAGAATTCTAATCTCTTCGACTAGGTGAACTAGGAGGTGCGTCATAATATTGAAGAAGGATGGTAGGAACAACAACTCGAAGCTGACCAGACATTGGACCACATCAATTTGTAACCCTGATAGACTTTCTCGATCGATTACCTTCTGAGAAGTTGCATTGAGGAATGCACATACCTTCACAATGGCCAGTCGAACATTTTCCGCTAGAATTCCCCTCAATGCAACCGGAAGCAATTGCGTCATAAGCACGTGGCAGTCATGAGACTTTAGGTTTTGGATTTTTTTCTCTTTCATATTTACTATTCCCTTTATATTCGACGAGAAGCCAGACGGGACCTTGATACTGAAAAGGACTTTAAAAAAGATTTCCTTCTCTTCCTTGGTAAGAGCGTAGCTGGCAGGCCCTTGAAACTGCCCTGGATGCATGCCGTCTCGTCCTTTATGACGTTCCTGGTCCTCCCATGCTTCCGGTGTATCTTTTGACTTCCCATACAAGCCCAGGAAGCCTAGAATATTCACGCAAAGATTCTTCGTCAGGTGCATCACGTCGATTGCGGAGCGGACCTCATGGACTTCCCAATAGGGTAGCTCCCAAAATATAGATTTCTTCTTCCACATGGTGCGCGCTTATCAACGCCGTTCGGAACAGGTTGGCTGCCAGGACCCTTTCCAAAGATTACTTTTAAATCCTTGACCATACCAAATATTTCAGCACCAGTACGGGTGACAGGCTTCGTCCGGGTTTCTGCCTTGCCATTGAAATGCTTGCCTTTTTGCCTTAAGGGATGCTTGTGCGGAAGAAAACGACGATTGTACGGGTACACATTCTTCCTACATTTGTCCAGATATATACTTTCTGTCTGATCCAAACAGTGCGTGCATGCATTGTATCCCTTATTCGTCTGTCCTGAAATGTTACTAAGAGTAGGCCAATCATTGATGGTTACGAAAAGCAACGCTCGTAGGTCAAATGTCTCCTGTTTGTGCTTATCCCACACACTTACACCTGGTTTGGCCCACAACTGTAAAAGTTCATCGACTAATGGCCTTAGGTACACATCAATGTCGTTGCCGGGTTGCTTCGGGCCTTGGATGAGCACTGGCATCATAATGAACTTCCGCTTCATGCACAACCAAGGAGGAAGGTTGTAGATACATAGAGTCACGGGCCAGGTGCTGTGACTGCAGCTCTGCTCTCCAAAAGGATTCATGCCATCTGTACTTAGACCAAACCATAAGTTCCTTGCGAAGTCCTCGAACTCTCTCTCGATTTTTCTCCACTGCCGACCATCAGCGGGGTGCCTCAACTTGTCGTCTTCCTTACGGTCTTCCATGTGCCATCGCAACAACTTGGCATGCTCTTTGTTTCTGAACAGATGTTTCAACCGTGGTATTATAAGAGCATACCACATCACCTTGGCAGGAACCCTCTTCCTGGGTGGCTCGCCCTCAATATAATCAGGGTCATCTTTTCTGATCTTATACCGCAATGCAGTGCATACCGGGCATTTATCCATATTCTCGTACTTCTCACCGCGGTAGAGGATGCAGTCATTAGGGCATGCATGTATCTTCTGCACGTCTAATCCTAGAGGGCAGACAAGATTCTTTGCTTCGTACGTGCTGGCGGGCAATTCGTTCTTTCTTGGAAGCATCTTCTTCATTAGTACCAGCAACTTTTCAAATGACGAGTCAGTCACACCGGTCTCTGCCTTCCACTTGATCAATTCCAGTGTGCTACCCAGCTTCTTCTGGCCATCTTCACAAGTTGGGTACAACAATTTGTTGTGGTCCTGTAACATCTGCTCGAACTGCAACCTCTCCTTTTCTGTGTCGCAGTCTCGCCTTGCATCAGAAATGACCTGACCCAAGATCATCAACGGGCTCATCTGGTGCCCGTTCTTCGACCTGACCTTCTTCTTCATTGTCTTCCATTGCGGTATCAGCGTATTCAGGGAACATAGATCGGTAGTTGTCGTCATCGTTCTCTTCTTCATCGCCGTCTTCCATCATAACCCTTCTTTCTCCGTGTTTGGTCCAAACACTATAGCTGGGCATGAAACCGGACCGAAGCAGGTGGCTCTGAATGACTCTTGAGTGAGTGTGATCCTTCAGATTCCGACATTCATCACATGGACAAAACATAAAGCCACCCCATGCTTGTTCGCCTCGGCCGCATCGCGAAAAGAATACACGCCTGCTCTGTAAGCGGCTGTGCGTCGGTCACCGTACATCCATGGATGGCTCATCTGCATCATACAACTATATATCAAACGCAATGACGATGCTAAAATTAGTACCGCACGGTGACCGACTAGAAAATAGTTGCTAACCTTTTAGGACAAGTGGAAATAAAGAGGTGAAAGCTTAAGTGTGGCTCGGGCACCTCATATCATGTTTGTATTGTGTGAACTCAAATGGCATCACTCTAATAGGCATTTCATCGAACACCTTGAGTGCATATGAAGGAGAAAAAAAAATAGCACTAGCCCACACCACCTCCACCAGGAAAAAAATAGAGTGAGTGGAGAGGGTGCTGGTGCCATATATATAGGGGTGCCAGCCCTTTTGTCCCGGTTTGAGATACAAACCGGGACTAAAGGGGGGGACCTGGCCGCGGCGGGGCGCGGACCCTTTTAGTCCCGGTTTGTATCTCAAACCGGGACAAAAGGGTCCTCACGGGACGGGACAAAAGGGGGGAGGGGCGCCTGCGCTATTTCGGGCGACGTGGCCTGGCCATTTGTCGCGGTTTGTAAGTGGACCGGGACTAAAGGGGTTGGACGAAAGTCCCTGTCTCTACTAGTGGGCGGTGCCTCCTCCGGTTTTGATTGCGCGCATTCGCGATGAAACCCGGGCCTGGGGGGCTGCGGGCGCAAGGAAGTTAGTTAGTTTGGTCCCCTTGGTTATGTAAGTTCCCTGGACAGGCGGCTTTGCCGCTCTGTTTCATGTTGTAAGCCTTAAATTCTCCTCTCTATTAATATAACAGGCAAAACTTTTGCCTCCTTAAAAAAAAAACAAATTCGAGGAACCGATCGAACATGTTGCTTAGCTTCTTCATCCTCTTGACGTACCCTGTAGGTCCATCCAGTCGAGCCATGGGATGGCTTTCGCCGATGCTAAGCACGCCGTTGAGCAAGAACCACTCGTCGACCATCCACCTAAATTCGTCCAGCGTCGTGAATCGTGATGACGGAGCCCGCCCGGTCTCTCACCTCCTTCTCCTGCAGGTACTTCTTGCCGCATGATCACGTGTTGAGATTATTTAAGATGGAGAGGTACTCCTTGAGCACCACGACGTACGCCTCCCGAAGCCTGGTGAAGGCTGCACAGAAGCGCGAGCATCTCATCCCGGCGGATGTATTCGTAGTACGACTCGAGCCGCTTGGCGCTGAAGAGCTGGGTGATGCATTCATTGCGCGCCTGTCGCCAGTACGCGCCGTAGGGGGACCAAGTGATGTCGCTGTAGCTGTACTGGAGTACTTCCCGGCGGCGGTCTTGGGCCGGTTGGCGGCGAAGACGACGATCGGTGGGTCTTGAGGATGAACTTGGCCACCTCGACGAACGAGCCGACGACGACAGGGAAGCACTCGCTCGTGCATGGAGCGGTGCCGATGAGATCGAGGTTGCCGATGATGGGCCATGGCTTAGGGCCCGGCGGGAGGATATGTACACACGGCTGGAGGCGGCAGCGGCCGAAGACGGCCTTGAGGAAAGAGCTACCACGACGCCGAGCAAGGACGCCCATGGTGGAATCTTCATGGCACGAGACAAGTTAAGTGGATGGATGCCTGGATGATCAAGTGAATGATCGAGCGCTCTTGACACTGCTTGGTTCCTTGGTTACTCATAGAATGAAATTTTGATGGCAAGAATCTTGACACGTGAGTACGTGACCATCGCGATAGTTCACGTGATTACAATGGCTTTTCTTTACGGTTTTGCTAAGTTTCAGTTCGTCTCAGATTCTTTTAGAAAAATATAAACACAATTTAGAGAAAAGTGCAACTCGTGTATAGTTGAACTTTTAGAAAACTGTGTTTAAAAAAAAGAACTTTTAGAAAAGTGCAACTAGAATGAGTTACACTTTATTTAAACTATATTAAAAAAAATCTTGGTTGACTGCGACTTAAAACAATCTCTCAATCGACTGAGAGTTACACAGACCCATTTCGTAATTATTCACTCATACGTAGCATGATTAGTTTTTTTCCACGTACAACCATGAGCATTTTGTTTTCCAGGTAATACATGTCTTATCCATAATTTTATACAATAAAGATCCATTTATATAACAAGTAACAAACCACTTCAACACCGACCCGACAGAATAGAGAAGATAAGAGAACTCTATTTTTTTCCAAAAATGTCACTTGCTAAGAGAGAAAAATAAACCCCACCGAAGAAACCTCCAAGCAAGATACAAACGCCTGCCACTCGCCTCAGTCACCACCATATCACCACCCAATAGAAATTAAGTGGACATATCACTATATCAACTCTTCACCTGAGCTCGATGCGGCCCCATCACTGATCTGCAGCTATATACGCGGCTTGCCAAAGGCAAATCAATTGTCGTGAAGCAATCTAGTCAGGGCAGCACCCCACATACACCATCGAACTCCAGATCTAACACCCCCGCACGACGATGTCGAAGGAGAAAACAATATCTGCTAGCCTCTAACCATGAATCCAACACATGATTCACTATTTTCCAGTTGTCACAAACGCAGACTACCGTCTGCAACCACTTCTGAACAACTTCGTGAGATCCGGTTCTATGCTGGAGTGACCATGGGCCAAAGGCCCATCAAATATGCCACCTTTAAAAAATACATTGATTTTATTTGTGATTATGTGACAAAACCAACATTAGTGCAATAATCTTTACAACAAGCTGTTTTTCACTATCACAAATAACAAGTATATCCTTTAGTCCTTCTAAAGTACACAAGGATAACTCCACTCTGGTCATTTCTATGTTCGCTATTTATATGCTCCTAGAGCATAGGACATATCTTTGTTGTGTACATATTATGGCATACATGACTGATCTAATCATTCTTGCATTCTTACTCATCAAATGTCCAAAGACGTTGAATCTTGCTCAAACATTATTCCTACGACCTTGGTAAGAGCCCTTACCGGCGTCACACAACCGAACCATTTCAGCATCAGGCATCTCTATCTATCCCATAGATCTTGATGTCCAAAGTAAATACTGCTTTGCTTTGCCTTTCATTGAAAAAACCATTTCAAGGAAATATTTAACCATGTTAAGGAAATTACAACATTCCCAATCAACGATTTGTTGTCCAAATAAAGTACTAGAATTGTTTCTTGATGCTCCCACTAATTTTCTTGAATCCACAAGCATATTCAAGGTAAAGATTCCAACTCCTTAACGCTTGCTTCAGTTCCTCTGGCTGGACTAAGCATTTATTGATCCTGGTTAACATTCGTTATCCCCTTGATTTGCTCTTGGTTAATTCTGGACGTAGGGCGGTGGAGGATTTGATGAAAATATTAAGGAAGAATCGCAGGGAGGAGAATTTGGCCAGTTGTGCTGGCTTGGGTCTCGCTGCGATCACACTTTCACTTGTTGCCATCTCTTCTCGGGTGTGCCACAGATGCAGCCCCCCACAAGGCGTTATCACAACAGTTATAGCATAACGCATAAACATTAATTATGAAATCGATATTAGTAATAATAATTATTACCTGTATGAGATATACATCCAACTGTCTCCCACTTACACTAGAGTAAATAATCTACTTCACATACGCTTCTCTAACACCCAATAGCATTCTGGTATTGCTCTTGTCATGCTCGTGAAATAGATTTTGTCCTCAGATCTAAAACATCAGATCTGGGTGTACTTTGCATGACTTAAGAGAATCAAATGATATCTTACAAAATATTATCCTTGTGGTCAATATGTTTGTGGTGAGACCTTGGATCCGTCAATAGGACCACGACGCTCTGTTTTCACATAGAGCATCGTCTGTTGCAAAGAAACCACACCTAGTTCAGTAATGAACTTTAATCCAAACACTCTTCTTCTGCCACTTCAAAAGTGGAGATATCTTTACCACTTACGTTAAAGAATCTTTCATGGTGTTAAAACATGGAACTCTTTGCAAATCCAGTATGGAATTCCTTCCATCCCACTATGCCACCTTTAAAAAATACATTGATTTTATTTGTGATTATGTGACAAAACCAACATTAGTGCAATAATCTTTACAACAAGCTGTTTTTCACTATCACAAATAACAAGTATATACTTTAGTCCTTCTAAAGTACACAAGGATAACTCCACTGTGGTCATTTCTATGTTCGCTTGTTATATGCTCATAGAGCATAGGACATATCTTGTTGTGTACATATCATGGCATACATGACTAATCTAATCATTCTTGCATTCTTACTCATCAAATGTCCAAAGACGTTGAATCTTGCTCAAACATTAGTCCTACGACCTTGGTAAGAGCCCTTACCGGCGTCACACAACCGAACCATTTCAGCATCAGGCATCTCTATCTATCCCATAGATCTTGATGTCCAAAGTAAATACTGCTTTGCCTTTGCCTTTCATTGAAAAAACCATTTCAAGGAAATGTTTAACCATGTTAAGGAAATTACAACATTCCCAATCAACGATTTGTTGTCCACATAGAGTACTAGAATTTTTTCTTGACGCTCCCACTAATTTTCTTGAATCCACAAGCATATTCAAGGTAAAGATTCCAACTCCTTAACGCTTGCTTCAGTTCCTCTGGCTGGACTCATGTAGTTTGCATTCCTTTCTAGCATATCCTTAAAGTGAATATCCACTTGCCATATCTCGAAAACGAAATATGCAGCAAGTGCTAGAATAATACGTACAGACTCTAAAGCCTTGCTATGTGAGATCACATCATAGCAACAAGTCAATCTTGATTCTCGTTTATGGACTTGGCAACAAGTCAATCTTTAATGGATGGGTCTATCCATGTTTGTTATAAATCCATTCACGAACGACAGGCTTCATGCCTTATAAAGAGTATATGAAACTCGACACCAAGTTCCAAACTTGATTCTCGTTTATGGAGTCTATCTTGAATTTTAAGGCGTCCAACCATTTTTTTTGGAGATATGGTCCATCACAACTTCCTTGTAGATAGCGTTAGAACTAAACCTCAAAATTCGTAAGTTAAACGAGTAACTCACGACTCGACTCGAACTCGGAATAAAACGAGCCGAGCCGAGTTTTCAATTTTATGACTAAACGAGTTCGAGCTTTTCGAGCCGAGTTACCGGTTAACTCGTGAAGCTCGTTTAGCTCGCTTAAAATCACAAAATACAGTCCATAGCCCAACTTCTTAGGCCCAACTAGCAAATCCAGCTCCTAAAGCCCACCCACGCACCGAGCGCATGAGCACAACTAGCACGCACGTACTCGACTAACATCTTTCGTCTCAGCATGCAACCGTGCCTGGCTTGGCTGGGTCCGTATCTTCCCCCGCAATAAAGTTTGAGTAGAACTCAAATGTTTCATTTCTATTTCAGCAACTTTTGATTATGCTTTGAAAACTTTCATCGTAGAGGCTAGAGCGATGGAAACCATGAAGTTTAAACCTATTTTTGCTAATAATTACCAATTCATCGTTAGTTTTGCATCATGATTTGTATATCTTAAACTTGCACATGAGATTGCATTTGCACAAGATTTTCCACAACTACAAATGAACTGCTATGGGGTGACCGAGAATAAGCTAACTCACGGTGGATCGTGAATTAAGTTGCGTCTAATAAGTTTAAAAGTGTTGGAGGCTTTAAATACATATGTATCTCTGATAGCGCGAGACAGCGACGTAGTGGAGAGCAAACGCGTTTTATTGGGTCGGGCCACTCGATCGATCACTCCTGCTTCCCGGAGCCTAGGAAGGGCAGGCGTGCGGCTCAACACGTGACGCCGACACAGTAGCCGCTTCCTTGAGCCTCCCGGTGAGGGCCGCCGGTTCGTCATCTCCCTCCTTGGCACCCTTGAGAAGCCCCCCAAGAAGCTCCCCTGGGTCGTAGAACACCTCCACGCCCTCCGCCCGCAGCCGTTCATCCACCTGCATGCGCGCAGAGCCGCACAGGTACAGTTCAATCAGTATCAGTGCATGTATATATCAAAAAACAAAATCAGTGCAAATATGGGAAACGTACAAGCGAAGAGCTCAGAAATATATATATTGCTTACGTTGAGGACGGCGACGCCGTAGAACTCAACCTTATCGCCGGTGGCGGCGTGTCCCTTGTAGGGTCCCTCCATTTGACCCCAGTGCCGGAATTTGAACGCGATCACCGGCGGGCCGGAGTAGACCTTGACGACCTCCCACGCAAAGCCGCGCGGGAAGGCGGAGCGGAACAGGTCGTGCGAGGACTCGAAGGTCTCGGCCGCGGCGTTGTAGGCGCCAGCGCCAGGAAGGATCGGGCCGGCGAGCAGCGCGTTGTAGCTGCCCACGGCCAGCGTCTCCTCCCCCGTCAGAGGCCGGCCGCCGTTGACGGACAGGCTGAACCGCCCCGGGTTCACGGACTTGAAGTCCTCGATGCGGGCCTTGTGCGACAGCTCCATCTCCCACGTCTTGATCGCGTTCTGCACCGTCTCCTCCAGCGAACCCTTGGGCCACTCCTGCACAAGGAGACACGTACTTACGCGTGTGATGCATGCTCGGTCTTATGCGATGAGCAGAAGAAGAAATGAGACAAAAGTTGACGTTCGGAATCCAACAAAAAAGAAACGTAATGCCTATCCTCGACATTCATGTGGATGTTCGACTTACATACGTTTGAAAGCGGCCCTAAGATCGAAGTAATACCTGTGTCCTCCCGGCCTCGAATAGCCCGTTCACCACGTCGAACGTCGGAGGTGCGCCGTGCCGCCACACGGTGCTCTTCTCGCCCTCGCCGGCCAGGTGAGACCTGTACCTGTCGCCGCCGGAGGAATCCCCTGCTGGTGCAGTCATCGTCGTCGAAGGCACACTCTTAAGACGTTAACCGATGGGTGATGGTGGCCGTTGAATGCAATTACGCAATGGATGGGTGGAGGCTTTAAAGGCAGGACCCGGATTTTTCTACTATATATGCACGGTATGCCATGCATATGTGATATGTTGCATGCAAGTGCAAGTGCAAGTGCAAGTGCTGTGCGTGCAACTAGGTGGGCTAACCGCTAATGGCCCGGTCAGACACCCATACCATGGTAGCGGCCACCGGTGGAAAACCACGTGCCCGTCCATCGGCGGCTAGTCGGCGACCCATGCAAGTTGTGACTTGTGTAGTACTCGACCGATCCATCTGTGGTCGCGGTTAGCCGGTTACAGACTTTGTTACTCCCTGTCCCTTGGCAACTGGCCAAGTGTTGCTGTATGCTACTGCACCCGCCAGTTGATGCATGCATCTGCCATGCATTGGCATGGAACAGCATGCACCGTGCACGGGTCACGCTCCTCGCATCCCCACTGGCTACTGGAGTACAAACAATTTGTTGCTTGATTGCTTCCACTTGGCCGCCTTGCCTTTTTGAACTTAACTTGGCCACCTTGCTTCAGTAATCATTAAGTGCACACCCCCGTGTACAGCAACACGAATGGATGCTCCCACCAGGCTCGGACCGTAGAAGATTTTGGTTTGACATGATCTTCCAAACATAATTCTGACTACAGTTTTCACTCTAATATTGACGGTAATTCTTCCAAACATGCATGACGGTATGCCACGTGCACTACATATCCACCGTTCGACAGATTGCTCGTCATCTCGTTGCCCTACCTGTATTGCATAACAGCATAAGCTTTACCAGAAACCGCTTAGGGGAAGTCGTTTACACTTATACTCCCTCCGTTTTTTAATATAAGATGTTTTAGGTGTTGCGCATGTTGTCTAGATACATACTAAAGTGAGTGAACATGCACACTAATACATGTCTACATACATTTATGTACATGTGCATGTGAACAAATGCTAAAACATCTTATATTAAAAAACGGAGGGAGTAGCAGCTATTACCACTAGAACTTCATAATCCCTGTACAATAAATGTGTGCCCTCGAGGCTCACGTTTACCTTGGCAAGATTGTGGTTCTCCTTCATCTAAATATATATATCATGCGAGTCAAATCTAGCCCAAGGTTTTGGCTACCGGTTTCACAATTTTTACCCGGGGAACTGGGATTTGCGGTTACCGAGGTAACAAAAAAAACCTAGCCTGTCCATCTAAAATATCTTGACGAAATAGACCTTTGCAGCCTTATTCACACAAACTCATGTCAGCGTACCGGAAATGCTTTGCTGAATTGAACACAAAACATTTAGTTCGAGACACATCCCTGCTACAATTGGCTAAATTTTGCACCTATCAAAATTCCCTTATAAAGATAATAACCTAACAGGGTTTCAAACAAGAAACACAAACAAAGGATATAAGTTTAACTAACATAATGGCCCACTCAGATGGCTGAGCTAACTCTTAACCTTTTATTATCTTATCTTTCAAATTCTTAACATCTTACCTTACTAATACTATTATCATCAATATATTACTCACTAGCACAGAATAGCAGGCTGCTGAAACGGCCCTTAAACCCCATCCATGACATGTTTTGCACACATCGGAATACACTGGATCGAGATGAGTCTGGTCATCACTAACGGGTGAAGCCGGTCAGCGGTGATGCACATCGCTCACGAGTTTTTACAAACACTCGTGAGAGGAGGACCCTAGGGGATTGTTTTAGACGTGTTAGGGTCATCGATGACGTCATTGTAATACTTGCTCATCAATATCGTCCAAGGAAACCTGGAGTCTCCAGGTTTTTGATGACTCTAGTGGCTTCTGGACTCGTCTCGAAACATGTCCGCCTGTCTATGCAAGACTTTGAGGTGCTTAATGAATGTCGCAAACTAGCTAGTTATCATCATGGCCCCCCACCCCATGTTTTAGGCTTGGCGAGCCTCAACTTCTCCTTTATAGTCCTGTATTTGCAGTTAAGATCCTCGCAAGACAATAATTCCTGCATTATTTGTGAACGTGCAGTTTAGTCCTGACATAAGTGATCTAAGTCAATATTAGGGGCCCACTATCGAGTTTCAGAAAATAAGTATGTCATAATATTTAAAACCTAGAGAATGCCAGTATCCAGGAATTTCTAAACGGACGATTCTATTACACTCACCAAAATTAACATCATAATCTTTTTATTAATATTAAGATACATTTTTCTATTAAATTTAATTATATTATTTGTAATACAAATTGAAACATTATTATGCAACGATAGGTGGGATGTTTCATGTTTGACACATTATCTATTAAACAACCTTTATTAACTCAAGTCGCCCTAGATGTGAAACATATGAGATTTGTTTTTACACAATATATGTTTTCACGGATTAATTTATGGCACATCGATGAACAATATGTATATATGTACATTTACGGTGCATTTTAGTATCATGAAATATCTTAACATGAATTTCAAAATCATATTCCACATAAATATCTCGATAAAGATTTCTGTAGTGTATGTTCATCTATCTGGACAGATCAATAACGCACGCTACTGGGCCAATAGCTCCTGTGCGACGTCTTTCCGCGGAATGGTGAAAAATACGACATCTTTGGATGAAATAGCTGCTGCGCGACGTTCCGGACAGCCAAAATAGTCAGGACACAACTTGGTTGATTAAACGGTCGTAATGTTGTCTCCGCCCGATTTAATTAGTTGGGCTAGAAGAATTCGGGCGAAAAACGGCCCGTTATTCAGACAAGTGGGGTCCCAACTAATTGGTCGCCGACTAAATGCCCCTGAATCTTGGAGCTGACCTTGCCGCCCCTGCCCGCTCCCCACCCGTCCTCTCCTTCTTCGGCGGCGGCGGCGGCGGCCAGTTTTGTTCTCGGCGGCGCGGCAGCCTGCTCGTTTCGATTGGGATCTGTCCCTAGTCGTCTCGGCCGATTCGAGACCCCGTCTCAGGCTCGGTCCTGCTCGTTTCGATTGAGCGGTGTGCTGCTGAACGAGGGGGAAGGAGATGGACCCCGAGGAGACGGGCGAGACTACTTCAAATAGGTAAATGGATCCCTTTTTGTCTTAATTTTAATTATGTGCTTCTCTTTATCTAGAATTGTATGCGATTTGTTCCGATTCCGCTACCTCACACATCCCGTCACCATTCAAAACAGAGGTGATGCTTCGCGGAGGACCTTCCAATTCACTATCAAATTCTTTGTATCTAAGGAGAAGCTAGGTGATGGTAGCGTGAGAAACATCGAGAGAGATACATTAGTAAGATGGGAGGTCGAATTTACAGAGATTGATCTCCAAGAGCTACAAATTTTGGAAGAGAAGGCCGTGAAGAATGTGGTGGAGAAACTTGGAGAGAGTGTTCTTTGGGGTCCGGAGCAAGAAGTAACATTGTTACGGTTTGATAATTGGAAGGGCGAGTATGTTAGAATTGAGAATGGAGAAGAGTTGGTTGAAGAAATTGATCGGCAGGATGGTTGGACAAGCAAAGAGGCTACTTTTCGAGCGCAGCTTGTTGATCTGAATGCAGATTCAAAGGTTGGATATGTGCCATCAAATTGGTTCACAGATGTTAGATGATGAGTGGGCATCACGGAGGCAGATCGTGCCCATACGTACCGAGGTGACAGTTTTAGGTGAGGGGGCTGATACTGATGCAGGTGTTGTTTGTGTTGACTGGAATTCAGTAGAATTAGCTGACATACTGATTTGGTCATTGCACCAATGGAAGACACTGAGATGGCTGAATGTTTTGGAATTCCAGTAGATGAGCGAGATAAGAATGAGAAGGAGAAGGAGAAGGAGAGTGATGATAGAAGTGACACTGCTGATGCTAACAGAAATCATTTTGAAGATGTGGATGAAGAGTTGATCCATGAAGCTGCAGATGATGTAAATGATGAGTATGATGATGAGCTGGTAACTGTGTATGATAAAGAAAACCCTGTGATTGTTGTAGGAAGGTTGTTTCCAAACATGGAAGAGTTCAGAATGTGTTTCAAGACTTATGCAATCAAGAAGGAGTTTGACGCCAAGACCAAGTGGACTGATAAAAAGAAGTTTTATGCGAGGTGCAGAGGTTTTGATGGGAGTGCCCAGCCTTGCAAATGGTACATTTCTGCTAGACGTCAGCCTGATGGCAGTACCATCAGAGTTAATCAAATCCCACATGTACGTAGTTGCATCACTAGTTCACAGAATCCAACCACAATGACATCACAGTCTTGGGTTGCAGAAAAGATCACTCCTATTTTAGCCAAGACACCAAACACCACAGCAAAGAAGATGAAAACAGACTTGGAAAAGGACTACCCAATTGTGGTGAAATATACCACAGTGTGGAAGGCAAAACAAAGGGCAATGAAAGCATTATATGGTGATTGGGAAAATACATTTAGGATGCTTTACAGCTTTAAAGCAGAGGTGGAGAAAAGGTCACCTGGTAGTGTTGTTGAGATTGATACTGAGGTAACAGAGGATGGCAAGGTCTACTTCTCTAAGTTTTTTATGGCATTGAAACCTTGCATCGATGGCTTCAAAGCAGGTTGTCGTCCATATTTAAGCATAGACTCCTCTTTTTTAACTGGAAAGTGGAATGGTCAATTGGCAGCATGCAATGCTCTAGATGGACATAACTGGATGTTCCCTGTTGCTATAGGCATGTTTCAATCAGAGACAGAGGCTTCATGGACATGGTTTATGATGCAGTTGAAAAGATGCTTAGGGCCGGTGTCACCTTTGGCAGTCCACACAGATGCATGTAAAGGGCTAGAAAATGTAGTGAAGACTGTGTTTCCTCATGCTGAGCAGAGAGAGTGCTCGGCCATATGTGAATGAATTTGATCAAAAAATTCAGAGTTGAAGAATTTGGGCGCATGTGGCCGGCAGCAAGATCTTACACTACCCAGACACATTGATATCATCTGGGTAAGATAATGGGAGCATGCAGTGAGAATGATTTTGGTACTTGGTTGAAAACCTACCATTCTCTATTGTGGTACAGGTCAGGATTTAATACTGCAATCAAGTGTGATCATATGAACAATAACTTGGCAGAAAGTTTTAACAACAAGGTGAAGGGGTTAAAAGACTTGCCTGTGCATGACATGGTTGACCAGATCAGGATCATGATCATGCGCTTGTGGGAATTGAGAAGAAGGATTGGTGATTGTTTGCAAAGGGATAAGCTGCCGGCAGTGGTACAACAGGTTGTCAATAGGAGCAGAAATCTTGCACATTTGTGTGCTGAAAAATCTTCATTGTGGGGTGCTGAAGTTAGAGATACAAAAACTGGCAGGAGGCATGTTGTGGACACTGAATTGCATGAATGCACTTGCCTCAAGTGGCAACACATTGGGAAGCCATGTGAGCACGCCATACTTTTCTTGGCCTCTAAACCGAAGTTAAATATGCATCCATATTTGCATGAATATTACCCAGTAGCAAGATTCAGGGTTGCATATGCAACACCAATTCCACCACTTACAGACCAGTCTCAGTGGCCTGAAGTGGATATTGAATTTACCTTGTGTCCTCCTCTAACAAGAAGAAAGGCTGGCTGGCCAAAACAGAGTAGATTCAAGCCATGGTTTGAGAAAGGTGGGAGCAGTAAGAAGACAAACAAAGATGACAAGCCAAAAAGGTCCCAAAAAGGTAACAAAAATAGATGCAAGCTTTGCCAGGAACTTGGGCACCGAGCTGGATCTACCAAATGCCGCTACACTCCTGAAAGGCCAAGGTAAGTTGATGTTTGTGTTCTAATTGTTTTTGTTGTTTTTTCATTTTGTAACCAAATGACATGCTTTATTTCGGCATAGAAAACGAAAACATGCGGCTCAGCCCCTTGTTGTTGAAGATTGCTGGCCAACAAAGAAGAGAAGAGTTGGTGAATGTAGAAAAAGAAGAAGTGTACAGATTAGGTTTAGTTGCGATGAAACAGTGCAAACTGAACCTGTTCTGCATTTTGATGTTGATAAACCCCAAGAGCAGGGGATCACTGTAGCACCTCTCAATGTGGAAGTAGGGTATCGATCCGCAGGGGCAAGAAGGAAAAGTTATCTATTCCCTACAACTAAAGTGTCACAAGTTTTAGTTGATTATGCACTAAACAAGTTTAAAGAACAAGATGGTTGATTTAATGGATGGAATTTTAATGTAACAAAACAAGAATGTAAAAGTGTCCCAATCCTCTTCAATGCAAGAGGACAAGACAAAGGTTTTCTCTTATAGGAACAATGGACATGGGTTCATGGGTTCACTCAATCCTCTCTCCCATCTATGGTGATTATCATGTTATAGATAAAAAGTACACACAATTGTCATGCTTTAATGGTAAACTTCTATGACGGCTGCATGTCCTAAAACACATAGTTGAAAGAAAATAATCATTTGTGTTGCTAGGTCACCCTCGTAAGGCTAGCGTGGTTTGTTGTCACTCCCACATCATACTTCTTCCTTTTTACCCCCAGATAAAGGATGTTGGGATGTACTGTGTCACTCAATACATATGTCATTGTCACATCGGCCATCCCGTACCTACATACATCATACTTCATAATGGACAATATTCTAAACACTAGTACAATGATTCATATTTCGTGTGCATGGCCACATCTCTCTCATCTATCTACACTTGGTGGTGTCAATCACCTCATGACATGGATAAACAAGGCATTATGCATAAATCGAACCATCACATGCATCATAGAATATCTCCAAAGTATGACAAGTCATAAAAGATCCAACACAACGGTAAATGCATAATAAATATCATCTCATACCACAATATCCACCATAGGAATTACATAGATAGATCCATACTTATGCAAGGCACATCATATGGACTTCAACAATGATCATACAAAGAGAGATTAGATCAAGTTACCACCACAAACCCAAAGTCCAGGGGGTGGACTACTCCCCCTTCATCATGGTGATGATGGTGGAGATGTTGGAGAAGATGGAGACCACCCCGGCAGCGCCCCGCCGGAGTTTTCCCCCTCCAATCTACAGCTCTAGGTCTTCTGTTTCGTGGTTTTGTGTTTCTGCGGCGCTCCCTTCCGAAAGCCGTCGGGGGACTATTTTTATAGTCGTTTTTAGGTCAAGACGAAGGCACGGGGACGAAGATCGACGGCATCAGAGGCTCGAGGCCTAGGATAGGGGGTCCCACGCGGCCAAGGAATCTGGCCGCGTGGGCCCACCTCTTTTGGCCCTCGGGTTTCCATTTTTTTCGCTTCTTTCGCTCCTACGCTTTGTTCCTTCCAAAAATGATCCCCGCAAAATATTAGGTCATTTGGACGTCGTTTGGGTCCCTGAAACATCAAAATATAGAAAATAGGGTTTTCTACCAGTGCAGGGTTAATTCCAGAAAAATAGGGAAACTGTGAAATATTCCCAAAATCAATATAAAACAATGATATAACCCTTATATGATGCAAATATGATTGAAATATAAGTAATATAATGCAAAGTTCATGTATGCATTTTACATGCATCAACATCACCAAGCTTAACCTATACTCGTCCTCGAGTATGAAGGTGATAAAACTAACATGGACTTTGCTTTTTAATACTATCAATGGATATCAAAGATGATTACTATTGCTACATAGAGTCAAATGATTCATTCTTCAGAGGAATAGCAATATACAAGATATATTATGAAGTGATATCAAATATTCAATGTAAGGATGTTCAATGATAATTCACAAAGTGTAACATAGAAGAAAGTACTATGGACCAAATGTATGCATAATAAAAAGTAAAAACATTCTATAATGGTCATAGAGCATTCTTGTAAATTTATGGCTACGTGTTGGTGAACCCCAAGAGGAAGGTTATGATGTAGACAGCAGAAGTTTTCCCTTGAATAATCTACCCAAGGTTATCAATCCAGTAGGACTTGACGATCAATTGGAAGGTTGTTGATGTTGACTCCCCCTGGCGCTAGGGAGCTTGCACCAACGTGGAATCTGCACAGACACAAACCAGAACTTTGCCCAACACGAAACAGAGAGGTTGTCAATCTCTCCGGTCTTGCAGAAACAAAGGGTTAAACGTATGGTGTGGAAAACAGCAGGAAAAACAGCAAGTAACAGGAAACAGATGATTGCAACAGGTTGTGTAAACAGTATGAGGAAATTGGACCAGGGTCCACAGTTCACTAGTGGTGTCTCTCTCAGAACAGATAACTAGCATGTTGGGTAAACAAATTACAGCTGGGCAATTGACAAATAGAGAGGGCATAACAAAGCAATACATGCCAAGATGTCTACTATGAAATCTAGTTGGGCATTACAACAAAGTACATAGACCGTTATTCCAACCGCATCTATGCCTAAATAATCCACCTTCAAGGCAGCATCCGCATCCTATTCAGTATTAAGTTGCTAACAACAGATTATTGCATGAAGTAAAGTGTGTAATGTAATCAATACAAGTGCCCTTGGACACTGCACCAATGTTTTATCCCTAGTAGCAACAGCACATCTACCATCTTAGACCTTTCTGTCACTGATCCAGATATCTAGAGACTGAACCCACTATCGAGCATAAATACCCCCTCTTGGAGTCACAAGCATCTACTTGGCCAAAGCATCTACTAGCAACGGAGAGCATGGAAGATCAAGAGCACATAGATAAACAACTTGAATAAACATGGTATCAATATTCATCGGATCCCAGCAAACACAACATCTAGAATTACAATAAGATGATCTTGATCATGTTAGGCAGCTCACAAGATTTAAACATGGAGGCACAAGGTAGAGAGACAACCATCTAGCTACTGCTATGGACCCGTAGTCCAGGGGTGGACTACTCACGCATCACTCCGGAGGCAGGCACGGTGATGTAGAGCCCTCCGGTGATGATCTCCCCTCCGGCAGGGTGCCGGGAAGAGCTTCAGAACTCCTCCGATCTGAGATTGACGATGACGGCCGCGACGGAACTTTTCGTGGAATATGATCGACGTAATAGGGTTTTCGCGTCGCGGAGAATATATAGGCGAAGAGGCGGCGTCGGTGGCTGAGGGGGGCCACCACGCCATAGGGGGGCGCGGGCCCACCCTGGGCCGCGCCCTAGTGTGGCGTGGCGCCCTGGTGGGTCTGCTCCGACTCCCCTTTAGACTCCGTGATCTCCTCGTGATATTATTGACGATGTCTTTTGTTTCGTCCAATTCCGAGAATATTTCCTTAATAGATTTTCTGAAACCAAAAACAGCAGAAAACAGGGAACTGGCACTGTGGCATCTTGTTAATAGGTTAGTCCCAGAAAATGCATAAAAATGATATAAAGTATAACCAAAACATGTAGCAATTGATATAATATCAGCATGGAACATCAAAAATTATAGATACGTTTGAGACGTATCATAAATCTGAATATAAAAGGTAGACACTTTGGAAAGATATATAAATAAGTAGAGGTAAAACATGAATAAGTTTCATCTAGCTTCCAAATGCTTCTACTTAAGTTAATGTTTGCAATGTGGTATCCATTGGTGTGGAGCTCTCATTACCCCTATCATAGCATCTTGAATGGTTAAAGTTTAAAGTGAAAGCAAATATGAGTAGTGTGCTTGACAAAGTATGGGTTGAATGCCTCATGCCCCGTGAATACGAGTACCTACACCACGGTGTTACTCAACTCGGGCCACAAAGCAAGTTCAAGTTAAAGTCATTGTAAGTAATATAATAGCGTCATCAAGAGCGTCAACTGGGGTACCTCTTGCCTCAGGACATGGAAACTAGCCCATGTCAAAATGACAAGACAAACAGACAATGAACAATCTCAGCACTCTTTTATTTACTATTTGTATAGCTTTTTATTATGACGTGCATCACTGAATGTTCACTTTGGTACGCTGTAAATTTCCACCATGAATGATGCATGGCTTAGGTTAGCGGCCCAGGCGTCTCTCTAGCCATTTATACAAACTCCTCAAACTTACTAAGTTTCCGCATTTATTTGGCACCATGATAAGCATCCATAAACAAAAGTACATGATATCAACTAAATATAATTAAGAGCACGTTGAAAGCTTGCCATGTGACAGCACATATGAGCTAACTCCCAACCAAGACTCTTGTCAAGCATACAACTTCATAATTTTAATCACAATGGTTCATGTTTATTAAGTGCAATAAAAGTAAAGTGTGCATCAAGTTCGTGAGAGCTTTTTAACCAACTTTCCCATAACAATCAATAACATAAGCATTTTAATTTGGAAACATAGATAATACAATATAACATGATAAACATACTCGGAATAGCATTAAGCTAATAGGTAGATATGGTGGACTCACTGGAAAACTTTGGTTGAAGGTGTTGGAAAACAAGTTTTTACTTGTTGGAATTTTTGGGCTAGCAAAAGGGAGAAAGTTGACCGTCTAAATGCATGCATAAGTGTCCATAGAACTAATCAATCCATGTTAAACAAAGTAACATTCAGCATCAAAACATGAATAAAAGATAGCTCTTGATAAAACACTTGCAAATTAATACTCATTAAAAAGCACATGAATCATGCAACTATATGTATCTTTTTGAATCAACTCAAACATCCCTTTCCCAATCTTTTTAATAGCATCCAACTTAATTCAACCCAAATTTCCAGTAGCTCTCTCATAACATAAATGAAAAGTGGTGGTCTCACAAATAAAAACCAAACCGAAATAACAAAAATAAAAGACGCTCCAAGTTTATGCGATAAAGTGCATTGATCGAAAAACAGAAGTTAGACGTGTGCAAACCGAGAGTGTGTTGGTCCAATGGGGTTGTCTTCACATCCCCAAGCTTATGGTCTTCACCATCCTTGGATAACTCTTGGTGCATCTCCTCTAATCCCTGTGAAAAAACTTCAAAACACCGTTTCTCCCATCTCTTTTCTGTGGGGTGACATTAGTAGTGATAGACAAATGAATTGCTTGCTGCATAAAATCCTTAAACAAAAATGTGAAACATGTCCAGAAAGTATATAATGTTGTATGCCTACTTATAAACTCAATTGGATAAAAAGATTCAAGTTAAAAGTTCAAAGAATGCATCAAACAAAATGGGACAGAATCTGTCCAGAAAAACAGCAGCAGCAAAACGCATTTTTCTACCCTACTTAAATATGTCGAAAAAATCTGAAAAATTCACGCTTACAGAGGATGAAAAGTTGCAATTACAGTTCAAATTTCAGCTCATTCGGAGTTACAGAATAGAAATGAAAAATCATACCGTGCACAGATTCGTGCTGGAATAAAATCTCCGAATACAAATAGCAACTTTTTCAAACCAAAACGGGTAAAACTTGGCACTTTATTAAAAATTCCAGAAACAAAATTAAAAACTAAGTCTCTTGTTACAGCAAGAGGACACAAAGAAAATCAAAAATAAAAACAACCGGGTTGCCTCCCGTAAAGCGCTTTCTTTATAGCCATGTAGCTAGGCTTCTTACTTGATATCAAGATGGTTGGAGTGAGGTGGCTTGGCATCCCCAAGCTTGAATTCTTGTCCTTATTTGATATATGTTGGGTGAGTCTAGGGGTAACATCCCCAAGCTTGAGTGTTTGTCTCTCTTGATCTTTGTTCATCACCCTCAACTCTTCCACTTGAAAATTCTCTTTACACAAAACTCAACATAAAACTTGATTAGAGGGGTTAGTGTCTCCATAAATTAAATCCTCATAGGTACAGCAAAGACATATAATGAGTTGATTCTAAACATTAACTACTGTTACTAAGGTTATGTTTTGCTCTTTGATCAAAAGAACCACACAAAACATAGTAATGAGACTAATGCAAAATAAAAACAGAATCTGTCAAAAACTGGACAGCCTGAAAGGAGCGAATTTTTAGAGGCACTTATGTTGCTCAAATCAGAAAACTTTGAACTAATGAAATGTGTAATAACAACTGAATATTGCTGTCGTAAAATATCAGGTCAAAATTCCTCTTCTGTGATTTTTAACATTCTTCGCAGTGAAGCTTAGGAATCTGTTTTCTGGACAGCAAATCACTATTGTTTGATCCTAGCTCTCAAATAGGACCATCATCTAAAGCATTATCATATAGAATATCTAAACCAAATTCCTCATCACTTTCAAAGCTATTATCAATAATAATATCATTTTGAATGTGTTGATCATCATCAGAATCAGAATCAAAATAGCATGGTGAGTAAGGATATGGGCAATCCTCTAATACCTTTTCCTCTTCTCTATATTCTTCTTGTTCCTGCAAGCCATTAGATCTCTCCTTGATAGCAACAAGATTGTTATAATATTCAAGGATATAGGTATTCTTACAAAAGAGTTTCAAGAGTTGTTCAAGTGTTGTAGCAAGTCTTGGTGTGAGGCTACGAGCTTTATCTATATTAAACATAACTATCTCAAGAATTCCCATTACAATAGTAAATTCCTCGGCTGCCTTCATATCAGTGGTCATAATTTCATTATTATGGTAAGAGGCAATTATAGGCATACTCTCAAGCTTGCATTGAAAATTAAGATGCTTAGGATATTGATCTATGCAGCAAGATACATTATACCTATCACATAATCCATGGCCAATTACATTTAATGCTTCCATTATAAACCTTTTTTGATCAACATTAATTGATCCAACCATAGGGGGTTGCATAAGTACGTGACTCATACATTCCACGAACATAACAAATGAACTAATTTTTTTGTGTTTTTCAAATAAGGAGAGTATAAACTGATACATAACTAAAAGTAAAGCTAATGAGAAACTCACAACCAAACAAGTTTAAAGGAACCTCCCCAAGCTTAGATGATTGTAAGATATAAAACAAGATAAAATAAATCTAAAGTCTAGTGCACACAAGAATAGAAACTTAAGCGCTACGCTCCCCGGCAACGGCGCCAGAAAAGTACTTGATAACCCCCAAGAGCAGGGGATCACTGTAGCACCTCTCAATGTGGAAGTAGGGTATCGATCCGCAGGAGCAAGAAGGAAAAGTTATCTATTCCCTACAACTAAAGTGTCACAAGTTTTAGTTGATTATGCACTAAACAAGTTTAAAGAACAAGATGGTTGATTTAATGGATGGAAGTTTAATGTAACAAAACAAGAATGTAAAAGTGTCCCAATCCTCTTCAATGCAAGAGGACAAGACAAAGGTTTTCTCTTATAGGAACAATGGACATGGGTTCATGGGTTCACTCAATCCTCTCTCCCATCTATGGTGATTATCATGTTATAGATAAAAAGTACACACAATTGTCATGCTTTAATGGTAAACTTCTATGACGGCTACATGTCCTAAAACACATAGTTGAAAGAAAATAATCATTTGTGTTGCTAGGTCACCCTCGTAAGGCTAGCGTGGTTTGTTGTCACTCCCACATCATACTTCTTCCTTTTTACCCCCAGATAAAGGATGTTGGGCTGTATTGTGTCACTCAATACATATGCCGTTGTCACATCGGCCATCCCGTACCTACATACATCATACTTCATAATGGACAATATTCTAAACACTAGTGCAATGATTCATATTTCGTGTGCATGACCACATCTCTCTCATCTATCTACACTTGGTGGTGTCAATCACCTCATGACATGGATAAACAAGGCATTATGCATAAATCGAACCATCACATGCATCATAGAATATCTCCAAAGTATGACAAGTCATAAAAGATCCAACACAACGGTAAATGCATAACAAATATCATCTCATACCACAATATCCACCATAGGAATTACATAGATAGATCCATACTTATGCAAGGCACATCATATGGACTTCAACAATGATCATACATAGAGAGATTAGATCAAGTTACCACCACAAACCCAAAGTCCAGGGGGTGGACTACTCCCCTTCATCATGGTGATGATGGTGGAGATGTTGGAGAAGATGGAGAGCGCCGGAGTTTTCCCCCTCCAATCTGCAGCTCCAGGTCTTCTGTTTCGTGGTTTTGTGTTTCTGCGGCGCTCCCTTCCGAAAGCCGTCGGGGACTATTTTTATAGTCGTTTTTAGGTCAAGACGAAGGCACGGGGACGAAGATCGACGGCATCGGAGGCTCGAGGCCCAGGATAGGGGGTCCCACGCGGCCAAGGAATCTGGCCCGTGGGCCCACCTCTTTTGGCCCTCGGGTTTCCATTTTTTCGCTTCCTTCGCTCCTACGCTTTGTTCCTTCCAAAAAATGATCCCCGCAAAATATTAGGTCATTTGGACGTCGTTTGGGTCCCTGAAACATCAAAATATAGAAAATAGGGTTTTCTGCCAGTGCAGGGTTAATTCCAGAAAAATAGGGAAACTGTGAAATATTCCCAAAATCAATATAAAACAATGATATAACCCTTATATGATGCAAATATGATTGAAATATAAGTAATATAATGCAGAGTTCATGTATGCATTTTACATGCATCAGACGTGCAAACTGAACCTGTCCTGGATGCTGAAGTGCAACCTGAACCTGTTCTGGATGCTGAAGTGCCTGTTCTGACCGATGAAATGCAAACTGAACCTATTCCGGATGCTGAGTGCAAGCTGAACCCGTGAGAAGAAGAAGAAGAAGAAGAAGAAGAAGAAGTGTTGTGGGTACGCCTAACATGGAAGATGCAAAGAAAAGCAAGAGCATGAGTGAACTTCTCGGCATAGAATCAAAAATGACGACGCAGAAAAAATCGAGAGGTAGGAAGAAGTGAAACATTTGAGGCAGATTCGTGAAAACACTTGTGGTGTAATAATGCACTTTTATTTGATTTGATTTGTATCATGTAAAAATATTTGTTAATTGGGGTTGGTCATTGTATCCCCATATTTCAATTCAAACTTGTTTGGTCATTGTTTTTAGACACAAATTCAATTTTGAAATAAAATTCAAATTTTGGCTAGAATTCAAATTTGGGCTCAAAATTCAAACTGGGGCTGGGTAATGATGTTTCAATGCTATCTAAACTCAAATATGTATGTTAGCTGATCAATCCGAGCCCTTTTGCTAAGTTAAGCTCATAGTCATCAAAAGTGTGTTTCAAATGACCTCCAAAGGTAGGGTAAACGACCCCATTTCTAAGCAAGTTTTTTTGCACCTTGTCTAAATCAGCCAAATAATTTTCCTAGACATCTATTCTATCTATATAGTGTAAATCTGAAGTCTCACTATTTATTGAACTAATCTTCCATTATTTTATTTATTTTTTTGAAAAACGTGGTTTAGTAGAAAACCATATATAAAAATAAGTAAAAAAATTGTTTATATTTTTTTCTCGTTGCTATATGACATATGAAGACTATGTGCGCCGAGTTTGTCTTTTTTGATTTTTTTTGAATTATTTATGCTCAACCCTAGTCACCGAAACCCTCTCCTCTCAACCTTGAAGTCCATACTACATTGTTCGAGAAATCACATATGAGTGAAGGCATTTTTATGTAAACGCCTGTAAACCATGTTTATATTTTTTTCTCGTTACTATATGACATAAGAAGACTATGTGCGCCGGATTTGTATTTTTTTTTATTTTTTTTGAATAGTTATGCTCATTTGAACATGTTCGAGTTCTCTCACTTGATTTTTGTATTTTTCGTAAAAATGTATGTAAACCATATTTATATTTTTCTCTCGTTGATGTACAACATAACAAGACTATGTGCGCAAGCGGCGTATTTTTTTGATTTTTTTTGAATTAGTTATGCTCAACCCTAGTCACCGAAACCCTCTCCTCTCAACCTTGAAGTCCATACTACATTGTTCGAGGAATCACATATGAGTGAAGGCATTTTTGTGTAAACGCTTGTAAACCATGTTTATATTTTTTTCTCGTTACTATATGACATAAGAAGACTATGTGCACCGGATTTGTATTTTTTAATTTTTTTTTTTTTGAATTACTTATGCTCATTTGAACGTGTTCGAGGTCTCTCACTTGATTTTTGGATTTTTCGTAACAATTTATGTAAAACATATTTATATTTTTCTCTCATTGCTGTACAACATAACAAGACTATGTGCGCAAGAGGCGTATTTTTTTGATTTTTTTTTTTGATTTAGTTATGCTCAACCCTAATCACTGAAACAATCTCAAAACCCCTCTAAACCCCGGAAACCCCGTCTGAAACCCCGCACCCTTCCGGGCCGTTGATCGCTGTGCGTGGACGGTTGAGATCGCTGTGCGTGACGCGCCGATCCGCGTGGATAGCTGATCTGCAATCTGATTAGCTCGCGCATCGGAAACGCTGATTGGCTAGAGCGGTGTGGTTTGGATCGGACTGTCCATTTGATCTCGGCCGTATATTCTAATCCAACGGTACAAAATGACACGGTGCATGGAACAAGTCTATGCGCGTCTGATTTTGTGTGTTTCTTCACACTCCATTGACAAGACATGCAGCAGTTCAAAAAAAAAGGACAAGACATGCAGCAACCGCATTCCACGTAGCCTGCTCGCCCTGGCCCCTCAATGCATGCATGCATGCCCAGTCGCACCGCTGCTTTGCCTCGTTCTACGTAGCCCTGCTCACCCTCTCGACGCAGTAATGTGTTGCACTCAGGCCATTTGACCACCCGAGACGCGCAGAAGACCATCCCGTGTCGCAGCCCCTAGTTTGAACGGGATAATAGCTCCTATGCGGCGTGCTCGGCAAAGACGAAGGCAAAGAGACGAACGGCGTCCATTAATGTCACGCGTGCTCGGCCACGTTCCACGAGATGAAGGTCAAACGGCGCCCCATTCACCATTCGTCTACCTCTAAGCCTCACCTTCCTATTTAACCACACCTCCCGTCCCCTACCTCTAAGCCTCATCTTCTTCTCTGCCATCACAAGCACCAAACACTCGCACTCGCATCTCGCATCCAAGCCACATCCAAGCGCCGCCGCCGCCATGGAGTTCAACGGGCCAATGTTCCGTCTACCCAACACCGTGGCCGAGAGGCAGTACCCCGCCGAGGTCGTCGTTGAGAGGGCACTCCGGGTGTGGGCCATCTCTCGCTTGAGGGGTTCACGGGAGTTTGCGACCTGGTTCCTCACCAACTTCTTCTGGCACTTGCCCCGAGGCTCGCCGGTGATGTTCACCATCGAGGAGGTTCGCATGGGAGGAAGTGGTCTCATTGCGCGCTTCACCAACCCGTTCGATGCATATCACCTTCTCGGCCATGTCTTCTACGGTGGGTGCGAGTTTATCGCATTCACCACGTACAACTTCTTCACCGACCTCGACTGCCCCTTCCCCGCCTTCATGCACTCCCTCCCCTACAACATGCCGGCCGATGATGAGGAGTGAAGACATCTCCATGTTGGAGTTGGGAGGCCGTCGAAAGCAACATGCCGGCCGATGAAGAGGAGCAAAGAGGCGGGCTCTATTTTATTATGTTATCCTTTTATTATGTTTTCCTTTTATCGTGTCTATGTAATGGGGCCGCCCCTATGTAATGTCGTGTCGTGAACTTATTTCACTTTTATCGTGTCCGTCGAATCTATTTTGTTATTGCAGTAATCTATATATATGTTGTTATTTTTGTGCCAAAATGTTCGTGCAAAATTCATTTATACGTGCCAAAAATGTATTGTTCGTTCTAATATGTATGTTTCGTTCAAATTTGCTCCTTGAATATTATTGATATGTTGTACGAACAAGTAATATTCTTTGCATACAATTAACTAATATTCAAAGGCAAGTTTTGCCTTTTTCCACGCAAGTAACAAAATTCAAAGGCTAAGACAAGGAAAACAAGTAAAACATGTCGTAGCTCTTTGTATTTTGACGCATTTTATTTACCAGGAATTCAAAGGCTAAGACAAGTAACAAAATTCAAAGGCTAAGAAGTGCATGTTTCTAAGAGGTTTCTTTGCCGAAGCAAAATTTTATTTTAGAGCTTTTAGTCTAAGCATTTTTCGCTCTATGCTATACAAAAAAAAGGGTGCCCACAAGTAGGTGGGCTGGTTTTCTCTTTGGGCCTGGTTGTTTTCTCACGGCCCAACATCTATTCGGCATACCACAACTTTTTTTCTAGTTCAAACAGAACTTTGCCTGGTTATGTTCTCACGGCCCAACATCTACTCGGCGGCCCAAAACGGTTTTTTTTACTTAAAACAGAAATTTGCTCTGCACTTTCTGTACTAAAGAACATGAAGAACAGGGGCGCCGCCCCCGAAGAAATTCCCAAATTCCTGCATCAATTCGATTCAGTTACACCAACTTGGCATGGCGCACAGATCGCGTCCTCCGCCCTAACGACGGATAAACAACAAGTAAAAGAAAAAACGGAGCAATGATACAACAATAAAATCCCGCTGCCATGAAATTTGCTTTCTTCTGCAAATCGATCATCTGCTTCAGATGTTTCTTGATCTTCTTCAGTTCCTGGTTCAGTTCGTACTCCGCGGGCACTGCACCATTGCGCGCATTACTCATCGTCGGCCCGTCTCTATCCGGGGCGGACGAGCTCCCAAAATCCAAATTCTCCACACCAAGCAGCGGCAACCCCCAATTGAGCTCCCAGGTTGCAGCCCCGTTCGAATCAATGTAGCCCTCCCTTTTAGCCTCTCAAGATATACATCCATCCACTCGAAATGGCTACAGTTCTTCAGAATCTGAAAACAGCCACATGAACCCTAAATCCAAAATTTGACGAGAAAACACGAATTGGGGAGAAATCAGAGCAAACGGCTGCGAAAGAACTGAGATCTAACCTTGCCATCCCTTGCTTGCAGTGTCTTGCTCGGGCATTTGACAAACTCGCACCCAAGATTGCCATTCTCATCCGTCTTACTCACCCAACGCTTAAGGGGCTCTGGGCGTGGGCATTTAGGGCACCGTGTCAACGGCACTGCACCATACTTTGGCCATCTTGACTGCGGGGCGGAGGAGCTAGACATCTGCGCGTCGTCGCCGGAGAAGGGCGGAGAAGAGACAGATTGGGGAAATGTGCGACGGGGGCGGCGGCCGGGCGGGCACGGGCGCGGTTCTTGTCTAGATGCGGTCAGGTGGGTCCCACACGGCGAGGTGGGCAAATGGTGGGTCCTGTGCTTACGTGGATAAGTTGTGGGTCCAACGTTCCAACGGTCACAATCCTAACACCCAAACCTAACTAACCTAACAGCTAACGAGCGCATCAGTTGCGTTTACGGGCCATGGTGGACCTGGGATATTTACGCGCCCACAAGCGTCGCAACAGAGCTATTTTCGCCAACGACGTCGCTCTCCTTCCAATTCCAGAGAAAGATGTCGCACGGGAGCTATTGGGCCCATGCTACCACATATAGATTTCCCACAGCGACGTCACCACCACAGAACTCTTTTTTTTTGAACCAAGTCACCACCACATAACTCATAAGAGAAGCTAGCCATGAATTACAGAGTATAGCTAGCTAGTCAAACGTGCAGGATAGATAGATAGGTATTCTAGTCGTCGTCGTCCCTTCAAGTACTACTAGTGTTGAGTCGATGGATCCTGGTGAAACCTAACCGACGCCCGTTGCATCGGAAAATCGTCGTAATGCGTATCCCTCTGTGTGCGACGCGCCTCACACGACGGAAGTACTGGGCCGGCCCAGCACGCAGCGGTTGGGGAGGAAAGCGACCGGAGATGAAGAACATGACCGGGGACGAAGAAGAAGACCACGCCCACTCGTCGGACACAGGGACGACGCGGCTGGCCGTGGCGTCGCCGGCGAGGCGAGGCCTGGACCTCACCGGAGACGGGGACCACGCGGCTGGCCGTAGCGTCGCCGGCGTAGGTGAGGAAGAAACTTAACTTGGGGGTGGGGGTCAGGTGCGGTGCGGGGAGCTCGCCGGCGACGAGATTAGGGTTTAGGGTGGTGGGGTTCGTCGGAGGGGTATTTAGAGGGAAGCCGGGGGCGGCGGCGGACCGGCGGTGGGCTACGGTTGAGTAGGGCGGTGCGACGAGGCACCGCGGGAGCGAGGCTGACCACGGGTGGCGGCAGCAGGCGGTGCGGCCGGCGTTGGAGGTGGGGGTGTAGGAGCTAGACTGGAGGCGGGCGTGGGAGGAGGCGTTGAGGTAGAAGACGACGGTGAAGTTGTTGCGCCTGGCCCACGTTACTCTCCCTACAGGCGTCGGTCGCGTCGCTGACGCTAAGAGCATCGTAAAAGGACGCTCATGGATCCCAAACCCGGCCAAGGTGACCGCTGCCACCGCCCCTGAAGGGGATATGCCCTAGAGGCAAATAAATATTAAGTATTTATCGCATTATCTCATTAAGTTTATAATAAGTTTTATACCATGCTATAACTATATTAATAGGAATTGTTAATACACGTGTGGTATATAAACAAACCAGAGTTCCTAGTAAGCCTCTATAAACTAGTTCATTAGTCAACTGATGATCGAGAATTCTCGATCATGGATATTTATATAGTTGATGATGAGGTCATTTTATTAGTGGAATAAAATGATGGACATACCCACCAAAGTATTGCAAGAGGATCGTATTACAAAGTTCATTATTGCAATAGGAGAGTAATATGATAGCTTATTCCTCAGACCATGAGATTATATCAAATCACTGCTTCTGGAAGCTCACTAGTTGGAAAAAGGTCTTCTGTGGCGCACCATTTTAGATTTCTGTGGCGCTCCACCGTGCGCCACTAAATTTTTTTCTGTGGCGCACCGCACCGTGCGCCACAGAAATAGCCAGGTTTTTGTGGCGCACAAGGAAAGATGCGCCACAAAATATCTTTTTCAATTTTAACAAAATACGGCTGCGGTGCCGCAGCCGCAGCCCCACCCGCGCCTCTGATGGGTGGTCGAGGCCGCGCTGGATCTCGATCTCCCGCCGCAGGTGCGAGTGGAACCGGCCGAGGTAGACCTTGCCGAACTTGCCCTCGCCGATGAACTTGCCGATCTCGAAGTCGGAGAGTCTAAACTGCGGCTGGAGGCGAAGGAGCTCCAGCCCGTGGTGAGCAGGTGGCGCCGCGGCGTGCCGCCGTAGATGTGCCGGAACTTCCAGACAGCGACGTGCACGTCCCTGGCGAGCACCGACTGCACCGGTGGGTCAGCCGCGTAGTCGAGCCGCGGGAAGATGGTCTCGGCGCAGTAGCGCGGCACCGAGAAGCCCCCGCCGTTGTTCGCGTCCGACTGCGTCAGCGTCTTCGTGAAGGACGCCGGCTTGCTGTCGTCGAGCGCGGTGGCATAAGAGGAGGAGGAATCGGGGAAGGAGTCCGGGACGCGGGCGGGGGCGAGGCGGATCCGGGCGAAGACCTCGTCGCAGTCCGGGTCAGCCTGGAAGGTGACGGCGACGACGCGGCCCGTCCTCTGCCGCGGCTCCCCAGGACGAGCGCGTGGATGGGGTCGAGAGAGGAAGGGGAGGGGAACGGAGTAGGTGGATGAGGTCGGGAGAGAGAGAGGGCGCTCCATCGGAGGGAGGAGCGTGGTGGAGGCGGTGCTGGTCGGGAGAGGCGTTGGGAGTTTTTTCGAGGAGGAGAGGCGAGGGGGGCCGGCGGCGGCTGTCGGTGGTGTGCAGAAGATAGAGGAAAGAGAGGAAGGAAAGGGAGGAGAGGCTGTCGGTGTGCGTGGTGGGTTTGACTTTCTGTGGGCCGGCGGTGAGAGAAACTAGATCTGGCCGGATCTAGATATTTCGAAATGAGATTCTATGGCGCATGTAGCCATATGCACCACAGAAAGGTGACTTTCTGTGGCGCATCTGACTGCATGCGCCACAGAATTGTGCATTTCTGTGGCGCATGGGGTTGGTGCGCCATAGAATGTGACATTTCTGTGGCGCATGTGGGACGGTGCGCCACAGAAATGTGTATTTCTGTGGCGCACCAAACACATGCGCCACAGAAATGTGTATTTCTGTGGCGCACGCCGTTTTCGTGCGCCATGGCGCATTCAAAACCGTGCGCCACAGAAATAATTTCTATGGCGCATGCATATTTGGTGCGCCACAGAAAGTGTTTTCACAGAAAGCCTTTTTCCTACTAGTGGCTGCTTTGATTGCATCAAACGTCATGTCTTATCTAGCATGGCAATAAAGGTGTCCCTTTCGGGTATCCGAAGGAATTAGTCGAGTTGAGTAATCAAGAGCGGGATTTGTTCATCCGTGTGATGGGAAGATAATCTGGGCCCACTCGGTGAGATTACATCTGTAAAGCTGCGCAGCATATGACTAGGTCATTGGAGATGAAATATCACGGAATGAGTTAAGTAACCCTTGTCGGTAACAGGATAAAACACAACATAGGATGTTGACAATCGTATCTCGGACAAGGGCAGTGTCGAAGGAACAAAGGAATGAATATCATGTTAACGGTTCAACGGCGATTATTCTGGAATGCACAGGGACCGTCATAGCCATCCAGGTCTCCCTGACGGTCATTGGCGAGCGAGGGGTCTCGACCATGTCTGGAGTATTTCCGAACCATAGGGTAACTGTAACAGCCCAAAGTTGAGAACCTAAAAACCTGAGTAAAATTTTCGCTTTTGTGTTAATTGCATCGTGGCATCCATGCATAATCATGTCTCTTCAGAGTTAACACAACAGTTATATCGACATGATGTTGAGTTGTTAACTCAAATGCCAAAATTGCTCTAAAACAAACTTCAACACAATGAAGGCACTCAAAGTTGCAAAACAAAATTTCTTGACATCTTATATTTGTCAAGGAAGTTCCAAGAGCTCAAAACAATATTTTGCCATTGCTCTTAAATTTCCAAAGGAGCAACATTTTTAATTTAGCAAAATGCCCTAATTGAACTCTATGAACAAAAGTGGTTCAAAACATTTTATTTCGGGAAACCAAAATTAGGGGAGCTTCATATTGGGATGGGGAGGCTACCCAAATTTTGTCATAATTTTTGGAGATGTTTAAGTGCCCCAATTAAATCAGGGAAATGCAGCTGGTTTTAAAAAGAAAAGGGAAAAGGACCTATCCGTGATGGAAGAAATGCTGCCAGGGGGGTTTTCGCAAATTGTCGTCATCTCTCTCCTCCACTGGCGCCATGCCGTCGCCGTGGCGCTGCCGCGCGCACGCCCGCGCCGGCCCCCCTGCTTGCCCTTCCGCTGCGCGGAGAACACGCTGCCGAGCCCCCACCTGCTCCTCTCACTCGCTCACCTGCTCCTCTCCTCTCCATTTCCTCTCCCCACGGAGCCGCACCCGAGCTCGCCATCTCCGCCACATCACCGTCGTTCGGGAGCTCCCCGAGCCAAGCCGAGGCCGCCACAAGCTCCGCCGTGCCGTGCTCTACCTCCACGCAGAAGCAATCGAGCCGAGGCGCCACGAATCGCCGACGCCGTCATCGCCTCCTCCGGCCACGGCCGAGCTCCGCCGTTCGATTCCCGCCGCCGTGGTCCGTCTCCGACCTCGCCGTCCTCACCAGCGAGCTCAGGGTGAGCACACGAACATCCCCAGTGCTCCGTTCCCTCCCTCTCTCGCTAGTTCGTCAAATCGCCGTAGCTCTCCGTCGAACTGGAAAATCCGGTGCAATTCCCGGAATCTTCCGGATTCTATACCGGGTTAAGGAAATAGCTACTGGACTCCTCCGTTTCGCCCGGTATGAACCCGGAATTCACCGGAAATAATTCCGGAATTTAATTCTTCCGGTGCCAAACCCGGAATCATCCGGACCTGAAACCGGATTTCTCCCGGTACCAGAACCGGAATTTTCCGGATTTCATTCCGGACACTCCAATTTTAACCTGTTTCAACACCAATCTCCAGCTCACTCTTAGTACTTGTTACAAGAATGATTAATCACCTAAACCATGCATCCTAACATGTTCATGTCATTTCATATGCAAGACAACCCTAGGATGTCATCTATTCCAACTAACAAGTAAATATGATTATTTACTTAACTCACGGTATATTCGAGATGCGTCCTTCTCACATCCGAACTCCATTTAAGTTGATTAGCTTGAATCATCCTCTTTCCCGGGGCTTTAAAAAAATGTCATGACATCATGTGTTTGCGCATTGCATATGTTAAATCTTGTGTGGTGATTGATTGTTCTTCCGTTGTTATGCTTCGATAGATCAAGCAGCCGGGGTTACACCGCAATACCCCGACGATCCGTACTACCAGCACGTTGAGCAAGGCAAGCGTAATCCCCCTCTGAGCATATCTTATCCTAATTTCCGCAAATATTTTCTCCACTATAATATTGCATGCGGTTCCAAATGTCAATTTCATTGGATTAGAGTATCCTATAGTTGCATTAAGTTTCCGATGCCAATACCTGTTTCCCTCCTATTACCCATAGGATTGTATTGTTGGCCTGAGATCCTTAACTATGCTATGTTGATGCTTAGCCATGCTTAGTTAAATGCCTAGTTGTACGATGGATGGTCCATGTTGGAAACAAGTGATGAGATGAATGGATGATGGTGGAGAAATTGTGGAGACAGGTAATAAAATGCTTAAAGGTGGGGATGAGAGGCCACTTTGGTATGGTGGTGTTTTGTCTCACTCTCGCCGCCTAGGTGCGAGTTCTTTACCTCTTGAACCAAGAATGAGCGCGCTTCCTTTCGGTGGGGTATATGGAGCCCTCGTCGACCAACTAACTTGGGCGGGACTAGCCAGGGTCCTCTAGTTTGAGCTTCCATTTGCGCGTGCGTTGAGATGGTGGCTAAGATAGAAATGAGGATGGTGGTGTTTAGGAAAATGAGTGGCCACGGGGCAGGGTGTTGGAGGCACTGAACCTGTCCCGTCCTCACTGATGATACTGGGTTAGTCTTTAACAAGGTAAAGGTTGTAACCGTTCCCACTCAGTCGGCTTTCCCCGGAAGAGAGCTACGTGTAGGCAATGAGCCGGGCGGTACCGAAAGTAAACACAGTGCACCCCTGCAGGGTTAAATCTTTTCGAAAAGCCGTGTCCACGGTTACGGACAACTTGGGAAAGGACGATAAGACCATAGAATAACTTGAACAGAATGATTAAAACTTGGGTACTAAAGGTACTACTCAAAAATGCAAGGTGAGCTTCCTCGAGGGTTATTCGGGAGGTGCCTTGGTAGAACAGGTACAGTGGTTAATGGTGGTTAATGATGAGAAAGGATCAGAAGAAAAGAGTTACTCTTGTTAGGAATAGACCACATGTATTCCACGGGGGCCAAAGGCCACAATATATAGTACATGTACAGTTGTAAATATGCAGGGAGCCCCCTATCTAATAGGAAAACTACAATATACAAATATCTCTCTAACACCCCCCCTCAAACTCATGGTGGATCCACAACACTGAGTTTGGAGAGGAAAAAGCTATGCTGTGCTCTAGTCTGGGCCTTCGTGAAAAAATCCGCCAACTGTAACTCTGAAGGCACATACTGGAGCGCAATAATCTGATCCTGCACACTAGCACGGACAAACGAAGCATCAACGCCAATATGCTTAGTAAGCTCATGCTTTACTGGGTCACATGCAATGCTAATAGCACCGTACTGTCTGACAAAAGAGTCGTGGGTGTCGTAACAGAGACCAAAATCTGCAAGTAACCACCGTAACCAAGTCACCTCAGCAGTCAAAAGAGCCATAGCTCGCAACTCAGCTTCTGCACTCGAACGGGAAACTGCGGTCTGCTTCTTCGTCTTCCAGGCAATGAGAGAACCACCAAGGAAAACACAGTAAGCAGAAAGTGAACGGCGATCCAAAGGATCGCTAGCCCAAGTAGCATCGGAGTAGGACTGAAGCTGTAACGAGCTAGAACGAGGAAAGAAAAGACAAAGCGAGATCGTTCCACGAAGATAGCGTAGAACACGAAGAAGGTGACTATAGTGAACCGAAGTGGGAGCAGAAACAAACTGACTCAGAATATGGACAGGATAAGAAATATCAGGGCGAGTAACAGCCAGATAGACGAGACTCCGGACAAGATGTCGATAACGAGTCGGATCAGAGAGGATCGCCATCAGATGCACGGAGAGAAATATTGAGCTCCATGGGAGTCTCATCAGTACGCTCATCAGTAAGAGCGGCACGAGAAAGAAGATCATGAATATACCGTTCTTGGGATATAAAGAAACCATCAGCGGTGGACGAAACCTCAATCCCAAGAAAATAACGAAGCGGACCAAGATCCGACATAAGAAACTACTCACTCAGACGTGCCTTGACAAAGGCAATATACTCTGGGTCGTCACCAGTGATGATCATGTCATCAACATAAAGAAGAAGAAGAGTGCGACCACGAGGAGAACAGTGAACAAACAACGCAGGATCATGAGCACTGGGAGAGAAACCAGCAGCTGTGACCACAGAAGCAAAGCGCTCAAACCATGCACGAGGGGCTTGCTTAAGGCCATAGAGAGAGCGACAAAGACGACAGACCATGCCATCTGTAACAGAATACCCAGGTGGTGGTTGCATATAAACCTCCTCACGCAACTCACCATTAAGAAAGGCATTCTTAACATCAAGCTGAGACACAGATCAATGGCGAACAGATGCCACGGCAAGAAGAGTCCGAACAGTGGTCATGTGAGCCACTGGAGCAAAAGTCTCATCATAATCACGGCCATGCTCCTGCTGAAAGCCACGAGCGACCAGACGAGCTTTGTAACGCTCAAGAGTCCCATCATAGCGGGTCTTAACCTTATAGACCCACTTACAGGTGATAGGACGAACACGAGGAGGAAGAGGGACGATCTCCCACGTACCAATGCGCTCAAGCGCAGCAATCTCCTCAGCCATGGCAAGCTGCCATTCAGGATGAACAACAGCCTCACGATACGTAGTCGGCTCCGAGACAACCGAAACACTGTAGGTAGCGGGATTATAGAAATCAGGTGAAGGACAAGGCCGAGAACAAAGAGAATAAGTCGGCTGAGACGGTGCACCGGAAGTAGAGGGTGCATCAGATGACTCGGTCACAACACGTGGACGGCAAGTATAATAGAAAGGAAAAGTAGGATGAGAAGGAGCAACAGGAGAAGACGGAGGCGGAGACAGGGAGGGTGAAGAAGGCGGCGACGAGGAGGAGAAGAAGGCATCGGAGGAGATGGCACTGGATCAGAGGGAGGAGAAATATGAGGGATATCGGGAGGAGAATCAGGAAAAGTAAAAAAAGAGAGATCCTCCACAGTAGAGGTCGGGGAGGTCGAACGTGGATAGAAAGGCCGAGACTCATCAAACGTCACATCCCGGGAAATACGCATCCGGCGAGCCACAGGATCCCAACAACGGTAGCCCTTATGCTCATCACTATATCCGAGAAAAACACACTCAACAGACTGAGCGGTTAGTTTGGTGCGTTCACGAGAAGCAAGAAGAACATAGCAAACACAACCAAACAAACGGAGCATAGAATAGTCAGGAGAACGATCGTAGAGTCTCTCGAGAGGAATGGCACCCTGAAGGGCGGCAGAAGGCTGGATATTAATCAGATAGGCTGAGGTAGAAACAGCCTCAGCCCAGAAATGAGGCGGAAGAGAAGAGGCGATCATCATCGCACGAGTAGTCTCAAAAAGATGGCGATGCTTACGCTCAGCCACGCCATTTTGAGCATGCGCACCGGGACAGGAGAACTGAGCGAGAGTGCCCTGCTCAGCAAGAACACCACGCAAATGCTTGGAGATATACTCACCAGCAGAGTCAGCACGAAACACATGAATAGGCGTAGAGAACTGAGTAAGAACCATGGCGGCAAAACGCTTATATATGGAGAGAACCTCAGTACGAGAAGACATAAAATACAGCCAAGTGTAACGAGAAAAATCATCTATAAATATTATATAATATCGATGGCCCCTTTCGAAGCGAAAGGAGCCGGACCCCAAACATCAGAGTGAACTAAGTCGAAAGGACGCTGAGATACAGACACACTAGTAGGATAGGGTAACTGAATCTGTTTTCCTAGCCTACAACCCTGACACTATAAAGAAACATCTCCTGAGATAGGCCCCAGAAGACCACGATGAACTAATGACGACAGACGAGAACCACAAAGATGACCAAGACGATGATGCCACTGTTGAAAAGAGCCGGTGACAGAGGCGACGATAGCAGAGAACTGGCAGGCGAGGTAGCAGCGGAAGGAACACGAAGCCAGTCTATATCCCAAAGCCCCTGAGAATCACGCGCGAGGGCCAGCTCCAACCAAAACCTGCGTGCGACGATCCTGAACAGAACAAGAATCGGCGTCAAGAATGACGCGACAACCAGAATCAGTAAGCTGACCGGCAGAGAACAAGTTCATGGTAAGACGAGGAACATGAGAAATATCAGGGACAAAAAAGGAAGAAGTAGAAAGAGTGCCTCGACTAGAAACAGAGAGAGAAGTACCATTAGCAGTAAGAACACTAAGAGGAAAATCAAGAGGTCGAAGAGAGGACAGAGTGGAAGAATCAGAAGTCATATGAAAAGAAGCTCCAGAATCCAGAACCCACGAGGATGTACCTGACTGTGTAGAAGATGGTGGTCACGCAGTGCCATAAGAATCAGTCACAGAGCCAGCAGTACCCGTCGAAGAAGAACCTGAAGCGGCGAGCATCCGCTTGAGCGCATAATGTCCTGGTCGGTGAAGCGGCTGGAGAATACCCTGACGAGCCAGAGAAGCACGAGTCCCGGGAGAAGCAGACGCCTTCTGCTTACGCAGATCACGCTCCCTCGTGTAGCAACGAGACTCGGTGTGGCCAGGCAGATCACAGTAGGTGCAGTGAGGGCGTGGACGACCCAGGCCACGACCCAGGCCCTGACCCTGAGGAGTGGGTAAAAGTGGCGGAGCAGTGGACCACGAAGGAGTCGATGAAGCAGGCGATGAAGGAGGACCATGGGCAGCAAGCACAGAAGGAACCTCAAGCAACCCAACGCCACGTAGACGAATCTACTCAGCACGAAGCTCAGACAGCACCTCCGAGATAGGGACACGACCACGAGCAAGCAGCTGAGCACGTCGGGGCTCGAACTCCTTGCGGAGCCGAGACAAAACTCATATACGCGCTGAAACTCCAAGTCGGAACGCACAGTCTGACAACACGGGCAGGCACCACACACGGCAGTGCGAAGAGAGTCCAGCTGACGCCAGATAGCAGCGCTTTGTGTGTAGAACTGATCAATGGTAGAGTCACCCTGCTGAAGATCATGCTCCTGACGAACCACAGACATATATAGAGCATCCCCGGACGGCTGATGACGCTGAAGAAGGTGAGCCCACATGTCAGCGACAGTACTGAGGCCCATAAACTCAGAGGCAAACTACGGTAGAACACTAGCGGTGAGAACAGCCGCAGCACGAGCATCATCATCAATCCACTGGGTGTAAGCAGTCAGATCCAACCGGTAGGTCTCAAAGGCGTCAGAATGCTCCTTGACCTGCCGGTCATACGCAGCAATGGCAACATCATCCGCACTCTTAGCTGCATCCTTTGCAGCCTGAGTAGCATCGGCAGCAAGAACTGGTGGCGTCGGCGGAATAGGAGCAGTAGGAGCAATGGGGCACGGCAGACACGAGACCTCGCCGGAAAGCACACCCCAGAGACGAAGACCATGCATATGAATGCGCATAAAGGCATCGAAATCAGGATAATTCGTGCCATCAAAGATCACCGACAGCGAGGAATCGCGACATAGCCTGACGATGCAGACATCTCCACCTTTTTTTCGATTTTTTTTTTACGAGAACGAATCTGATCAGACGGAACTGATGAAGTCAACCAGCCCCGACGGAAACAACCAGCGCCCTGACAGAGTCGAGCACGGGGATGGGGCGGGCCAGCACAGCAGATCAGCACGAGCAGATCAGCACGCAGGAGATTAGCACGAGCGGGATGGGGCGGGTCAGCACAGCAGATCAGCACGCAGGAGATCAGCACGCAGGACACAGCGCCACGCCTAGGCAGCTGGGGCGGGGCCTGGGATCGGAGACGGCAGGACGGGAGCGGCCGGCCGGGAACGACGGAGGCGGCCGGATGGGAGCGGCCGGGAACGGACAGCCGGACGGACGGCAGTGGCCAGGAACGGGCGGCTGGCAGACGGCGGCCGGCCAGGAACAGGCTGCGGCGATGGATGGATCTGTACGTGCGGAGACCTAAGCACTGATACCATGTTAGGAATAGACCACATGTATTCCACGGGGGCCAAAGGCCACAATATATAGTACATGTACAGGTGTAAATATGCAGGGAGCCCCCTATCTAATAGGAAACTACAATATACAAATATCTCTCTAACAACTCTTACCCCGTTTTAAAAATACTCTGATTAGTCGATGCCATGGAGTTATGTTTTTATAAATAAAATCAGCTTTAAGCAAAACAGCCATACAACTTTGAAGGCCAATCATCGAGCTAAAGCTCTATATTTTAATCTTGCGAGTTCGTCGAACTCAACGTCGTTTGTTTTGTTTCAGAGGAGGACTTCACCGATCTCGAAGGTGGGTTCTTTGTGGATGTCGACGAGTAGTCTGGGGTTCCCAGGTGGCAGCTTGGGACATCCCGGAACAGCTGGCGCTGGAATGTTTATCTATAGGCCTCTTAGCCATAATTTGGATATTGTTGTTTAGAACAACTTATTTCGCTTCCGCATGATGTACTGTTGGGTCTGTGACCTTTGGTTGTAATATTTGCTATTTTTCTCTACTATAAGAGTTGAACTATAATGCTTTGAGTCGTAGAGTCTGTGATGTGCTAGTTGTTCCACAAGTCTTGATCTCTCTATTATGCATTGATAGTTGTGCCTGTGTTAAGGCATCAATCGGGGTGTTGCGTTGCCGATGATTCATTCCGAGCAACGCCTGCCAAAGGTTTTGGCCGGGGATTGGTAAACCCGTAACCTCCGGTTGTATCGCTTAACCGGTGACACACAGCATCACTGTATAGCAGTCGGGTCGGGGCGCCATGGTGGCTCTAGGTTAATAGTGCCAGAAACAATGCTTGTACGTCACACGTCAGTTGGGAACCCCAAGAGGAAGGTATGATGAGTGCAGCAGTAAGTTTTCCCTCAGTATGAAACCAAGGTTTAATCGACCAGTAGGAAAACGAGGTTTGCTTCGAAGGTGTTGGTGGAGGAGTGTAGTGCGGCGCAACACCAGGGATTCCGGTGCCAACGTGGAACCTGCACAACACAATCAAATTACTTTGCCCCAACTTAACAGTGAGGTTGTCAATCTCACCGGCTTGCTGAAAACAAAGGGTTAAACGTATCGAATGGAAAATGATGTTTGTTTGCATAAAACAGTAGAGAACAATGATTGCAGTAGATTGTATTTCAGATGTAAAAGAATGGACCGGGGTCCACAGTTCACTAGTGGTGTCTCTCCAATAAGATAACTAACATGCTGGGTAAACAAATTACAGCTGGGCAATTGACAATTGATAAGTGCATATAACATGCATGTGTGAGCTGTGGTGTCTACTATGAGATTCATTTGGGCATTACGACAAAGTACATAGACCGCTATCCAGCATGCATCTATGCCTAAATAGTCCACTTTCCGGTTAACATCCGTACCCCTTCCAGTATTAAGTTGCAAGCAACAGACAATTGCATTAAGTAATGTGCGTAATGTAAACAATACATTCATCCTTGAATAAAGCATTGCTGTTTTACCCCTAGTGGCAACAACACATCTACAACCTTAGAACTTGCTGTCACTATCCCAGGTTAAATAGAGGTTGAACCCAACTATCATGCATAAATACCCCCTCTTGGAGTTACAAGTATTCACGTGGCCAAGGCTTCAACAAGTAACGGAGAGCATGCAAGATCACAAATGACATAGACATGATAATATAATATTCAGCTCCACATAGGTATCAATATAAGTCAGATCCCAGCAAACACAACATGTAGCATTACAATAAGATGATCTTGATCATGATAGGCAGCTCACAAGATCTAAACATGATGGCACAAGTGGAGAAGACAACCATCTAGCTACTGCTATGGACCCATAGTCCAAGGATGAACTACTCACGCATCACTCCGGAGGCGGGCATGGCGATGTAGAGCCCTCCGGTGATGATTCCCCTCTCCGGCAGGGTGCCGGGAAGAGCTTCAGAACCCCCCGAGTTAGGGTTGACGACGGCGGCGGCAGCGAATATGTTCTGGATGAAAGGCTCGGTGTTTTAGGGTTTTCGCGTCTCGGGGAATAAATAGGCGAAGGGGCGATGTCGGCGGACCCCCGAGGGGCCCAAACCACACCAGGCGCGGCGGGGGGCCCGCGCCAGGTGGTTTGGCCACCTCGTGGCTCTCTTCGTCTCTCCTTCGGACTCCGTGTACGTGCTGGAAAAATAGGGACTGGCCTTTTGTTTCGTGCAATTCCGAGAATATTTCCAGAAGTAACTTTCTGAAACCAAAAACAGCAGAAAACAGGGAACTGGCACTGTGGCATCTTGTTAATAGGTTAGTCCCAGAAAATGCATAAAAGTGATACGAAGTGTATATAAAACATGTAGCAAATGGTATAATATAAGCATGGAACAGCAGAAATTATGGATACGTTGGAGACGTATCAAGCATCCCCAAGCTTAGTTCTACTCGTCCTCGAGTAGGTAAAACGATAACAACAAATAATTTCTGAGGAGACATGCTTTCACACAATCTTGATCAATATATTGCAAGGCTCATGTCATGAATGAAGTGACTCAAAGCAATGATCTATAGTTTGCTAACAAATAGATAAAGAGTAAACAATGAATCATATAAGCAAAAACTTTTCATGAATAGTACTTTCAAGACAAGCATCAAAAAGTTTTGCATAAGAGGTAACTCATAAAGCAATAGATTCAAAGTAAAAGGCATTGAAGCAACACAAAGGATGATTAAGTTTCAGCATTTGCTTTCAACTTGTAACATGTATATCTCATGGATAGTTGTCAACATAAAGCAATATAACAAGTGCAATAAGTAAATATGTAAGAATCAATGCACACAAAGTTGACACAAGTGTTTGCTTCTAAGATAGAAAGGAGTAGGTAAACTGACTCAACATAAAGTAAAAGATAGGCCCTTCGCAGAGGGAAGCAGGGATTAAATCATGTGCTAGAGCTTTTTAAGTTTTCGAAAGCATATAGAGAGCACAAAATAAGTATTTGAGAGGTGTTTGTTGTTGTCAACGAATGGTAGTGGGCACTCTAACCCCCTTGTCAACCAGACTTTCAAAGAGCGGCTCCCATGAAGGACGTTATTCTACCAGCAAGGTAGATCATCCCTCTTCTCTTTTGTTTACACATGTATTTTAGTTTCTTTATAGATGACACTCCTCCCAACCTTTTGCTTACACAAGCCATGGCTAACCGAATCCTCGGGTGCCTTCCAACATTCACATACCATGGAGGAGTGTCTATTGCAAAATTAAGTTGCTTACTGATAAATCAGGGCAAAACATGTGAAGAGAATTATTAATGAAAGTTGTAATTAATTGGGGCTGGGCACCCCGTTGCCAGCTCTTTTTGCAAATTATTGGATAAGCGGATGTATATGCCACTAGTCCAGGTGAAAGTCTGTCAGAAGTAAATGACAAGATTGAAAGATAAAACACCACATACTTCCTCATGAGCTATAAAACATTGACACAAATAAGGAGTAATAAAGTTTTGAATAGTTTAAAGGTAGCACATGAAATATTTACTTGGAATGGCAGGAAATACCACATAGTAGGTAGGTATGGTGGACACAAATGGCATGGGTTTTGGCTCAAGTTTTGGATGCACGAGAAGCATTCCCTCTCAGTACAGAGTTTAGGCTAGCAAGGTTGTTTGAAGCAAACACAAGTATAAACCGGTACAGCAAGAATCACATAAAAACATATTGCAAGTATTATAAGACTCTACACTGTCTTCCTTGTTGCTCAAACATTTTACCAGAAAATATCTAGACCTTAGAGAGAACAAATATGCATCCCAAGTCTCAACAAGCTCTACGGTAGTTCTCCACTACTAGGCTTTAACTACATGATGCAAGAGCTTAAACATGATCTACTTGAGAGCTCAAAACAATTGCAAAGCATCAAATCAAAACAAGACAATGATCTACAAGAATGCATATGTCTTTTCCAATACCAACTACTACATGTAGCATTTTCTTTCTTCCAAACAAACACCAATAATTTATTAAACATAAACTCTCCAAATGATAATATAATGCAGCAAGAGAGTATTTATAAACAAGTGCTAACAGCTCGAAGAGATGCATGAAAAACAGGAGCTAAAAGCACTGCAGTAGCTAGTTAAGAATACTCAACAAATATAAGTGAAGAACATGAGTATTCACATGAAAAAGCGGAGCGTGTCTCTCTCCCACACAAGGATTGCTAGGATCCGAATTTATTCAAACAAAAACAAAAATAAAAACACACAGACGCTCCAAGTAAAGCGCATAAGATGTGAAAGAATTAAAATATAGTTTCACTAGAGATGACCTGATAAGTTTGTTGATGAAGAAGGGGATGCCTTGGGCATCCCCAAGCTTAGACGCTTGAGTCTCTCTGAATATGGTTGGGATGAACCACGGGGGCATCCCCAAGCTTAGGCTTTTCACTCTTCTTGATCACATAATATCACCCTTCTCGCTTGATCCTTGAAAACTTCCTTCACACCAAACTCAAGACAGTTCTCATTAGAGGGTTAGTGCATAATCAAAAATTCTCATATTCTGTAATGATACAATCAATCCCAAAGCTTCTGGACATTAGCTACAGCCACCAATGCTTTGTGGAGCAAAGAAATCCACACAAACACAGTAAAAGAGCGAATGCAAAACAAAAGGCAGAATCTGTCAAAAACAGAACAGTCTGGAATGACGAATTTTTTCGAGGCACTTAAGTTGCTCAGATGGATCTGGCCTAAAATAATGAAAGTTGCGTACATATCTCAGGAATATGCGTGATTTTTTCAGAATTTTTTGAATTTTCTACAGGGAGATAAGCTCAAATCCGTGACAGCTAAAAATCTGTCACTGCGCAGAAATCCAAATCTTGCATCAACTTTCAATATAGAACTTTACTTGGCACAACATTGCGATAAAATAAAGATACAAAGGAGTTGCTACAGAAGTAACAAAACTCCTTGACTCAAAGAAAACAAAAATAACAGCAAATAAAAACGATGGGTTGTCTCCCATAAGCGCTTTTCTTTAACGCCTTTCAGCTAGGCGCAGAAAGTGAAAATCAAGTGTTGTCAAGAGAAGAAGCATCAACATCATAACTTGCTCTAACAATAGAGTCAAAAGGTAACTTCATTCTCTTCCTAGGGAAGTGTTCCATACCTTTCTTGAGAGGAAATTGGTACCTTATATTACCTTCTTTCATATCAATGATGGCACCAACAGTTCGAAGAAAAGGTCTTCCCAAAACAATAGGACAAGATGCATTGCATTCAATATCCATAACAATAAAATCAACGGGGACAAGGTTATTTTTACCGTAATAAAAACATCATTAACTCGCCCCAAAGGTTTCTTCATAGCATTATCAGCGAGAAAAACATCCAAATAACAATGTTCCAAAGGTGGCAAATCAAGAATATCATAAAGCTTCTTGGGCAAAACTGAAACACTTGCACCAAGATCACACAAGGCATTGCAATAAAATCATTCACCTTTACCTTAATGATGGGTTCCCAACCATCTTCTAATTTCCTAGGAATAGAAGCTTTAAGTTTCAACTTCTCCTCCCTAGCTTGCAAAAGAGCATTTGTAATATGCTTTGTAAAAGCCAAATTAATAGTGCTAGCATTGGGACTTCTAGCTAATTTTTGCAAGAACATAATAACTTCAGAGATGTTACAATCATCAAAATCAAAATCATTATTGTCAATGGTGGTGGAACCATTGTCTCCAATAGTTTGAAAAATTTCAGCACTTTTATCAGAAAAAGTTTCAGCAGTTTTAGGCAATTTCAAACGCTTAGCAGAAGTAGTAGAGACATTACAACACCAATAACATTACCATCAATAGTAGGAGGTTTACTAGCATGTGAAACATTAGCATTACTAGTGGTGGTGATAGTACAAACTCTAACTATACTATTCTCTTTTTCAAGTTCTTCCTCTTTTTCCCACCTAGCATGCAATTCAGCCAACATCCTAATATTATTATCAATTCGAACTTGGATGGCATTTGCTGTAGCAAATGACTTAATATCTTTAACTTCATTAGGCATAACTTTCAGTTTTAGAATTTCAACATCATGAGCAAGACTATCAACTTTAGAGACAAGATCATCAATTTTTTCAAACTTTTCCTCAACAGTTTTATTGAAAGCTTTTTGTGTGCTAATAAATTCTTTAAGCATAGCTTCAAGATCAGAGGACACACTTCTATTGTTGCTGTAGGAATTACCATAACCATTTGAAGGATAAGGCTTATAATTGTTGCTACCAAAATTATTCCTATAAGCATTGTTGTTGAAGTTGTTGTTTTTAATGAAGTTTACATCAACATGCTCTTCTTGAGCAACCAATGAAGCTAAAGGAATATTATTAGGATCAACATGAGATCTACCATTCACAAGCATAGACATAATAGCATCAATCTTATCACTCAAAGAGGAGGTTTCTTCAACAGAATTTACCTTCTTACCTTGAGGAGCTCTTTCGGTGTGCCATTCGGAATAGTTGATCATCATATCATCAAGTAGCTTTGTTGCTGCACCTAAAGTGATGGACATAAAGGTTCCTCCAGAGGCTGAATCCAATAAGTTCCTTGAGGAAAAATTTAATCCTGCATAAAAGGTTTGGATGATCATCCAAGTAGTCAGTCCATGAGTGGGACAATTCTTCACCAAAGATTTCATTCTTTCCCAAGCTTGAGCAACATGTTCATTATCAAGTTGTTTAAAATTCATAATGCTACTTCTCAAGGATATAATCTTAGCAGGAGGATAATATTTCCCTATGAAAGCATCTTTGCATTTTGTCCAAGAATTAATACTATTTCTAGGCAAAGAAAGCAACCATTCTTTAGCTCTTCCTCTCAAGGAGAAAGGAAAAAGTTTCAGTTTTATAATATCCCCATCCATATCCTTATACTTTTGCATTTCACAAAGTTCAACAAAGTTATTAAGATGGGCAGCAGCATCATCAGTACTAACACCAGAAAATTGCTCTTTCATAACAAGATTTAATAGAGCAGGTTTAATTTCATAAAATTCTGCTGTAGAAGCAGGTGGAGCAATAGGAGTGCATATGAAATCATTGTTGTTTGTGCTAGTGAAGTCACACAACTTAGTGTTCTCAGGAGTACTCATTTTGAAAAACAAAACAAACTGAATTAAACAAGTAACTAATTTTTTTGTGTTTTTGATAAAGAGCAAACAAAACTAAATAAAAATAAACTAAGCAAGACAAATAACAAAGTAAAGAGATTGGGTGTGAGAGACTCCCCTTGCAGAAGCAATTCGTTTTCCCCGGCAACGGCGCCAGAAAACGTGTTGGTGGCTCTAGGTTAATAGTGCCAGAAACAATGCTTGTACGTCACACGTCAGTTGGGAACCCCAAGAGGAAGGTATGATGAGTGCAGCAGTAAGTTTTCCCTCAGTATGAAACCAAGGTTTAATCGACCAGTAGGAAAACGAGGTTTGCTTCGAAGGTGTTGGTGGAGGAGTGTAGTGCGGCGCAACACCAGGGATTCCGGTGCCAACGTGGAACCTGCACAACACAATCAAATTACTTTGCCCCAACTTAACAGTGAGGTTGTCAATCTCACCGGCTTGCTGAAAACAAAGGGTTAAACGTATCGAATGGAAAATGATGTTTGTTTGCATAAAACAGTAGAGAACAATGATTGCAGTAGATTGTATTTCAGATGTAAAAGAATGGACCGGGGTCCACAGTTCACTAGTGGTGTCTCTCCAATAAGATAACTAACATGCTGGGTAAACAAATTACAGCTGGGCAATTGACAATTGATAAGTGCATATAACATGCATGTGTGAGCTGTGGTGTCTACTATGAGATTCATTTGGGCATTACGACAAAGTACATAGACCGCTATCCAGCATGCATCTATGCCTAAATAGTCCACTTTCCGGTTAACATCCGTACCCCTTCCAGTATTAAGTTGCAAGCAACAGACAATTGCATTAAGTAATGTGCGTAATGTAAACAATACATTCATCCTTGAATAAAGCATTGCTGTTTTACCCCTAGTGGCAACAACACATCTACAACCTTAGAACTTGCTGTCACTATCCCAGGTTAAATAGAGGTTGAACCCAACTATCATGCATAAATACCCCCTCTTGGAGTTACAAGTATTCACGTGGCCAAGGCTTCAACAAGTAACGGAGAGCATGCAAGATCACAAATGACATAGACATGATAATATAATATTCAGCTCCACATAGGTATCAATATAAGTCAGATCCCAGCAAACACAACATGTAGCATTACAATAAGATGATCTTGATCATGATAGGCAGCTCACAAGATCTAAACATGATGGCACAAGTGGAGAAGACAACCATCTAGCTACTGCTATGGACCCATAGTCCAAGGATGAACTACTCACGCATCACTCCGGAGGCGGGCATGGCGATGTAGAGCCCTCCGGTGATGATTCCCCTCTCCGGCAGGGTGCCGGGAAGAGCTTCAGAACCCCCCGAGTTAGGGTTGACGACGGCGGCGGCAGCGAATATGTTCTGGATGAAAGGCTCGGTGTTTTAGGGTTTTCGCGTCTCGGGGAATAAATAGGCGAAGGGGCGATGTCGGCGGACCCCCGAGGGGCCCAAACCACACAGGCGCGGCGGGTGGGCCCGCGCCTACAGGTGGTTTGGCCACCTCGTGGCTCTCCTTCGTCTCTCCTTCGGACTCCGTGTACGTGCTGGAAAAATAGGGACCTGGCCTTTTGTTTCGTGCAATTCCGAGAATATTTCCAGAAGTAACTTTCTGAAACCAAAAACAGCAGAAAACAGGGAACTGGCACTGTGGCATCTTGTTAATAGGTTAGTCCCAGAAAATGCATAAAAGTGATACGAAGTGTATATAAAACATGTAGCAAATGGTATAATATAAGCATGGAACAGCAGAAATTATGGATACGTTGGAGACGTATCACGCCACAAGTTGGTATCAGAGCAGGACTGCCTGTAGGAAACCCTTCTACTGGTCGACGTTGAGTCTAGTGTTGTGAAAATTATTTATAACCTAAAAATGAGTTGTGAAAACCATCTTAGGATTCTTTTTACTCCTTACCTGGTTACACTCTCATCTCAGAGCCATCTTACCTCGATTTGAGTTAAAAGTTTTACTTCTCATCTGTGACTTCAAAATTATTAGGATAACACTGAAGGTAGAACCCAATACTACGTGTTACGTGGACCTTTAGTGTTATGTGTCCGGTTGCTCCCTCTGCGTTGCAAACTAAAATCAACTCAGATGTTTGAACCCTGTTACCCAACGAAGGAACAAGTGATTAGCCTCAATTTTGTGGGTTTTAACCCAAGGACTTGAACATAAGGTTCCGGATTGTGCCAACTAGAGTGTGTTGAATCATATGGTTCCTTAACCATTGCATCTCTCGCTAGTAGCACATGATGCTGATCTTTGACCCAAGTTCTATCTTGTTGATTCCTTGTTAATTGTTACACAATGTATTATCGTCCCTAGTCTGTGTACTTGAGTAGACGCTAATGCTATTGTTCGACCATTCGGAGAAAGATACTAACTGTGTCATTGTCAAATCTCCAGAATGGCTCGAGGAGGCCGCGGAGGCCGCGGTAACCACAACAATGATGAGGATGATCTGCCGCCACCACCCTCAATGGCTCAAGTCTTGATGGCCATTGAGGAGAACCGTGGGCGCAATGAGCGCCTGTTGGAGCAGTTGGTGCAGCAAAATGCACGGAGGAATGGTTGCAACACTCTCACTGAGTTCTTGCGCTCGCAGCCACCCACCTTTGTTGATGCTAAGGAGCCACTGGAAGCTGATGATTGGCTTCGCGCCTTGGAGCGCAAGTTCTCCGCGCTGCATGTCCCAGTGGCCGAGCAAGTTAACTTCGCCACCTACCTCTTGGTTGGTGCAGCTGGCTGTTGGTGGGAAAGCCATGTGGCTTTGTTCCCAGCAAACCATGTCTTCACTTGGGCTGATATCCGCACTGCCTTCCGAGCGGTGTATATTCCCCAGCTGATCATGGATTTGAAGAGGAGGGAGTTCCTGGATTTGCAACAGGGACGGATGGACCTCCGCACTTATGGTCGTGAATTCAACCATCTCTCTCGTTACGCCCCAAGGGACGTGACCAATGATGCTGACAAGCAAGAGCTGTTCCGCAATGGTCTTTCGCCGCAGCTCCGCTATGAGTTGTTGCCCTTCAGGTTCCAGACCTACCAGGAGCTGTTCAACCAGGCTCTTACTCTTGAGCAGGGAAGAAAGGAACTTGAGGCTTCCAAGAGGCCCGCACACGGGGACCACCAGAGTTCCTCGGGTTCTGAGAGCAAGAAGCGCAGGGTGTTTGTTCCCTACAGCGTTGTGCCGCGTGCTCCGTTCATGCCAAGGGCCGCAGGATACAGGCCACCACCTCCGCGCCCCACTACTTCGACACTTGGGGTAGGCGGGAGTGGGTACCGTCCTGTGCTACCTGCTCCACCTGGACTCACCTGCTACACCTGTGGCCAGGCTGGCCACTACTCTAGGGAGTGCCCCCAGAAGGCACCGATCACGGGAACTCCTGCACGAGCCCCTGCCACTCCAGCTGGCAAGGCTGGACCTATTGTGCGTGGTCGCCTGAACCACGTCACTGCTGAGCAAGCTGAAGAGGACCCCGGCGTTCTTATGGGTGAGCTTCGAATCAACAACAATCTTGCTACAGTTTTGTTTGACTCTGGAGCATCGCATTCATTCATATCCATAGCTTTTGCAAAAGACCACAAAATACCATTTGAGAAATGAGACGTCCTTTGGCGATCTCCACTCCTGGCTCCAAATGGCAAACCGATGGGGTTACTCCTGAAGTCCAGATTACTATCGGTTACTACTCTTTTCCTTTTGCTTTGGTAGCTCTGAGGTCAAGTGGCATTGATGTCATACTGGGCATGAACTGGCTAGCCAAATACCGGGCTAATCTCGACTGTGCTTCCAAGACCGTCACCGTGACCAATTCTTCCGGCGACAGAGTTAAGTATTGGTCTGCACTGTCAAAACCTCCATGTTCAATCATACCCAACTCCCTGAGATCCTTCTTTGCTTTATGGAAGGCGAAACCCCTCCTGATATCCAGGACATACACGTGGTGTGTGACTTCCCGGATGTGTTCCCGGAAGAATTGCCTGGCATGCCTCCTGACCGAAGTGTGGAGTTTGTCATAGATCTACTTCCCGGTACTGCTCCAATTTCCAAGAAGCCCTACCGTATGCCGGTGGAAGAGTTGGCTCTGTTGAAAGAGCAAATTGATCAGCTGTTAGCGAAGGATTTCATCCAGCCTAGCAGTTCACCTTGGGGTTGTCCGGTACTCTTTGTCAAGAAGAGGGATTCTACCGTGGCTCGTCTAGTCTCTGACTATCGACCATTGAATGCGGTGACCATCAAGAACAAGTATCCTATTCCTCGTATCAATGATCTGTTGGATCAGTTAGCTGGTGCAACGGTATTCTCCAAGATGGATCTGAGGTCAGGATACCATCTGTCGAGGATATAGGATACGGATATCCTGACATATGATAAATGCGGCCTAACATGGAGAAGGCCCAACAAGGCGACTTAACGTTTTGAGTCGCACAAGGACTCCACGAACCAACTTGTAATAGAAACCCTAATTTGTACCCTACTAGGACATCACATGTAAGCCTGCCCCTTCCACCTATATAAGGAGGGGCAAGGCGCACCAAAAGCTCCCAGAGCTCAATAGACTAGAGACAACAAAACAGAGAGAGCCGCCGCATCGGCGACTCGCTCATTGGCATACGGAATAAGATCTAGCCACAAACAGCATGTAGGGCTTTTACCGGACGATGTTTCCCGGGGCCTGAAGCTGTATAAATCGCTCTCCTGTGTGCAATCTCGCTCCCGGAAGATCCTACATCGCCTAAATCCCACACCTACGAAGTCATCCTGAGATGACATGTGTCGTGACAAATCCACGACAGTTGACGCCCACCGTGGGGCGTGCGGCGTTTGGAATCATGATCCAGGCGGGATCCCTTCATCAAAAAACTCGTCGGCTTCGTTGCCGCGACGGATCGAGCAACTCGCGCGGCTAGACTGCTTCATCGACATGATCACGGTTGCTCAGCGTCAACTTTTCCCTCGCGAGCTTCAAAGAAATCAGGTCCGTATGGACTCGGTTGGCACTGATCGCACCATCGGCTGGAGGCTCGACAAGAAAAAATCACCCTCGGAGAAGCTGATCAGATCTATCAAGATGGAGATATTTTGGCCGTCGATCTGCGATTGGAATCGCATAAAGCTGACCTCGGCGAAAGATTCCTCCGCCAGACCAAGATTGATTTTTTCCCTGATTCACTTTTCGTGCGGGCGGTATGTCCGACTCAGGTTCCAACTCGCGGGAGCGTGCAGCCAAATCGGAACGGTGCAGCACCATCGCGGAAAAGAATTAAAGGCTCGCCAAAAGCTGCGTACAGGTACCGATGCAGGCAACGTAAGACATGCCACGTGAAGACTAATAAAGAAAAACGGATGGAGCTGCTACCTCGTTGCGCAGTCATGCATGCAATCAGGGCAAAACCCCCACATAATATAATAAGGATGAGGCAGCTCAACAATGGGGCATCACAGCCATCGCCAGCGCGAGTCGCACCATCTAAAGATCAGCCGACGACGGTCCGTGACTCCGCAGTCAATCGGATCCATATAATATTGAGGATTTTTGCGGGTCATCCGCGTGCGGCCTTCGGTCGTGATCCGGCTCGCAGCCAATTAAGCCGCCCAAGACTCGTTCTACGCCGGGTAAGTCGCAAATGCGCGCGGCAACTAGCATACACCTCGGATCAACAAACCGGCATGGATCAGATTAAGATCGTGAGAGGCCATCCAATAGAGATTCAAGGAAGACGTCAGACCAGCGTCAAGTACGCCCGCGACTTGGGTTAAAAGGTTGCATGCTGCAACATCTTTACTTCAAACGCGGATACAGAAACTCAGTGCAAGAAGCCGCGTCCAAATATCCACATGCATCCAACGTCCCGGGCGGCTAGTGTCGCTTTGATTCAGAAAAACGTTATGGATATATAGAAGCAACGCAACTGCTAGATGCTGGATTGAAGTCGCACAGTTCAAAATTTGAATGGTAGCTAACTCGCCACTGCTTTGCATGACAATCACATAGCACAAGGAAAAAGGGAAACTGGTAAACATGTTCTGACCGGATCAATCAACCTTCAGCCAAGGCATCAGCATCATATCAAGTCACATCAAAGTGAAGACTTCCAGATCATCACCAGCCAAATGACTTCGGCCGGCGATTAAGCCGCAAACTGCTGGGTCATTCAATTCGGCACGCTGAACACTTTTATCGCCTACAGCGACGACTTTATCAACCCAGCAACTCCGCTATTCAGGTTCACACTATCAAGATTTTTGGTAGCATTCCATGGAGGCTCTCCTATGATCAGAATCACAACTTACAAACGAGCTGCTAGGGGATAAGAATTTCGAAAGCAGAAGACCGGCTGCAAAATGGTGGTTACAATCCGCACAGTCTTGCGACTCCAGCAGATCAAATACCACAGTTTGCAATTTATCACACACGTGTCGAGAAAGTAAAAAAGGAAGGAATTTGGAGGCGTTAGCTAAAAGGCACTGCAATCACGTATATAAAAGGAAAATCTGGATATTACGTGAGCTGCTAGGCCATTGCGTGGAGTAACATCACACGGGAAAAAAAAAAGTTCAGAAGATGTGCTCAGCTCTAGTCAACAGTGAGGATATTCCAAAAATCAGCAGCTCATCGCTGGCAACCCCCGCTCCGTCGCAGTCGTCATCGACGCAGCTGCGGATAGTTTTGACCTCACTTCCACCATGGATAGCTCCACTTCGCTGCGGCCAACTTTGGCTCCGCCGCACGATGATTACAACTCCATACCACGGCCTGATTCACATACATCGTGATCATCTACAGCTCCGCCGACACACCGTGGTTGGTTTCAAATACCATCACGGCCTACTTCATTTTCGACGAATTGACATCTATGGTCCGTAGCTTACACCGCACCGTCGACATCAGGAGAATAAAAACAAGATAAGTTGCTATTATGCTCAACTTTCGCAGCCTTTTACTTTTATCAGTAAAACTAAGTTCTCTTCGAGTTTATCTCGGGGGCTGCATTTCTAGATTATTATGCCTTTTATTAAATGTCTTTGCGACTCATATTATATCATGTCGTAGACTTTAAATTCATATCAGCTTTTATAGATTTAATTATATCTACTTACCAATACATTCGTCAAATTAGAGTTCTTTATAACTCGCATTGCAAAGTTTAGCTATTTACAGCTTGCATTGAATATCAAGATCACCACTACATGTTCAAACATTGATATTTGGCGATTCATTTGTCATTCTATGACTTATCATTATATCAATTTATGACTGATCGTTATATAATTTCATGATTTATCATCATATCATTTTACTAATCATCATCGACTTATTCTCATATCAATTTATGAGTCGCATAGCAATTTACCCCCATATCATTTTATGAGTCGCAAACAGCTCATCATTACATCAGTTTATGAGTCATTAATGAATCATTATCTTATAAAATATTTGAGTTAAAACAGGTGACTCGCTGTACCACATCTACAGCTAATCAGAGCTGGTTATCATCAAATCTAATTAGAGCTCATCACGGCTATTGCAGCCGATAAAAGCAATAATCCTGGTTATACTCGCCTTAAGTCAGAAGTATCTTTGCACTATGCGGCCAAAGTACTGGGGCGCGGCGTCATTCATGAGACTGATGCCTATCATGGCCGTTCTCAACGACCCTGAACACGCGTTTTTACCTGGGAAATACTGAGTCGCGCGAAGACCTACTTAACGGTAATAGAGATAATTCAGAAGGACTAAAGTATCCGCGTGTCGCGTCAATCGAGTCTGAATGCCTATCATGGCTGCCTATCATGGCCGTTCTCGACCCTGAACACACATTAGATCTGGGAAATACTGAGTCAAGTACCATATGCTATCATGCATCGTACAATATGCTATCATGCATCTTACCAGTTGCTATCACGCAACAATTTGCTATCATGCAACCATTTGCTATCATGCAAAATAACATTTGCTATCATGCGACATACCATTTGCTATCATGCAAAATATCATTTATCATGCAGATTATACTATGTTATCATGCAGGGTACCATATGCTATTATGCGGAGTACTAACTTTTTATCATAATTATTATCAGCCGCCAAGGCTAACATATTATTATCAAGTTATTATCATTGCTTCCTCGGGGGCTTTGCCTTTTGAATTTCAGAAACCTATGACTCGGCCATATGAGTTTGAACTGGCATGACCAGATTTTTTATGATTGTGATAATTATCTCCTGATATTGGCTGATGAAACCACCATTATTTATTTAACTACAGCCACATCAAGTGGAATTTATATCATTATTATCTTGCAGCAACAATATTTATCAATCTGTTGCAGGATCAAATTGTATCGATATGCCATCAAGCAGGACAATTAAGTTTTTCTCTAAATTGAGATATTTTTGAGTCCCGAGCAGCATGATCAACCATACAACTCGAGCCTCGGGGGCTACATCCAGTATTAATTGGTCGATTTTTTATCAGAGTCTACGCCAGCATCTGCTACAATTTCTGCGAAAATGGTGGAAAATATTCCAGTACCAATCCTGAGGCCTCAGACAATGGCTTGTTGTGACTAAATCTAGCTTTATTGGTGATCAGCCGGAGTGTCCAATCATTAAGTGGAGGCAGACATGTGCATGCAAGAACGTCGATGCATGCATGTATTTTTCAAGCTAGCCACTTACGTGAGGCTCAACATTGATTCAAGGAGAGAGAGGATGAAGCCATAGAAAAATTAATCAAGATCAGCTAGCTGTCCTGACTACTCGTACGTACACGTATACTTGGAGGCAACGAGTGCAGCTTCAGAAAGATACCGATTCCCTCAAACATCTTGGCATATTTCTGGGATGGCAGCGGCAGCGCGACTCAACAACCTCTTCATCCGCGACTCGCGGCTTAACGGCATCAACATCGCTGAGTCGCCAAGGTCAACATCGACAAATCGACAAGCTCTACATACACAAGCCGACAACATCATCATCTTCAGGTCAACATTCACTATGACGATGAATCGGCACGAGCTTCGTGTCCCAGGAAGACAATATCATTATCAAATCAAGACCTTCCGCTCGACTCTTCAAGTCGACCAAAAGCTCGGGGGCTACTGTCGAGGATATAGGATACGGATATCCTGACATATGATAAATGCGGCCTAACATGGAGAAGGCCCAACAAGGCGACTTAACGTTTTGAGTCGCACAAGGACTCCACGAACCGACTTGTAATAGAAACCCTAGTTTGTACCCTACTAGGACATCACATGTAAGCCTGCCCCTTCCACCTATATAAGGAGGGGCATGGCGCACCAAAAGCTCCTAGAGCTCAATAGACTAGAGACAACAAAACAGAGAGAGCCGCCGCATCGGCGACTCGCTCATTGGCATACGGAATAAGATCTAGCCACAAACAGCATGTAGGGCTTTTACCGGACGATGTTTCCCGGGGCCTGAAGCTGTATAAATCGCTCTCCTGTGTGCAATCTCGCTCCCGGAAGATCCTATATCGCCTAAATCCCACACCTACGAAGTCATCCTGAGATGACATGTGCCGTGACAAATCCACGACACCATCAGATCAAGATCAGAAAGGAGGATATCCCAAAGACGTCATTTGTTACTCGCTATGGCTCATATGAGTATACCGTCATGTCCTTTGGTCTCACAAATGCTCCAGCTACTTTCATGAGGCTCATTAACTCCATCTTCATGGATTATCTCGACAAGTTTGTCGTCATTTACATCGATGACATCCTTGTTTATTCCAAAACCGATGAAGAGCATGCCGAACATCTTCGTTTGGTTCTGACACGACTTCGAGAACACCGCCTCTATGCCAAGTTCTCCAAGTGTGAGTTTTGGTTGGATAATCTTGTCTTCCTTGGTCATGTGATATCCGCTAATGGTGTGGCTGTCATTCCCGACAAGATTCAGTCCATTTTGGATTGGAAAACTCCAATGTCAGTCAAGTACATTCGAAGCTTTCTCGGATTGGCAGGTTATTACCGCCGATTCATCGAAGGTTTCTCCAAGATAGCCAAGGCTCTAACTGACCTTCTCAAGAAGGATAAAAAGTTTGTATGGACGGCCGAAGCTGAAGAGAGCTTCAAAACCCTGAAAGCCAAACTCACGTCCGCTCCTGTGCTTGTCCTGCCGGACACAAGCAAGGATTTCGTCGTCTTCTGTGACGCCTCTCTGCAAGGCTTGGGCTGTGTGCTAATGCAAGATGGCCATGTGGTAGCCTATGCTTCCCGCCAATTGAAGCCGCATGAGCACAATTACCCTACTCATGATCTAGAACTTGCCGCGGTGGTCTATGCTTTGAAGCAATGGAGACCATACCTGTTTGGTAACCGTTGCGAGATTTCCTCGGATCACAATAGTTTGAAGTACCTCTTCACCCAGCCGGATTTAAATCTCAGGCAAAGGCGTTGGTTGGAGTTAATCAAGGACTATGATGTGAGTCTAAACTATCAACCCGGCAAAGCAAACGTCGTGGCTGACGCGCTAAGTCGGAAGTCTTATTGCAACAATCTGATGATTGAAAAGGCCCAACCTGCCCTCCATGAAGAGTTCTCTCATTTGAATCTGGAAATTGTTCCCTCCGGCTACCTTGCAAATCTGGAGATCAAAACTACTCTTGTAGACCAGATTAAGGATGCTCAGAAGCTGGATGAGGGTATCCTAAATATCAAGAAGAACATTGCTAGCGGAAAGGCCAAATGTTTCTCGGAAAATGAATCTGGAGTTGTTTACTTTGGTGACCGTCTGGTAGTGCCAAAGAACCGGAATCTGAGGGAGCTTATCCTACAAGAAGCTCATGAGTCACCTCTCTCTATTCATCACGGTAGTACTAAAATGTACCAAGACCTTCGACCACAATTCTGGTGGACTCGGATGAAACGGGAAATTGCCAAGTATGTTGCTGAATGCGACACATGTCGACGGGTAAAGGCTGAACATCAAAGGCCTGCCGGCACTCTTCGCCCTATTGCAGTCCCCGAGTGGAAATGGGATGAAATTGGTATGGACTTCATCACCGGGTTCCCCAGATCTCAAAAGGGCAACAATGCAATCTGGGTGATCATTGATCGTCTTTCCAAGGTTGCTCACTTCCTACCAGTCCGTGATGATATACGGGCAAGTCAACTTGCTGATTTATATATGACTCGTATTTTTCCATTGCATGGGGTCCCTCTGAGGATCATATCGGACCGTGGAAGTATCTTTGTCTCCAAGTTTTGGCAGAGTTTCCAAACTGCTATGGGGTCCCGTCTCAACTTCAGCACCGCCTACCATCCTCAAACTGATGGTCAGACCGAAAGAGTGAACCAAGTATTGGAAGACATGCTTAGGGCATGTGTAATCTCTTTTGGTAAGGGTTGGGAAAAGTATCTCCCTTTCGCGGAGTTCTCCTACAACAATAGCTATCAAGCTAGTCTGGGCATGGCTCCATTCGAGGTTCTATATGGAAGAAAATGCCGCACTCCTCTAAATTGGTCCGAGACCGGAGAGAGGGCACTATTTGGTCCGGATGTGATCAATGAAGCTGAGGAGAAGGTTAGAATCATACGGGAGAATCTGAAGATCGCTCAGTCTAGGCAGAAGAGCTACTATGATAAGCACCATCAGGAAGTTCACTATGAAATTGGTGGTAAAGCTTATCTCCGCGTCTCTCCCCTTCGTGGCGTTCGCCGCTTCGGTATCAAAGGTAAATTGGCCCCTCGCTATGTTGGCCTTTTCACCGTTCTGGCCAAGCGAGGAGATCTTTCGTATCAATTGGAGTTACCGGTCAAATTCCCAAATGTACATGATGTGTTTCATGTCTCCCAACTTCGCCGGTGTTTTAAAGATCCTATCCATGGAGTCAATCATGAGGAGCTGGATCTCCAGGAAGATCTCACTTATCGCGAGCATCCTATTCGTGTCCTGGATGAAGCCGAAAGGAAGACCCGTAACAAGACTACCAAGTTCCTCAAAGTTCAATGGTCTCACCATTCCGAGGAAGAAGCAATGTGGGAAAGAGAGTCTAGTCTTCGCGAGGAGTATCCCGACTTCTTTCCGCAACCTTAGAATCTAGGGACGAGATTCCTGTAAGGAGGGTAGAATTGTAACAGCCCAAAGTTGAGAACCTAAAAACCTGAGTATAATTTTCGCTTTTGTGTTAATTGCATCATGGCATCCATGCATAATCATGTCTCTTCCGAGTTAACACAACAGTTATATCGACATGATGTTGAGTTGTTAACTCAAATGCCAAAATTGCTCTAAAACAAACTTCAACACAATGAAGGCACTCAAAGTTGCAAAACAAAATTTCTTGACATCTTATATTTGTCAAGGAAGTTCCAAGAGCTCAAAACAATATTTTGCCATTGCTCTAAAATTTCCAAAGGAGCAACATTTTTAATTTAGCAAAATGCCCTAATTGAACTCTATGAACAAAAGTGGTTCGAAACATTTTATTTTGGGATGGGGAGGCTACCCAAATTTTGTCATAATTTTTGGAGATGTTTAAGTGCCCCAATTAAATCAGGGAAATGCAGCTGGTTTTAAAAAGAAAAGGGAAAAGGACCTATCCGTGATGGAAGAAATGCTGCCAGGGAGTTTTCACAAATTGTCGTCATCTCTCTCCTCCACTGGCGCCATGCCGTCGCCGTGGCGCTGCAGCGCGCACGCCCGCGCCGGGCCCCCCCCTGCTTGCCCTTCCGCTGCGAGGAGAACACGCCGCCGAGCCCCCACCTGCTCCTCTCACTCGCTCACCTGCTCCCTCTCCTCTCCATTTCCTCTCCCCACGGAGCCGCACCCGAGCTCGCCGTCTCCGCCACATCGCCGTCGTTTGGGAGCTCCCTGAGCCAAGCCGAGGCCGCCACAAGCTCCGCCGTGCCGTGCTCTACCTCCACGCAGAAGCAATCGAGCCGAGGCGCCACGAATCGCCGGCGCCGTCATCGCCTCCTCCAGCCACGGCCGAGCTCCACCGTTCGATTCCCGCCGCCGTGGTCCGTCTCCGACCTCGCCGTCCTCACCAGCGAGCTCAGGGTGAGCACACGAACATCCCCAGTGCTCCGTTCCCTCCCCTCTCGCTAGTTCGTCAAATCGCCGTAGCTCTCCGTCGAACTGGAAAATCTGGTGCAATTCCCGGAATCTTCCGGATTCTATACCGGGTTAAGGAAATAGCTACTGGACTCCTCCCGTTTCGCCCGGTATGAACCCGGGATTCACCCGGAAATAATTCCGGAATTTAATTCTTCCGGTGCCAAACCCGGAATCATCCGGACCTGAAACCAGATTTCTCCTGGTACCAGAACCGGAATTTTCCGGATTTCATTCCGGACACTCCAATTTTAACCTGTTTCAACACCAATCTCCAGCTCACTCTTAGTACTTGTTACAAGAATGATTAATCACCTAAACCATGCATCCTAACATGTTCATGTCATTTCATATGCAAGACAACCCTAGGATGTCATCTATTCCAACTAACAAGTAAATATGATTATTTACTTAACTCCACAGTATATTCGAGATGCGTCCTTCTCACATCCGAACTCCGTTTAAGTTGATTAGCTTGAATCATCCTCTTTCCCGGGGATTTAAAAAAATGTCATGACATCATGTGTTTGCGCATTGCATATGTTAAAGCTTGTGTGGTGATTGATTGTTCTTCCGTTGTTATGCTTCGATAGATCAATCAGCCGGGGTTACACCGCAATACCCCGACGATCCGTACTATCAGCACGTTGAGCAAGGCAAGCGTAATCCCCCCTCTGAGCATATCTTATCCTAATTTCCGCAAATATTTTCTCCACTATAATATTGCATGCGGTTCCAAATGTCAATTTCATTGGATTAGAGTATCCTATAGTTGCATTAAGTTTCCGATGCCAATACCTGTTTCCCTCCTATTACCCATAGGATTGTATTGTTGGCCTGAGATCCTTAACTATGCTATGTTGATGCTTAGCCATGCTTAGTTAAATGCCTAGTTGTACGATGGATGGTCCATGTTGGAAACAGGTGATGAGATGAATGGATGATGGTGGAGAAATTGTGGAGACAGGTAATAAAATGATTAAAGGTGGGGATGAGAGGCCACTTTGGTATGGTGGTGTTTTGTCTCACTCTCGCCACCTAGGTGCGAGTTTTTTACCTCTTGAACCAAGAATGAGCGCGCTTCCTTTCGGTGGGGTATATGGAGCCCTCGTCGACCAACTAACTTGGGCGGGACTAGCCAGGGTCCTCTAGTTTGAGCTTCCATTTGCGCGTGCGTTGAGATGGTGGCTAAGACAGAAATGAGGATGGTGGTGTTTAGGAAAATGAGTGGCCACGGGGCAGGGTGTTGGAGGCACTGAACCTGTCCCGTCCTCACTGATGATCCTGGGTTAGTCTTTAACAAGGTAAAGGTTGTAACCGCTCCCACTCAGCCGGCTGATGTCTACGTACGATTCTATTCTTGTAGACAGTGTTGGGCCTCCAAGAGCAGAGGTTTGTAGAACAGCAGCAAGTTTCCCTTAAGTGAATCACCCAAGGTTTATCGAACTCAGGGAGGTAGATGTCAAAGATATCCCTCTTAAGCAACCCTGCAATTAAGATACAAGAAGTCTCTTGTGTCCCCAACACACCCAATACACTTGTCAGGTGTATAGGTGCACTAGTTCGGCGAAGAGATATTAAAATACAAGTGATATGGATGATTATAAATGGTAATTGCAATCTGAAATAAAAATGGCAGCAAGCAAACATGTAGCAGAACTGGTTGTAAACGGTGTTTCAATGCTTAGAAACAAGGCCTAGGGATCATACTTTCACTAGTGGTACCTCTCAACATGTTAGCACAACTGAATGCAAGTAAATGATACTCGCGATTATTCTCCTTCTTGATAACACAAGAGTACTACGTGTAGGGCTGCAAAAGCACTCCTCAAAGTCTGAGTAAACAAACACCACAGTTCCCAAGAACAAGCCATGATAGATATCTAAATTATTCATAAAGTCACACACAAGTGCCCACACTGTCACCTTGATACCGTGTTGTCACAATGACTCCAGAAACTAGACAAAATCACTTGAGTAGCATAAACATTATTAATGTATTCAGCGATACTAGCAATACTCATGATCACATAAAGATCACACCATGGAGAGAGAGGTAAACCACATAGCTACCGGTAGAGCCCTCAGCCTCGGGGAGAACTACTCCCTCCTCATCATGGGAGTCAGCAGCGGCGATGAAGATGGCGGTGGTGTCGATGGAGATGACTCCGGGGGCAATTCCCCGTCCCGGCAGCGTGCCGGAACAGAGATTCTGTCCCCCCGAAACTTGTCGTCGATGGCGGCGGCGCTGCGGAACTCTTCGTGGAATATGATAGGATTTTTTAGGGTTTTCGCGTCGGGAGGAATAAATAGGCGAAGGGGCGGCGTCGGTGGAGTCCCGAGGGGCCCACCTCACCTGGTGGCGCGGTCCCACCCTTGGCCGTGCCACCATGTGGTTTGGCCACCTCGTGGCTCCTCTTCGTCTCTCCTTCGGACTCCGTGACGGTGTTGGAAAAATAGGGACTTGGCCTTTTGTTTCGTGCAATTCCGAGAATATTTGCAGAAGTAATTTTCTGGAACCAAAAACAGCAGAAAACAGGAACTAGCACTTCAGCATCTTGTTAATAGGTTAGTCCCGGAAAATGCATAAAAATGATATAAAGTGTATATAAAACATGTAGCAATTGGTATAATATAGCATGGAACATCAGAAATTATAGATACGTTGGAGACGTATCACCGGCTTTCCCCGGAAGAGAGCTACGTGTAGGCAATGAGCCGGGCGGTACCGAAGGTAAACACAGTGCACCCCTGCAGGGTTAAATCTTTTCGAAAAGCCGTGTCCACGTTACGGACAACTTGGGAAAGGACGATAAGTCCATAGAATAACTTGAACGGAATGATTAAAACCTAGGTACTAAAGGTACTACTCAAAATGCAAGGTGAGCTTCCTCGAGGGTGATTCGTGGAGGTGCCTTGGTAGAACAGGTACAGTGGTTAATGGTGGTTAATGATGAGAAAGGATCAGAAGAAAAGAGTTACTCTTACCCCCTTTTAAAAATACTCTGATTAGTCGATGCCATGGAGTTATGTTTTTATAAATAAAATCAGCTTTAAGCAAAACAGCCAAACAACTTTGAAGGCCAATCATCGAGCTAAAGCTCTATATTTTAATCTTGCGAGTTCGTCGAACTCAACGTCGTTTGTTTTGTTTCAGAGGAGGACTTCACCGACCTCGAAGGTGGGTTCTTTGTGGACGTCGACGAGTAGTCTGGGGTTCCCAGGTGGCAGCTTGGGACATCCCGAAACAGCTGGCGCTGGAATGTTTATCTATAGGCCTCTTAGGCCATAATTTGGATCTTGTTGTTTAGAACAACTTATTTCGCTTCCACATGATGTACTGTTGGGTCTGTGACCTTTGGTTGTAATATTTGCTATTTTTCTCTACTATAGAGTTGAACTATAATGCTTTGAGTCGTAGAGTCTGTGATGTGCCAGTTGTTCCACAAGTCTTGATCTCTCTATTATGCATTGATAGTTGTGCCTGTGTTAAGGCATCAATCGGGGTGTTGCGTTGCCGATGATTCATTCCGAGCAACGCCTGCCAAAGGTTTTGGCCGGGGATTGGTAAACCCGTAACCTCTGGTTGTATCGCTTAAACCGGTGACACACAGCATCACTGTATAGCAGTCGGGTCGGGGCGCCACAGTAACACACTTAAGGTCTTGACGATGCTTGGTGATCGTTTTGGAATTATCGAAATAATAGAAATCGAGAGAGAGAATGAACCGGAAGGGTTCCGATGGAATCGGAAGGGCTCCGGGGAATACCGAAGGAAGTTCAAAGTGGTCCGGAAGTTGTTACGGAGTCACCGGAGATTAAATAATATGCAAATATATTCAATTATGAATTATATATATTTAAATATTAATTTAATATGAAATAAAAGAGGAAAAATGGGGAAAACACCTAAACGGGCTAAACTCCAAAGGAGAGGCCCATGTGTGGCCGCACCACACATGGGGGTGGTGCACATGGGCCACAAGGGGCCCATGCGGCTGCCTTGGCCAGCCGCACCACCCCCTCCTCCCTTTTGTTTATCCCACATGGGGAACTAAGGAGAGAGGCACCTCCTCTCCCCTAATAAATAGAGGGCATGTTAATTGGATTAAACACACAATAATTCAAGGAATTAATTCCCGTCGGCCGAGGATGACCCTCCGCCCACTTCCACCCTCTCTCCATCTCTCGTAGTGCGTGGTCCCTTGAAGGACAGTGCCCGCGTGAGAAATCTATACCGCAGTACGCCGTCGTGCTGCGGAATTCCACCCAAAAGTTCTACTTCTGCTATCTCGCTGGATCGGAGAACCCGGGAGTCATCGTCAAGCTCCGCACGTGTGCGAGTACTCAGAGGCGCCACACTCGTGGTGCCAGGGCGTCATCGTCGCGCCACCGTCCTCTTCGTCTTCGTCGCGCCAAGTTCTTTGCGACCTCGAGGTCGGCTACGTCGTCTTCATCGACAACGCTTGTTGCGGGAGCGTAATCCCCGCTATCGTCTACATGGGTATGTTACCGATATCTTCTCCGTTACAGTATTACTAGATAGATAGATCATTGGCTAAGTTTTTGGCGTACGTAAGTTAGAAATTTTTTTGTTTTCTGCTACGAAGCCCTTCAGCCCCAAGACCCAGGCCAGCAACATGGGCCAAATCGTCTCTGCTTGCAATAATGATCTGCTACCAGGCTTCCAAAATCAAGAGCAAAACAAAGACCGTTAGAGCATCTCTAGCAGAAACCTTAGACCGCGGAACCTTAAAACAGGTTTACGGTTCGCGAAGCTCGCGTTTTTTAGCCCAAAACGAGGCGCGGTTTAAGGTTCGGCTTTAAGGTTTCTATTCTGCCACGCCTGTTTTCGAAAACTGTAAACCAAAAACATAAAGTTGTCAAATTCATCACAAATATGTCAAATTGCTCACAATTTTGACATTAGATTAGCGAATAACATAGTTTCATGAATCTAAGACGGCAATTAACATAGTTTTGAAACCATATGGCCAAAAACTTGCATCCAAAATCCCACCGACATGATCGAAATGACCTACACCAAGACATCACCACCACCACTAGCACCACCATTACCACCACCACCGGCTGCACCACCACCACCACCGGCTTCACCACTCCCACGACCACCACCGCTAGTTTTCAGCATCGCTTGTTTCCTTCGATACAGGATCTCCCTCCTTGTGATGTCATGCCACTCCAAGGGTGACTTCATCCATTTCACCTCGGTTCATCATCATGATCTTGTTCTCCTCGGCAAGGAGCTTGGCCACGGACTTGTTCTCCTCCGCAATGGCTCTTCTTTCCTCAATCTCAGCCTTGCGCATCCCCTCTTGTCGGAGTATTTCCCACTTTTCTTTCTTCTCTTGAGCTTTCTTCTCGGCCAATTGATGCTTTACCTCCAATGTCTTGGCCACCATGGTCTCATTGGATTGCACCATTTGATCAAGCTTCTCCCTCAAGCATTGTGCCTCGGCTTGCTTCTTCACCCTTTACTTGGCTTTCTTGTTGCCTTCGGGCTTGTTCTTGTTCCTCCCTCCAACGGCACCATCATCATCTTCTTCATCATCCTCAATACATATTTTACCTTTTTTTGGTTCTTGGTCTCTCAACTTTCATTTCTCACTTCGTTGGAGAATTTTCCAACAATGGTCAAGGGAAAATGCCTTCTTCTTGGATGTCGGCATCTCCTTGAACCTTTCTCTTGCAATGCGATCCTACAAAAATAAAACCATGTCAATGTTGAACAATATCGAACAATGCAACATAGTGAACAATGCAAAACTTAGCTCACCCAATCGGCCTCTACAGTACCACTCGGAGGAGCATTGAGCACTTGTCGCAAGCATCCACTCCACCGCTACATGTTGTTTTGATCACGTCCCAACGGCTTTGGAGTGATCGGTAGGTCCGAGGCACCGTTCGACCATTGCGTGGCATGAATTGGAAGAACTTGTCCTCCACTCTTTGCCAATACCGCTTATTGGTTTGATCATTGTCATGAATAGAATCGAGAGAAATACTCTCCCAAGCACGGATCAATATCTCATCTTCCATTATAGTGTAGTTCAAATCTCGTTGTTTCACCGATGACCCATCGACCTCATCTTCTTCGCCCGCACCACCATCAACGCCACCGTCGATCTCGTTGTAGCCGAAATTGCCGAGAGGGGGGTTCTCAATGTCAACCGACCCGGCATTAAGCATTTCAACGAATGAATGTGTAGGTGCATCAAAGCATGAGGTGCTACAAATTGGAGCAACAACTTCGCTAACCAACTCCAAACGTGAGGGGAGGCGGAAAAGAGTTGACATGTTCATACCTCGAGGTGCCGGCGACGTTCGCGGGAGGAGCTTGCGTTCCGTCGATGGGCTTGGGGGCCGGAGAAGGCATGGCGGCGGTAGCGGCGGCCGCGTTGGCCCTAATTAAGCTTCCGCACGGCCGCCCTCTTCTTCGGAGCCTTCAACCCTGTCACGACGGACGGGGAATCAGCGCTAGGGCCGGTAGCGGCGGCAGCTGTGGCGATGACGGCTAAGACTTGGGCCGCGCAGACGGTGCCGACACTACAACACTTCTTGACGGTGGCATCGGCCGCCGGCATGGGAGCGGTGGCGGCGGCGGTCGCGAAATCTCCCCAGCCAGCTGGATCTTGCCGATGGCGTCGCCCGACAGGGATGGTGACCAGGGAGGGGTCGGAGGAGCTCATGGCTGCGCTTGGGCCAGGGCGCCGGAGAGGGGGAAGAGGAAGCGGCGGCGGCGGCGGAAGGAGAGTGGTGGGTCGCGGCTGAAACTTCCATCACGCCAACGAAAGAGAAGGATAAGTTTCGTCTACGGTTCAGGGGCGGAAACCTAACTTCCACGGTTTCGCGGGCCGAATTCACGGGCCCCTCAAAATCGTTTACGGGTCGGCTCGGTTTAAGGATTCTACTCTTTGCGTTTTTAAGGTTCCGAAACCGTAGACGTCAGTTATTTTAAGGTTCGGCGGCGGTTTTAATAAGGTTTCGGTTAGAGATGCTCGTAGATCGACGTACATGTAAATAATCCTATATGTCGGATCAGACGAGACCGATGGATCTTGCATGCATGTATTGATGTGTGCATGCATGTTGAGTACCATATCGGGCAAATTCCTTCCTACTGGCAACCTCTGGACGAGGAAGCCGTCGGTCGTGATCGTGGAATTCTTCAGCAATGTCTGCATGCATGCGCGCACGCAGTTGGTCAGGTTGTATCGTTAGATGAGATCGAAGAGGAATCAGCAGCGATCGGGGGATCCGAGAAACGAAGGAGAACGTACCGGCCAGTTGGCGGCCAATGCGTGGCCATCCGTTGGAGAAGCGCCATTACGAACGACGGCGAGTAGCTATAGGGTTCCGCTGCGTTCCGAGGACTTTGATCGATCGATGATGATTGATGATGAATCGGTTCGAATCGAATCGAAGATAGGCCACGAGGGGTCAGCTTGTTTTCGTCATTATAAGCTAGGTTTCCGTCTCTTATGTGGTCCCAAGCCAGCCCATTAAGGAAGCTGGCCGGCCCACAAAGAGTTATTCCGTCTCTATGTTGTTCAAGGCTTCAACGACAAGAAATTGCTCATCGTCTTCCGGCGCCATCTCCTCATCGTCCTCGTCCCACGTACCTTAACCAGTATATCTTTGATCTGATCCACTTCATGACTCGATCAAATTTCCATTCACGATGCACAAGCCGATCTGGTCTTTCTCTTTTCCATGCCAAATTTCCCTAACGATCCAAATATTAACTCGACATACATGCATGGATCGATGTAGGCGAAGACGACCATGACGACCACCAGCAACCCTCGGGCCGGCCGCAACAAAGCCGATGAAGAATTTGTCCGGCCGGTACGTACGACACACTACTAGCAATCAAGGGCGAGCAAGGCCCCAGGCCACCCTGGCCGTGGCCCTGGGCGTGAAGGCTAAATCCTTTTAGCACTATTCATGACTGTAGCAATTTACCTTTGTTTAGCACTAATTTGACAGGTTTTGTCCGGGGCGTGGCTCCATCCTGGCTTCGCCACTGCTAGCAATGAACAAGATCGGTCGTTTGGTCGTGTCTGATTGATACATGTTTACTGCACTACGCATTGATTAATGCTGATTAACATTTGTTATCCCCTTGATTTGCTCTTGGTTAATTCAGGAAGCAGGCGCGGAGGATTTGATGAAGATACTGAGGAAGAACCGCATGGAGGAGGATTTGGCCCGTGTTGCTGGCCTGGGTCTCGCGGTAATCACATTGTCAATTGAGATCCATCGAGTCAACAACAATTAATAGCGGGAAGGATCAATGCCTGGAATATTTATCTATATATACATCCTTGCAAGTTTAACTAGCCTCCAGTGGACGTATATCTATCGAAAGGGCTTGTCTCTAAAGATATGCTCAGCTAGCCTCCTAGGCAGAAACTACTCATTTGTGCATGGCAGCTAGTTGCAGAGCAACAACTAGCAGCGGCTAGGTTGAACTACGTGTTTAATCAGAAGGACCAGTCGTGGTTGCTCCTTGGGAATTGACTGTGACTTCCCTTGGACACATGCGCCTACATGGTCCCACCGGCGGAAGTAAGGGAATTACATCATGACCTTGCTTTGTCCTAGGTGAGAATGGTTAAAACGCCTGGAATGTGAAGGGCTCATGTGTCTCGTGTGATCCCGATTTGCGCTCGGGCAAAGGGACTTTCTACTACCTCGCGGGGGCGACGATGGAGAAGTTAAGAGGAGATGGAAAGCTTATGTAAAGTAAGTGATCTGAAAATCCTTCTCTTTTTTTTGCGAAACAATCTGAAAAAAAATCCTTCTCCGAATCCAAATGTGCACACCGCTATAGAATGAGAGGGGTGCCTCGTTGAGGTCATTTGAACTGTGGATAGAACGAGGGACTATCGGGCTTAGTGGGGCCCAACACGAAGACTCAGGGTACGAGGACTGCCAGTGCGACTTATAAATTTCTTGAGTATAAGACCATTGAAATACTACTTGCCCCAGAATCCCCAGATATCAGTGTAACCGACTCAAATCAGATCTAAACATATCTCTTCAGATCTCCTGGCCCTCTTGGTCTTAATTCACTTTAGGTGGTCGTTACCTTCGAAAGCATTGACGTCCCTTGTAACCCTAAATCCCCAGCCGTGTATATAAGGCTGGGAGGGGGCTACCGAGTCATACCCAATCTTCTACCTTGCAATCTTCAACCAGCACCAGCACCACAGACTTCTAAGACCCATCTCAAGACAATTGAGCAAAAGTAATAAATGCAAGCACTAAGACGTGTAGGGTTTTTACCGGACGATTGTTTGGGGGGGGGGGGGGGGGGGTGAAGGGCAAACCTATATACATCTGTGTCCAAGTGCTAGATCTTCTCGCCGCAGCGCCCCATCTTGTCTATTATCGGTAAAATACCACAACTATTTAAGTAAGCTAAA